>CADEBD010000226.1:7974067-8591094 GCA_902825455.1 Arctia plantaginis | reverse complement strand
CTAAATATATTACAACGCCGTGAAATCAGAAATTCATATTTGATAAGTATCCGGTTTATTACCTGGCGGTAATATAATAGGAAGGTTTAATAAGAAAACGTATGAACATGTTGTTGAAATTAATTAATTATGGAGTGAATAAATTACCAGCGTGTACTGCTACACAAGGAAAATTGCTTTCTGTGTGTGTAATATTGATTTATTTTACATATATTTTGAGATAAATAAATATAACGGCAGAAGAAAGCATTGCACATAATTTTATTTCAGAAAAGGCAAAAAGATGAAAAGACATTATAAAAACAAATAGTTAGTTTTTCAAGAACATATAAATGCAAGAGAAGACACAAACATAAATGCAAGACAAGACATGTATGCAAGAATATTCAGAAATTTTCATTTTTTGCATCACAATATGAGAAGAACCCTCAGGATAATGATGATGACCAATGTTGTTGGGGATTGATAAAGTCTAGAACTAAAACTTTTATAACGACAAATTTAAGTTAGATGTGTCTGTGTTTTTTTTTGTGTAATACTTTATATTTTTAAGGCAAAACATATCAGTAAAATAAAATTAGATCTTAAGAGACGATACTGTATACATGGGTTTCGTTTTTATTTCTCAAATCGAAAGTAAACAAAGCCACGATTATAATTCCAAGATACGTTTTATACAAACAGATTTCATACAAGAGACAGTTTACTTTACAAATTGTATGAAGCTAGGTGTGTGTAGCTAGGTGTCCGTGTGGTGACGGATTAAGAATGCGGAGTGTCACCACCCCTATTCGTCCCGTGGGTGTCGTAAGAGCCGACTAAGGGAGCCAACTACGCAGGACAACAGCATTGCATAGAGAAGGAGAACTTGAAACAAACCCTATACCAACCCGTTTGGCCAGCCTGATATAGTAGGCCAAAACCTCCCTTCTAAGAAGAGGCCTATGTCCAGCAGTGGACTATTAAAGGCTGTTGATGTGATGATGAAGCTAGGACGCTTAACACAACGTAACCTTAGAACAAGTTAACTTATATTTTTGTTATAGGTCCGCCAATTAAAGCGTAGTATGGAAGATAAAAATTGTGACAAAGAAAGATGCTTTATTGCAAAGTTGTTCCAGATCTAAACATTAGAATCACGAGTATAAAATAAATTATCAATTGTAAGTTGATTCTGAAACAAATTGTCTTCCATAATCCCTGATACAAATCGTCTTATCGAAATGACCAGCTTTCGAGAGTCCACACAAATCATTTTGGTAACTTCAATTTGGAATTATTTTCTCCATTTCGTGTCTGTTTCTATACATTATATATTCAACTAGCTGAGCCGTGCAATTTTGTCTGTCTCTTAAAAGGGATAAATTTTCCTAGTTCTTTCAACATTTTCCCTTGATAGTCTGCTCTGTTTGGCTGTAGCGTGATGTCATATAGCCTTCCTCGATAATGGACTATCCAACACCAAAACTTTGCTTTATCCTCGCCACTTACTACTTCGCTAAGTGTTGTGGGTTCGATCCCCACATGGGACGACACTTTCTGTGATCCAAAAATTGTTGTTCTGAATCTGGGTGTTCTTTGTGTCCGTTTCATGCGTGTTTGTAAAGTCCCCCGCGACACAGGATATATTCCTAATGCGGGACTTGTCTTTTTCAAAGATTAAAAAAAAAGATTTTTTCAAACCACACCAGTAGTTCCTGAGATGGGTGTTCAACTAAACAAACGAATTCTTCACCTTTATAATCATAATAATAATAATATTGTACCACATCCACACAACGCCATCTAGTCTCAAACTAAGCAGAGCTTGTACTAATATAATATTAGTATAGATTACTTTTATCGTAAACACGTAAAGAATGAGTTGTTTATATAATAAGTGATTGTTATAGCTATTGATTGCAGAACAGGCGAGCTTCGCTGATCGCCATTTGCCGGTTTTAAAGCCTCCGTTCCAACTCTTTGTGTCGCTTTGTTGGAGAGTTTTAGTTCCTGCCTTTAATTATGTGTGCCCGTAGAACTGGGTCGGGGAAATGCTGCCTGAGGGCTGGCTCGACTGAATTAATGCCGAAAGAACGGATGAAATGTTTAGAATCTCTATTGGATGTTTTGGAGATTTGGGATTTTATATACAATTTATTTCATATTGAATAAAGGGGGCCGGGTTAAAGGAACGCAAAAATAAATATAAATGTGAATCGCATTGTCAATATCTAAGAAACATAAAATTTGTTTTTCTGACCGGGATAGGCATATGAATTTTTATCATTTGATTGGTAAACAAGATGTATAAAAAACATGTTTTCTGCTGCTCACTGGTCAACTGGTTCACTGGTCCTCATCGTAAAGTTTTAAATCCTTATAAAATTACAGTTGCATCGAAGCTACGAACAAAGATTGTGTCTGACTCTTGGGAAATTGGAAAATTGTTACTTACACATGCATGTACGTGATACGATATATGCAAATCGAAAAGATAGGTATTTTTGTAAGGCTACTCAAAGATAAGGGGTTCTGTTCAATATTGAAATAATCAATTTTCTTCAAACAATCAATAAAAATTGTGAAAAATAATTTCGATTCACATGCTGTGTGATCGGGTGTACCGGGCCATCGTAACGAATACTGAAACAGTGTATTCAGGCTGTCATTCCGAGTCTAAAATCATTGGAATTTTCTAGCGGAAAGTCAAAACTTTTTATGTAATCAGCTGTCAAAGGTAAGGGTCATTTCCCGTAGGTATCGCACAAAAGTAAAAACTACACGTGTATTCCGTGCAAACAGTCTACGCACACTAACACAAGTTGGCGGCCGGAAGGAAGGCCCCGCGCGCTTTGGCTGTTTGATTAATCACATTGCAGTTTTTTGACTGTATGTGGTATTTATTAATTTTTATTCCGTAAAAGGTTCTGTTTACTCATTGTCATATCATTTTTAACCAAAAAAATTGAAAAAAAAAAAAGGCAGAAAATTTCAATGATTTTTGACTCAGAATAATGGTCTGAATACACTATTTCCGTATTCGTTACGATGTCCCTTACACCCTGTATTTAGTATAATTTGATTTCGAGTCGAACTCAACAGTAGCTTAAAAATGAACGAGGAAAGTAAGAAATTGTGTCCCAAAATATATATAATTTAAAATTATACTGAATATACACGATACGGTGGCGCAAACATTGTTCCCGTGGCACATTTATTTAGGAAGTATTTACTATAATGTTTAAAATTTACCATGGAAACTGATGAAAAGGTGAAAATGTGATTACAATTATGTAACCAGTCGTTTTAATGCGTTATAGAGTTCTGGCAACCCTTTATACAAGTAAAATAATGTTTTTTAATTTAATCAGTTCATTAATAGTGCTCTTTGATACGGTTTTTAATGGAATTTAAACAGAAATTATAGTCATTAAATCCACATACAATTTGCACAGGGTGCAACGCGTCCTCTTGTCATATTTTCATAATAATATCAACATAAACAAAAATATATATTAGTCTTCTGTGCGCATCCAGTAACAGTCCAATATGCACCTTGTTTCATCCTATCGGTGGCCCCAGTCCAATATTCACCCTGTTTCATCCTATCGGTGGCCCAAAATACACAAAGGCGGAATGTGTCGGCTCTCAAATCAAACTATTTGTGTTGGTTTTCTTGACGGTATAATACGGTTAATTTGCTCGGCACAATAGCGTTCTGTTGTGTGTATGTTTACGCAGGCGCCTGTGTCACGCTATGCGGCTTACTATAGGTTTGTTTAGGACAACACCGTGCTATCTGTCTTTGTTATTTTGTCTCTTCGTGTCTGATGTCTTAGTGTTGTGAAACTCCATTAAGTGGAGTTTTGTACGTTATATATGTGAAGTAAACATAGTAGTTGATGATGGACTGAAACCTTTATCTTAGATAATGTCAACTGAGTCCTTAACGCAATCAGAATACAAAATAAACCTTTATTAAGATCGTAATTACTAAAAACTAGACTTGCAACGAATAGTATATTCGGCAGTATACCGAATACCGAATATTCGGCGAGGCCCCTGACCGAATAGCCGAATATTAGGCAAAAGTATTCGGCTGGATTTTAGCGGCAAAAACTTGTACAGACGTAAATTAAATTATGTACCTGTTTTATGTACCAATGACTACTTAATAAATGATTATAAAAGAAATGAGAACCTTACCCTTCTAAATTTTGATTACCACAATAATTCAAATACATAGAATCCTCCATTTTTCCAATTCAGAAGACGATTATGTACCTGTGTTATGCACCAATGACTACTTAAATGATTATAACAGAAATTAAAATATGAATGTATACGTCGTAATCAATCGATTTTAATTTTTTATTTTACCAATTATTTCTCAATGACAAAATATATTATTTAAGTATTCGGTATTCGGCCGAATAATATGTAGATATTCGGTATTCGGCCGAATATAATAAAAGCAGCCGAATATGCCGAATACCGAATAGTAACCGAATATTCGTTGCAAGTCTACTAAAAACCTTTTAGAAATTTTCGATAACCTGGTAACAAAGCACGTGTTGAGCAAATTGCTTGCGTCATCTGCGCTCTCATTACCCGCTCCCGTCGAGCGGTAAGAAACGACCTAATCCCCACTAAAATGTAAATTAAACAGTTCATCTGTTTGTTTGTTTACCTCGACCCGCGGTCGCGCCTGTTTTATTATTTCAAAGTAAATTATGTTTCTAATTTATGTTTCTTATTAAAAAGTTAGAAAATCATTCAACAAACAGCGGAAACAATGATTTGTATGGCAAAGGTAATTAAAGCATTGAGTTTTTAAGTACGGAGTTGAAAAATCTTTTTATTAATCCTAGTTGAAAACATGTGTGAAGATGCTGGTCTTGACAGTGTCTGTGAGACTGGTAACCAATTAGCATTAGGCGGCCTTAAATCTTTTGCTACCTTAACGATGCCAAAATGAAATCCATAAAAGTTGCATTCTACAAAAACAAAAAAAAAGCTTTTAAAATAAAATACTTAATAAAAATAATATTTTACTCACATATTCGTATATTATAAAAATATTTCATCTTGAGTGTATTACATATACATATTTAATTTTACGGCAATGGAATACCTTTCTAGGTTAAGAGCCGCAAGCGTCTCGCATCGCATACGAGATGAATATTTAACGGGTTACAAGAAACTGGCTATGACACGTTGAGTGTCTTGTATGAAACTTACATTAAGTGTCACCGCTCACACACACCTTGAACTAAACTAAATCATGCTATTGAGTTACACGACAGTTACGTCTTACACAATACATAAAGTTCTCCAGCGTAAAATTCAACTCTGACTTTAAGGTACATTCTGAAATCTACTTTTCTAATGTATTCATAGGGTTTGAATTCGTAAGTCCATTTGACCGGGGAAATGTTTTGATTGAAAATCCGTAATTACACGATTTGTAAAGATTGTCAGATAGTACAGGGGGTGTGGGGTGATTAGGGTAAATTTCTTTCAGCGTGTGGTCTAAGCGGCTTATTGCCCGGCTTTTCGTGAATTGGATTTTTTTTGGTAATGAGACCTCGAATTAAATATTATGTAGTATTGGAGCAAGTTATGTTTGCAAAAAGGAAAATCAACGTCATAAGCGATTGCGTCGACAGTGAAATTCAAAAGGCAGTGATTGACCTCACAGCGTCGAAGTTTATATAAAGTTAAATTTTGTAAAGGCTTGCATTACAACATTAAAACCAACTTTACGCTTTATAAAAGTAATATTTATATCAAAAGATGAAAACTTTGTACTTTGTTCTTAATATTGTCATAAACGCGTTGAGGGTTAAATGAAATAAGGAGTGGGGAGGATTTAATAACAGCGCTGTAGAGCAATTAATTGTATGATATTTTTGATATTAATTAATTAATCATAGCACCTTATGTACTCGTAAAATGTATATAAGAACAGAACGTGATAAAATCTTTAAGAGTTATAAAAATAAAAGGGTTTGTTTGAGTAACAACAAATGTTGTAATATAAAATACATATTATCACAAGTATAAAAATGGATCAGGGTACCCTTCATTTAACCAAACTGCTGTCCCCGACGCATAGAAGAAAACTTCAAAACAAAGCTTTTGTTTTCAATATAGTTAATGTGATATCAGGTGAAAAACTGTATCTGGTTGAGAGACTCGGGTTCGATATTCACATATTGTTCTGAACTCACCCTGTCCTCGTCTGGTTCCTATACAATGTATAATTGTTTCCTACCCGCTACACAATACCCTACAATAGAACAGACTCAATAGTTTTTCGAAGAGGGTTTTTATTTCATTGTTTCTCATAAATTGATAAAATAGGACTAATTACCACGTAGACAGATAATGTAACACCAACACAATTAAATGAAGTACTAATTTGAGTTATAAATAGTATTCCACTTAACTGCTCTGATTGTTATGTTACTATGTGACACCGTGTGGTATTTATTATCTTTTAAATAAAATAAATAAAAATAATAATATTCTACCAAATCGACACAACGCCATCTAATTCCAAACTAAGCAGAGCTTGTACTATGGGTACTAGACAACTGATTACATATAATACATGAAACACCCAGACCAAACAAACATAATAAATAGTGATGTACAAAACTGATAACGCTAAACGCTACTAAGCTGTTTTAAGTATCTTATTAAATCCGTCGCTTGATATTTAATTTTCATTATGTTTAAGTTGGTAAAGAATGGCATTCCTTAGAAAATACCTTTAAATGAAAGTGATGAGGGGGGTAGGGGGTTCACACAAACGGCGCCTACGCACTTGTGGCTCTTGAGTCTCAGGTGTCTATAGACTGCAGTAGTCACTGTGGCGACTTTCATATATGGTGAAACAATGTAACATACTACAGCGCCATCTAACGAAATGACACCGAACTACGGAGTAACTGCTAATTCTGTATCGCGTTATGAAGAATTCTCTCGCCGATTAGCATATATACAACTTCCCAACCGTTGGGCCGCGGCCCGCCAAGCATGATCACCTCGTCTGGTCGGAAGATCCTTCCTTTTGTGTTGGAGGAACAGACCCTTCTTCCACAGTCACTTTCCATAACGGGACCCGTCTCATCATTCTTCAGTAGTTTTTAAGAATACACGAAAAAGCCATTAAAACTTTAATATTAACGTTTAACTCTTTCAAACGTAAATATTTCACACGAAATCGTTAAGTAATAGTTTCTACGTTTAGAGTAACTCTTTGCATGAGCTCGCCTTACAGTTTCCAGCGGCGTCGGTCGCAAGGGACTCATGTGTTAACGTCTCAATTTGTTACTAGTCAAGTTATCTTGAACTACTCGCACCTAACACATTAGTTACGCCGACCCTTGTTGAACGTTCAACTGAAGTTAACTGATTATTTTCTCATAAAGTTTATGTGCGCGATGGTTTCCTAAATTCTTCCTTCTGTTTCGGCGTCCCTTTAGCTTCAAACTATACCTTAGTTTGAAGCAGATAATTGAGAAATTTAAAAAATCCTGACACAAAAAAAAAGCTTTAAAAATAGGAAGTGAGCTGATGTTCTTCAAAATTTATAGCTAAGAACCATCTCGACCACATCGGCTTTCGCACAAAAAAATCCACATTAAAAATTGGTCCATCCGTTTGGGAGCTATGATGCCACAGACAGACAGATACACAGGTTAAACTTAACATTCATCGTTTTCCGTCGGGGGTTAAAAAGTGCGAAAAAAACGACTGTAATAATCATTCAACAAGGTTTAGCTAGAGTACAGTAGACACTCGATTAAATGTACTAATTATTGTCGTTAGGTATTCGGATAATCGAAAAGCCGGATAATTAAATACCGGAAATATATGTAAAACAATATTTATGTTATAAACTTTTTAAAGAACAGTAAATTTTAAACTAATACTAATGTCAAGACGTTATTGCTATTATGTTATATCATCACTTTCTTCAAATTAATACTACTTATACGAGTGGTGACGGATTAAAAATACGGAGTGTCACCACCCCTATTCATCAGGAGGGTGTCGTAAGAGCCGACTACAGTAACAAACTCCGCAGGACAACAGCACTGCAAAAAAAATGAAAACTTGACACAAACCCTATACCAACCTGTCTGGCCAGCGTGTTATCCTAGGCCTCCTTTCTAAGAAGAGTTCTATATCCAGTAGAAGACATTTAAAGGCAGTTGATGAAATACTACTTTGCTGAGTCACAATCTCCCTTAGTTAACACCAATAGGTCTGAGCGCCTGGAGTTCCCTGCAACCAGTTTAAGCTTACACCGTATCAATATTCCTTATCTTCTTGCCTTTCAATATACTCCTTATTGATCTATATTTAACTCCCAAAGTGCCCGGGACGGCAATAGCTCTGCCCCATTACGTGAGTTGGACCAAATTACGTGAGTTGGCCGAGTATGTTTAGTAATATGCCCTTGCCGAGCTCTCCAGGGATAAAGGCGTAAGAGCATGTATGTGTGTGTGTGTGTGTGTTTACGTACGTATGTATGTATGTATGTACATATTTAATACTATGAATGTTTTATTCTCAACAGAATATAAACCTCTCTTATATTTTAATCTTGCATACATTCCTAATCATGCAACTTTGTAATGTTCAATGTTCAAAAAAAAAAAAAAAAAAAAAGACAGGAGATGCTGGAGGGTCTTAATCGTGACCCCTGGGGTCGCCCTTACCGCGCGGTGCGACAAAAGCTCCGCGCGTCGGGCCCCCCCCTTACGGAGACTCTCCAGCCCAGCTTCCTGCGAGAAGTGGTTGAGGGCCTTTTCCCACAACGGGCGGAACACACTCCCCCGTCGATGGCCTCCCTGGCCGGAGACGACGGGGAGCACGGGGAGGACAATGTTCCGCCCGTCCGGGAATCGGAGGTAGGGGCGGCTGTTCTACGGATCCGTTCCAAGAACACCGCCCCTGGGCCAGACGGGGTACCGGCCCGAGTGCTGGCCCTGGCCCTCAACCACATGGCAGACCGCCTCGGGGAGGTGTTCGACGCTAGCTTGGCGTCGGGACGCTTCCCTGAGTGCTGGAAGAGCGGGAAGCTGGTCCTATTGACGAAGCCGGGACGGCCTGCCGATTCGGTCGCGGCCTATAGGCCCATCGTGCTGCTGGACGAGGCGGGCAAATTGTTTGAGAGGGTTCTTTCTGCCCGCATCGTCCGGCACCTCTGCGAGGTGGGCCCCGATCTGTCGGACGCCCAATTTGGTTTTCGGGCGGGGCGTTCGACGGTCGACGCCGTGTTGCGCCTGAGGGCCGTGACCGAAGAGGCCGTGAGCTGTGGCGGCGTGCTGTTGGCGGTGTCATTGGACATCGCCAACGCATTCAATAGTCTGCCATTCAGCTGCATCAGGGAAGCACTCCACTATCATGGGGTGCCAAAGTACCTGAGGCGGCTGGTGGCAGACTATTTAGAGGAGCGTACCGTCGTGTACGAGGACCGAGAAGGTAATCTGAGGTGTCGGCCCATGTCGTGCGGTGTTCCACAGGGGTCTGTTCTTGGACCCCTCTTGTGGAACATAGGGTACGACTGGGCCCTTCGCGCCGATTTCCCCCCCGGGCTGGGTGTAATCTGTTACGCAGACGATACCCTCGTGACAGCCCGGGGGGCAAACTTCCAAGAGGCGGCGCGCCTGGCCACAGGGGGAGTCTCCCTGGTGGTCGGGCGCATTGAGGCGCTGGGCTTACGGGTGGCCCTAGATAAGACGGAGGCCCTGTTATTCCATGGGCCCCGTCGTGGTCCACCCCCTGGCGCCTCCATCGTGGTCAACTCGGTCCTCGTACCGGTTCGGGCCCAGATGAAATATCTGGGCCTGATCCTCGACGGTAGGTGGCTCTTCGACGAGCACTTCCGACAGCTTGCTCCAAAGCTGGTCGGCGCTGCGTCCGCCCTAGGGCGACTTCTGCCCAATATGGGTGGACCCAGCGTCGCGACAAGACGGCTGTACACGGGGGTTGTCCGGTCAATGGCACTGTACGGTGCACCGGTGTGGGCGGCGGCTCTGACCGCCCAGAATAGGGTACGCCTCTGGCGCCCTCAGAGGGTAATGGCGGTCAGAGCCATACGCGGTTACCGCACCGTTTCGACGGAGGTGGCGTGCGCGTTGGCCGGAACTCCCCCGTGGGATTTGGAGGCGGAAGTGCTCGCCGAGGTTTATCGGCGAGTGGCTGACTGCCGGGCGGAGAGCGGATTTCGCCCTCCGCCCGAGGATGTGCGCGAGTGGCGCGAAGCCGCTCGCCGAGCCACGATGGCTCGTTGGTCGTTCCGGCTGGAGACTCCACGCGCTGGCTTCGCCGCCGTGGAGGCTTTCCAGCCGGTCATCGCCGAGTGGGCAGGGCGGCAGCACGGGACCCTTTCCTTCCGACTGACGCAGGTGCTTTCCGGGCACGGTTGCTTCGGGAAGTACCTGCACACGGTCGCTAGGAGGGAACTGAGTCCCGCCTGCCACCACTGCGACTGCAGTGAGGACTCGGCCCAGCACACGCTGGCGGTCTGCCCCGCATGGGCGGCGCAGCGCCGGGCCCTCACTGCAGTCATCGGAGTGGATCTCTCGCTACCGGCCGTAGTACGCTCCATGGCCGGTAGCGACAGTTGTTTTACCGCGGTCGCAACCTTCTGCGAGGTAGTAATCTCGCGGAAGGAGGCGGCGGAGAGGGCCCGGGAGGACGACCTCCACTCGGACCCGATCCGCCGCCGGCGAACCGGGCGGCGGAGGCCCGCCTATCACAGCCTCATGCCGCCCTGAGTGTGGCCGCGGGTGGACGGGGTGGGTTTCCCCTCCACCCGCATTAGTTGGCCAGCCGCGAGGGGGCGGCGTCCGCGTGTGCCGGACGTCGCCTAAAGAGAGGAACATCCACATCGAGACGGAGCCCGCACCAGGAGCGGGCTGGCGCTAGGAGGGGTCCGGATGTCTTAACAACAGCTGTTCCCGGATCCCTCCTGTTACAGGCGCAGAGTGGCACACCGTGTGGTTTTAGTCGGTCCGAGTCCGACACACCACCCCGTCGCAAACCCCGGAGGGGTGACGGTCCGAGGGGATTTCCACACGTAAAAAAAAAAAAAAAAAAAAAAAAAGATGGATGGTCATTCTGTTATAATAATAAAAATATTTTCAGACATCTGACACGCAGCGCTATCTAGTTTCAAACTAAGCAGAGCTATTACTATAAAAGTTAGATTGACTGATAGAATACTTATATACTTTTTACCTATATATATAAGAGATTTCCACGTATATAGTCACTCATCACGATATCTCTGGAACCATTAGAGCTAAAGACTTGAAATTTAATAGGAATATTATTTTCACCAAGTAGAGGTCAGCTAAGAACGGATTTAAAGAAATTCAAAAAAAAAAAATAATTATACAATGTAAATAGCAAAACAACGTTTGCAGGGTCAGCTAGTACATATTATACATAGAAAACACCTAAGCTTTGAAGCAAATATTTGCAGATCATACAAACATTTGGTCCGACCCGGGAATCGAACCCGAGACCTCAGTACATCAGTCGCATACGCTACCACTGCACCACCGAGGCAGTTATGAACTGCATTTTCCTGTCAAATATTATATGAAAATAACAACACACAAATAAGCTATTCTCTTAGTTTGCAAACTCATTAACAATATACCTAAGAGGAATTTAATTATAAATAGCTATCTTTCAGCTTACTTACCTGATTTAGTATACCGTAAGTATATACAAAACGAAACTATGTTCTTATAAACTAAATCGATTCCACGATGGATACATCACAACAAATAAAATGACTGTAATGACAGCTCTATCAACGTAAATCTCCAAACATCACATCGATTTTCTCCGTTCGGTTTTTTGAGAAAATTGCCTCCCTCATACCAGTCTCTAATATATATAATACAATGGTAGTTAGGTAAGTGTATGTCGTTCGATTGAATACGCCGTGATTGAACGTCGGAACGTGAGGAGATAAAATCCCGCGGTTCCTCTCACAATGAGGCCAATCAGTCGAGAATGAGTTTGTTGTTATACGTCTTCTGGCCCACGTTTCACTAAATATACACGAGTTACTGTAGATATGTTAATTACCTGGTTCAGATTTAATAATACGTCGGCATCCTTGATTGGGTGGGTAACAGCTTTGCAAATTTACGCGCGTCGTCATCAAACAAACGTATACAAATATTTGTTTAAAAGACAGAAAGGATTTCAAAACCACGTAATTTTGGTCCCTTAATTGTTTCATCAATTTCAAATAGGCTTTGTTGTGATATTTGCCAATGAAGGGTTAGACTTCAAAACTGTTTGTATGCAAAACAGTCTCCGATGTTGGTTATGGTTTTATTTAAATGTTGCCATGTCGTATGTAAATGGTATATCGGCACGAAAGCCGTATGTTGTTTATCCAAAAATGTCGTAAAAATGATAAATGGAACAACCGATGTTCAACTCGAATCACACGATAACAAATAGTGATGTAAACACCACTGACGTTTGAAGTTAACTAGTTAAATAATACATTTTTCATAGAATTATCGATTTGTTCGACAGGTAAACTCGTGCCAAATATAGTGCCAAAAAGTAAAGTGCAGTATGGAAATATATATAATTTTTGGAATGGCTGTGTTGATCTATACATTAGCTACTCTCATACTGAAGAGCGAGTGCTGGAATACCGATCACCAGAAGTGTCAGTGTGAGGAGTGCAAGAGCCTCTGTCTTAATCGCACCATCACGCCCTCAGTGTTATCGGTGTCATCGCGTATCGACTTTATCGAGCGTTCGTGAATTTGGAACTTCTTTTTCGATCCCTGTTAAGTATATGATATTCAAGTGTCATATATATAAATATTAACTGGTATATTTGATAAATCCTAAATAGGAAACAATTGTGTAGTGAGTGTATCATGAGCTATTGTTAGTGGTGCGGGTATGGACCCGCTAGCAAGGCTAATGGAAGGCGCGCCGCTCCCGGGAGTGCTTGGGGCCACGAGGGACGCCAGGCCGCGCGGTGCTCTCGTGCACGCTAGCCTAGCAGCCGCACCCGCTATAGGCGATAAAAAAGGCAGGCATCTCACAGGGACTTTCTGTCTCACCGGGGACACCATGGAAGGAATAATCCAGTGTCTTGTTTTCCTCAAGGCTTTTTCGGTAAGTAAATAAATAAGACACATCCGTACAGTACCTTTCATGATAACTGATGAAACTGATCTGCTGTTTGCATCTTAAGGTGCTGTTTGTATATTACTGGTGATCTCTCGATCATTAAAAATGATGTAAGGAATTAATTATTATAAGTACATATTTCTTAGAGAATGAATCTGCAAGAGGATTACGTTCTTGAATAGTCTCACAACTAGAGCTTTAAGTTTAGCACAATTAGGTTCAATTTGAGCCAGTCGAGTTCGTACAGTACAAGGGGCTTAGAGAGGGCGAGGAGCTTTGTCAGTTATTAATGAAGGCAGAAATTACCTCAAGACTTTACTTCGTCTATTTAGATAATGCTGTTTTTGGGATAATCATCCTAAAAGTTGTTGCATCTTTAAGCTATATTTCTAAGATAAGAGTTTGGTAAACATAATCTTAGTTTAATGGTTTTGAATTTTTAATGTTCATTTATCATTATTTGGCAACTAGCCATTACTGGTAAATAATTGTTTTTTTTTAAAGAAATGTCATATTATAAAAAATAACTGCGTTAGTGCGTTTTTATTTAATTTGAAATTCTTAATGGCACGGAAGATATTTATATTATATATAGTTCAATAATTATGGTCTTAATTTCAATTAAGAAAACTGAGAGCAATTAAACATTATAAATCAGCCTTTTGGGCAAAGCTCTCACAAAAAACTGTTAGGATTGTACTTAGGAGGTTATATAATAACACGGCTATATCCAGCGGTGTGCAAACAATTATCTAAGTAACATCATTTGTATCAGCTGATATCAATAATAAGCCTTAATAATACGTTCACACATCTCACACACCGCAGTCTGATTCCAAACTAGGTAGAGCCTGTGCTATAGTAACCAGACTGCTGATAAACATACTTATATATTTCTAAATACATACATATTATAGATAAATTATACCCATTAATGTGCGCTATTCGATCTCAACAACATGTACATAATCCCTTCTCAATAGTCGATACTACTTTAAGAATCCCCTTTTATTTCTACATAGATTATACTAATCATATTAGATAAGACCCTTTTTTTTGTACTTTAGACAAGGTACGAGATTTCTGAAATTATAATAGAGATGGTTACAAAAGACTATAAGTTTGAAGGTAATGTTTAGCTTTATTACGAAGCGTTAATATATCAGTTTTGTAGGTACCAAAAACTTTATTGCTAAATCTAGATTGCCGTGCTACTAACAGATGATGATGACCTGCAGCCATTGTCCATAAATATGTTTTAAAATCTGACGACGAACGAACAAAGGCCTCACAGAACACTGTTCACTTAATACGCAATACTTTCGCTGCATTTCAACGAGTGTGTTCCTCTTTCCTCTGAATTTTTGAAAGGCGGCAATATATTTATGACTTGTCCATGGGCGGCGACAGGCACTCTGTGCGCTCACGTTCATGAAAAAATGTAAAAGTTGTTTTCTCCTGCGACTTCAGTCACTTTAAAGTTATTGTGAAATCTTTCTGAAATAGTACATTAACACAAGTAATGATAAAATTGTTTCAAGAGTTCGTATTCATAGAATAGGAAACGTGAAACGCGAAAGAGGTGGAAAGGGCCAGACATTAAAATTGTCTGTAGTGGTTTTTAAGCAAGTGAGCAAGCCGTGAAACCGCGAAGGTTTCAACATCAGTAATTGAGTTAAGCTTTTTGCATTGATGTTCACCTGCCATATGACACTTAAAATTGCAGACTTCTACAGCTGAAATATGTATTCACATTAAATGACCCAGTTAACTATATTTATTGTTTGGTCAGTAAACAATAAATATAGTTAACTGGGTCATTCAACCTGTAAATGAGTGGTTAAATTATCTGAAAAGCGCTGCGTGTTAAATTTAAATCCAAAAATTTCCGGAATAAGAAAAAAGTAAACGAAGCGTTTCAGTGTTGTGGAAAATGACATAATTAATATAGAGAAAAATCTCTGAATTTCTCTCGTCAAAATGTTTTTCCAATTTTCCTTGAATTTCACCACAGTACACATCATACTAAGCCGTAGATATAGGTACACTCATTTATATTTGTCATGATTCAGAGACACGTGTAGATTAAAATGTCTTCGTCGTAAATAGGAATTAGAAAATTCGCAGGCGATTGGAGTAACAGATGCGTATAAGAACAAAAATTATACTGTGTTTTTTTAAATGTTCAAATCTAGGTTAAAGTAAGATTATTTTAAAATATTGGGTAAAAAAACATGCATATATAGCAGATTTAAAGTGGATCACTCAAGTGTATTTATCTTTATCTCAATCAATCATCCAATATTGTATAACCTCTTCGGGTGGAGCACTGAAAACTATTATTTTACCTCTAGAAAGAGCTCAACGAGCGATTCTAAAAGTTGCCTCCTCCCGAACATTCCTATTTGCCACAACTATATTATATTAATCGTGCAAGGTGATGACTGTCCGCCAAATTTTCATATATCACACCGTACTAATACAACATATGTACATTACTTTACTATCAAGCTGGTATTTCTAACAAAAGGCGAAAAGATAAACATAGTCTGTACCTCACAATCAGGCTAAAAGTTCATTTATTCAAATAGATTATTTTCTTTTCTAGGCCCATTTCTATATAATAGATTAAATAGAGAGCTAAGTATTTATAAATTGAATTGTGTCAGCTGTTAAAACAAATTACATAATTATTTACAAATTTTGTCGTATGAGCAAACTGAGCAGTGACTCGAAATATGTAAATGAAAATTTGCTGAACGGTCTTAGTGCATTATTTTTGACCCACTTATCACTGATGTTGCTAGTTGCTTACGTAGGCTATTCGAATGTTATAATTAAATTGTAGTTATGTAGATTTATATTGATAAAATTGTTTTGTAAGAACTTCTTCGCCCGAGACACAGGATCAACCTATTTCGGGCAATTAAACAACTGTCTTTCATTTTTAAATTAGACAAACATTTATTATAAATTATTGTACTTTTCATCTAAATAAATAATAATTATTATTATTCTGAAAATACTTTATTTTGAAGGATATCAATGAAGTGAACAGTTTATTACGGAACTGTTAAAAGGGTTATTCAGTTCTGGGTCAAGTCTAAACTTGTCCTCAGTGTGGCCAGTAATAGATAAACTTCCTTAGTTTGTGCGTATGATCTGCAAAGAGCAAGACACATATTTGAACGATTTTTGTATCTGCTATACATACAAATTACATGATCATCTCTCCCCGTGACTATAATCCATCTTGAAAGAATGTCTTCAAATATTACGTTCGGTCAAAGTGCGTGTGGCGAATACAGATCTCGTTTGTACAAGATTGTGAAATATTAAATAAGTAATGTTACGTGATAAACATATCTAAATATTTTGTGAACATATTTTTCTAATAATAATGTTAACCTCTAAGCCTTGTAACAGACTCTTTAGTTTCTATATTAAAAAAAAAGGAATATAACCTTTAACTAGGGATAAAAGCTACTCTTAATATCCCTAGAATAACATTTATAATTATCTGAAAAAAAACAATACATTTGGGTTGAATTGAAAATTTGAATACAAACGATAGGTTTGAAGGACATTGTTTTTCAGTTTATCAAATATTATAACGATATTCACAATGTAAATCTAAACATGCCTAATTGCCCAAATGTAAACAGTAATATCGCATTTAAGATATTCAGTAACCAATATTCTGTACGGGTCAGAAGGCCAATTCTCGTAATAAAAGTTCGGTCTTAATTCAGTTCCGATCACTTTTCGATCTCACAACTGTCATAAAAGGTATTTTTGTAGTAATTAACATGTTATGTGATGATATCGTATAGTAACCGAAAATTCTTTTCTTGTTTTTTCTTTTTCTTGTTTAAAAGACATCGGTAATCTGCTAGTCTTAGTACTATTTTACTACGAAAGTTGATCGGAACTGAATTGAGACCGAACTTTTATTACGAGAATTGCCCTTCATATATCACAAGTGAACAATTTTGTGATGTTATCTTGATTATAATCTTTATAGTGTCATTAGGGTGACATTAACGAACTAATGTATACAGAAATTTGTAACGGACAGCTCACAAGTCGCTCGCTCGTCCTGAATGCCTTTCGCACCATACCCTCCGTTGGGGAAACGGAGGATATGTGTAGGACTTCCGGAGAACCGGTATACCCTCTTAACCCTGCGGCGATCTACCTTGTAGTCGGGAGGAGCTCCAAGAACGCATCGGCGGCCCGGCCTTAGACGACACGCCCCCCCCACCTCCCCCTCCGGCCTGTCGGACCCACAGTGGTGGCATTGTGCCGTGACCTCCTGTCCGATTCGATTCAGATAATCCCCGAAGAAACCGTGCTCGGTGAGCACCTGAGTCAATCGGTAGGTGACACAGTCGTTTCTCCCTACCCACGCTTCAAAGCTCGGCAGGATGGCTCCGATAGCGCGTTGGTTAGCACAGCCCTGGATTTCGAGCCGTGCTTGCCACGCCTGCGTATGCGCGCTATTCCGGGCTCATGATACGGCGAACTTGGTCATGGACCATCGCGTCCATGTCGGCCAGAATGTCGAATGGTGGATATCACGCCAGGAACGTCGCCGACCCAAACGAGATCGTACGATAGCCCCATACGATCCGTATTATCATCAACCGCTGCAGGCTTCTGAGTAGGGCCTTGCAGCGGGAAGGTCATTAGACCAAACGGGTGCCCTATAGAGGTCCATGGATCGCACGACGCCCATGTAGAAGCGGCGGACTTCTTCCCGTGGTCCCCCGAGATTGGGCAGCAGGCGATGCAGCGTACCCGTTATCCACTGCGCTCGGGGGACCAGTTTTAGAATCATACCAGTCAGTCTTCTAAGAAATTTATTTTTACTTTTAGTGTTTACCGGCGCGGATGGTGTGCCACCAACCTTGTAAAAGAATATTAATGTTTGCTTTACCTATATTATACATTACTTTTTTTATCGAATATAATAGTGCTTCATTCAGCATGTGACGCCTCAATTCATTGATCTTAAAAATCAATTTTATAAATATTAATTGCTACTTAAAGTTGGTTGTAACACAAAAAAAAAAATAGCCAAATCGAAAACTGTCTTACTATAGAAGCCAAATGTCCATGCAATCCTTGAATAATGAAACGTAGGGTTGCCATATTTACGATGTGACCGAAGTATTGAAGATTATACCTCTTATAGTTGAAAAAACTTTCCGATATTTGTATATCCGCTTTAATACCTTCTGATTACGCACCCCTATCCTTCAAGAACATTTTAATACTCTACTGTACACGTCATACTTTCTTTGTGAGCCGGTATTTAATGCCCTCAACCTCATAATAATATTTTGACTGAAAGAATTTCCGTAACTTTTGGTGCTAACATAAATTCTCTGACCAATAAACTTAATGAGACAGTATTCATTGGTATTGATCGCAGTTATAACAAGCTATGGGATATACACCACCAAAGTTTTGAGTTATCGCCGAAGTTGCCACTTGCGGAGGCACAGCGGTTCATTAATTTATTACAGACACCCGCTATTCACTTACGACATAACTTTTCTCCCATTTAGCAACCAAACAAGATACATTTTAAGGTTTTTAATGTATATTTGAAACCCAATTATCAATAAACGTAAACATAAAATTATTTTTGAATTGACTAATTGCAAAATCTCGTCTTACTGATTAAAATAATGCATCATCTAAACAGTAGGATTAAAAATGTAAGTTGGTATACATAACATTGAAAGATTTCTATGCTCATTTAGGACCTTAGAATTTTTATAGGTTTGCCTCGTAATATGTATAAGCAAATAACATTTTTTTTAATTTAGACCTTGATAACTTCAACAAGGCAAGGTATATTTACATGTTTTAATTTTTTTATATCGTTTTATAATTATAAAATATGTTTGAGAAATTTATAACACGCTTTTTGTTTGTTATGAACCATTGTGTTTTTAAAAAGTAAAAATTTAGTACCCAAAATTAACTTAAAAGCCACAAGAATTGACACGTGTCCCGAATTTCAACTTCGGAGTAAATTGCCTGTGACAGACAGACGGGCAGATAGACGGGGCATCTGTCTGACCGTCTGTGATACAATAAGAATTCCGCTCAATCATCATTCGGATTTACGCAACCCCACAAAAATAATTAGCATTGAAAATGTCGTTTTATTTTGACCTAATAAGCGTGGTGTCTGTCATCAACAGCCTATACTAGTCCACTGCTGGAATAGGCCTCCCCTTAGAAAGGAGGTTTTGGCCTACTACACCACGCTGGCCAGACGGATTGCTGTAGGGTTTGCTTCAAGGTTTCCTTCTTTTTGCAGTGCTGTTGTCCTGCTTAGTTTGCTCCCTTAGTCGGCTCTTACGACACCCATGGGATGAATTGGGGTGGTGACAATTTGTATTCTTAATCCGTCACCACACGGACCAGTGTGTGACCACCACGGACAGTGGTGTCTGTAGAGAACAGAATAACAGTGAATACACGAACAATGATAAACATTCGTTAGAAATTCATTAAGAACATGATGGAACCTAAAAGTAATTACGCTTAGAGCCGCTCTTGTTGCTTCTATTTTATATTATGCTAAATGAGGCGGTACACAGATACTTAAATATTTGATTGTTCCACTCTCTTCATGATTCCTCGTTACATATTTAATGAACCTGCCATGTTGAACGTCTCAACTTAAAAATTCACTTTAAAAAGCATATAACAGACAGGTATTTCTTTACTATAGCAATTTTTTTGTATAAGAGTTTTAGGACATGCATTAGACTTTTATGTTAATATTAATACAAGTTAATTTTGAAATGTGCCAATATATAAATATCAAATCGTAAATAAAGGTTTTTGAGATGATTTAATAAAAATAAGCCTGAAAGTTGTTTTTTTAGTAATGATTTATGATATTAACTGCGGATATTTAACTTTGTATATATCATATATTATAAGAGTAGTTAGAATCATAATTTTAAAGTAAACTTAAAATAAAGCTGAATAGAAATCTCTCTACTAGGTACAGCTAGGTTTCTAGCTTTGCGTAGTCCCCTTTGCAAGCGGTCACAATAAAGTATGGGATTTTAAAAACAAGTGGTAATAATGCTGGATACATATTTACAAAGTAACAATATTGGTCTTTAAGAAATACTTTGAAGTCAACATTCAAATCAGAGTTTTAACTAAGGGATGTGCAGTAGAAAAGTAGAAGCAAATCAATAACATCGCGCCTACATCTATCGCGATCGGTAGCGAGCGACAGTGGCTACCCAATTTAAATTCACTCCGACGGGATTTTAATGGACTTCAGCCAAATCGGTGTTTTGGGAGTTCTTACTTAGATTATGAATAAAACATTACGTCTAGGAGGGCGAGGGGCGGCAGGAGGCTCCAGCCTACAGGAAACGAGGTGCCCCGTATAGGCTGACTTAAGAATTATCTAAATTATTAAGCGAGTTCAAATGATGAATTCTCAAAGTATTACTTTGGGAACAACTGATTTCGTGAGATCTGACAGCGAACGTAACTCGCAGAATTAATGTAATCAGCAAATGACGCTTAATTTTGTGTATTTGGCGGAATATTCCCTTTATGTAACCGACATACAAACAGAAAGTTTCGCAAAGGAAGTTCAGAATAAACTGACGTTATTCAGTTATGAAATGTGTTTAGAAATTATGAAACTCGCTCCGCATTCCGGCGTGTGTCATTTCGGTAAACTTGTTCATGTCAGCGTCTCTACAAATTGACGCAAGGAAAACGGTTTAAAGTTCAAAACAGCAATTTGGTGAGTACGTGCCTGGTGGACTGGCTGTCCATCAATGACAAAGTGGTAAAGCCGGGCGTAGTGGTCACTGGTCCGTATAGGCGCCGACGAAAAGTTAGCGTGTTTGCACAAAGCAAATTAAAAATATCTTTATTTCATAAACATTTTAAAATTATTTGAAGTCGTCTTTTATGTAGACTAAAGTCGTAAATCAATACACACACACACACACACAATAGCAGCAATCTTTGTTTTGTCAAGTACCTACGAAAAGAAATTATTTAAAAATTATTATCATCATCATCAACAGCCTATAATAGTCCACTGTTAGACATACGCCTCTCCTCCTCTCCTCGTATAGGGTTTGTGTAAAGTTTTTCCTCTCTATGCAATGCTGTTGTCCTGCGTAGTTTGCTCCCTTAGTCGGTTTTGGTCTACTCGATCACGCCAAAACTGGATTTGGACGAGATTTGGCACATAGATGGCTTACAGTCTTAAATAGCATAGAGGCTACTATTTATTCCGGCCATATTTATTGTCAAAATTGACATTTACGCGAGTGAATCCGTGGGCAACAGCTAAGTCTTCAATAAAGCGACGCTTTTTGTTTATACTCCCCGCACGTATTAATGGTTTTTTCTGGTCTAGCCCAGATTACGTATTTTTTTTATCCTTAAATCTGCATATTCAACATAAACAGATGATACGAGGAGACTAAACATGTGCTGACAAAAAACAACACAAATGATATTTCAAAACGAATAAAAAATTCAAATAAAAATGTTTTGTCTGCGTAGCTCGTATGAACGAAGTAAAATGAACTAAAAGAGTAAGCGGTAAAAGAAAAAGAGTTAGTGTTTCGGATAAACAAATAGATGAGATAATCTCTCGGACTCGTCCGCTTGTAACTACGGCTAGTGCAACCTGATCGAAAATACAGTAAATGCAAAGGTATATTATATCTATTATACCCGTAAAAAAAAGATATTCAGCATTGTGGATGTATATTCAGTCTCGAGAAGTTAAGAGAATACTAAATATTCTAATTGTACAAATCCGACGCCGATTGTCCACTCTATTGTGACATTAGGTACCGATAAAAGGGTTACTCCATTACTGCGCACTCTTGCGTCTATCTCCGTTGTTTTCTTTTCATTTCCTATTACTACCTCTCAAGCTTTCAGGCGTCAAACGCTCTATTACCCACCGCGCCTACTAATCGGTCCGACGGAACGTGAACATGTCACCTCGATGTTATTGTTATGAAGAAATGGAAGGTTACCATTTTAATTTTTAATGGTTTTTTTTTCATAAACCGTACATGTAACACTTTCGTAGTTTGTGTTACCTAAACTATGACTAGTGTAATCTCTAAGTATTATGATTAATTATACCTAGATTAGACTTATCTTCCCTTAAATAAATTTACTATAAATACTGTCGTGTCGTGGGATTAAGAATACAGAGTGTCACCACCCCTATTCATCACTCGGGTGTCGTAAGTGCCGACTAAGGGAGAAAACTGCGCAGAACAACATCACTCCAGAGAGAAAGAAAACTTGACACAAACCCTTTTTTTTTTTTTTACGTGTGGAAATCCCCTCGGACCGTCACCCGGCGGGGTGGTGTGTCGGACTCGGACCGACTAAAACCACACGGTGTGCCACTCTGCGCCTGTAATAGGAGGGATCCGGGAACAGACACCCGGACCCCTCCTAGCGCCTGACCGCTCCTGGTGCGGGCTCCGTCTCAAAATTTTAACCACTCTTTAGGCGACGTCCGGCACACGCGGACGCCGCCCCCTCGCGGCTGGCCAAACTAATGCGGGTGGAGAGGAAACCCACCCCATCCACCCGCGGCCACACTCAGGGCGGCATGAGGTCAAGTCCGTAAACCTTAAGGGCTCGTTTGTGAGGGCCCTCAAGGATTCCTCCTCCGCTTTGTCGGAGGTCGTGGAGGGCCTAGTGGGCGATGTCTCTCGCCTACAATTGGCCAACGAGAGGCTGACGGAGCGGGTGAACGAGCTGAGCGCTCAGTTCGCCCGCTTCCAGGCGAACCTCCCCGAGCGGGAAGCCCCGTCCGCGTCCCAGCCTGCCCCTACCACCAACTCAGGGGTATTTGACGCCCAACTACGTGAAATTCTCATCGCAGTTGGGAATATGGTGGACGGACGCCTGGCTGGCCTGGAGGCGAGACTGCCCCCTGCGCCGTTGTGCGCCCCTCGCTCGCGTCGGCACAGCGGCCTAAGGCCGCCGCTCCGACCGCATTCCCCGTAGTGGGAGGCCGCGTCTCTTACGCGGCGGCGGCGTCTGCCCCGACTCCATGGGCTCCCCAAAAGCCGAGGAGGGGGGCCAAGGCACCGGCCCAGGCGCCGGCCAAGGCACCCCCCCAGGCGCCGGCCAAGGCGCAGGCCAAAGTGCCGGCCAAGACGGGGCCTAAAACGGCGCCGAGGAGTGGAGTGGCATTCCCTCCGCTCCCCACTCCGACACCCCTGCCGGGCCCCTCCGCACCTGCCCCCTCCAACGAGGGTTGGCCGGAGGCGAGGGGCTCCAAGAAGTCCCGAAGGCGGGCCAGAAGGGCTGCCCAAAAAGCAGCCCAAGCCCAGGCTTCGCCACCGGTGGCAACGGCCTCTAATAAGAGGCCGCGGAAGCTGCAGCCGCCCAGAACCGCGGCTGTAGTGGTGACCGTGTCCCTGGAGGCGGCTGATGGCGGGCTGTCCTACGCGGCCGTCTTTAAAAAGGCCCGGGACAGCCTCGCCAATGATTTGACACAAACCCTATGCCAACCCGTCTGGCCAACGTGGTATAGTAGGCCAAAACCTTTCTAAAGAGAGGCTTATGTTCAGCTGTGGACTATTAAAGGCTGTTGATGAAATGCTGTCAAATTTTCCATTTACTCTCTGCACCTACCGCATCATATTTCTACAACAACCGAAAGTTGACTGGGAGATAATAACTTATGCATTAAGCTTTTTAATTTCATAAATAATTGAACACATATCACACACAGGCGACTGATCCTACATTATGCAAAATCTATGCTATGATAACTATAATATGCTATAATAACTGCTGAAAACATGCTTATCAACCTATTTCTAAATATCACACCATTATTCGATCTGGGTGGGAATCGAACCCTCAACCACTGACATAGCTGTCACGATAACCAACCACTAAGCCAACAGGCAAATCAAATTAACTGTATTTCAAGGTATATCTAATTTTTGATATTACTAAGATATTTTTCAAAATTTATGTTTATTCAAGTAGTCCTAACCAGCTGGTAGTTTGCAAGTAGGTCGACCAATAGGGCTCCGTTACGAGGGCGCCATGTTCCACAGATATTTCCTCATGGAATGTTTCCTGCTTATCGATCACTTGGTGCTATCGTTATTTAAATAATAGCGAACTCTTTGCTCAAAGGTCTTTATCCGAATACATTTTTTTCTCAAAGAAACCCATGATAGAAATAAAATTATTAACCGACTTCAAAAAGGAGGAGGTTCTCAATTCGATTGGTTTTTTTTTTATGTATGTACACCGATTACTCTGAGATTTATGATCCGATTTACTTGATTCTTCTTTAGTTTGATGCGGAATAGTTGCCATTTGGTTCCATAAAAATTTAACATAGTTAGGCCCAGTAGTTTTCATTTTATGAACATTTTTTTGTTTTTTTTTTTCAAATTTTACAAACTCTTAAGAAAGCGCTGACTTCGCTTGGGTCTCTTCTTAGTTTGTAATGCTACCCTGACTTCGTACGGATTACGTGTTAGTTTGTACTGCAACATTTATAATTCTGTTTTTATTTATGCTACATAGGTATGATTGTTGAAGAAAGTAGATAGATAGATATAACTCTTTATTTGTACACCGTTTTACATAAAAGTGTCTGATATACAATGTACTAAGGGTGGCCTTATTGCTAAGAGCAATCTCTTCCAGGAAACCTTAGGATGGATCAAAATGTTCCGCAGAGACAGTAGTAGTTGATGGTGAAATGAGTTTTTTAGGTTAATTGCTAACCAATATAAAAGACATAATAACTGGATAAATATACTTCCATATATTTATATACATAAAACAAATACTTATACATACTAGCAAATGTACAAACATACATAACTACTTAAGTATATCACATATAAAAAAGAAAACATTCACAGCATACGTTAATATGTAGCTGTCTTAATAACGATACAAAAATTATTGAACCATTTCTTTAAAACTGTTTATTGTTTGCGATCGCTTGATCGTTTATCAGCAATGCATTCCAGTAATTAATGTTTTTTATATTATAATATGTCTAATACAGTATTGAACCAATGAATTATGTAAAACGAAGTATTTCCAGAAATAAAGAAAGATTAACTTTGAAAGTAATTGTTAAATTTACAAACATTACTAGCTGACCCGGGAAACGTTGTTTTGCCAAAACAATATTTAGGGGTGGGTCACGCTTATCATTTAGGGGAATGAAAAATAGATGTTGGCCGATTCTCAGACCTACCCGATATGAACAAAAAATCATAAAAATCTGTACAGCCGTTTCTTAGAAGTTTGGTAACAAACACCTCGACACGAGAATTTTATATATAAACATTATATTACCGTCTAGACTTCTTTATCAACAAAAATATATCTAAATATTGTTAACAAAAATGTCTAGTTGTAAATATGTAATAAATATATATTAATACAAGTATCAGTACATATAGAAAAGTATCCAGGTCTCTATGACAGTCCTGCAGTTTTTCAACTACCCGCTGTAACAAACAGGTGAAAGAGATAACTTAATACACATGGAAATACTTTTCTCCAGATGCGATCTTTAATATGATACGTATCCCTGTTTATTACAATAATATTTGACACATTTTCCTTAAACAAAACAAAGAAATTGTCATATAATCTGTATTTTCCTGTTCCTTAAGCTACGCAAATGTATACATAATGTTATGAATGTTTGCGGTACCCTATTTAATAAATTCATTACCTTTGCCGCACGAAAAAGTGAACGGATCCCTAAAGTTTAATAAATAATAATAATCTCTGCCTTAGAGCTCAATCAACTTGAACATTGTAGCTTGGTTTGCGTTAGGTTAAGATTTATTCAGTATTTGATAAAAAAATATATACATAAATGCGTTACGCCCATTTAATCATAAAATTATCGGTTTTGCTGTATTTCGGGAACGGCCGACTAGTTTCTCACCCGACTAGGTCTCGTATTCAAGGGCTGAAACGCCCAGTCGTGACATCAGGCATCAGTGTTTATCTTTCATTAGCCCAAATCCACCCTCCCGCTCGCGGGAGCGGGAGGGTGGATTTGGGCTCCGGTAACCTCACTCGGTGAAAGGCAACGAAAGAATTGCTTAACACCGGTTTTCGGTGAGGTCGTGGTATCACTCCGGTCGAGCCGGCCCATTCCTGCCGAAGCATGACTCTCCCACGGTAGTCATTATAGTTATTTAAACAGTCAAGTCACACTAATACATTTCTTTATATTCATTTCTAGTGGAATTAAGTTGTAAGCTTAAAAACATATTATTAAAAAGTTTTATTTAATAACCTCGTGTAACATTAATTTCATTTAAAATGTAATACATATTTCTATATAAAGGTATTGTCAAAAAGCTTTTGGAATATTCAAACGAATTCAGGAATCAACTGTAATCGATTTAGTTCACGAAATATAACTCCATTAGTGAGTGAAACTCCATTAGCTTTAGTTTTTGTTCGCAGTACCTAACTCGTTTCGTTAGACGCCTGATTGAATTACAAGTCTTACAAAGTACCATATTCGTAAACAACAGGAATGAACACTTAAAGAGAAACGCTTTTACTAGTTTCAGCTGTAATCATCCTCATGTATTATGCATGTACTCTTGCTCTGATAACACTCGTCAACGACGATTCCACTTGAATATCCACTTTGATCAGAATGGAATGATTGTTTGAAAAAAGTTCCATTCGATACTTGAAACAAACTTACATAATCCTGTAATTTCTTTTTTTCTACTCGAGGACGCAGCGCCGTACTTGATGTTGGCGAAATACTGTTACAAAAGTGATATGAAATTTCGCCTGCCTACGAATATCTTCTTTGTTTACATGCGAAGAAGATATCATGTTAAATACAGTGAATGCTCTCCTTTCAGATGTGTTATGCTGTACCGCTCAGAATTCCACCCATTATAGACAGAAGAACACTTTAGTGAATCGTGTATAATTACACCCCATTGTTCGTTTTGTGAAGGATATATTATTTCACTCTATTATCGGTTTTTTTATGAGTCTATTAACAATACACTGTAATATAGATTCAAAGAGTCCAATTATTTTGTAAAACATCTGATCGTGTTATCTTAGATAGTCTGGTAATCGTGACAGAGGCGTTGGAGCTAAAAATGCAAATGATAAATAATTTAAGGCGTTGCTTGAAATCAAATTATGGCCACCCTCGCTAACTTTTGGAATTGTGAATGGGAAAATATTTGCAACGAACTCTGCGGCCGACAGTTTGATTGCGTATTGATTTCGCTCATCTCCGACGACGGCGCTGAATCTCAACCAGTCCGGCGGTCGTCAGAGGGCTGGGCGCCAGCATCAACTCTTTGTACAAATTAAAAGGTCGCGCTCGTAATTTCCTTTCTGAAAATTTTGCCACTTACAAATAACTAACTTGTGTAAACGTTCACGGCTGTCTTCAGTTTAAAATATTTCTTTGTGAATAATGACAACGAAGAGACTTAGCATTCACATTGTTTCTCTTTAATGCCGATATTATGGAAATGTCAGAAATATAAATACTTATATAGAAAAATTAAATTTCGTCTGACCACAGTTTGAGTTACGAATACAAGTCAACATTTATATAGAAACAGAACAAGGAAAAAGATTACGACAGGATTGCTTTAAACAGTAAAAAAAATACAACAAAAAGCACCAATTACTGTAGGGGAGAGATGTTTGTTTCTTATAAATTTTTTTTTTTTTTAAAATAAGAACAGTTATGTTTTAGTTTTCTTCGCAAATATTGTCACACCAGTAGATTACCGCATCCCAAAATGTAATTGGTTGTAGAAACCTAAAAGACCGTTTCGTAGAAAAATGACAGCATCCCTATGTTCGGTGCTCCAATCTCCGGTCAATAGATTGTTATGATGACCTTGCGGTATACAGGCTGTAGCTGCGCCGACCTTAATAAACTTATCATAAGTTGTCAAACTTTTCCAATGTGTATACATAATAGATCTTGTTTGCTATGTTGCCCTGGTACTGTCGGTAGCTATTCATAACTTTGGATTGAATTTCTGTCAACTTGATTTCAGTTGTGAATAAGATAAATATGAAAAAGTTATTAACATATTCCTTTACCTTTGTTACAGGTAAATATGGTCGTTTTGGCGATGTTGCTGTTTGGTAAAGGATTTATATACACGGTGTAAGGGACATCGTAACGAATACTGAAATAGTGTATTCAGACCATCATCCTGAGTCTAAAATCATTGGAATTTTCTGCCGGAAAATTAAACTGTTAAAGGAAGTCACTCAGGTAGGTCAAAGTTACCAATCAGCTGTCAAAGCTAAGGTCATTCCCCGTAGATATTGCACTAAAGTTATAATTACATATGTATTCCGCGTATGTATTTGGCGGCCGGAGGGGAGGCCCCTCGCGCTTCGTCTGTTTGGTTAATTAATTACATTACAGTTTTTGACCCTATACGGTATTTATTAATTTGTTTTCGGTGAACAGTTCTGTTTACTCATTGTGATATTATTTTTAATCATTAATTTTACCCGGCAGAAAATTCCAATGATTTTCTACTCAGATTCATATTCTGAATACACTATTGCAGTATTCGTTACGATGTCCCTTGCACCCTGTATAGAAACGATTCTGATGACTTGACTTCTAAAGTTTGAATCCTAATTTTCATATAAGATATTCACTGTCTGTATGTCTGCAAATATTATTATATATTATAAACAAATTAAAAAATACTATTACATCGATATGCAACATTTGTTACAAGTGTTTATCAAATATATACTTATGTGCGAGAGTGGTTCTAGATTACTGGAGTCTCTGTACCGAAACCGAAATGTGAAATACGATTAGAGAAGTGGTTCATAGTATTCAGATTATTCTGTGGTATTTACAAATCCATTTATCCTGGAAAATACACGTCCATATTTGTTCTTCCAATCCAGTTATTCCCGACTAAAATTTATGACGCGTGATAAATGTATTTGAATTGTTAACGCGCTGTTTATAGGATCAGACGCCATTGTCCGTCCGCCCGTGTTGTATTTATAATGTGTATATGTATATAATGGAATTAGTTTTGATATACCCTACACTACTTTTATATATCCCTGGTACCGTCAACTTACAAAATAGCGAAGCGTGATTGATGATTTTTTCTACCTCCAAACAGTTTTCCCTTATACTTTTTCCTCAATTAGACTTACATACGTAAGGTTTATCATATTTAAGGTTAAAAAAAGTCGCCATTTAATGTTTCTTCTTTAAATAAATACAAAGCTTAGCTTCTGCAGTATTATGACTCAGTCAAAAATGAAAACTATTCATCTTCTACGTTAATCTATCACATAACTTAAAGTACTCTTAAGCCTCAGGATTGATTTCTTAGATAAGTAACATTTCGTAAGAAATATGGGTGCAAATTTCTGGCTGACATACTCCTAACATGATAAATACCTTGGTATATGACGACTCACGTGCATCTTATCTGAATTTTAACCTCCCATTTCAAATAAGGAGTAGAATTTTAATCATAAGTTCATACTTTTAATAGCTCGAAGTTATTTTTTAACGACGAAAATGTTCAGGCAATATACTGATTGTCAGTCTATACTGAAGTCTTTAGAAGTTTTCTATTTAAATGCTTAAAGCTACCTATCATATAGTAAGTGATGTTTTCGATTGTAAATTTTTCGTCAACAATGACAATCCGATTCAATATCGGTTCATTTGTGTGCAATGCAACAAGTTCAGACGGATTGGGACAGGCCTTTTTGTTTTTTTTTATTCAATTAGTTCATGTCGTATTTTTAGATCCTCTCAATACTGCCAATTTATACGTAAATTAATCAGTGGATCGTGTATTGAATGCCTGCTGCTAATCCCCATGTGGTTTGAAATGAACGTGCCTTTGCTACGGTTTTCAATTTATCGATAATGAGGTATTTGGTTTACCAAATGACTTTTTAGGAATGAGTCATTCCGAGATCAGGTTCTTTTTTTAAGTAGGTATAAGCTGTCGTATGAATGGTCCCGATTTTTATAAAATCTCCTAAACCTGGACCTGGGCTGGGTTATTGACAAGTTCAAAAAAAAATTTTTGTTTGATAAGCTTTCTCTTGTAGTAGTAAAACCATGCCCGTTATTCCTATTGTGTCCTGTCTACGTTTCTTTAATCTGATAAGAATTAGGTGAAAAACTAAGTGGAAATTTCTTCAGTAAATGATGAAAGATATTCTCCATCTGACGTTAAAAACGTTAACAGGGTTACTTGATTACTAATCTACTACGTTTTTCTTCACGTAACAGTCATTTTGTGATTTGCTTACGTGTTTTTATCACAAAAACTTTTGAAGAAGTCTGTCTTTGGTGATTATTGTTACTTGTACTGCACTAACAATAATCTACTAACTAAAAACCTGACATACCCGTATATGACTCTTGCTAAAACATTTCCAAAATACCTATAACTAGTTTAGTCGAAATTAATTTGAGTTGTTTTAACTTAGAAACTTTTAGGCGCGCGGGCCAGATTTAGTCCTTCAGGGTGTATTTTTTATGCTGATTCCCAAGTACCAATTCATGTTATGCTTATAAAATTTGCTTACGGATAGAACTGCTAACGATCGAGTCTCATTTAAATTATAAAGTATACTCAGTTAAGCAATATTATTTAATATAATCAAAGCTTTTCATATTATATCTTAGCAATTCATATCTAAGCAATTAAAATCGGATTGCAATATACTATTGAAATTAAACCTGCTTCAAATTTAAGCATGCCTAGGCCCTTACAATCTATGCCTTATATCCTTTAAATTAAAGTATAAATTGAGTGATATTTTCGTTTTTGGTAGATATTAATAATTTTCCATGTTCGGAGAGTACGCCTACTTAGCAGCGGGTGTTATAACCAGTTTATATTTTGACTCTGAGTAAATAACTACAATTTTGGAATTGAGTTTACGTATTGTGTTAATGTTAATTAAATTTTAAGGTTTATAGACCAAGCTCCTTTGTAATTAATAACACATGTGAAATGGTTTGTAATGGATGTGGCCTTAAATATAATATCTCAATGAGTCTTAAGAACATTTGTCAGTAAACATTTTCATTGGCTGTCACTATTTTTCATATTTGCTTGTTGGTATGCAAATACTAGATTGTTTATGAGAAAATGCAGGTTGTAGAGTTTCGTCTCGTAAATTAGCAGGTTTTGTGAGCAGCGCACTGATATAGATTTCTATTTACCCACAATATTATAGATAGGACAATAAAAACTGCTGATACCTTGTCTTTATTTAACTCACAGCTCTCTTAAAGAGGCTTTTTTTATCCGTGTGGTGATGGATTAAGAATACGAAGTGTCGCTACCCATATTCATCCCATGGGTGTCCTAAGACCGACCAAGGGAGCGAACTACGTAGGTCAACAGCACTGCATAGAGAAGGAAGACTTGAAACAAACCCTATACCTACCTACCCGTCTGGCCCGCGCAGTGTAGTAGGCCAAAACCTCCTGTCTAAGGAAAGGACTATGTCCAGCAGTGGACTGTTATAGGCTGTTGGTGATGATGATTATCGCGTGGAAACCCCCGGGGTTGTCATGAAGCCCAAGACGAGTCGGACACAAATCAAGTAAATCCACATCAACCACATAATGCAATACCTTAAAAATAAAATCCTGGGTGCTCTTAAATCGTCATGTTATAATACGTAATTTGAATTTTAGACTTACTGTAATAAATAAAGCAGTTTTCAACTTCGGTTGTATTTTGATTGCGCCCTAAATTTTATATAAACTTTTATAATGTCTTAAAAACTTTTAGTTTCGTTTGTCTATATTTTCTATGAACACGGGCACAAATTGGTGAAACAGACATATAAAATTTCTAAAGCCTTGCAGTAGCTGAGTAAGTTAGGGAAATGCAGTAAAGTTATCAAACGGTTGAAAACCCAGTTCAGTTTTCGTACAACCATTGTCCAATTTGGCAAATTTTAAACCTACCGGCAGCGGAGTTGGAGTGCACAGCAAATTGAATCTTGGCGCCGGCTATTCATTATTTTGGCTGCCTGCCGGACTGCTTCGCGTGCATCGGCCTATCCGGAGCATTCTGACACAACCCCTAGGTGATTGATTGAATTTCAATTATTTCGGCCTCTGAATTCGCGGCCAGCACTGGGGGAATGTTGGAGTCAACTTCAATAACTACGTATGACGTTTTGAAAATTAAATGAGCTGTATTTACAACATGCGACACTAAGAAATGGAATAAACAGTGCAAATACGTATTTTGCCATAAAATAAAAAAAGGTAGTGTTTCACTCTTAAAATTACATTGGTTTTATATTATTATATTTTATTATTTCTTTTGGGGTTATGACCCAGTAAGAATAGAGAGCAAATTAGCAAACCCTCAATAGGCATCTATAAAAATAGATTTTATAATTAACTTTAAATTATAATTAACATGTTAATTTTACTGCGAAAATTGTTGTCCAGAAATAACAAATAACTTTACAGTTTTCTAACAAGTCGTGGCCCGGATATCCCATCAGTCATGGTGTCCCCATGTAATTGAGAAGATTAGCGCCGGGATCTTGATGGATCGAGTACTAACCAATCTCCTGCTGTTTGAATTGTTCAGCTTTATTTCTTTATATTTTGAGAAGCTATTTCTGTATGTAAATATTATTGTAAGAATAGAATAAACTTGTACACCAGTTATTTAGTTCACTGAGTGAATGAGATTACCAGAGCCTAAGTGATTCTGGACCGAAGGACTCACACGGTACCACCGTGTGAGTCCTTCGGTCCAGAATCACTTAGGCTCTGGTAACGCACGTACGAAAGAATTACTACGTACTAAAATTGATGCCGATCTTTTGCCGTTAAAAATTAACGATGTTGAAGCTAAGATTATGGCTTTTTGGTCCGAAATAATAAAAAAACTGTAACGGTGAATGTATTATTTATAATTTTTCTCACGATTAAAAAAAAACTAGTTTCAAATATTACAACAAAATCGCAGAAATATTTAAAATAGCAAAGGTCGATTTCGATGCTTTTGAACAATATTGAGGATTTAATTCTCGAAAATAAAGAATTAATATATAAGTTTCACGTGTTAAAAATGTAGACTCATCTATTAAGGAACTGAGATATTTAATAGTGTCATTTAATGAAGTAAGTAGTTTAATTTTTTATCAATATTAAGCGTTTATCCGCGCGTTAAACTATTAAAAATTCAAATAATGGTATGAGTTCGGTTTCAAGTTGCTTAGCTAAACTCTTTCGCTTAGTACCTATTGTACTTTAAGCGTACAAAATAGTTAAGCTATATTATATTAACATTAAAAACTAATAACACCTTTAAGATTTCATTATCGTCTAGTAGGTCGAGTCAGCGCTTTGCGTCATATCACGAAACTTTCCTTAATTGACATTCAGACGGTAACTGTCACCTATACGCCCTCCTATCCTTTATGATTCCTTAATTACCTTTCGTACGTGAGAACGTAACACTTGCTAATAACCTTGCAAGAGAAAAACATATACTTGTTCACTACTTCGTGTTCCTTTTAAGCAAGAAACGTGTTTCTGTTTTCTAATAAGATATATTTAGTTGACAACAATGTTGTTAGTTAATTTTATCTATTAGCAATGGTCTTGGTGTTGTGTAATTACACAAGACAACACGAAAGTATATATTTACTAAACAATCTAAGTATGTATATCTCTAGTGTCGAAAAATAGTACAAGTCATGTTTAGTAAATGTTTAGAAAGCCTTGTAATATGACCAAGAGCCGGTTTTTCCAATCCTCAGATAAATAGTTAGATAACATTTATTCCACAGTTAGCGTAATTTTGGATTTTTCAATATTATCTAAATAATAAAGCTTAAATTTGAGGAATAACTTTATTTGTAGTTTTACGCCTCAGTTAGTGCTATTATCTGTAGAATAGTGATTTTGACTTTTGTAGGTATATTTGTTTACATTTTCTAATATTTCTTGTAGTAAAGTTTATATACTTTGCCCTTATGGAGTATTTAAATGCTGTGTTCTGAGAGAAATGAACGGGTTTTAAGATAAATATATGACATTACTTTGGGTGATGATAACCAATGTCATTACAAGTTATTAGCAAATGCAATTACTTGAAATTTAAGTAACACGAATAATAATAATAATATTATATACCACATTCATACAATGCCATCTAGTCCCAAACTAAGAGCTCAGAGCTTGTGTCATTGGTACTAGATAACTAATATAAATACATATACTATTTTTTTTTTGTAAATATATACATATTACCATCTATTTTTTTTTAATTAAATGTAAATGTATACAAATTGTTTGAATGGAGTGGGAATCGAATCCGCGACCTTGCCAGTAGCGGTCCCTTACACAAACCACTACACTATTGTTTACCGTCACTACCACCGTCAATAAGGATTTTTTATTATCTATCAAGCAATGACAAGAAAAGATAGCTTGTGGTCCTTATCTAACGTGTTACTAACTGTATAGCTGCATTTACAGTGAACTTAGCTATGAAATACATCAAGTAACTATCTGTCGTTTTACACCCGATTGAAAAACAGAAAAAGTTTATTCGCTTGATAAAAGGCAAGATAAATTTATTCCCAAGTTAGTCGTCTGACAGTATAACTGAGGACTGAAAATCGGCCCTTAGAATGTTATTAATTTATTTTACTGGTTATTGCAAACTTGCGATCATAAATTCTATACATTACCAGGTTCTCATTTATTATATTATTTGTATTATCTACGTAAGCTTTACAACAATGGATGTAATTGTCATTCTGCCTTTCCACGGTGTCTTTCTTGGTACTAGTATATGTAAGAATTTGCACTGAAAAATCCAAAAGCCAACAGGTTCATCTAAAAAGAATAAAACTTCAAACTAAATGCTGTAATTTCTTTTCTATTTTACTATATAACCTGGCTACATGGGTAAAATATGAAGAATCATTAAAATCTTAAGGACATTAAACTTGTTCAACAACGGCTGCAAATAAAAAAAACACGTTTATGGCCCTAATGTGATAACCATGTCAGTCACCATCAGCTATCGAGATTTTTATCGCAAGAAATCAGCTGAGTCGAGTCGTTGGCAACAGAGCGGCGGCGCAGTGAATTGACAAAAATTGCAAATTCGGTCCCGTATGCCTGATTGATGAGCGCACGGTACTTCATGTTAAGATGTTTTCTCGTTAGGATATCTGTGACAACTATTAAAAAATTAAAAAATATCTAATTAAAAACAACTTGACTTCAAAATGCAGAAGGCTGGGTGGCCGTTTGTATTATTTATTTATTTCCATTAAAAACAATTATCATTACAAGCGGGGCAAAAACTGTGATAGTGTTATACCACCTACTTATTTATTATAAGAAATAATTCTTAATGCTGTTAATGTGAATATACTCAGTGAGCAATAGAATAAATCTATCTCATCCATAAATATATTGAGAGTGCGTAGTGCGCACGTCAGCGGCGCTTCGCTAAGCAGGTTAGTGCGGCGCCACACGTATCTGTCCGGAACACATATGCTGACTCGTCCTAACATGTTTGCATTATGTAACCCATCCCTAAGTACCCTGAACGGGTACGAAACGAGTGTGAGTTCCCTTCTGACCCTCAGTTCGTTGTATCCCACCATATCCAGAATAATTAACGTGGGATACATTAATGGATACAATGGATACAATGGATAAACTCCATAGTATCTTTAGTACAAAAACCTAACAAATTTATGGTTTCATTCAGCGTGGAACCCACCACGGCCTAGCCTATTTACATTTTCTATTGAAAGTCTCACATGTATTGTAGTTTCTTCTTAGTAAGTTAGTAATCAATGGTTTTTTCTTTTTAGCACCTTTGGCCTCATAAAGTCGTTTTAAATTTTTAAATTATTTATCATATAATTGTAGCGTTAGTTGGCACATAAAAGATTGTATAAACGTATTCAAATGTGTTTTTAATACTTTCCTGTTAGTTCAAACAACACAGGACCAACCTCAGCTGCAGGCAATTAGTCTGGAACAAATTGTTTGTGCAATGGGAAGGCGCCTTTCATTCGTGTTTTGTAGGCGTGGAGTACCACCCGCCGAGCTCTGTTTACAACTATTTGTTTGCGTACCAAGCGCTGTTTTTCTCATAGTCGTTTATTGAGAGATTGACATCCCGTGTCTATTACTGGAGAATTTGAGCGGGTATTACATCTCATGCGAATGTACTCTGAACTAAGTTTGTGTTCGAATCTTTTGTGGTTTACAAAGAATTTACTCATCAATGTTTTGTTACTCCAATTAAATTTTTATAAATTGTAAATAGATTCTCTCCTTTTGTATGTTTTTAATTAGTAACGTAAGCTGTATGAATGTCTCGTGTGGATGTAATATAGAATTTTAATGATACCTAGACTATTCTTTATTTCCAGCCAAGACACAGCATAGAAAATTCATGTGTGGTAGTACTTTTTTTAAGAATAATTTATTTTGACTAGTTTTGTCAACTCGCATAGCATATAGCATACTCCCTTATTGTTCTTCTGACCTGTTTATTTTTAGCATGCAAATAAATCAATTTGGAAAATAAACAACATGTACCCTATTATATTTATTGAAATTATGTTTTGCCCTATAGGTAAGGGTTAGATTTGCGGCGTTCACTCCAAATACATATCACACCAAGTGTTCTCCATTCAGAGATGCTTTTAATTGGTCTCTGCCGCATAGGCGGAGTGGACTAGTGATAAATCTGTGCTAAATTGACGCTCGACAGTTCGCAAGTACCGAGGATAGCTGATACGTACCTATTGAGAGGCTTAGGGTATTTACTGATTAAAAATAAAATGAGAACGGTTTAAATTGATTAATAGATTTGTTTAGTGTTGTTAAAATTCACAGTAAATATAGAAGCTAGTTCGATAGTGGTCTTGTGTTACTAAATACCTTTTTAGTTTGCTTTGAAATCGCGCCCGACCTGAGGGGCTATTTTTTTAAATAAAGCTTGATATAAGTATTTAAAATGTTGTTACGAAGGTATCTGTAACTGAATACCAAATAGGTCCTCCTATTTCGAGTTTTTCATTTTGTTTGATGTTTTTTTATCAAAATTTAAGCACATTTTGCATGTAGGTTTTAATAAATTCACTCATTACTTTTCTTATTATTACACCTATAAAAATAACTTGTAGTTTTATGCTTTCTTAGTGTAGTTGATCCTTTCTCATATCTAATGAAATAATAACCGGTGGAGAGACTATCAGATATCCCGGTTTATATTAGGTATGGTTGGATATAATGAACTGAGGGTCAGGTGGGAACTCACACTCGTAACCTATATCCTTAAGGTGATTAGAGGGGGGAAACATAATGCAGATGTATTAGAGAGGGTGGGTCTGTGTGTCCCAGACGGCTACGCGGGACGTCGGCGGTGGCCGCGCCCACACACTAACTTACTGCTGAGGCACCTTTGACGCGCGCGCTGCGCACACTCAACCTCATAGCTGACGATGTGGATATACGAGTATTTTATTGTTTCTTGAGTAAATTCACAATTATAGCACTAAGTAAAATTTGTTACTTTAGTTTGTAATTTAGTTTAGTTTAGCTTACATTTAATTAATGCAACTACAATATCGCATTGAAAAAAATCTGTAAACATATTCTAAGGAAATAAATAAAATTCGTAACAATGGAAATATCATAGTACTTAATAAACTGCAATATTTAGTACAGAATACAAAATAAAGCCAAACACGAAAAAACTTCTGAAGGTAAAACAAGTCGAGCAGGATTCAGCGGTCGGACTCTGCAGGTAATCTAAACCAATTGGTATCTGAGCGATTCATAATGTCGAATTCTAATTCTAACTTCTAATTAATTCATTAAGTCGAATAAAAAAAAAATTGGAACATAAAATAAATTAAAGATTGTTTTTTCTAAGATTCTAATTATGTAGGTAGGTATATAATTTTGAAGTTTCCAATATGATTTTTGATTAATGATCATTTATTACACATCGCTTTCTGGTAAAGCTTGTTGGGATATGCAAGACAGAATAATAGTTTTTCAATTATGCATTTGATTAAGGGTGTGATTTGATTTTCAATGAATAAACTTTTTATTTATTTATGATATTTTGTTTTATGTTTCATTCCGATTTAAACGCAGTAGAACTAGTGAGACATTTTTAATTCTCACTAGTTAGACCGTCGAAATAGTGAGAAAAAAATCTCACCAGTTCGACGACAGTCAACCAACGGGAACAAACGTGCAGAAGTATGCAAAACAAGCTATATATTTACAGTTATTTAACAAGCTCAATGATACCGTTTCAACGCAACTCACACCAATAAAAAGATAAGTTTTTCAGCAGAAATTGTTCGTCCATGAAACGACAATTCCAAAAGAGATAGATAACATTAAAAATATAACATTAAATAAGTTGCTGTTATGCAAATAGCAAAGCGTTTTATCCTGTATTTTGTCGTCGTTTATATACTCAAAAGTCTCAAGTCGTTTTCTAAAACGATATCACTTAAACATTTTATCTTTTATCCGCTCCCAAACGCTTAATGGGGTGAAAATAAGAATATTTTATTATCAGGACCCGACTTCTTATTATGTTACCGAAACTTAGAGCTGACTGTACCGGGGAGGCGAGAATTTCAAACAAATCCGTTGTCATGATGTTGATAAATCGATTCATACTTATGTTTTATTGAATACTCGTTAGTGAGAGTTTCCCAATAGCAGCAACAACATGTTCGGAGTTTTGAACGTCTCAAGAGGATTCGGGACGACTGCACGTTCCAACTTTTTTACATTATGTGTTACATTCAAGGTATTGGAACATAATTTTACATTTTAATTATTTACTTCTGATTCTACCTACTGTATCCACCACAGATATACACACAAAACAAATGATTCATTTTTATAGCCCCAAAATACAACCGAAATAATCAAATCTCATCGTCGCAGGAAGGTAATTTTCTTTATGATTCATTACAGTCCTCACGACCTTTATCATGTCTGTTTAGTAGGTATACATAAACTATGAAGAGTAGGTATCATATTTATTATAACCGTAAGTGGTCTCGGATTATTTGGTGGGTTTTGTGCGGATGATGAGGGTGTTTTGATGAGGGATGGCGTTCCGCATAATGTAATTCACGTTTAGTAATTCGCCACCAGCTTTCTAGTACCCTGGTGTCTACTGATGACTTAATAACAGAATGAAAATAATTATTATAGATTAGAAATAAACCCTTTTGTAAAATTGTTTAAGGTTGTCATAATTTCATGGATATTAATGTTATATTAACTTTGGGTTATCTAAATTGAAATTAAAATTAGGTATGTCTCGATTTATTTACATGTTACCTTCATAAATAATATTGTGTAAAGGAAGGAGGCATTCAGATGTGACTTGTCTTGTAAAAATTCTCAAGACGTTATCGATTCCTTAGTATCTTAAATATAATCTTAAAATAATAAAAATACCAAGGAGAATGACTACCACATTATGCATATCTGAATACTTCTCAATGTTTATCAAAATATAGGCAGAACTCATTTTTTTTTGTCAGAGCTGCGAGAGAAATTAACGGACTTGTTGACTTTCCACAATTATATCTATTTAACTCTAAACTATAATAATTTAACAGGATATTAACAGATGCATGGTTCTCAGGCTAACATGATTAAACTGTATAAGTTTTGCTTATTTTGTTACCATTTCGGTTTTTGTCTCTTCAGTTTCTCCGTTCATTTACCTTTCACATCTACTTTTATTATAATTCTATCAAGATTCTTTAAATAAGTAGTATATTGTTAAAACATTATAAGTTTTTAGGTGTATAACTGCGAAAACATGTAAATGGTGCATAGTGTAAACATGTTGTATCCCTTGTTTTATGCGCTGTATGTTTTCCGAACAAAATAAAATAAATGTATTATGAATGTTTTTGTAACTATATCAGTGAATGGATTCAGACTTAATTTAATGGCAACAAAATAATGTCAAAATATATGAGAAGTCTCTTCGGCGTTCAATTATCCTACTCAAATTGATTACAGTACAAATACACATAATGTCTAACGTTGAAATCTGTACGTTTTTTCTGTTCATCCATTGATTAGTCCGCTTTTTAGCCAATTTCTGTGCCAATGTGCTTTTTAGCCGATGAAGTGGTGTGTCTGATGATACAACCAAAAATGAGTGCCAGTGCCAGATTATGCCAAATTGTATCACTAAGTATGATTACATTCACTCAGGAATTAATGACATATTGATTTTCTAACTTTTTTCGGAAGACAATCACTTTTAACAAAAAGCGACTAACTAGTTACAAAACTCAATCATTAAAACTAATTTTCTTTAAGAAATGTGAAAATATTCATGTTTACAGACAGTCAAATACACAGACAAACTCCTAATCGACCAGATATAATATAAATACACTGTTTGCCCTCTTATAATACTCGTACACAGGTACCAAAGCCCTGAAACTCAATACTTTTCTGAGCACTCGTATTACATAAAGTCTATCAACTTTTTAATTACCTCTTACGTCAGAAACTTACGTCTCACCAAAAGCTACGCCTATGATGGATTTCAGTCATAAACCAAGTTTCCCATTTTTATTTAGAACTATGGCCCGGTTTAGACTAATCGTACCCCGTCCAGAGCATTAACTTTCAATCAATTCTTCCAACAGAGTCGCTCCGATAACTCTCGGACGTTAACTCATCATGACGTTTAGCTCCATGTGACAATTTATCGAGATATGTAAGCTGAGAGGATTAGTTAGACGCCTGCGGTCGCTGAGCTTTCACAATTGTGCGCACACAGGTTTATATAAAACTAGAACAGGCAGAGATAATGAAAGTTTTTAATGTTACTACCGCCCTTTGGCTATCAGCTAATGGGATAATCTGATATCATTGCAAGTGCTGTGGTAAGTCGGTGCATGTTGGACAGTGGCATGTCAATATATACGAGTATATATGAAAATGTACTATATAAATATGTTCATAAAAACAAGGTAAGCTTTTTGAAAAAAGTGATGTACATTCTATAAATACCAGAAATAGAAATAAACTTGTGAGATCAATGGTCATCGGGTTGTTGTGTTGTTTAAAATAAAAATAAATGGATAGCACAGCTATTAGTATTAGTAGTACGCGCCTCTAGGCTCCAAAAGATAAAGAAGTCGTTTCGAGGTCAATGTGTCCAATTTTATATTAATTAACAAATTTAAATCCGCAATAAAACGTAAATTATGTCAGAAAGCATATTTATTACTCAATTGTGGAATACATAGAAGACAAAAATGCTTGGGATTAATTTTGCACAGGCTATTTCTTAAGTGGAAATGTGACGTGGGCTAGGGTGATTTTTATTATTATTTTTTCTATTTTTTATGTTTCACGACAATTTCTCTTTTATTTGATCTTTTTTCTTATCTTATTTTATCTGTATTGTAACGGACATACTGGCACAGATCAAAACAATGTTGTGGTATATTTAATGATGCCACTGTATCTCTGTAAATTGCAAAGAGTGACCATGAGTTTGTTTGCCGTTTCTTTTCATAAGGCTCAACCCCTTGGAAACGGGCGGTTGTAGATAGGCACAGGCATATCATAGATTTTGTAAAAGTATATTTTTTTATTAAATTTATTTTGCTAACTATTTGAACAAACAGGGATTGTATTGCTATTGTGTGTGTGTTGATCTGCGACTTTAGTCTATAGAAAAGACGATTTAAAAAAAAAAGTTTTATGAAATAAAGATATTTTGACTTGTGATGAGGTTGTGAATAAAGCATGAACGCTTATCGGAACTTTCAATGCCATTACAAATAGATTGGTTAAGTTACTGTAGATCCATTCAGAATCTACATGTAATAATATTTATTTTTATTAAAAATACTATAGTAAACCATTCGTATAACACAAGTTTACAAATATTAAATAAGCTTGAGATGGATTGGGCACATTCTAAAGATGTAAAATGTATCTGTGGCAACCTTCATTGAAATCGTTTCAGTTCTTGTACGTAAGGTACGGTGGATACAGTATTGCTTCTATTTTATGCTATTGGAACTGCTAAAACTATTAAACTCATTGTAAGATCAAAGGCCTTTTTCGAAAAATAAATGAAAGTGGTTTCTATCTCTCTTCAATCTTAAGCAAAATTATGCCCAGCAATCTAACTTTAAAATAATGCAAATCATAAATCAAGTCAAGTTTCCTGCTATCTGAAATCAATCCTGGATTTCAGATAGCAGGAAAACATAAAGTTAATTAACATAGGTATTGGAAACTCTTCCCTACCAACTATTTCCGAAGTTATTATCAACAAGGCTATACCTTATCCAGACTCAGTTTTTCATTGTCGTGTGTTTCATCTCACTGTTTGTAGGCCCGATCATCCGAACCTGTGTGTCAATATAATGGACGTTATTGTTAATGATTATCCTCGCTTCGTAGATACTGATTCTCATATTGTCTTGTAAGGGAAACGCCTATGGTAAAATTTGTCATAAATCATTATTATCATCAACAGCCTTTAATAGTCCACTGCTGGACATAGGCCTTTCCTTAGAAAGGAGGTTTTAAGCTGGCCAGAAGGGTTGGGGATAAGGTTTGTTTCAAGTTTTCCTTCTATTCGCAGACTTATTGAAAAGAGCTTATTTTACATTTTATTTGTTATTATTAACAATATAGGTACATATTTTTAATAACAAAAACCCTGCTAAACTGTTCTGACAATTTGACTGCAGGTCGCTTTTTCATACACACATAACTATTAAGTAATAATGCGTATTTGTTAGGCTATATTAATAAACTAATGCGGAATTAGCATTAGTCCCATTATGGGAGTGTGCTTAACAAATATACCTACCATGTGTCCATTAATATTTTGTGAATAAAACAATAATACTCACCGCTTCATACTAACTACAAATTGTTGTTCTGAGTCTGGGTGTTCTTTGTGTCTGTTTCATGTATGTTTGTAAAGTCCCCCGCGACACAGGATTCCTCATGCGGGCGTTGTCTTTTTTTAAAAGAAAAAAAAGTCAATCAGAGTAACAAGCATGGCACTTAACATGTCACAAGCAAATAATGTTAAGGTAAAAATAGCAAATAAAATGGTCTATCACAAGTCATTCTTGATTTCAATCAAATGTTTCACTTTCTATTGAATCAAAGGGTAAGTAAGTGGGTTTAGGAGGCTTGAATGAAATATATCTTTACTATTTTTTTTGGTCTTATGTATAAAGGCTCAACAATGTTTTTTAGAAGATCAATACATATATTATTTTTAAATAAACCATGTAAATTCACTCCACTTATCTTAGTGATACAATATTCGCAAGTATTTCAGTATTTATAAACTTCATTAATTAAGTTGTTGACGTGACTGTCTCACCGTCCTTTTGAATTAGCGCATGTCACTTGGTCATGAATTATAAACAACGTAAATTTATAATATGTCAATACCTTTAGCCTGAACATTCGTGACAGACGGGGTAAACCAATTCTTGAACCTTCAGCCAAGGTGGCAATACCAGATTGAGGTATAACATTGAATAAAATCAAGTTAGTTTATGTAATACTGACACCTATTGTTCCTAAATAGATACATAAAAGATTTTACATCTAATATGATGGGAGGTCCTATAAACCTCCTTTCTCAGGAGAGGCTTATGTCCAGCAGTGGACTATTAAAGGCTGTTGATGATGATGGGAGGTCATCTTAGGACTAGTATTAGGTTTTCATCTATCGTGACTTATAAATAATTATAATCTATATTGGCAATTCTTTAAAAAAAAATAGCTGGCGATCTGGTCCATCATCATTTGCCATGATAATTTTTCTGAGCTCTCTGAGTAATAGTTGTGAATGCCCTCTAGAAGTTGTGAATAACATTAATACTATAATACCACCGTGACTCTCTAAATTTGCCTTATGAACATGGTTTGGTCTTGCAACTAGCGGAAAGGATATTTTCAATTGGCCTATTGAATCCACTTTTCGTCATAAGTGACTATCAAATACAATTATCGCAATAAAAATCTATACCTAAAATATCTTAAGTTTCCCAAAATCTTCAATTTGTAGCAGTAATATGATAGTGTTGATACGTAAACAGTCTTGATACTTAATACTTTAGCGAATGTTTACTTTCTTTGCTACTTTCAAGTCCTCCCACTTTATCTACGATTCAACTTAATTGTAGCGAGTGTTGCCTTTGAATCGCTTTAATAAAATAAATTATCCTCCGTGGTCTTTGCTACTTTAATAGATCTTCGGATAATTGAAAGTAGTATTTTTATGTAGCTTTACTTTTATTACGAATCTACCGTTTTTATTTTGGTAATGACAACACAACACAGCTCCAAGGGAACGAGACCCTTTAAAATAGATGGAGTAGCAATTTGTAAAAATGTAGCGTAACCAAAAAACTGCCAGTATTAATATGGAATATTAATATATTTGCTGTCGCAATGTATTTCACGTATAAAACAAATACATGCTCTGATCTAAGGTGGTACACTTATGAAATTCGAGGGATCAAAGCCTCATCGATTGATCTCTTCATGACAAAGTCTCTTGTTTTGTATTTGTAGTTTGGCTTTTAAAGCTACCGGAAACTCAACACGATTTTTAGCAATAATTAGTGAGAACGAATCGTAAAGTGGAACTACTGGGAATTCCTTGAAATTTTGTTATCTGTCCCATTCCATATCAGACTTTCCATTAGTTTCATCTATTCATTGTTGTCACACCAAAAAGTCAACTTAACGCTTTGATTTTTCATGTTGTTTTGAGTCGCTACGGTGGAAAATGACTATGGTGACTCCAAACTGCTTCTATTTTTTAAACAATTACAAGCCTAGAAAGTTCAGGAGTAGAGTGAATGAGTTTCTCTTATTCTATCTTCGTCCTCTCGTTCTAAATTATCCTCTCTATAATGACATATTACCATTTATTACCTTCTACTTATTACTTGTTCCTTCCACTTCAGCTCTCACACAAGTTATCCCTATCACAGCATTGTATTACGTTCCACGTTGACTCTTTTATATTGTCGTTTCTTATTCCTTGTTGTCGGCCCTTTGAACCCATATCACATATGTTTTATACAATGATTCTTCTTCATTCTGCCTCTTTCACCTCGTCCCGACCATAATATACTTTTCCCATTGTTCCCTACGTCCTATTGTCCTGAGTTTTATTTATATCTCGTATTATTCATAATTATAATAAATCATAGCGAATTTAGGTTGTAGGTATTTGGTAATTTAGATGGAAGACATTTTGAATAAAGGACACTGGTGTTAAACATCTCAAATATAATAAGCCACACATTTTGTAAATAATTTTTAACCTTAATTACGTTTGAATTGATATGTTACTATTTAGTATCAAGCCCGCTAATAGGATGACTGTCGAAAGTGACATTGTTTATTTTAGGTTTTGTAGTACAATTTATCAAGACAGCTAAAATATTTAATTAGGCACGCGCTACGGATACGATCTTAAGTTGAAGCTATGAAAGCTAAGCATAGCTTAAAACTTAAGTTATGCTTAGCTTACATAGCTTAACATAGAATGCGATTTATTAGTATATCACTCAGGCACTTGGGGTGGTATACCCATCTGAAGAAGTACATAAGTTGATTACTTGATACATTAAGTCGTTAAATCGCTTACATCAGCGGTTGCAGGTGCAAAAATTAATATCTTGCAATAGTATCCTTACTTTGCCCTTATAGCATCCCATATTTAGGGCTTAGTTCTTATTAACTCATTACCTCTCTGTTCTACGTTACAGCTTTGTGAAAAAGAGTCAATTTTAAGCTTAGCTTTGACCCCGTTCATCGCTAAGTTTTATGTAATAAGCCCGGTGGAAAAGCGGCATTAAGTTGTGTAACTAGTCGTAGGATTTTATTTTATTGCTATTGAAATTAACCTCTTTGTGTACATCAGTTCTAATGAATTCATATAAAATGAACTCTTACATTAAAATTATAAGATGCTGAATGTTTTAATTGAATTACTGCGTAACCTGGGTAAGATAAAAGGTGTTTTGCATTCGATAGCGTCTAATGCAAAACAAAATAATATTTTTTTGTAATATGACATACTGACAGATACATATAATAATAATAATAAGATGCTACCACATTCACACAACGCCATCTAGCCCCAAGCTAAGCAGAGCTTGTACTATGGCTACTAGACAACTGATATAAATATATTTATCCTTTTTTTTTGTAAAATCATGCTTATTATACATAGAAACACACCAGGACCAAATCAAACATTAAATGTTCATGCACAGAAATGTTTGACTTGAGCGGAAATCGAATTCGCGACCTTTGGAATAGCAGTCCGTTACACAAACCACTACGCTATTCGGTCGTCACATATTATTGACGGTTAGATAGTAATCATTTTGACTGTTGTATAAAAATCTATTGTATTAAGCATTAAATAGTTCTAAAAAACATTTGCTTTTCACTAAAATTATACTTTAATTTCAGTTTTTTTGTAATTAATTCTTTGAAGTTTATTCTTGGTTGTAGCCCGGATTGACATATTAACAGTGAATTTTCAGTTATACCTTCTTATTTATTAACTAAAGGCAATACTTTGAATTTATTTTATACTGTTCTAACTATATTTATTTTATAAATATTTATTTCATAGTAGTCAGAATGGCTGCGTTTTTAGTGTGGTCGAACAAATCGAAACACCATGAGACACGACAGAATTTACGAGTATTGACAGTCCCTTTGGTATAGTGTGAAAACTTTAAATATAATCCGTCAAAAATATTTTCATACTACATACAAGCAATATAGGCGATATACTAAACACAGCTTTTCTTTAGTATAATTGACTTTAATTAGTATTATTATTACTTTAATTATATCTTTAATATGATACTTCAAAAGAAACAGTAAACCCTCTTTAGTCTGTACTTATACAAAACAGAAAACATTTTAAAAGTATAGCTCTTTTTTTAATTTTCATACATTTTAGAGTGGGTGAATAGTCATACAAAACAGTTTTTGTATACAAATTCCCCAAAGCCACGCCGGTGCTTTCTTACCGACTTTGAATAAATATTTTGTGGAGGCCATACTAATACTTGTTAAGATTATAGTAAGTGTTGTTTTTTACTAATAGATAAGGTCATAGTTTCCGAAGTTACGAGCTTATTATAAAGGAAGAAAAAAACAAAAACAAAAAGGAAATTTTAGAAAATTTACTAAAATACAAATATATATACTATTTATATACATAACCTCACATACACATTTATTAATGCAGGATAACCGTCTAATGCAAGTCTTAAATATAAAACGAGTGTATCAAACTGGAGAGCGCGCGCCACGGGCCACTCGAGCCGAGGGTTAGATCGGCCACTAGGGCCAATTAGGCCTTTAGCCTCTCGCCAACCTCTTCCGACCTCTCTCGGCCTCTTTGCAAGTGACTCTTCACTTGGTCGCTTAACTCGCCGCTTCTCGAGACGGCATGTTAATCGTCTACTTTATCTTGTAGCTCGAATTGAAATAACACACTGGAGTGGTTAATATCTCTGGTTCCATTGCTGAATTATTACACTTATCAAAAAGATACTCGTAGTTATATATATTAGTACATATATGTCTGTATATTAGTTTATAATCTCTTTATTTGAGTCACAATATACTTCCAAACATGTTATAAGTACAATTACGTATTATGTGAATAAGTCTGTGGAGGATAAATATTAAAGGAACTTTGACTAATCGTCAGTAGCATCGTCAGTCAGGAAAGAGCTGTCGAATGGCGGGCCTATTACTTTCATATTTTCCTTTTGTCGATATTATTTCCTGTTCGTGAAATATTCATCGAACGCTCTCGTCTCTCTGCGTCATGATATCAAAGTCTCATCTTTTTTGTTTATAGTAACTACGTTCAGTACCTACTTTACTGTTCCAATAATCTATTTTTGGTCTCAATCGAATCTATTTATGGCTACCTAAATTTTGTCGTTTTTTCTTGTTTATAGTAGAATCCTATTCTATTTGTCGTACTTATAGTAGAATCCTATTCTATTTGTCGTACTTATAGTAGAATCCTATTCTACTATAAGTACGACAAACGTCTAAATTTAGGTATAACATTCCGGAGTCACCATGCTGTCTATTACCATTTACTGAAATACTTAATCATGTTTTTTCAGTTTTAAATCAAAGCAGCATTTTATGCAGCATCTAGCAGATATGTTTGAAAGATAAATTTAAAAGTAATGAAAAAATAGTTCGACTGATAATTTCCCGTGAATGCTCAAACCCTAAGGCATTTAAAAGATCAGTTTGTTGTTTTCATAAGTTGTTTATTAAAGATTTAAGAGAAGAAATAAGGCCTGGTTGTTAAGAAGAAACGTTTTGTTTGATAAAATTCACATATTAACCGAAACCATATCAGAAATTCATTTTACGTAACTTTGATTGTTATCCCATTCATTATGTTCAACTGGCCTAGCACCTTCAGAGTTTTATGTATTATCAAAGCTTTAAGGAGCACTCCGAAGCTGTTGATGATGCATTTTGAGGACTATGATGCAGATATAGGCAGATGAACTGCCTTTACGTCAATTTTGACAAACAATTAAAGACCACGCTTTATAAAGAAACAAGTACTTTAACTTAACCAACAAAATAACTAAAAATAGTTATGTCCGTGGAAGTAGGTGCGAGGAGTATACCAGCTAAATCCCTCTATAACTTGCTGAAAGACCTTGGATTGCCAAGAGCTCGTATCAAATATGGTTAGGTAGAGGGGGTAACACAGCAGACAGTGGAGTACTACCTAAACCTATACCTGGGTCGCAAGTCCCTGGCGCTGTCGAAGTCGCATGTGTTGCCCCCGTCTATCACGCGATGGACCCGGCACCCGAACGGTGAATCCATGGAACGCTAAAAAATAGGTCTTCCTCTCATGTTTAAGAGTAGAGCGGATAGGCTTCTCTTGGATACACGTGTACGAGCTTCGTGTTCATTGTCACATTGTCTATCACTCTAATGAAAAGAAGTTGTACGATCCCTTTAGATCAAACTGTGACCTAATACAGTGCCGTAAATTACACGAAAGCTTGCATTGAATTATGTTCGCAATGTCTGAGTAAAGTCTGTTGGGTATTAACGTTATTAGTCTCTCAGACAAGTCAATCGCAATGCAATTAGAGCTTGAAACACATCGTGGGATTATCCTGTAGGTATAAGGCTTAAGATAATGAGTTCAATTGGAATATGCTTAAAAAAAATATATTTAAGTGTTGCAGTACTTTCATATGAGGTTATAAGTAAGAAGTCTCTAAAGTTTAGGTTCTCATGAAGTTCTGGTTGGAGATATGTCTTATAAGTTGTCCAAAATTATCACTGAAACATCCTTATCTTCAGAAGATCTCACAATTTGGCACACAGCCGTGGGAGACACATATGGGCACGTTATACTAAAGTGATACCACGGCCTCATAGAAAACCGGTGGTAATGATTCCTTTCCATAGCTATAGGGTGACTGAGGTTACCAGATTCCAAGCCATTAAAAAAGAAACACAACGTACATATTTTCAAGGATACCACCATCAGTAGAAAATGAATAACTATCTGACTACAACTTTTTTATTTAAATATTAGCCTTGCGTTTTGTATGATTATTTACAATAGTCATGGTGTAATAAATGGCTAATTAGATTATAGAACTAGTTACATGAATCCCACATGGAACATGTGTCTTCGATTATAATTTACTAATTACATAATGAGGAAGACATTTTGTACCACCCACATAAATAAAGAAACATTATATGTTACTGCTTTACACAAGATTCATAAGGTATATAAAATAATAATAATTGCCTTTAATACGCGTTACCGGTATCCAAGGAATAGAAATTTATATCATATTGAATTAACTGTATTGACATTAGCGATGAGCAAACATTTATACAAGGTACTCAGATATAAAAAGGAAAAGAAAAAAAATATAATATTAAAGCAATTTCGCGCATCAAAGGGCTTCCTTAAAGGACCTACTTAACCTTTGAATCGGAAGGTTTTACCGAGCAATCAGCACCGCCACACGACTGAACCCCCTGTGAGTTCACATGTCGAACAAATCCTAGCCATTTAGATTATGCTTATTGTTATGGCGGACGCCTTACGTAGATGTAACCCGGGCCCACCCCAGCAGAGTAACGTATGCTCACACAAATGCGCCCAAATTAAAATGTACGCCAGCGACTTACAAGTAACTTTAGTGTCATAGCCTTCTTACCACTTGACTGTTTTCTCTGCTGTCCGGTCTACTCGAAGCAGATAGTTCCCCATGAATATTTCATTATGAGTGTTGCTCTACATCCTGCCTGTACGTTTTACGACAAATTAAGGCGATGTGTCCGGCTTACCCACAACTCGTGTCGGGAAAAAACGTCGGTGGGAAGATGTGTACTGCGATTAACCATTTATGAACTTACAAATAGCTAGACGCAAGATTGCATTTAGAATAAAAACTTTTATACTATTTATAAAAGACTTTTAATATGGTAGTGCTTTACAGTTTATTTAATATTGACACAGAACTCGGTATTAAATAAATAAAAAGTTACTCTCTTTAAGCGTACATAAATTATAAACTCACCTCGGCTTCGTTCCTGCTACTTGGTTTACTTGCTAATCAGTTAGATGTTTTTTATAAAAGTTATAATCGGCAGCTCCAAATCTTAGCTAGAATATATTACACTTATTTATTTTATGGTATATTTTAATGGTGTAGCGTACTCTTCAATTAATATGCTGACGTCTTGATTTACAAATGTCAGCAAGATTATGTGATAATACGAAGAAAACAGCAAAAATTCAGTCATATTACAAACAGCCATATAAAATGTTTCGACCCTTGAAAAAAACACTTATACATAGACAACAATAAATACCTATCAACATAAAACAATATGTCATACGGTTTAGCAGCCATCCGTAGGAACAGGCGAATTTGCAAAACAGAAAAACCTATTTCCGTTATTTTCTTTCATATTTAAATTCGTAGTATGTTACTGACACTGCGAAGCGAAATAATTTATTTCCATGTAATTACAGATGTATACAGATCCTTAACATTGTTTTGTTGTGGTAACTTACTATCGCTATCATTATCACCTCCAAAAGTCTGAAGTAAGTTCATCATCATTCTGCCGCAGTCCACTGCTGGACATAGGCCTCTATTACACGCCACTTGGATGGATTTTTGGCCTCTTGCATCCACTACTCTTCTAAGTAGATTAATCTATTAATATTTCAAAAATAAAATACTTAATGTTTATTTAATGTTGTTAAAGAGATATTCAGTATAATAGGCATTTTTAAACAGTTTGAATCGTTTTAATTGTGCGGTTATATTTCTAAAATGTATTCTGTTTATGAAGTGAGCTTTCTTTATTAAGTGTTCTACGTTGTTTGTTACTTTGTTATTCGCTCAACTGCCCACATCGATATCTCAGTTTAAGTTCATATTTCTCACAAATTGTTACCGTTTTCATTAAATTTCAAGGAACGTTCGAAGTATTTACTCAACCGATATAGGTACTTTAACGAATAAGATTTCTTTGTAATCCGCCCAGCATCAGCATCAATAGATATCTATACCAGTTGTTTGTCCATTTTTGTGTTAAGGGAGGGTATTTTAATGAAGCCATTTTTTCTGTTTGGCGTGGACAAAATGGCGATCGTTTGAGCCCGTAATTGCTTCGTTACGTTTTTCGGATGTTTGTATTTCGAGATGTCTTTCTTTTAATTGTACTGTGCTGTATACGTAGGTAGGTATTATATTCCGTTACAGTCGTTTGTTTAATTGTGTTCACTGATACTGTTATTATCTAAATAACACTAATAATTAGAACATATACCTATTCGTTAGGATGTTGCTAGTCCATCGTTATTTTCACTTATAAGAAATTCAATATGGTTTCTCATTAGTTGTTAGTCTCTATGCTTAGTTTTAGTTTAGTTTAGTAGTTGTTTTAGTTTAGTTGTTGTTTGGTTTCTCTTGCGAAGATTTTGACCGCTTAAAATCTAATACTTGACTGAGACTCGGCGTTCCTTGCCGAGGCGAATACTAATCTGCCATGTGTATTTCTTCTTTTTTGACTTGCTCTTGTAGCAAGTCCTACATTTCGATCGGTTCCGAGCCTCGTTCTTAATTTCGCTGTAGGAAGTTGGAAGTGAATACTTCAGATAAATGCTATTTATTGCTTATAAAAAAACACTAAAAAGACATAATTTATCCAAAAAATATATTCACAACTGGTAAAACTGTCGCGTAACAGAAAAAGAATAAAAATAAAGGCTTTTCTTAAATCATATCGATAGCACACATGATAGCATACATGGCTGTTGGTTTTGACGCCGACCACATAAAGATGTTGGTTCGGTGTTCAATTTCAATGGTTTCAAGGTTTTTGATTGATTTTAGTTTTTGAGATAATCTTTATAAAGTTGTGATTACATATGTCCCTATTCAGCCCCTATTTCTCAGACACTCGTACAAATACCAATGAACACAAATAACGTTACCTACCTAGGGGTAGGTACAAGCACTCGTACAGTAGTGATTACACTCGCACCGGCGGGCGCACGCCCCTCCGCGGTGAACAAAGGACGCCGAAGGATGGTCTCAATCTAATTATGCATAAGGACATGCGGATAGACATCCCGTACGAAGCAATATTAAACGACCATACTCCCTATACCCTGACCGGCTTTGCGTTATACATGTAACGTCTATATATTAATTCCACTCGCTCATAGTTTTGTGGAAAAGTAGGTAAGTGTCGGTAGGAAATGAATTGGACACCAAATTATAGCCAAGTAAATATTTAGGTAACAAAGAAATCACTGTCCAGCTAGCTAGGTATTCAGGCCTACGCGAGACAGCTTCTACGACGACTATGCTCGCAGATAGCAATCGCTCGTGATCGCACTTCCATCCCGTTGTTGACAAAAATGAGTCTGCATTTGCTCAGTAGCCATGGATCTCCAATGTATATAAGTGGGATAGTAAAACGAAACCCTATGCAAAAATTAAGTCTTAATAACGTAATGTGTCGAAAAGCGATTCTTTGTTTTTAAGTTAAAAGGTCAGGTGGCAGTTGTATAAAGGCTATCACCACTTTCTCCACTCGTCAACCAATAAATTTAATCAGGGAAGTACAAGTTCTAGAAATTTAATCATGTAAAACGAAACAGGCTATTTTGGCTGGTACGTTATGTAAACTGTAATTAAACCACCCATTTCGACTAATTTGCCATCAACAGTTGTTTTGTTCCGTATTTAATTAGTTAATAAACTTTCCAACAGAAAGTGGTGATAGCTTTTATTTAAAAACAAAGTGTATTTGTTAACAAAGTGTGTTTGTAAAACAAACATATTGCGTTATTAAGGATTATTTTTGCAGAGGGTTTGATTTTACCATACCACTTATATGCATAGAAGACTTTTCGCTGTAGAAGTTTACACTTCCAAATACTCTGATTTTAAATAAACATGTTGAACGAACGTATTAAAAAAGAGTATTCACAAACATGTAATTGTGTTATACCTACATTAATTACTTTTATAATAAACTAGTTATTTTAGGATTACTTGCTCTACATTATTTTTGTAACTTAAACTCTTCATTATACTAGGCATTCTTAAACAGTTTGAATCGTTTTAATTGTGTGGTTATATTTCTAAAATGTATATTTTGTTTATGAAGTGAGCTTTCTTTATTAAGTGTTCTAAGTTGTTTGTTACTTTGTTATTCGCTCAACTGCCCACATCAATATCTCAGTTTAAGTTCATATTTCTCACAAGTTGTTACCGTTTTCATTAAATTTCAAGGAACGTTCGAAGTATTTACTCAACCGATATAGGTACTTTAACGAATAAGATTTCTTTGTAATCCGCCCAGCATCAGCATCAATAGATATCTATACCAGTTGTTTGTCCATTTTTGTGTTAAGGGAGGGTATTTTAATTCTCTCTCTCTCTAACTTAAGATTTATTTTCGCTTCATATTCCTACGGCTTGAAGAAATAACGTACACATTATGATATTCTCTATTTACGTTAATTCTGTAATTTTAATAATCTTTTGTAAATTATATTTGTTAAACATGCATAATAAAAACTAATTGCATGGTTACCATATAAAAACGTTCTAGTATCAGTTCATTTTAATAATACATATGTAATACAGCTATGACCGCGTGTATGTCGGTTACAGCATTAAAAGTAGCCTATGTTACCCAATTTTTTTGAAAATCGGTTTAGTGGTTTAGGCGTGAAAGCGTAACAATCAAACGAACTCACTTTAACATTTGTAAGTATGGAAGTTTGGATCTTACTCTATATACACATTACGCATGTGGAACAGACAGACAAAAAATATCTCGAAGTGCTGCAATAGAAATATAATGTTGCGAAGGTATGCGTAGACATGTAAATCAAATACTTATCATATGTTCAAATATATTTTCAAAGAAATTTGAATCCTTCAGAATATTGAAAAGTATTGAGTGTGCACACGTGTGCTTATGCATAAATATTCAAATACTTCAGAGTATATTTGTTCAGAGCGATACAAAAAGGCTTTTAAACATAATCTCTTAATCACTTTAATCGATGATATATCAAATAGTGGATAATACTTGTAAGTAATCGGGGAGATTATCCCTCTTTATCGCTTCTAACGATTGCTGGAAGACGACACATAACTTAGTAAAGATTCGACCTTTTTAGCGAACAATCGATAGTCATTACATTACAAAGCTACATCCTTAACGAGATTAAATAAAAAAGGGTCCGAGCGGTTCGCTGTTCCGCCAGTCCCCACATCTGAGAGAAGAGATATTTGCATCTCTTTTCACTCAATCATTTGAAATGATGAAATCAGTAAAATCGTATATTTAGTTTTGTAATAGGAAGTAAAGTTAGAACTGGCATTTTAGTAGGTTATAGGCTATGTTCAACTGCCCAAATTGTATATTACTTTAGGTAAGTATACAGAAAAATCATAATTCAGTTTGTCAGTGTCGTTCAAATCAAATACATTTATTTGCATGAATATAATACAAAGTTCTTAAAAAATACGATCTGGAATTACTGCATATTCTACCACAAGTGGCGTACTAATCTTAAGTTAAAAAAGAAAAAGTTTAATAAGCAGGAGAAGATCTATAGTTAGAGACTGTCATTTAAATAATCGTTATAATAATATTTTTAACAAAGCAGTTTTTTTTAATTCTTCTTAAAATTGTTTATATTTAATTTGCTATATACATCCGGCTGTTTATTATATATGTTCAATGTTTAAGAAGATTATCTGTTCGTTAAATGAAGCTATACGTCACTTGATGTTTGTGACGTCAATGACGCCCACTGCCTTCTAACAGAGTAGAAATATTTAGAATGCTTGATTGACGACGAAAGTTGTCCGGTGTCTTTAGACCTTATCGTCTTAAAGATTCGGATCGAATTTGAAGCTAAATGCGCCTTTAACCTGTTTTTTCATAATACTGAATCAAAGGAGCTAAAATTTGCAAAGTATAATTTGTGTAATATTTATGCACTGTCTTCAATTCAATATTTTTTGTTGTTGCTGCTTGACTATGTATCGAACTGTCGAAAATAAAGAGCTAGAAGGACTAATTACTATTCAATAAAATTTCTTTGAATAGTATGATCGATATACCTAATATAAAATTCATAATATGTGTTATAGAAAAATTTCAAGATCAAAGTTACCAAATCAATCCAGCTATTCCTGAATTTTAGTTATAATAACGAACAGCAATTCAGTTTTTTAAGTAAGATAAGATTTAGGTAGATGCACTTATGGCTAGTATATTACAAAGGTTTGATTGTGTGATTATATTATTCTCTATTTCGCTTTTGTGTCCCAATTGATATTGAACTCTACAAAAATAAATTTCATCAAACGAACTTAACTTCCACTGTAGTGTTATTCGAGCATCATTCTTACGATGTCCATTTTGATTTAATGTATGGTGTATTTTCTGAAACACTGTTTATGTATATAGGACTACAAGCAGCTGTGAAACATTGTGTATTTAAGTACGATATTAGCTGATGCAGATTCCGTTCATTATGAACTGCGGACACTAATGATCCGGATGGTTGAACGCCGAGTGTCGCCAGCACGCCCAGCACTTATTTAGGTCAGATGTAAATACGTTGACGATTCGGGATAGTCTTGCTTGTCTTGCTATTTTAAACCCTTGATTTACTTATCTAAGGTTTAATAAGTAAATATATTAAAGTTCTATGGTACGTGTATATAATACACACTAAAACATTTTTACAAATGATATTTGTATACTGCAATTTGAGGAATACTAAGATTTTGTCTTGTGTTTTTCACTATCTAAATTGTTTTTTTTATTAAAGCAGCTTAAGACAAAGAAAAAGAAAATATATAACTATTTAAAAACGGCATTTAAATGGTAAAAATTGAAGTATAGCATATATGTATGTATATTAGTAAACATTGATATGGATTGTTTTAAAGTTGATTGTAGGACATCTTAAAATGTATGTATTCCCTCTATCGCTTATGATACGTTTTAAAGTTATATATAAAATATAAAACCCTAAAATCCTTAACTGGTAATAAAAGCATGCAACGACATTATGGTTAATGACAGTTTTATTAACGTTTCAGACATACATTAACACAGCCATTGTTTCATGTAAACATACAGAGTAAAGCGGCAGTTCGACTAACGAAGGAAAATAATACGACACAACCGAAGCCAAAAACCTTTTTTTTTTGTAAGTTTATCATATTTGGTGCAGTGAATATCGTTTGTTTTCGCCTTGCGGCGCTTTACACGCGTGACACTGTTGTACACATATGTTACGCAGTGTTTTATACTTATCTACAACTTATGTAGTGTTTACGTTTTCCGTTTTTACGCGCTTTATATTAGCTTCACTTGTATGTTTGTTTGTATGTTTGTAACCGACTCCTTTGGGCGTGATTTTGACTGACTTTAAACGGTCAGAATTCGTTCAAACTTTGTAGATACATATATCGAGGACCGATGACAATACACTAATTAAAAAAAAAGTGTTAAAAAACTAAAAAATACGCGTTCTATAGAAAACCAAACAAAAAATAGAAAATTTTGAAAAAAAGCGTGGCGTGCTTTTTACTATTGACAACAGGCACCCAACGCTTTTTTTTTCAAATTTGGGTCCCCTTGGAGGTATGAAGTAGGACGGGGGGTAATTAAATCATAATGTTGGCCAGTGATTGGCTCAAAGATATTGTCGCTGCTCCCGATTCGTTTACTCGTACTTAACTACGACGACTACACTTCGGAGCAAATAAATGAGGTCTTTCTTTTTTTATTAATAATTTAATAATTTCTTCTCTATTCATTCAATGCTCTGGTAGTTAAATATTGAGATTTTAATATGAGTGTATTAGATAGCGTGATCTCTTTGATGGAAGGTGTGAATTTCACCGTAATAATTTTATAGATAAAAAAAATTTGTTAAACAAAAATAAATACGGCTTTTATACCAGTTGTTGGGGAACCAGGTTTACCCCAGAAAGGAAATCCCTGGTACCCCGACGTACCATCTATGGCGTGTAGATGACCCCCTCCTGTGTGGGAACCTCTATGTCCCCTTGGTTCTCCCGAAAGTCACTACCACCCTCGCCTGCTTCTGCTGGGGTGCCTCACCTACCACCCCCAGGCCTGACCACCATCCACCTGTGACCACCTATGTAACTTAAGTAACAAAAAAGGTGTTATACGTTCTACTACCTATTTAGTACCATAAAAACCACGTCTATTCAAACAACTTGCATTGTTACTTGCTTTCATAAGATTTAAACCAACAAAAAAAAAAAAACAAAACAAAACGATTTTTTTTTCCTAATTATATGTTACACTGTTCTTTCCCTTCCCTAATATGGAGCAAGCAAGATGGATTATGAAAGAAATGCTAACTCCACAGACATGAATGACTTTCAGTCTTTAAAAGTTCTTCGCTAAATTGGAAAAGTTGCCAAGTCTTTAGGGACTCTGAATCCCCCATGGAGAACCATTTATCGCCCCGTAACGATCCCTTACAATGCTCCTCTGACACACTAAGATTTTGGTTTTTTTCCAGCATTTTATTATAAAACTTTTTGATTGAATACTGATTGTCATTGTTCTTCACATACATTGGGACAGATATATTGATTCGATAAATACTAGTCCGTTTCGAAGATTACCTATTTTCTTCAGAAAAGGAAAAAAATCTTAAGACTGTTACAAGAAAAGGAAAATTGACGCAAATGGTTCGCTTCCCGTTTTTAACATTGTAGAAATATAAAGTCATGCCAAAAATGGTGGCAGTCGTCGAGGACAAATGAAATTAGCATGACAAGGAGTGCTCCGGCAAACGTGCTTGTGTATTTTATTTATAAGGCTGTATTTATGCTCGACAGACTGGGCTTACACTTCATTTCATTTAGTTACTGAATTATTATGCGTTAACAAGAAACGTTGATGTTCTAATGGTCAGATGTATTAATGTGAACATGGAATATATAACTTAAATGAGAAGTCTGCTGTTTTCACAGCATTGGTCGCTCAAACTTAATAATATACAGGGTGTAAGGGACGTCGTAACGAATTCTGAAATAGTGTATTCAGACCATCATTCTGAGTCGAAAATCATTGGAATTTTCTGCCGGAAAATTCAACTTTTTATGCAATCAGCTGTCATAGGTTAATCCCTGTAGGTATCGCACAAAAGTAATAACTGCGTGTATATTCCGTGCAAACAGTCTACGCACACTAACAGAAAATGGCGGCCGGAGGGGAGGCCCCGCGCGCTTCGGCTGTTCGATTAATTACATTGCAGTTTTTTTGATATTTATTAAATTCATTTCGGTAAAATATTCTGTCTACTCATTGTGATATCGTTTTTCATCATTTAAACCAGAAAAATGGGAAAAAAAAATGATTAATTTTTCGGCAGAAAATTTCAATGATTTTCGACTCAGAATCATGGTCTTAATACACTATTTCAGTATTCGGTCCGATTTCCCTTACACACTGTATAAGAAGTGTGATTCTATTTCCATTTTGGCTTTAAATGTGACAACTTGAAATTGAATATGTCAGATATATATATCAGGTATAAGTGAGCATTTATAATTCTTAGAAGCAAATGGAATGTCGATTGTGTGTATTATTTAACAGCAGGAATAGATCGATTTAAAATAATTGAAATAGTAAAATGTAGTTTAAATAACTTAAAAAAAGTGGGCTAAGAAATGAAAGACTGACATAAACAAATAAATATTTTTCAACGTGGGATAGAGTTAGGATACATACCTCTACTGGGTAGATGTCGTATAGGAAATTGTTTTCAATCCTGCCAGCAAGAAAGCAGGCGGAAGCCGCCCGGCGGATGGCTACCTTCCTGAAGTAAAATACACCTCACAAGTGGCTGATATCTCAACTGCCGATCTGGATGCTTCGGCTTCTGGCACATTTCTAAATCGTTTTATATTTTTCAAACTTAAATGGATCTTTTCGTGGTAGCATTTGGTTTCTTGTTTAGAGTGGATACTGTTGTGAACTGATATTTCGCCGGTCCTTAGCCAAATAATATCTAACAGCCTTAAACATAATTACACCTACCACATCGAATATTGAACCAAACTAAGTAACGGGATTACACTCGAGTGGAGATAGCTCAATATTAAACCTCTCACACCACAACTTCGAAGTGAAAAAACTTGATGCTTCATAACGTGAGTTTTCGCGAAATTTCACCAAAATTCTAGCGTATTATTCACATCTGCAGGCGGCGTGCTCCGCGGCCGAAAGTTAGATGAGTTTTGTCGTGATGTGACGCCGACTCGGAATAATTGGAACCAGCAGTGAACCTGTTTATTTTCTTTGCAGTGCATTTCACGTACCAGAGGCATGCTCACTAATCTGTCCTTCAACTGTTTTCAACTATTTACATTTCATAAAATGAGTTCAAGTTATGTAGAAACAGAGTCCAAACCTATTTGACTTTTTCTGAATAACTGTTTTGTCTAACAGTGCTAAAAAAATACTCAACACACTTTTTTAATTAAAATTCTGCAAATTGGAAAGTATTCTTGACACTTTATATTAAGGTGTATGTGTAATGTAAAACAATCGGCGAATTTTAACTCGTGAACGAACAAACCTGGTTGGGATACCTTGGTAATAGGCCAGAGTTTGAAAGCAATGTAGCTCCTGCTTCTGCCTGCCACACATATGTCGTATTATACACCATTGCGAGGTTTACAACTTGAAGCTTTCCCGAGCTCTTCTCGCCAACGGTATTCTAGGATGTAGATCTAACACATAATATTCAAAAGTATTAGTTTTTCATGTTTGTTTATGTTTTGTGTTCTATAACCTAAATTTAGGCGCAATGGGCAATGGGCACTTTCCATCAGGTGACCCGTCTGCTCATCTGCCCCCTCACTAAAATTAAAAAAAAAACGCAATTAGTCCAATAAAATTCTCCATTTTTCTCAAAAAAAAATTGGAGCAACATCAATACCCTTCGTGACTTTAAGTTAAATTACGGCTTTGGACAATCCATCTGTCTAAATTACATACATATGTAGAAGTGGGTTTTATTACACGTTTTTGTGCGAGGGTGCGGGCCCTCATTACATTGTTATTAATAAGCGCCTACAGAAAGCCCTTATTTTACGATCTTTAAATTAATAAGTCGACAGTTTACAGCTCGTTGAAATGCTTATTTTTCATTTTTGTCCCCGCCTTTGGGGTGTTTACAACATTTTTATTACAGACGGTATATTGCACTGTGTAGGATCTGTGACAGTTATACCCGTTTCTTCAATTTTGCTCTCTGCAAATGACACAGCCATTGTACTTCCACGGGTTTTCATTTAAATTTCTCATTCGTGATTTCGTTAAACAAAAAAAAGACTCATTTTTTATTCCATTTAATATTTGTACATATTATTGTTACAGCTAACAAATGTATATATTTATAAATTTTACAACAAATATAATACGTTTTATTTAACTGCTGTTCCCTCGACAAAGTATTTTTAATTAAGTTTCGAAACAGTACAAAAAGAGAAACCGTAATAGAGCAATTTTTGTAAAGAAAAAAGAAAGTTGCGTTCCGGAGACAGTTTATGCAGTCCTGCGACACAAGCTGCACTGCGGTAACGTTACGTGATGCTGCTAGCCTGGTACCTGCTCTCAGATATTACTTGAAACTTCTATTTTAACAAAACAGTCTAAAATAGCAAAAATACATTTCATACAATAATTTTACCAAGTTTGCAATATCTCTTTTATATAAAATATAATATTGAAAAATGATTATTGAGATAAATTCAGTCTGAGTTTGCTGTTCGTGATTGTGTAAAAAATAAATAGCAAGTTTCTTCAAACCAACCATTAAACACTTTTCTATTAATAAAATTTCCACTAAAGATAATTATGGCAATAAAAATATTATCCTTTGTACTTAATGGTAAAATATAACAATTATTGATAAATCTAGATTTCTCTTAGACAGTTTTAATGACGAACTTTTTTCTTTTCAGGTAAGAGGCATAATTAGCACAACACTTTCACCCTGATGCTACGGACACGTAAGATTTTGGACAGGGAAAGCGAAAATGTGCAATAAATGTACCAGGACATTATAGACGCCAAAGAGGTGCATTCGCAATTTTGCGCGAGCTCTCGCCCCAGGTTGTTTTGCCGGAGGGGCACGGGGAGGGTGAACTAGGGACGACGACGTGTGGCGTAATGGCCGCGTGATTGAATTGCCGTATCTTCACCGCCTCAGCGCTTCCCCGCTCCTAGTATCTATCGAGTTAATTTACAGGCACACGCATTAACTATATCATATTTTTCCATAGATTGTACCTAATTTTAATCTTTCGGGGATATATTTCATTTTCTTTTATTTTTAGGATATGTTCAAAAATATTTTGGCCGTGTATCACAACTTAAAACTTTATCACTTTGCTGTTATTTAAGCCAGGAAAGCAGGAATCAGTGAACATTTTTTTTTTAAGGAAACTACAGTTTTTTTTATAGGTTACAATTTTAATTTATTATGCAGTCAGACTCAGCTGGTTGCATTAACTATAAACTTAAACCAATTTTAGTGTTCCGCAGCAAGTTGGGGAAAGATATTATAACTAACAACATCTAATATTCGTTTAAAACTCAAAGAAACAAAAAAGGAAAAATATTTAAATAAGTACACTGTTATTTGTATATGCTTAATACATGTATCGCTTATCAAAAAAGCAGATATTAGCGCACGTTCGGGTTCGCTTTTGAAACAATTTTTACTTAAGTTAAAAATGTCTATATCGCTCAACCTATCATTGTTAGTATGGACAATTCTGGACATCATTGAGTTTCTACCATAGTTTTTGCTATGGTATGGGACCGAGAATAACGCGGTATGCCTAGTACGCCTTTAAAGAATATTGGATTGAACACAAGATAAAATTTGGGAACAATCCACACACAATATCAAATAAGAAACACATGTCCAGCATTACTCTTCTATCGACTAGAAGTAGTAACTTATTGTGTTGTTATGTTAACTGATAAAGCTTTATATTTATATTAATCTCACAATAAATGGCTCTCTTTACGCGTCCCGACCCAAGCCGACGTGAAATACATCTTGTAAATGCTCCTAAAAAGACCATTATTTGCCTAGTGCAGAAATGGCAGTGGCTTGCAAAAAAAAGTAATTGTGGTTAAGCCAAAATAATTTCATATAAAATCTTCAAATCTGGATTAACTGGATATCGTAAAGTACATTTCCCGCTAAAAATATTTGAATTGTTTTTATGGCTACCCTCTGCTAACGAGGATTTCCAAATTTACTTTGAATCGAGTACCACAACATCCCTAGAATGTAACCCACAGAAGAGTGTAGAAATTATTAATTGAAGCGTGTTTTCAGCGTTCGACTAAGTTGATTAACATTTTACGTTCATACGGTGTGGTATGGTAATAAAATATACAGTGTTTTTCTCTTTTACCTCAAGTACAATTAGTTATTGATTTAAACTAATATGAAGGGCCTTGTAGAAAAATGTTATCCATTGAAGTAATCCTCTTAATGTTGTCCTCTTCACTTTGGGACTAATCCCACCCACACGCCCACCACTGTAACTCCTGTACACCAGGATCCACAGCAGTGACCCACGAACACACCGAGTTATGACACTCGGGAAGTCCCAGGAAGAAATTAAACTGTCTTGGAACCCGCAACGAAATTAATCAGAAGAAAATTGGAGGAGTTGGAAATACAGTAAATCCACTTCCCTCCTTAGCAAAGCGGGAGACAAAATGAAGTAAAATAGGCATACACCCTTTTAAACAGGGAAGCACCACGGCCACAAAATATTACGGGTCCTACATGAGCTATATTTGATTTCTATAATATGTATGGCAGAATCGCCTAAACGCACGGAAATTCACCCTAGTTGACACAAGATCCCCATAGTATACCGCCCCAGATGTCACCTGCAAGCTATTCAGCATTATATTACGTTCATCATACCAAAGACTACATTCCCAGAGGATATGATGAGCAGACTGTTCATAATGAGAGTTAGGTGTTGAGCATTGACACAATGGTGACTCGACTAATTTAAAAGAATACAACTTGCTCTTAAAGTTACCATGACCCGTAAGAAATTGAGCGACACAGTGATCCACCTCAAGCCATGTCCTCGACAACCGTTCGCGAACAGATGGAAAAAATTGGTAAAGATGGCGCCCCTTGGATGATTCGTCCCAGCGTTGCTGCCATTCGTCTATGAGGTCATTATAGACATCGGACTGCTGTTGAAGCAATCTTGTAATTTTACCGCGATCCCGCGCGCCCAAGAAATCGCATTCCATGTTTTGTCCTGAATAGTACATGGCTGCACGTCTCTGCACCTCGAGATCGACCGGAAGGACACCTGCCAACACCGGCAAAGCCTCAGTGCTAACCGTCCTATATGCCTTGCACAAAAATATCAGTGCAAGTCGTTGGCCTTGTAACAGTTTGCGACGGACAGCGCCTACGGTCGCCCTATCGGCCCATACAGGTGCACCATAGCACATAGAACCTAAATAAGTAGCTCCGTATATGATCTTTAATGTATTAAATGATAGACCCCATGTCGCAGTTGATATCCTTGTCAATGCACAGAAACTTTTTCCACAGCAGCTCTGTAGTGGGACCTGGCAACTCTAAGAGCAATGAGAGCAATGTTGTACAAATCTCCTGTTACGTTATGTTTTTTAATAGTGTTTAATTTTCTACGAGCTTTCCGGTAGCTTCTACGTAGTTCGGCTAATCTATCATTCCACCAATCACATCTACGAGTGTTAGTGATAGATCCGCGACCAATAGTTACATCAGCGCAGTATGTAAAAGTTTCTGATAGTATTTCTGCGCTTTCCTCAGCTGATAAACTACTGCGACTGAAGTCTTTGGTATGAGTTGCAAAGAGTGAACCAAACAAAGCCCAGTTCGCACCTTTAGTTTTATATCTAAAATTATAGGGAGCCCTTTGTGGATCCTGTGCAACCCTTGGTGTGAATTCGTACACGATCAAGCGGTGATCACTACAGGATGCGTCCGGAAGGACACGCCATCCGGATATCGAGACGTCGCCGCGCGTAAGCGTCACGTCAATAGAAGACTCACCCATTGGGTTGCAAAAAGTTGGTGGTGCATCGGGGGTATTGTGAATAATAAGATTCATTTCCGCAATGAAATCTTCAACCGCACAACGTCGAACCGTGTCGGTTGAACGCAACTTGCCATACCATAATGAAGATGACGCATTGACATCAGCGCCAATGATAATTTTATGTCCCACGAGGAACTGCAAGACGTAACGTAAGTGATGTAAGTGAGGATCAATAGGATGTGAATATTGAAAATAGCAGCTCACTACGTAAACCTTACAGGTAGAGGATGAGATCTCAGCAACGGCGCAGTGTGACGTCATAAGATTACGCAAAGATGTTACCGTAAAATTAGAACTTGCAACATATATCCCAGCCTGCGAACGGCAGTCAAGCTGTACTACATTACGACGCAAGTGAGCGCTCTGATATTGTTCTTGTAAAAGGACAATGTCTAACTTTTGTTCTAAAATTAAACGGTCTAATTCTGATGTAGCTATTTTATCGTTATGAAGATTTAACTGGCCTATCGAAATATTATTCATTACTTAGTAAGTTACTCTTTAAACTTTTTTTTTTTTTTTTTTTTTTTAAACTAAGTTAAACTATTCAGTAATTGGTATTTAATATCAGCTGTTCCAGTTTTAATTTGTATGTGGCACAGTCGTATGAGCCGCATCGATGGTCAGATGGTTTTTTGAACCGCTTACACTGTGCGCACGTGGGCTTAAAATCTGGTGTGTCTTTATCTGGACAAGCTCGCGTTTCGTGTGCGGCGGCGCAATTAGCACAAGTAGGGGTTTTAATAGTGCAAAACTTTTGTACATGACCAAATTGCTGACAATTTAAGCAACGAACTACTTCTATATCGTCTATGAATCTACATGTGGCCCAGTCTATATAAAGTTTATCTTTTGTGTTGGCTAGATGTTTCCGAACTGCTGCCTCTAATTCTAAGCCTATCCATTGACGCCCATTTTCTAGTTTACGATGCCTAACAATTTTGGTTGACTTAATAAAATCATTCTCACTTAATTTTAATTCGTCCTTGATATTCTGACGGTATAAAGCTGTTAGGAAGGCACGATCTTCCATAGAACCGGGTACGTCTTTTACAATTATACGGGGCCTACGGCCTTTCGGTTTTTCTAAGCGCAACCCTACTGATTTAATGGCGTCCACAGATTCCAGTTTCTTAAGCTGCCGTTCGTTAGCTACACGTAACACGACGCCTGCCTTAGAGGTTTTTTTAACGCCTACAATTTGAAATCCCTCATCGCTCGGTTTAATAGCCTTCATGAGAGCTTGTTTCGTTGCTGACGAGGTCGCATAGTCCGCTAAGCGTTCCGTAGTGGGATAGGCAATAACACAAGGCCTAGGAACGCGCGCTTCAGTAGGTACCGGGCACGGAGCAGATTTAGGTGGTAATCGAAGCTTAAGTTTGTCCGCGTACGTTAAACTCGTTTGTTGAGTTGCGATACCCTCCATTTGTCGCTCAAAATTCGCTAACTTCGTTTCGTTGCTAGAGGATTTTATTGCTAACAAAGATACGATACCGGTAATTCGTTGAGTAATATCCATAATTGCCGTTTTATTACCTACATTCATCCGAGATCCCTGATCATTAACTAATTCATTGATTTTTGCCAAGTACTCGGTAGCCTGTGAGACTAACTCGCAGTAATTGTATTCCCCACAGTTATCACGACCGTTAAGAGACGAAACATTTCCACTTAAATCCGAATTATTAATTCGATTACTTCTATTGTCTTTCGGCGAGAAATCCGTAGGTGACATTTCGTTAAATGTCCTTTTCCCGGTTGGTGTTAGAAATTCACTTGTACCGCCGGGGTCCGGCAACTCGCTAACGACCGACATAGCCAAACAAAGACACACCAAACAACAATTTCAAAAGGAACAAGTTTAAAAATAAACAATACGCAGAGAAAAATCAATATAAACAAAGGATACCTCCTACCCACTTTTAGAAAGAAAATAAATTTACTCACCAATAGTCGTAATAAAATAATTCAGCACTATATTTCTGTTTAAAAAACAATAAAAACTTACTGATATTCTTTAAAACACTATACACAACCTTTAGCCGCCCGCAAACCGGGAACTAGTCGCAGAAAAACACAGAAAACAATATTTAAATTGTTAGCATATGAAGTCACACGTTAGTCGCACAGTGCCGCGAAGGGAAGTTTTAGTCCTCTTCACTTCACTACTGTCACAGCTTTCTAAAACATTTAGTAAGTTAGACATGCGGTCTATCTTCTCGGTTGGTTACAACCCCCCCCCCCCTCCCCCTACCGCCCATTTAAATCGGGCGAAGTATTATTTATCAGAGTCAAGCGTTGCCTTGGATGGAAACAGTCTATTAAGAAAACAAAAGGGTTCCTCGACTGGGTGGGTCTGCGGACCTCAACACCGAATGACAAACGTACATCGCAAAGATAGGAACTCCTAAATTCACAGATATTCTGCAAGCTGTAAGCGATTAAATGAAAACAAAGAGCTATCGTGCTTATCGCGACTTTCTCTTTTTGTGATATAAACAATTGTTTGTGCACGAAATATTGCGCAATCCGCTTTACTACTCATATAAATATATACTTTTTATATTTAACATCGTTTTTGGGTTTAAGTCCTATATGACACTTCATCATCACTTCATTCCGTGTGGTGACGGATTTAGAATCCAGTGTCACCACCCTGTTCATCCCGTGGGTGTCGTAAGAGCCGACTAAGGGAGCAAACTACGCAGGGCAACAGCACTGCAAAGAGAAGGAAACTAAAAACCCTTTTTTTTTACGTGTGGAAATCCCCTCGGACCGTCACCCCACCGGGGTTTGCGGCGGGGTGGTGTGTCGGACTCGGACCGACTAAAACCACACGGTGTGCCACTCTGCGCCTGTAATAGGAGGGATCCGGGAACAGCTGTTATTAAGACATCCGGAAAACTAAAAACCCTATACCAACCCTTCTAGCCAGCGTGGTATAGTAGGGCAAAACCTCCTGTCTAAAGAGAGGCCTATGTCCAGCAGTGAACTATTTAAGGCTGTTAGTGATGATATGACACTTACTGGGTGACAAACAAAATGATCACCTAGGTTGGAGTCTATATATAGCCCAGTCATCTTAGGAGTTGATCTCGGAATCTAACGGAATATGCTGAATATTTGGACAAACCTTTATTTTGACAGTACAAATATTGTCTCAAAAGTCACATATGGTCACGTGTCAGCTTTCTTAGATATTCAAGGTCAAAGGTCGCCATAATCAGTTTTCCTAAGATTATCTCGTTTTCTTTGCCTTTAACCGTATTAATATTTAACATAGAACTTGTAGAGAATACAATTTTCTACAAATTTCTCCTACCTTTTTTTATACTTTGAACCGTTTTTGAAATAGAGCGCTCCATATGCGCCCACTATTTCAAAAACTATCTCAAAAAACTGTTTTCTTTGGCTCTGTGTACTAAGATGACTTATTTTTATTTAGAGGAATGTACTAACATAAGATAGTATAGAATATGCTTAGAATATGCTTCAATGGGACAAATAGCAAGGCATTAACTAATATAAATATTGAAGAATGACGATATATCTATCATCTTCTAGTAATAAATAATCGTTAAGAATGTAATACATTCGTAAAAGGGTTACGAATATTACATTTATACAGAGCAGAAGAGATATTTTTATACGATAAATTTTGTTACGGGGTTGGAATATATATTCACTTCTATCTATGTTCTGCGATTAGTGTTTTCTTTTATTTCAGGATGTCTACTAAGCTCGTGAGTACGATTTATTTAAGGACAGTTAGAACATCCTTATAACAATCTGTCTTTCATTCATGTTCTATTGAAGATACAATCATTACTAATATTATAAATGAAAAAGTGTCTGTCTGTCACTCGTCACACTTAAAACGTTGAACCGATTTAGATAAAATTTGGTATTGGAATAGTTCGATTCTTGAGAAAACACATAGGTTACTTTCTACCGCGATAACTGACATACACGCGGACGGAGCTAGTGTAAAAAAATTAAAAAACGTGCCTTGCATTGTAATACAGGTTGTTTCAAGTAAAATATTATTAAAACTGTATTAAGAACAAAACAACTATATCATGTTCCACATAAATATTGTAATACTGCTACTACTAAACTCAGCCGATTTCGATCACGGCGACCGACTTTACCTCCGTTCAAATTGTTGTTGGTGTGTTCGTGTGTGGCTCGGATCTTATTGATAAATGTACGCGCACGATGCGAGCATGTGAGCACACCATTGCAGTAATTGTAAGTGATAGCACAAGGTGTGCGTGCTTTTATTTTATCGCGCTGAGCATCCAGTTCAGAGCAACGATTGTCCTTAAAGACTTTGACTCTTGTTTTCATCAAAGACCTCCAGTCCGATCTCTGAGCAGCTGATTGCTCCCACCCTGAAGGCTCAATATCGCACTTCTTCATGTGGTGGTGGTGCTTAAGAACATATTTATACCTGAGGAGTTGTCCGCCATGCTTACGTGGCCCTCCGCAAGTTCCGAGAAAAAGATGCATTTTACTGTACGTTTTTTTGCCATTCTAGACACGTGTTCACACCATCGGAGTTGCTGCCGAATGAGGTAGGCCTCAATCCCCATGGTATTGGCTTTTCGCAGCACTTCTTTATTGCAAATGCGATCAATCCTGAGTATTTTGCGCAGACATTTCACGTGGAAGCGGTCCAGCGCAAATTGTAATATAATTACTGAAAAAAAGAAGAAGACAAATATATTTATATGCATTTACTTTAATGGAATGCTATATCGTGTACCAGGAAAACATAGAGTGTATATGAGTTACTGCTTGAGTCCGTGAAACAGTCGTTTGTGTTTTATTCCAATTGAATTGATTCGATCGTAACATCGATCATTATCCGTAACCGACGCGTGGATCGCTAGGTTGATTGGTTCCCCCGATCCAACGCGGCCAATTGACCGTAACCAGTCGTAAAACGCATTCCTCTCTGAAATACATTTTACACAAATGAAAGAACCCACTTTCAAAATGTTTTATATTTTCTTTGCTTAGTGAACGAATAATGGATATCTGTTCGTGCTGGATCGGTTTTGTTTGAAACATCCTTTGCATGTCTCATAAAGGAGCTGCTGAATGGTCTTCCTCTGAACCTTATTCACAAAGTAGGCTGGTGTCGGTTTTAAGTCTACTACGATGCTTCGGAGTTTCGATTTTTCATTTGGAGGACTCCTATCAGACCTCCACAACCCAAGTAATAGGAAAATGATCAATGAATTAAGAATTGTCACCCACCAAGAGGCTGCCCTGGCTAGCTTTGCAATGTGTTAACCTATTCGGATACCATTGCGGATTGTTACCGCGCTGGTGTTGAACACAGCGAAATTAGTCTAGAGCCATTTGTTCTGGAAAAAAGCTACTGCTTTTATGTATAGGATGCAAACGAGCAAATGGTGGGCCACCTGATGAAAAGCGACTACCACGACGGATGAGTAAATAATTAATAGTATATTTATTTATTTATGCATACATTGCAATTAATTGGCCTGTTGGTCTAGTGGTTAGTGACCCTGACTGCTAAGCCGGAGGTCGTGGGTTCGATTCCCACCCAGATCAAATATTGTGTGCTGAACACGGTCATTTATTCTGTGTCTGGGTGTAATTTATCTATATGTATCTATTTAAAAATATATAAGTATGTTTATCAGCAGTCTGGTTACCATAGCACAGGTTCTGCCTAGTTTGGGATCAGACGGCCGTGTGTGAGATGTGTGAGATATTATTATTAATTGTATAACGCTGCCTCTTTATAAGCTTAGATAAATGATGAATCCAAAATAAACCAATAATAGTATACACATGTATAACACGTAGTTCCCAAACGCATATTTAAAGCAAACCGCTGCCGAATATAATGCATACCGACTGCACTCTCCGCAGCGCGCCGCTCTCGCCGTAAACAATGCGATATCTCTCGCCGTCGAATGTTAGCTGGCTTAATACATTTGCTGATTGATCAATAATTCAGAATTATGTACTGTAACCGCATTGTTGCCAACAGATCATAGTGCGTATCAAGCTTTTGTTATTTCGTCTAATGAGAACTGAAACTGAGTATGTATGCTTATAAAATTGTGTAAGGCAATTTCTCATATTTTTTTGCCGACTTAAAGGAATTTTGCTTGTCTCTAAAATTGCCTCCGTCTCCATCTTTTGGCATGCGTTTCTTTTATTTGTTTAAACTATATTTTATATATCACAAAATTGTTCATAATATTTTTCTCATGCCGCTAGTTCACGCCTTGGAGCGCGATCCCAAATATGAAATCTGCGTAACCTCGTGGTCGGAGGGTGGGATAAATCAATTTGGGTAGCTCCGGGTCCTAAATTCGATTCCCGCCCCAGGCGAGGGATCCACTCTTATTCGGAAACCTCGGTTATACACCTAACGACACTGACGCAAATACGATACAAGCTGTCAGAAAAATATTTTTTAATATTCTTTCATTCATTCTCGTCATTCAGGTTTGGTATTTATAATTATAATCAGGACTTTTTATGCCAATAATATCTACTAAAACATTATAAATTACATCATACATAACACAAAATAGTTAATCAAAGTTCATCATCAGTTCTACCAGCTCCAGTAAACAATAAGTGATATTAAAACCCAACAGGACCTAACAGGTCCACAACGAAATACGCATCTACCTGAAGTATATAAAGCCATTGTATTATTGCTCGCAGTAACTTTAAGAAGTTTTAAGAATAATAAGCCTATTAAAGTGTAAAATTATATTCGTTTTATATATTTATTCGTGAAATCATATCCATTATTTTGTTATTTTAATGGATAGTCAACTAATTTTATTATTTCTGTCCGGTATATCTCGGCTGAGATCCTTCGAAGCATTTCCATCGAGAATCAGCGGTTCGTGGCTAATTTGTAAGCATTCGGCAGACGAGAGATCCCTCCCCTGGATACACCTGATTTAATACGCTTCCGTTGATATCAAGTAATTTTATGCCTGCATGTGTTTATTTTCACATTAAATTGTATTAACGAGAATGTTTCAATTTTAAAGAAAAAGCTAACAAGAGAAATTAAATCTTTTGCTTTATTGTTTTATTTAATAAAAATACAAATTGCAGTATTTCGAATCGTTTTGCTTACCATTACGACAGCACCGCAAAGAGAAGGCAAATAAATACCAACCCGTCTGGCCAGCGTGGTATAGCAGGCCAAAACCCTTTCTAAGGAGAAACCTATGTACTGCAGTGGACTATTAAAGGATGATGAACTGATTTGCACTGATTGTGGTCACAACTAGACTGAAAGAAATGTAGGCTGCAAAATAAAAACCACACCAATGACAAAAGAAGAAAGTTATAAGAGGAGCGAAGGCTTCTGTCGTGATTGCAACTTAGAAGTTGGAAGTAAAATTTTAAATAATAATAATAATATTCTACCACATACACACAACGCCATCTAGTCCCAAACTAAGCAGAGCTTGTACTATGGGTACTAGACAACTGATATAAATACATATATACTTTATTTTTGTAAATACATACATATTATACATAGAAACACCCAGACCAAATCAAACATCAAATGTTCATGCACACAAATGTTTGACTTGAGCGGGAATCGAACCCGCGACCTTTGGAATAGCAGTCCGTTACACAAACCACTACGCCATCCAGTCTTCGAATATAGCATATATTATAATTTTATTTTATGTTGGCGAAGTACGGTTATTTATGATTGAGTATAAGACAGTGAGTGCGGCGTAGTTTTCCATATATACGAATTAGTAGCCAATTGAGCTGCAAGCGGAAAAAGGATACATGATCATATTTACGGAGATCATAAACAGTTCGAATGCAGTTTAATTTATCGAGAAGATGTGCAGGTCATAACAGCACACATCATCATAGTCTATTCATCAATCCACCAACCACCAACAGCCTGTAACAGTCCACTGCTGGATATAGGCCTCTACTTGAAAAGAGGTTTTGGTATACTACACCACGCTGGCCAGACCGGTTAGTATAGGGTATATCTCAAAGTTTCCTTTTCTTCGCAGTGCTGTTGTTCTGCGCAGTTTGCTCTCTTCGTCGGATCTTAGACACACAAGGGATGAGTAGGGTTGGTGACACTCTGTGTTCTTAATCCGTCACTACACGTACATTCGGGATAATTAAGTCCTTAATCAATAAATAGTCGATTAAGAGAAAGATAAAGGTTTGCACAAGCACAAGCATTTAGTTTTTGCGGGTAGGAAATTTCTCATGCGATATAGAGCCCGAAGAGTTCCAGAAACCTTCTGACAAGGGTTTGCAACTTCATTAATATTTTGCCTTTTATGGTTTTCTAATAAAAAAAAAATAAAAAAAACCAACATTAAATACACATGATTCGAGATGATTTCTGTAAACGTGTTCTAGAAACCTTCAAAAAATACCTTCTTGTTTTCTTATATATTTGGAATTAAACTTTTCGGAATTACATTGTTAGATTATTTATTATAACTTAGTTACATATTCCCCTTATTGTTTTCATCCCACGGAACAAATATGTATGTTACACAAACTATTATCGTAACAATGTGATACAATAAAGCAATTCTATGCATTTATTAAAATTAATGTCCCTGAAAACGATACACAATGAAATAGCCGTTACCTAAATGTAAAAACCGTTTAAATGAATGGTTTTAAAAACTTTGCAGACAAAACAACAAGAGACCGAGCAGCATTGTAAACCGTATTAATGGTGTTTACAACCTACACATCCATGGAGAGCGGCGAGTTCAGCCTGGTGAAACAAGCTAACCTTTGCTTACGATACAACAATTTAACATTTTTGCCATTTTGTAGCAATAGCTTGTCTTTTATACTAGAAATAACTTAAATAAACAAAGATTTCCGACAAGAGTTCCATAAGTTTCCTGCAAATAAAACTACTTAACAACGGACACCCAGGAACTTGATAAAAGTTGCGTACCGAATAGAATCAGTAAATAAGTTTGAATATTCAAAACGATTTCCGGCCTGATTGTGGAAAGTTTTGAATAAAAATCACACCTAATCACATGTATTGTGCTAAGTTTTGTCACTTCTGAGAACTAGTTTCAGGTTGGTAAAATACTTCACTCTAAACTTTCAAGAAATGTGTATGTTTGAGGACTGAAACGTTATTATACGGTCTGATAAATATTATAATTCAGTATAAATTTATCTTTTGTTTCTTTTTTTCGAAACATTATATATCTTTTTCTTTTAAAAAAGATATCTCCTGCACTAGGAATATGTCCTGTGTCGCGGGGGACTTTACAAACATACATGAAACGGATCGAACCCACAACACTCAGCGTAGTAGTAAGCGACGTGGCGACCGCTACCACTACGCCATCTATTTAAAAGATTTGGCGTATCCTTTATGGCTAAGTTAATGTTTGAACCATTTGCCCTCTCCTATTTATGGTTTTAAGGGAATTTTGTTTGCATTTGCTGATTCAGGTTCAACTGTATTTTGAAAATAAAGCAGGCATTTAAAGCAAATTAGGCATCAAAGTTTTACACTTCACTAATCGTCCTCGACTAAAAATAAATTAAGAAATATGAAGGAAACCCAATAACACGTTGTGCTAAACAACGTGAAATAATATAACCTCTAAAAATCTAAATTCCGTAAATCTGAATTGAAGACGCTTCATTTGCTCCATCAATAAGATCAAAAGACTACCAAAGAAATCTTTAAAGTGCTATTTGTCAAGTGTCTATTTATAAATCTGCCATAAAAGAGACTTCAAATTTTGTTTCAATTAAAAAACTGACAGGAGAGTCCCTATATCATTATAAACTCCCAACACTTCTATGGATTTGTCATTTTGTATTTTTAAAACAAAATTAAAGCAAGTAAAATACTATACTTTGTAGCGGCGAATAAATATGATTTCTCTGCAACACATTAAGTAAGGTCTATGTGCTTTTACTTTTAGGGAGAAAATAATTTGTATTATAAAAAAATAACTAAAGAAAATATTGAATAACAGAGCAGCCTACGCCAATAGTATATTTGTAGGGGTACTCTGTTTGCCGAAATCCTCGTGGGCTCATTTAGTTAGACAATCGCTGTTCGTATACTGTTCTCGTCGATATCGCTTCGCGTTTATTACGCAATGATACTGCGTCTATCTCCTATCTCGGCCATCACGTTACCGAGGCGATCCACTTACGATACGACGAACGCGAACAATTCACATTATCGTAAATTTAAAGTACAGACATTTGAAATTTATGGTATGCGAATACCGAAAACAGCGCTAATATCAATATAACTTGCTTTATACCGAGATTATTGGAAGTAACAACGATTTGGGTATAGTTTGATGTAGCGATGTCCCTGAATGAACAGAGATACAAGAGCAACTTGCAGCATCTTGAACGTAGTTATAAAAATGCCTGATTTTGTACTTCATTTTCTTTTGATCCTTTGAACCGCCAAACAATATTAAATATTTTAATCATTAGTGAAAAACTATTACAGTTTGATAGCGTGAGTATCGCCTGGAAAAGAAATAATGTTCTGAGGCTTTTGAGTAGGATTTGATGATTTATATTAGGTTATCTACATGCGATAGCTATTTAGCTTTTTCTTCGGGAATAACATACCCGGTTTCAGTGAGGATTTACTAGATTTATTTACCAAGAAACAGAAAGTTTACATAGGACGGGAACTCGTTAAATTAAGCAAAAGGTCGGTCCAACAAAAACAAGAATTTGATTACCATTTCAACCAGTTTGACTTTCATGCGGCATAGTTGATGAGACGCGTTGTTATTAAAAAAAGACGGATTTGCAAAAAAAAAAAACGTAAAGGTTACCAGGAACGTATAAAGTAAACGAAACTCCATAAAAAAAACATTAGCGTTTGATGAATGTTGGAAAACGATTCCTTTAGAACACGTTCGGATGACAAAGATTGTTTGCGTCTAAAGTGAATAAGATACACAACGGAACGTGATTGAAAATGTGTCACTGTCATTTATGTTCTACTAACAAGGATAAACGCGATAAAGCACTTTTGTGAACATAACACATTCGCCGTTTTACAGATGAATCGTTAAAACAATAATGTACAACGTTCAGCTATGAAGTGTTTTTTAAAGAAGTCTACTTCATATCATCATCATCATCATCAGCCTATCGCAGTCCACTGCTGGACATAGGCCTCTCCCATTGCACGCCACTTGGATCGATTTTGGGCTTTTCGCATCCATCTCCTGCCAGCCATCACTCCATCTGGCCTGTGGGCGTCCTACACTACGTTTGCCGAGACGCGGTCTCCACTCAAGAACTCGTTTTCCCCAACTACTACTACTTCATATATCAAATTAAATTCCAAAGAAATAACAACTCTTTAAACAAGTCACACCTTATCCCATCTGAATTTGCAAGCAGCCTGCTCTCAGTAATGAAATAAAGCACGAGTTTATCTAATGTAATGAATCCGTAAATTGAAATAAACGCTTGAGTATTAAATATTTTTAAAATTTTTGATATTTTTGATAATGTACCATAGTTGGTTATCTATTTTCAGGTTATTTCATTCGTCTTGCGATGACCTAACTTTTACTAGTATATGACTTAACATCGCGACCGAATACTCTATCAAACAAAAACATCTAAAATACAAGTTGATGATTTAAAGGAAAGCTCAGTCAAACGGAATCTATTTCTGATAACCTTTTTTTGTATAAAAATGCTTCGCTAGCGCCTTTTTTGTTTTTATTCGTTGAACTTCGCTAAGGTTGTACAAGTTGTTGCCAATCGGCGGAAAATTAATTGGTTTCATATTTAAATATCGCGACTTTTACCTTCGCTTTGTTAAAACAGTTCACTTTTGACAGCGATATAAATATTGAACGACAAGGGGACTGACAGTAAATTTGATGATACCGGCGAATTGATTGGAGTTGGTAGATGTATGTTAACGGTTCAAACACTATGTTACTAGTCACAATGTGAGACGTGAAACTGGATTTCTCTATAAAACCCTAAATAAATATTACATAACCCTAAATATTTCAGTTTTTTTACGTGAAAGTAATAATTGTGAAAAGATTCCTTCAAAATAACTTGAGCAATGTCGAGTATCACAGAGACTTCCTTTTTGGTGTATACCTGAAGGGCAGACAATAAGGTCTGATGACGGATTTCAGTATAAAAATATATCGTGTACCATTTGAAGACAACATCTTTATTATAACAATTTTATGAGAGTATTGTTATTAAATTGTAAGTGGAAGCCAGTTCTTATATTGTAAGGTATAATATTATTGTACGACATAATTCACTTGAGAGGAGACGTAATTAAATAACGACATCCGTCAGTTGTCTACAACTGAAGCTCTTAAATATTACTCAGCATTATGGACGAACCCATATTAGTATTTCGTTCATTATATTTGACAGAGGACCGATGTGTGGGTTGTCTTTAAATACACTGACGTCAGCAAAGCTGATGTCATTCTTTAGATTGTCGTGGTTTTTTATAAAAGCAAGTAGTGGAAGTGAATAACAACAGTAAATACAATTAAAGATGTCTACCAAGTTCTTACACACAGTCGTACATAGAACCGTACAGTAGTAAATAAAGACAACAGTAAATACAGTTGTACATAGATCCGAACAGCCCGACGGCTCGAGCGAGAATGACTGTGCACGCACAATGCAGTTCGTTTAATAGGAGGTATTGCTCTCGCACGCGTTTACATGTTCTTAGGTTAAGTGATGTATTTTCTTGTTGTGTTTATATAATAAGATTCTTCAGGTTATATCTTAACACTAACTATCAAAACTTCAATTATAACCGATTAGAATTTACTTTAAATCAATCAAATTATTTTTATTAAGTGGGATACTTGCTCCGATATATTCATAAAAAAACTACAACAATGAATGAATTATCATTTTTTTGGAAACTTGGGACAGTGATTTTTTGGGCTATTAACCCAATTGACTGCACGGATGGCGTGGTTTAAGCGATTTCTACTATACTGAGTGTTGTGGGTTCGATCCCCACATCTGACGACGCTTTGTATGATCCACAAATTGTCGTTCAAAGTCTGTTCAAAGATGTTCTTTGTGTTAGTTTCATGTATGTTTGTAAAGTCTGTGTGTCTTTTAAGAAGAAAAAGAAAATTACCTGTAACTCGTCGAAATCGTAACTTAGAACCTATGAAGCTTTCCGCTATACTATCAATAAATCATAAGTATGACATTTGATATTGTAATTACTAAATTTGAAATATAACTAACAAATAAGGAAACTATAAACATTATTTTTTATACCGACCGATTTTCGCTGTATATCTTTTCGATAGCTTCTAGTCATCCACATCTGTTACATTACAGTTTCTCATGACGTGATAGAATTATCCGTCCGACAGGTGAAGCCCGCTTGTTGAAGCGTGGTGTTATTTTACTCGTTAGTATACATGCCAGTACTCTGTCAGCTTACTCTCCACAACTTATTGCTTACTGCAATAGTTTTTATCAGTTCAATTTTATTGAAATTTGTTTTTTTGCACAGTTTAACACAAATAACCTTTATTCAGTAAACCTTTTAACTGAACTTTGAACCGTTAGTAATACAATTGATAATAAAAAAATAAAAAAACAGACACTAAAACAATTTGAATGAAATGACTGATCGGTATAATAATTATTTATTTCTTATCACAATGGTTTTCTTAACATTAGACAGCTAAATGTGTTAATACCTCGAACATTGTGAGGGTCTGGTGCCTGTTGTAGTTTTGTGCTAATGTACAACTTGTAAAACGGGTAAATCTGATAAACTAGTGAAAGGTCATAGGAATCACATACATACATTTTTAGTCCTATTCCAAAGCCTAACATAAACCAGTCGGCCGTCACAAAATGGGCTTATAACTACGAGTAAAGCTATGCAGGTTCGTTACGCGACCTACTAGAAAAGACTCCTGTAAGAAAAACTGATAGCGAATAAAGATTGCACCAAGATACCTTCAGTGACGGCGCTTACCAACAGGAGTACGTTACGTCGAGTGTCTTACGTACCCAAATGCATTGATATTTGTGCTAGTAAAATATGCATTTAATACCATGCATGCATAGATTGCTGGATATGAACTCTAACAGTGGGGTTAATCCAGCTTAAAGTCGCACAGTGGGTAATAGAGCGAACTATGTCAGAGTTTCTTTGAAGGGTATTATTCAAGATGAGACACCTGACCAACAACCATAGCTACTAACATAAAACGCAAAATAAGTGTACTGAAATGGTAATGGACTCGCCACATCATAGGGAAGGACTAATGGTATCTGGGCCAAACTCATCTTAGAGTCGAGCCCTTAAAATTGGAAAATTAAACGTAGAGCACTCCCTACTCCCCCCAGTCAGATGGGACGCGGAACGTAGAAGACCGACACGAGCCTGCACGTAAGCGTTAAGCGTAAAACTAAATGTTGATATTTTATTGTAATTATGAAATATATTATTCTTTTATAAGAAAATTATTGAAACAAAAACCTGACTGCATGACAATGTATGTACCTAAAGGTACTTAAAATTTACAAACCTGTGATTTTAATTATTATTTTGCCAGTGTCACGCACAATTGAGACGAATCTAGCGAGCGTGCCAAAGAAATATCGTGTATCCGTATCGTATCGTCCGTTTGCCCCATCAGTGGAGTTGAAATATTGCGAGGAATGCTATAACCGGTTTCAAATAAGAAAAATTACTACATGTCTCTAAAAATACGTTTGAACAGAAGAATACAAAAGTGAGTTTTGTGGTAGTCGGTTTGGCCGCATTTCCTGAAATTCTTTAAAGCCTTTTAGTTACGTCATTCGAATAGATGTCGCCCAATTCTATATCGGATCCGGAATTGCATTCACTGGTTCGTGAAATGGAGGCTAGAACTTCTTGCGATAGCGCAAGCCTGCATCGCACACAATATAACATTGCTCCGAATATTACAGAATTGCGATAGTCTTGCATTTGTTACATAATTGTAATATTTTTAAATTCATACACAGGACGCGCTCAAACGCACCGTGTCGTTTTTGTATTATTTATCTCCTTGTCATCATCGTCATCAATAGCCTTTAATAGTCCACTGCAGGACATAGGCGTCTCCTTAGAAAGGAGGTTTTGGTCTGCTATACCACGCTGGCAAGACAGGTTGGTATAGGGTTTGTTTCAAGTTTTCCTTCTCTTTGCAGTGCTGTTGTCCTGCGTAGTTTGCTTCCTTAGTCGGCTCTTACGACACCCACGGGATGAATAAGGGTGGTGACATTCCGTATTCTTAATCCGTCACCACACGGATATTTATCTCTTTCAATGCAATGTAATTTAAGAATTATTGAAATGCTGTTGTATCTTATACAATTTTGTCCAAAGACATCTCCTACACTCGAGTGATCTTAAAAGCTGGATTCATAAGAGAATTCACTTACTGCTCTGCAATTTCACGGTTTCTTTTTTTGAGATGACAAATTATCGCATTTGGACTTCATCACTCACTCTTTTGTTAGCCACCCGCTAACAAGAGAGTGATGAGCCTCTTTATACATTAAAAGCACAATTTTCATTGTATGTGTATTTTTCCCATTTCTTATACTTCTTGTGTCGTGTAGATGTGACCTCTCTGAACGTTTTCTTAAAGAGTTCATGTGGTCCATTATTTATCTAACTCAGAAACATACATATTAATATATTACATATGTTAATTGGAGGCATATGTATACAAGAGTGTGCACGTATACATTGTACAGATTTAATTGTCTTGGCTGTAAGTAGAGACAGCATATTACGAGTAACTTAGCTACTGTCGTTATTTGCGCACCGACTACGTGCTTTATAATAATTTTCTCAGATTAGAAGCGCCCATATCGCCCCCTTGTAATCGTTTGTAAATAATTACAATCCGCAGTAATCTGTGTAGATCAGGTGTTTACATCAAGAAAGATTTTTGAAAATAAACTTTGAGATAAGGAATGGCTCTTTAAATATTAGTTGAACGTAAAAGGGAAAAAGACCCTGTATCAAGAAAGATAAATTGTTTTGTCTTAAAGATATATAAATACCTTCAAGAAACCATAGTAAGAGAAAAAAAAACTATCTATAATCGTCTCACAGCTAATCTACGGCAAAGGGGAGAGAAGCAAAGAAAATTAAGAATTTAAATATGGATGCAATTTTACCTAGAAAGGAACATATTATACCTATTACAGACAAGAAACCAACAACCATCAGTAACTGGCCAACATAACTAAATATAAATGCTAAAGCTTAGCATTTATATTTAGTACACCTATTATTTTTGCCCTCCACAGTCAGATGGCATCCGCTTATTGTCAAATATTTCGTATGTGTGTCTCAATTTTTGAAAGCGTAATTGCTATCAAAGTGGACTCCATCGTATTCGACTGTAGAACATCAGCGTGAGTGAGTACAAACGACAAGAGGGTGTCAGCCGTATGTATTTCCATTAGCTATTACAACGAAGGGGGCAAATAGGCATTTGATTGAGCTTAGTCAAAGTACGTCCTGATTGTGTCTGTGATATTACAGCTCTCTCTAACTAGGCACAAGAGGATCGCTATAATGAGTTAACGGTAAAGATTTTACTTGTTACCAGATGTGTATATTAGTTATAGTAGAAGATTGATTGATTAAATTTAGGGTAGACCTTTTTTTTTTTTTTAACGTGTGGAAATCCCCTCGGACCGTCACCCCACCGGGGTTTGCGGCGGGGTGGTGTGTCGGACTCGAACCGACTAAAACCACACGGTGTGCCCTCTTTGCGCTTCCAGTTTAGGAGGGGTCCAGGTAGTTAAATTTAGGGTAGACCTAGGGTAAGCTCACTGATGTGGAAAAAGGCGTAAAAGCAAGATCATTTTATCAAATAAATTGCTTTAGTTAGAAACTTAGAAGTCGTTCAAATGATCGGAGTAACTTATGTAGTACAATCGAAGTATTAAGAAATACTATTTTGTATGGTATATGATGGCTGAAGGTAAGTGACTACCGCTGTTTATGAACGCCTGAAATTCAGGAGTCGCAAGGGCGTTGAAGGTCGTATCGGTCCGGAATTACCACAAATACTCCGTAGCATCTCTCCCACGATGCTCTGATTCGAAACAACTCATATATTTAACAAAATTTCCACTATATACTTGAGTATACGCACAAATATAAGCACGTAGGTAGATACCTATTTCCAGACTTTAATAAACAATTGAGATTGATTAAACCTCATATTATGTCAAACGCCCACGCCAAAAGTTAAAGGTCAAGAGGCGGAAGCGACTGTATCAATGAAGTAAACACCGCGAAAGTAGCGTTATTTATTGGCTTTTACTTTATTATTGACATGGGAAACGAACTGAAATCAGTATCATTTGAAGCGAAGTTTATAAAGACCATAATTTTAGTTTTGATTCGTGTTTTGTTTGCCTTTTATTGGTAAGCAATTATAATTGAAGTTTCTTATGGGAAATAAGAAAGGAGGCAGGTGATACACTGTACATAGAACAGCTGTTAATAGTAGCAGCAGGTAATAAGCTGGGATAGTGTCTTAATTTTGAATATATTTGCTGTGACAAGTACTATCAGTCGATAAATGGTATGGAATAAGTGAGCATTGCCGGAGCTGTAAGACACCGATTACGGCACTTAATAAACAATTGATAAAAAAACACAAAGCTTTGTTACTTTTAAAATTAAACTAGTTTTTTTTATCGATACTAATTGTTAATGAAGTAAAGCTGTATAGTTTTTTTTTGGTTAATTGTTTGATTTTTAAATGTGCCTGAAACTAACACTCGGATTAGATATTTTTTGCTTTAAATATTGTATTCCTTGATGAAGTTTATACGCTACACATGACGTTTATCGCCTTTAGGAGCGGTTACCCTACTCGAACGTTGATTGAGATAACATCTTTTTTTAGATTGCACGCGTTGACAACTGTTGTGAGGGTAAAATGATATGTCATTCTAATGAGGATAATATGTCGAATAAATGGATGTTCACGCCGAAATCCTAGCAAATATAGATGAGGTATTACTGATATAATACTGATATAATAAAATAAAATAAAAATAAAATGTATCAGCCTACAAAGTAACGTTTCCACTTCGTGGCCATGTTGTTTTTGTTTTGACGGATATTGTCTGTTTTATTAGTTTTGACAAATTAAGACCTTTCTTCTCGTAACAGAAACAATAAGTGTACGAGTAAGCGGCCATAATTTTCCAGAAGAATATATCGCAAAGTATTGACCTATAGCTTATTATTCATTTTTCGTCAAACTTTGTCAGATTTAGACTTCAATTGACAAAAGAATTAGATCTCTAACTCATACAGTTGCTGAGATCGCCATGGCAGCGCAATCATCCACGTTACTTTCGAGCGCCCAACTTAAAACCCTTATAAGTTTTTTTTTATTTCTACTTTGACAAATGTCTGGTTTGTTCCCTTCGATTTTATCAAATTTTCAAAAAAAATTGGTAAATATTTTTATACGCTTTATATTAGCTTCACTTGTATGTTTGTTTGTAACCGACTCCTTTGGGCGTGATTTTGACTGACTTTAAACGCTCAGAATTCTTTCAAACTTTGTAGATATATCGAGGACCGATGACAATACACTAATATAAAAAAAAAAAGTTTTAAAAAACTAAAAAAACACGCTTTTTATAGAAAACCAAACTAAAAAAAAACTAAAAAATGGAAAATAATTTTTTATAAATTTGAATAAAAAGCGTTAGGTGCCTGTTGTCAATAGTAAAAAGCACCTCACGCTTTTTTTCAAATTTATTAAAATTTATTTTCTATTTTTTTTTCTGTTTCAATAACGTGGCGGAGCAATCCTAAGGCACGCAAATTTTCTCCTGTCTCTCCTCTCTTTATTTCAGATCGATTTTGTGTAGGTGTAGACGAAGGTATAAAAAAGGTCTTATCTAACAAATATTACCTCGATTAGGTCTATTTACATGTAATACGTGTTCCACCCGGGGTTCGTTCCAAATGTCAGATAAATATAGCTATATTTTAAAATTTATTTCTTTAATTCTATACCTGAGTAGAATTTTATTTTTATAATTTAAAATATATAAAATATTGTTATCTCCTTTGCTTACAACTACTCAAATCGCTGCTATACTTTAATATAGTACTGTTATTGTAGAAGGCGACTGCAATTGAGAGTACTCAAGGTGAGGGGTGGCCTCCACTGAAATAGCTGAAAGTTACACGCAGGTGTATCAAAGTGCCTCAAGTGTGATACCGCCGTGATAATTTATCATTTAACTCACAGTCTTACTGTGTGCGGATGTCTGAAAATGAGCACGTGAATAAGAAAACAGGTAGGGAGAATGAACACAAATGCAAGTGTAGTCCAGTGAATGACGGTAATAATATGGTGCAACCTCCCAATTTTTTCAAGAAAGATGGATTTTCTTGAAAATTTTGAATTATGCTCTATTAAGCTCTAAAAACTACCCCTAATTGTCAAAATTCATAAATTATGGCATATAACGAATGAAATAATGTATACGAGTATATAGCTTTGGATTAAATATAGTTTGAAACAGTATTTGTGAGATGACAGTGACAGTTTTGACAGGAACAAGCGAGTGAGTGAGGTTACCAAAGAGCAAACCCTCTTTCTGCCTCACATTTATGCTCCTCTCACTTGTGACTCCTGAGTGCCGCCTGAGTATACCATATAAAAAACATTTTGAAAAATTAAAGAGAAGATGAAAGAACTGAATAGAATTCACCTTTGCGAAAGTTTGCTGCTACTAGTCAGTCGTAACTTTAAACTGCACGGATGGCGTAGTTGTTTAAGCGGTCACCACGCCGCTTCTACTACGCTGAGTGCTTTGGGACCGATCCCCATATGAGACGCCACTTTGTGTGATCCACAAATTGTTGTTCTGAGTCTGGGTGTTCTTGGTGTCCGTTTCATGTATGTTTGTAAAGTCCCCCGCGACACAGGATATATTCCTAATGCGGGAGTTGTCTTTTAAAACAAAAAAAAATCGAACGCAACGGTCTGTATGTATATTGAACTCACAATAATAAGATATTCGGTTCATACCGTCCCCTCGGTCGATAGTAATTTTCTCTAGATTCTCTCGTGTGGATGAGCAAAACAATATTGTTTGAACTTACACACACCTATCCAGCATATGCGAGTAATAATTTTGACAGCTCGATGCGCACGCCCTTCGGTAACATCTGCCATAAAGAAGCAAGTATTCCAATATTACATAACTAAATGTATATCTCGCGAAATTATTTGCCTCAAAGGATAAAGATACGTACAACATGGGTCTAAGTCCTGTTTAAAATTGTGATTAACGTGCGGTGTCGCGGGACCTCATTTGTCAGCCACTCGACCCCTCGCACCGTGATGCCCACAATAAATCATCCTCTGACACTGCTTATAGGGCTAACTCTTCCACACCCACAGGTCTTCACTTCGGTAACTAAAGATAATTTTCTCCTAAACTAGTCTAGTAAAAGATACCGTCAGAATCTCAGTTAAATATTCAATTCAGAAACCATTTTAAGTGATGGCGGGTTCGTCGTGGTGCGAAAATTCCCTCTATTAAATCATCCCTTGTAAATATCGCTTGAAAATGAAAGTTAGGTGGTTGCCACTTTTTGCTGACAAGTAATTCTAGAAGCCCGCCTTTGTGTGCGACTAACTTTGAGCTGTTTGTTTAAATTATTGCCCGTGAATCGGCATTTAGTCTACTTACTATCTTATTTCTTGTGTAGGTAACTGCTAGATTTCGGACCAGGTCTACCTTGTCAGGCAAACCAATTGTATTATACTTTCTATTCGTTTTTTTTTAGACGTTTTTTTTTAATAAAAAATACAGTCGAATTGAGAACCTCCTCCTTTTTGAAATCGGTTAAAAAGAAAGTGTGTGTGCAATTCACACACGGCAGAACTTCCTAAAAAAATTTTTTTCATCTCAGAAAAACCCTATAAATTTTGCCCGGCCCGGGAATCGAACCCACTTTTTAAAATTCCACGCGAACGAAGTCGCTAGTGGAATTTCATCTTTTTATTTTAAATAAAAAGATGAAAATACTCACACTGTCAAAATATTGTATTAAAAATAATGTGTAATGTATTCTATCTCATTCTCTCGCCGACTTAATCCTATACATTTATGTGTTTGTTTCTTTATCGTGACGCATTATCAAATCACAACGATTCTAAACAAGTTTTACCTCAAAAACAGAATAGGTAAGTTCTTTATGTGTTGCTATCTTTTATTTCTTTTTTACGTTTCACGAAGATATAGTCATCATGTCATATTGTCATTCGGATCAGAATCTGTTGATGGATTCTTGGGAAACTGTCGAAACTCTTCTCAAATTATCGACATGCTATATGAATATGGATATTTTGAATTTTATAGTATCTTGAATATTTGAAGACGAAAGTGCATAATGGTGATATGTCGCATTTTCGGAATTTGACATATTTTTTTTGCGTATATGGAGGTGATATGTGGATACAAATGATTTGAAACCTTAAAGTATTCTTGACATTTTTTTCTTTAGGTCGACTTTAAGGTCTGAAGTCTTATCATATATATCATGCATTGTTTTAAGCATCTATCTATTGCTATATCCATCCTTGGAAAATCGCATAGGAAGTGACAGCACCAATAATATCAATTTTTTTTATGAGGTGAACATACTATTTCGAGTGTCGCTACTCATGTACGAAATACAGACGCCCAGTCTAATTTACGACTGTAAGAAACTCTATTTTGTTGTATTTTACACTGTATGGGGCTTGCTAACAATAGGAGTGCGTTACCCTCTTCTTACAACTTATATGGTCCTGGTATATAAAAGTTTGTAGAAATAATGAAATCTGCGAGTAATTGTACTTACGCTCGTGTTTCTAAGAATTTCATAGAAATACGAATTACATATTTTTCCTTATTCGCATTTGAATTGTGTGGTTTCAATAGTTACAATTGGTTTTTGGACTGTGCGTCTCATAGCCGATAAAATTGATATTAAAGTTAGATGATAAACTTATGTATTTAATTGATATTGAAGCTCGCTCTGAATATATTACGTTTAAAAATGTGAACACTTAATGTAAATAACATTCTAAAGAAAAATACACTTGAAACCGAATCTATATTTTCTTGTAAGCTTTAAACCCTCAGCAATCTCAAATGTATCGGGGTCTATTTATTTGCTGCTCTAGTAACTCTGACTTTAACTTACATGTTCTGCTGCTAGCCACCAGTACTTCCCCGCTCGGGTTCCTTTCAATTAACGCTATTGATTTGACGTAAAGTCGTATATGTGTTGGAAGAATCAACTGAAGAACTTAGATATCCTTGAATAACAGTTCTATTCGTGGTTACCCTAGATATGTTATCTGATAACCGTTATTAGGTAATAAATATTATTAATTGATTCTCTGTTTGACGTGTAATTCGTCACCACAGACATTGTCGTCTGAGTCATACCGACTTAAAGCACAGTTTGGTAGGTACTACGTCACGTGATCTTATTTCTTCAAATGCCTAGTGTAACATTATAAAGCTGAAGAGTTGCTCTGATTGGTTGATTGTACGCCCTAATCTCACTAATTACTGGTTCGAATTAAAAATTATTTATAACATCACACTGCGACAAAAAGGAGACTAAAAATGATGCAAAAACGAGGAAAATTTATTCCTTTTGAGAGAGGTAAACAAAATTGCGTTAAATATAAACTGAGGTTATTTTTGCGTTCTGCGGCAGAGGGCAATACAGAAAAAAATGTTGTAATTAGTGTTGTTTTCCGATATGCAAGATTAAGGTAAGATTTAACTATTCAATACTCCTGTATTAAGAGCGCAGAATGACTATTTCAATAAAACTATTCATTGGATAAGTTGCGTCATTAATTTCTGCCAAAGTAGCAAGTAATCACGCTCCGTCAGTAAATTTAATTACCGAACTAAATCCTCGTTTATTACTTATTAATAATAAATATTCTCGCCTTGATTAAAATCTTAACCTCGGACTTGGTTAAGGTTTCAAGAATTTTTAAGGTTTAAAATGAATTCTCTAGTTTGATAGTAAATTGTTTTCTTTTTAGCTAAACGGTGTAAATTTCAGAAAGAATATGGAAACAAATCATGCATTTGATTGAACTGGTTTCGTTCTGATTATTACGTTTTAATCATCGCTTTATTTAACTTTTATATTAACATTATATAATATACATTTATCATCATTACCGTAAACCGTTGTAAATGTGAAAACAAAGTTGAGATCAATCATCGAAATAATCCAAATTGATATTTTCGACGGGCCTGTTGGTCTAGTTCTAGGTTAGTGACCCTGACTGCTAAACCGGAGGTCGTTTGTTTGATTCCCACCCAGGACAAATATTGTGTGATGAGCACGGTCATTTGTTCTGTCTGGGTGTAATTTATCTATAATATATATCTATTTAAAATATAGATAAGTATGTTTATCAGCAGTCTGGTTACTATAGTACAGGCTCTGCCTAGTTTGGGATCAGACGGCCGTGTGTGATATGTGTGAGATATATTATATTAGATAGTTAAATTAATTAACTGACTAAATTTGTAATTATTTATGATACATCTGAGTTAACAAACTCATCAGAAGGTGATTCTATAGATCCGCTTTTTTTTCCCTGCTATTTTTCGAAGATTTCTCAACGTAATATCGTAATAATAGGTATGAACGTGATTGGTCTTAATATGATTAATGTTCAAATTATGACCGTAACAATGCATATGTATCGTGAAGTACCACCAAGAAAAACTTTAAAATAGCTTATCTTATTTTATGCATTTCGGTTCCATAAATATACTATGCTACAATTATAGTTTACCTATGAAAATATTTTTACAATATTACTAGGCAAACGTAGTGTAGGACGCCCACAGGCAGGAACTGGATGCGAGAAGCCGAAAATAGATCTAAGTAGCGTACGAGTACAATGGGAGAGCGTACCATGTCCAGCAGTGGACTGCGATAGGCTGATGATGATGATTAATATTATTGAAAGTTTAACAAAAATCTTCAGTTTTACGTAAGTACGGGACTGTTTACAGGCATTCCTAATATTTTTATTCTCATCGGCCGACATCTTAATTTAGAAGAAATATTTCATAATATCTGTTGCCTAACAATACCATAACTAAGCATCACGATACAGCTCTGGTATATTAATAAACATGTCAACTCGCTTCTACAATGCAACTTGAACTCTATGTGGTTTTCAATACAACCGTTTTCTCTGTTCTCTCCTTAGAACAATACTCGTACATCAAAATCATATAACTACGAACTACTCTCACGAACAGCGTGCCACATCCTGCACGCTACTCACGAACCCGCTGTGGTAATTAAAAAACGTTCAAGATTATTATTATCCCTTCTTCTGCAACCAGCCTTCGTACTACAAAGCTTGGACTCTGCTAGGAAATTGTAACACGAATATATACGGATACAAAGTTGATATTTTATTGTTTATATGTTCCCTTCATTGAATTCCGCCTTTTGTAAATAATACTCTTGAGTAAACATTACGACTTCTGTTGTTATAAACGTTATTTGATATTTGACGGAAAGTCAGTTACTGTTTTAATGGTCTGTTAGTACTAATAGCTTTTAATTATTTTTTTCTATTGACATGACGTTTATTAAGTAAGCCAATATCGTTTTGTTTTGCTTAGTGTAGACATAGAATCATCACATAACATCACATCAACAGGACATGGGAATCTCCTCCTAGACCCAAAAGCGGTTTTGAGGAACGGAGGATATATAATTATTGACATTAATTAGTAAATTGTGTCTTTAGTGAAAATAAATTGTAAATGTTCATAAATTTATTGTGACTGGCACATTTTTGTAAAAAATCTTAATCCACTGTGATCTCCCTAACTGCCCTTAAAGTGAATATTGAATAGAAGTCATTAAACATTCGCTCAACTCAAATGCGAAATCTTTTGTCAACATTCGACGAAGTATTGGCAAGTCAATTTTGCACAAAATAGTTTCTCAAAATCTCGCTTGAACTGTTAACTCGTCGGTGTAGGTAATTTGGATATTATAACTATAAGCGGCCCTTACATAAGACTCATGAGCCCCAGCTTTAACTTCACCCTTGTTATGTAGTACAAATATCAGAACTCTACAACTCACTAAGCTATGTAAAATAGTTTCGTCTGGGGCGGGAGGACCCTTCGTGATAGATAAATGTGCCAGAGTTTTGCACTACACGGCTTGTTTGTTTAAAGGATACCCGTTGTGGAATTTGTTTTAGACGTTACACTCTCAAAGTAGGGGAAGGTGTTGTACCTATGAACGGTTTTACCTGTGGACATCATTGATATTTCAAAAAATAAACACAGAAATTTAACGAATTGAACGCATCCGTAAAGTATTTTTGATGTGTGGCAACGTTGACTTGCTGCCATTTTGTATCTTTTGTTGTGTGACCGGTGACAGACCGTTAAGGGTTTTCGCTCAAAAAAGTAAGTATTTGTCTCTTTTTCGTCCTATTTTTTTGTGAACATATGCAGAATATAGATGATTATTTTTAGTCATACTGTAGTACATGTAGTTAACAATCCATTTACATCGGTATAACGGTGTAAACTAGTACCTATCATGCCGGTAATAGATTTTTAGGTTGTATTGTCTGATTTGTACCTGTGGACATCGAAGTGTATGTACCTATGGACTGTCCACAGGTACAAATTTTTTTTCATTTTTCAGTGTCTCGACGGAAAAACTCGCCGTAGGTTGTGTTCAGAGACGTTATCTGAGGCAATTAAAGAGGCAATTAGTGGATGTTCATTGCGAAAAGTTGCAGAAAAATATAAAATACCAAAATCTACGATATTTAAATACCTTCACATGAATAAGGAGAATGATCTGAGCGAGAACAGGGTAGTTATTTTGAGAAATGACGTGGAGAAAGTATTTGATGAGGAAGAAGAAAAACAGCTTGCAGAATATTTAGATAAAAATAAAAATTCAATCTGCAGAAAAAAGGGTCACAATTCTTCAAGATGACCAGTTACCCTAAGCCATGTGTATGGGATGTAAAAGACATGAAAATGTTTACAAACTGCTCAATTGCTCTCAATGCGATTTGAAATATCACCAGAAATGTGTATCAAGATCACATTTAGATAATTTTGAATCAGATGATGAGTCAGACTTCTTATATCAAAAGTGTTATATTTTAGATGATGGTGATTCAGATGCCTCTGATGATTCTGCCTTAGAACTATATCAAAATTATTTAGATGCCAAAACCAAAAAGAATAATTGATTCTTTAATGTTAAAGTTGATTTATAAAGATATTCTATTTATTTTTGCTGATTTTTATAGGATTATTATGTAAGGATAAGTGATCTGTCCATAGGTACATTGCCGTCCATAGGTACAAGTATTTCTGTCCAGAGGTACAATCATAAGATGTACCTGTGGACAAATTTAGTGATTTAAAAAAAACTGGTTTATTTTAATCAACATAATTCGTACAAAACTAAAGACTGCTAATTTTTAAGTGTTAACTAATCCTGGAACAACATTTGTAATACTTTACGGCTAATAAATAAAAATTAAATTATTAAACCATATTTTCATTCAAAATCCGGCAAATGTCCACAGGTATAACACCTTCCCATACTCTTTTGCTGAAAATTTAAATGAAAATCTGAACAAACAACGTTGACTTGGAAGTTTATTCTCCACATTCTCTCTCAAATACCTTTGTATTTTACAACATGTCTACTTTTATATATTTAGCTTTCTCCCTGATTTTCTTCTGGTTTTCTTTTGATATATATATATATATATATATATATATAGTTGCATGTACGAGTATGTATAACCGACCAGCTATGAGATTAAAACACACGTAATGTATTTCCCGAAAAGATAAGATAAATCAATAAGCAGTAACGAAAACAATACCCGTCAGTCAAATTTGCTAATACTTTCCTAAGAAATAAAACGAAGTAATATGTATTGACAGTTCTGCAGTTGAGTGCACAGTGATACTAAGGTAGCAAAATTGCATAGGCGGTGTTAAATTCTACCTGCCAGTAATAGCCATGTCAGGTACAACAAGCCTCTATACGCTGTGTATCATCGTCAACAACCCTTAACAGTCCATTGTTGGACATAGGCCTCTCCTTAAAATGGCGGTTTTGGCCTACTACTCGTATACCACGCTGGCCAGACGGGTTTGTATAGGGTTTGTTTCAAGTTTTTCTTTCTCTTTGCAGTGCTGTTGTTTTGCACAGTTTGCTCCTTTAGTCGACTCTTACGACACCTACGGAATGAATAGAGGTGGTGACACTCTATTCTTAATACGTCACCACACGAATAATGCTGTGTATACCTGACATGATATTTTACCTCCTGACACGAGTATTGATCTGCTACTACATACTAAACACAAAACAGAGAAATTTTAAACGTGGTAAAATGTTTTCTCAGTACAGCTATCAATATTGTCGCTATGACACATGACTCACCGCAAAAGGAAGGGTATACTTATGGAGAACATTTTTGAAGGATGTCCCGTCAAGCCATATTAGCGGGCTGCCACATAGCGGTTCAGGTGTGAACAGTCTTTACCGACACGGTAGCCATTACCACCAGCTCGGGCGCAATGCGTATTAGATAACTCAGTGGTTAGACGTTTGTAGTAAAAAGAGAATTTATTATTTAAAATTTACTCAAAATTACGATTTTCATACTAACTCATATTATACAGTCCGACAATATTATTATTATTCGTTAAAAAACACATAACTTTTTTTTTCAAAGGAAATACGTAACAGAGGAATCTAATTTTCTTGGTCATAAATTGATAAAATAAAACAAAACTGATCTAAAGACAGGTATATGTATTAAATATGACAATACCGAATACGCCAAGAGGAGGAATAATAATAATATTTAGACATCTAACACACAACGCCATCTAGTTTCAAACAAAGCAGAGTATGAAAGCTAGATTGACTGTTAGAATACTTATTTCTTTTTTTTGTAAATACATACATATTAAAGATAGAAAACACCGAACTCCGAAACAAATATTTGCAGATCATACATACATTTGATCCGTCCCGGGAATCGAACCCGAGACCTCACCCAGCAGTCGCATACGCTACCATTGCGCCACCGAGGCAGTCAAAGAAGGGAAAGGAAGCTTTCACTAGATGATATTTTAAAAAAAAGGATGATCCAGTACAATTTTATCAATTGTTAAATTAAAATCTGATCTGAGAGTCATCTGCTTATGAAATATCACATTAATTAACGAAATCTCGCAAACTTTTCTCAGATTAAAATTCTGATTTGAGTTGGTGGTTGTTAAACTTTTTCATTAGCAAATTATTCGCGGCCGAACGCAATCTTTTAGCGCTAGGCTATTACAAAAGTGGTTGAGCCATTTCAGGTAATTGCTGTTAGTTGGATCTGTGAGGTGCGGCCACTCCCATCTCTTCATGAATTCCTAGGTTAATGTATCACTATCACAATTAATAAGATTTTGATATGCTTGTAATGTTGTACCGTTTACTCAAGTTGATGTTTAATATAAGTTCATCAGATACTAACTTACCTACTTTTGAATTTACATGTATTTTATGTATATACATAACTACAAAAGCTTCACCATAAGCACACCATTTAAATTTTAATTGGAATTTATTTTCTTTGTTTCATCATCATCAGCCTATCGCAGTCCAGTGCTGGACATTGGCCTCTCCCATTGCACGCCAATTAGATCGATTTTGGACTTCTCGCATCTAGCTCCTGCCAGCCATCTTGCACAAATCGTCACTCCGCCTGGCCTGTGGGCTTTCTACACTACGTTTGCCGAGACGCGGTCTCCACTCAAGAACTCGTTTTCCCCAACGGTTGTTGGTTTTTCTTTGCTTATATGTTATTAATTACTTTTATTTTATATATGCTGTGTCATATCAGAAGGAGACAGCGGCGTTCCACGAACTCTCGCTCTAGAGATGGGTCTCCTTTTTTTTTTTTTTTTTTTCCGTGCGGAAATCCCCTCGGATACCACCTGTCGGTGGCATGTCGGACTCGAACCGACTAAAACCGCACGCCGTCTCGGGTACTAATAGCCGGGGAACCAGGTATACCCTAGAAAGGAAGTCCCTGGTGCCCCGACATACCTCGGGTCATCTACAGACGAGTAGACGACCCCCCCTGTGTGGGAACCCCATGTTCCCTGTGCTCCCTTCAAGCGAGCGCGCTTCGCAACGCGCTCGCCGCCACCCCGGCCTGCTTCTGCTAGGGTGACAGATGGCCTCACCTGTCACCCCCAGGCCTGCGCTTATGGAGGACGGAGGTCGTTCTGCGAGAGATGGGTCCCCTGATGATAAGGGCTACCGCCGCCCATGGACAATTACAACCCAAAGGTCACAAGTGCGTGGCTGGTAATCTCACAATTCGGCAATTACTGGTAGTAACTCAAGTCGACTTTTGAATTGAGTCATTTACTTAATCAATTGCATTATCAGAGCACAGCAGTAATTAACTACGTCAATCTATTATCCACGATACTAGACAGTGAATTAATCGTGTCGTCTCTGTCAAAGACATGACATGGTACATGATTGAACTTGAGACAGTTTATCTGACGTTGGATAATTGTAGGCTAGGGGGGGGGTGTATCTGTTTTCTCTTTTGTGGCCAAGTATTTTTTGTCTGAAAAGTGGCAATGCTGTTCGTTTTATAAAACGTTTTAATTTAGGGAATACTTTCGTGTTCTTCCGTCATAGTTATATACTAGCTGAGACCCGCGGTGTTACCCGCTTTGTTGTTATAACCGCGGGCAACGCCGCGGGGCGAAGCTATTCTAAGAAAAGTAGCCTAAGTTACTCCTTATGTCATCAGCTATCTGCCAGTGAAAGTCCCGTCGAAATCGGTCCAGCCGTTCAAGAGATTTTCCGGAACAAACAGACAGACAGACAGACAAAAATGTAAAAAATGTTATTTTGGCATATGTACCGTGTATTGCATTTGGCATATTATACATATGCATTTAGTAAAAAGCGGTTATTTTAATATTACAAACAGACACTCCAAGTTTATTTATTTGTATGTATAGATTTACTCGTATGTAAAACTTAATGCACATTTCTAGCCATGAGGCATTCTCGGACCACCCGCCTGATGGTCAGACGACATTGTAAGGGCAGTAGGAAAGCAATGGATCTGGCTGGCACAAAAGCGCCAGGAGTGGCGTGATGAGAAGAGGCCTTTCCCCAGCAGTAGGTGCAACAGGCTGCCTAGTTAGATAGAAGATGATGCGTTCACAAAAGTGTTAATTATTAATAAATTTTTTTTAATAAATACGTCGTTGTTGTAGAATGCCTTTCCTAGTTCTTTTTAATTAATAACCGACTTCAAAAACACAAAAGAGGAGGTTATCAATTCGTCTGTATTTTTTGTATGTTTGTTTTAATTAAGGCAAACAGTATGCTCATTTTTAGACGTAGGTCTCTGAAAATGAGCTGAATACTTATTCTCAACGGCATAATACTTTTCAAGGCTCTTTGTAGTACTTAGCACTCAAATGAATGCTGAGTAAAAAATAGAAAGGAATTCGATTCCCTCGGATTTATATTGAAATGAACACAAATCAAACAATATGAATACAAATCCCAAATCAATAATAAAGATGGATGACGAATTATTTTTAATATGTCTGCTCTTTCAGGGGACGTTGGGCACAATGACCATTGAGCAAGTTTGTTTTTTCTTAAAAGGACTTATTTATTTTTGTGTAGTATTTTCTTTGGAATTGAAATACAATTTAATTCTGGATCGAAGAAAAATTAAACCGAGTAACTATTGTCGTAATAAAATGAAGATTAAATTTATATTTTTTAATGCTTTTAATATAAGTCGTCTCTTTTAAATTAAAAACAAATGTATATTTTTGATACTGTTTTAATAAAAATCGTCTTTTTTACATTAAATATAAATTTATATTGATATGGACATAGTTTGCGTAGTCAAACAGTCAAATTTTAACCGTGTTTCATGTAATTCAGTTTGCCACCATTTCATTCTATAACTGCCCGCCTGTATAGAGTTCTGTGAGAAGAAATCGAACAAAAAAAACAGCAACAACAGCAACAGCAACTCTTTTAAATCATATTATCCGGTGATTTAAAAGAGTTTTTAACATAAATACTAGTATATTTAGAAAATATTATTATTGATTTTATTTTATTTATTTATTTGACTTTATGCATTTTTGTTTATCGACGGACTTAATGCCAAAGGCATTCTCTTCCAGTCGGGCTTTGGGTGGTGTAGAAGTCCTGTAAGGTAGTTGCACAGAGGTTACGTCGGTTCGCTACATACATACACTCATACATAAACATATACACACACACATACATAAATGTGTATTTATGATGTGTTATGTTTAACACATCATAAATACACATATATGTATATACAAATATACATAGGTATTTATATAGAAACATAGCCATTTATATTAGACCATGAATATCGGAATATGAGGTTATTTATTATTACATCGCTGTTTTATTGTATACTTAAATTACACCAATAAAAGAAAGAAAGAATTAAAGAAAATATAGATAATGAGAAACATTTTAGCTCACATTACCTTTCTATGAAGTATTTATAATAGTCTGAAGATCCGAAAACAATTTGTTCCCAATCGCTTTTATCTTTCATTCTTCGATAATTAAATTTGCCATCTCTGAGGGCCTTCTACTCGTAGACTTTTAAGCTTTATTGTCCCACTGCTGGTCTCCGCAGTAATCACATCAGCTTACTTTTGGTCTCCTTCAGATCCCCCTTCAATGCTTGTTTTCTGATTTACACTGTGTAAAACCTGTGTCAATCCGTCCAAGTGCGACCATGAATGAAAATTCAATAAAAAAGTATTATATTCCGACTAATATTTTATGATAATGAGATTGTAATGTTATTGTATCATATCTCACATTCATAGTTAAGTAGATGAGTTTTATTTTTGTTTGACAAGTTATTTTCTATATTTCCCTGCTAGAGTTGTAATTTTGTTTTTGCATTTCGTAACAAAATTGTCGCTGGAGGTTTGGCTATTTTAAATAGCGCTCTAAGCCTTAAGAGCGTAAAAGTAACCATAAATAATGGTGAACCTGCGGGGAACGTTTAGTAACACAACTCTGTAATTTAACACACTACCTACACTAATAGAATTGTCTCGTTGAATTCTTTCGTTGTCTTTCGCTGAGTGAGTGAGGTTACCGGAGCCCAATTCCCCCCTCCCGACTCGAGTCGGAAGGACTCCAAGGGCAGCAACGCACTTGTAACTTTTGACTAGCAGTTGTCCATGGGCGACGGTAGTTGCTTACCATCAGGTGACCCGTCTGCTCGTTTGCCCCTTTATACTATAAAAAAAAGAGTAAACAATTGTTTATACTAATATTTGCTGCGGTGTTAAACTCTTTCATATTTATATCTTGGTATCTTATAGTTAAACACAAATGTTAGACTTTCTAAGTAAATTTACTTACATGTAACAAACTTAAACACAATAGACAAAGTCTAATAAAGTGTTGGATTAAAAAAAACTCGAGACAATAAGAAATGATGCCCGAATCGTAGCTCTATGTTATTCTGAGCTGTCTAACAATGCAGTCACTCCATGTCGAGTTCAATGTGCTTTTTAAATATCTAGTTTGCCCTTTGGGGAAAACTTTAAAATTTATGTTCGTTTGAAGATATTGAGGAGATCTCTTATCTTGAAACAATAATTGTCGAGTTTAATGTTCTTTTTAAATATCTATTTCGTCCTTTGTAGTAAACTTTAATATTCAAGTTCGTTCATAAATAGTGAAGAGATGTCGTATCTTAAAATGATATCTTATGTTAATTCGTGGAATAAAAGTGTAAGGACATTTTTTATAGATAATTGCATGATCTACAATTTTTCTTTAAATATATTTTGTGAAATTTGATCTTGAATTACTTTTTTTTTCTAATATGGGGATCGAAAAGGACGTGAATTTATAATGACATTCCCGACAATACCATTCCATGTGGTGACTGATTAAGAATACGGAGAGACACCACCCCTATTCATCCCGTGGGTATAGTAAAAGCCGACTAAGGGAGCAAACTACGCAGGACAACAAAGGAAAGGAAAACTTGACACATACCCTATACCAACCCGTCTGGCCAGCGCAATAGAGTAGGCCAAAACCTCATTTCTAAAGAGAGGCCTATGTCAAACAGTGGACTATTAAAGGCTGTTGATGATTCCCGACATTTGTATAAATTTTCTTGAATGTCGGTATTGACCGGACTTCCTTCCCCCACGGAACCCTTTAATGTTTCTGCTATGAAAATTACTCTTTACCTTCGACTCCTTACAAAACGACGATATACAAGTAAATATGCTAATTTTTTTCATAGTTGTAACGTATACTAATAAAACATATAATCGTCGTAACTATTACATAAAATGTTAGTGCTCATATCGTAAAATAGTTATATTATCCACAAGAAGCACTGTCGCGTTTTTGTTTTACATCATGGCGGCAGATAATTACTTTGTTTTAACAGCATATGTGCGTGCAGACGGAAGAATAAAGTGCTTTGAAAAGTCGTTACGACAACATAAAAAAGCGATATTAAGTTTTTTTATTTATATTTTTTATTAAACCTTTTATGTAATGGAAACGCTATCGTTGACGTTTAAATCTAGGTTTCCCTGACTATAAAATACCACCACAGATCAAAAAAATATGCTCCGAGAGAACACTTACTGTAGAAATTCTTAACTTAAATTAAATTGATATTTGCAACCCCTTGTACAACACGCACATAAAACGTATTACTTGCTATTAATTACTGCGACTAATTAGTTAATGATGTCATGATCTATTTAAAGGAATCAACCGCATAGATACAGGGTTAACATGTTCGAATTAGTTAAGACTCCCTACGCTAAATTGAGTTTGATACATATATACGTTACATTAAACGAGCCATGTTCCCAGTCCTTGATACGTTCACGACCCGAAACAACCACGCCTCCAAACGAGGCAGTAAGCATTACTGCTTGTAACATATTATTTGTACATAGGTTTGTTAAGTAATAAACTTTTATTTGATAGAACACGATTAGTACCCTTTGCCTTACGTATAAGCCTTATCAAAATATAAATCATGTTCCTTCTAAAACACCAAAATGTACTTTAAAAATCTCAGTGTGTGTGAACTAACCATAGCCGCGTAGTCAGATTGTGGCGCCGCGACGTCGCGTCGTCAAGTTACGTCACAGGGTGCCTTCCTACCCCTTGCGGATCGCGATACTATAGAAACAACAGTTGTGTGTGTTTGTGTCTCTGTGAAAGTTTTGCTATGATTTATTGTTTGCTACAGATATAAGAGAAGAAATCATTTTATTTCACTGTCTTTAATAACTCTGTTAATGTTTGCTGTATAAATAAAGTAGCTTACGTAAAATAGTTCATAAAACTTTTATTATACATACTTAAATATTGTTTTAACACAGATATACATTGTTAAGTGTCTTAGAGTAGTTAACAGTGTGTATCTGTGCTTTTAAACTCTTAGTAATTTGTTTCTTTTGTAAGTATTTCTTATACTCTAGCATTTAGATGGGTTTCGGTTAGTTAGCGCAGTAGTTTATTATTTTTATCATAAATATTTATTCATTTAGTATGAAATGTATTCAACATCGCTCTTAGTGCAATTCTCTGTGACTATGGTAATTACGAGGAAACATTCAGACGGCGTCTAGATAATCTAGTTCGTGTTTGTTGTGGAGACATCCCTACTAAGGGATTATAATAATAGTAATGATATATCTCACACATAACCCTCTGATCCCAAACTAGGCAGAGCCTGTTGTAGGCTAACCAGACTGCTGATATATGCATATCAGCAGTCTGGTTAGCCTACAAAAGGCTCAGACATTTGTTCCCTGTCTGGGTGTAATTTATCTACAATATAAGTATATACTTATAGATAAATTACACCCAGACAGGGAACAAATGACCGTGCTCATCACACAATATTATACGATCGGCCTGCATAATACCTTAAATAACCCGAATTGCCAGTGTTTTAGTCCTTGTTATGTTTATGTGGTTAGACGTTCGTAGTGATTGACATTCCAATAACAACTTACGATTAGTAGTGCTCTGTTTACTGTACAACAAAAAGTCCTAAAAATCGAATTAAAGGACAAGAAAATTACGTATGCTGGCAACGCAATGAAAGCTCTACCACTGTTTAATGTTATGAAGGGTACGTAGGTAACATAAAAATATTAGGTAACATCATATAGACACACATCATCATCAACATCGTTAAGTAGATCACTGTTGGACATAGGACTCTCCTTAGCAAGCTGGTTTTGGTCTACTAAGCTGGCCAGAAGAGTTGGTATAGGATTTGTTTCAAGTTTTGGTGTTGTCCTGCGTAGTTTGCTCCCTTTGGGATAAATAGGATTGGTGCCACTCTGTATTATTAAGTCGTCACCACACGGATAATCTAGACACATATAATTTAGTGAAGATAAGATGACCCAGAGGTTAATGTACAACTTACTAATATTACCTTGTTTCCTAAATTAATGCAGATTTACCTATTCTGGTCACGACTCCCATCTGTTCATAATCATATAGCTGAAATAAATAATCCTTCAAAATTGCGGTCACTGGTCAAAATCGGAAATAAAGCTTTGAACGAGTCACACATGTGTTATTTGCATGTTTATCTATGCAACTATTATACCCTCTCATCTGAGAGGTGTCTTATCTGGGTCAGTGTTATCCTATTATACCTGGCAGCAAATATGTACTTGCCACATTATCAATTAATCAACGGTCGAACTAGAACGGGAGCTTGTACGAACGCCGTTCATTATTAGGCGATCAACAGGTGAGTTCTGTACTTTATAAATTAATTAGATGTCTGGGAATCACGACTTGCAAGGGAATTGATCGGAAGTATGCCTCGCCTTGCTTAAGATGTATTTATATTATACGCATTTTCTCGTGAGTCGCGTCACGTGAAAATGATGATGATGGTAGATTGGTTTAAGTTTAGACCAAGCGTATTTGTTTTGAATGTGGTAAATTAAAAAATGAAGGTAATGTAAAATATAGCGAATGGGTTATTGCTATAGTTAAACCGCCGTAAGCTTGGCCCTCCTGATGGTTTGCGGGACGCGGGGCGGGTGATGCGCTCGGCTATACATGACACGATGTACTAACTCGATATCTTCAGATTTATTTGTTTGAGATTTAATCTACGCACGATGTAATAAAAATCGAATTTATTTCCATGTATTATAATGTCAGTGTATTGTAAGTTTTTATGATTAATTGTAAAATTTAATACTGTAAAATAAATTTAATAAAATCACCTTATCTTCATCATGTAAATTATATTCAGATACAATTAAAAAAATTAAGTAAAATCAAAAATATTCTTTATTAGAACTTTAACAGTAGAACCTCTGTAAGCCGAACTTCAAGTTTTTAAATCTTTTTGTGACGCAGAGTCGGCAGATTATCCATGTTTCAAAATAATACCGTGTGTAGCAGTCTTAAGAAAAATAACACGTACAGCCATGCTTTCACGTCAGTCACCGCCGGCGGACAGCGACGCACTAGCTAGTTGGTTGAATGCACCCCCGCCCCGCGTCCCCCAAACCATCAGGAGGGCCAAGCTTACGGCGGTTTAACTATAATTCAACATATAAAGTTTGACAAAACAGGCTTACTTTTGTTTAGAACGTATGGTAAACAAAAAAAAAATGATATTCTAAGTAAATACACAAATATATCAACTGTCTTCCTTATAAATAAACTATAATAACAGTTCGATCTGAAATTTCTTAGCCTGTACACGTTCCCTCTTTCGCCGAACATCTTAGATGTACCATTTCGTTTATATTCTTTATTATTTTAAATCATGGTGCACCTCTCACAAGCTTATTTTCAATAAAGACGACACAATCAGTGATGTAGTTCATTGGCTTAGGTAGGACTCATCTTGTCCTCCACATATGAGTTCTGTAACACGCACGTGTCATAAATCTAGCACGTGTAAATTTGACGCAACGAAATTTATTTCAACACAGGGATGTACCTCCGTTTGTATGTATGTACACTACGTGAAAATAATATAAAATATTGTAACATTTGTACTGAATTTGTTGTCTTAGTGTGTAGAAATTGTGTTAACCGCAGACCAAATTTTCTATTAAATGTATTGAATAGTTGGACATATTATTGAAAAGATAGGACGTTTTGAACATGAAAAATAGTTAACAAACTTGCATGTAAATATCAAAGTTTTTGTTACATTGAACCAATTTTTCACTTCAGTTTTTAATCGTTTCAATTTATTTGTTAACTTGAACTGTACAACAAATTACTTGTTGAAACAATCACAATCTACATCAAGATGAGATTATTATCCGTATGATTTCTTTCCCACAGTGTATTGCAAACCCTATTCTCATGTCACACATTCACCGAAAGGCTGTATTACGTGTGACAGTCCGATACAAGGCCTGAGATTGCTCTCCGGCGAGGAAGCCTACGTAAACCAATTTTAACTTTATAATCCGTTTGGAATGGGGCGCGTGGTTCTAACAATACACGAACAAATTCCACCTCAAAATAATGCTGTTCTGCTATTCTAATAATTCTCTGTTGAAGCTAGATATTTTTTATCGTCTATGTTGACAGGATTTTAATTAAAGTAATTTTTGGGAACACTTTGCTGACAGTTGCATTAACAGTGATAGAGTTTCCCATTTTTTCCGCTCACCCAAAAACTTTTAGTATGAAACTCTTCACATTAATTGTATGTGTTACAGGTTACTCAATAACATAAAAATTGACATTTGATTCCTGGTTCACATGACAATTAGGTAAATCTATGACAATAGAGCAGTAAAATTAGAAATAAACAAACATTGATTGATTTACACACAGAAAATATATAAATCTAAAAATTTTAAAGAGTAAAATATTTCTTAATGGGGTGGAAAATCCCTTCTGATCTTCGGCTCCTTGGGGACTCAGGAACCAAGAGTACGTAATGTTTCCTGGCCTCAGGCGCCTTACTCTGAGAAAATATTATTGTAAAAGTAAAGAGGTACACTAGTTTACTTTTACAAATTTGTTTGGATTTAGTTAGGTAGTTAAAGTTATTTAATTAACAATTCTTAGTGATTTATGTGTACGTATGGGAAGACTGACAGTCACCAAGTCAAGGTCAGTCAGTCGAAATGTCGAGAAGTTCAAAGGTATATAAAACTAAATAATACGAGTAAATACAAGGGCTGCTATTTATGTATCCGGAACTGGCCAGTTACAGAACATTATTAAAAAAGTATTTATAACATTTAAAAAAGAACGACTGCACGGAGTGGCGGCGTAGTGGTTTAAGCGGTCACCACGCCGCTTCCTACTGGGCCGAGTGTTATGGGTTCAAACCCCACATGGGACGACACTTTGTGTGATCCACGAATCGTTGTTCTGAGTCTGGGTGTTCTTTGTGTCCGTTTCATGTATGTTTGTAAAGTCCCCCCCGAAACAGGATTTATTCCTAATGCGGGAGTTGTCTTTTTAACAAAAAAAAAACTCTTTGGCTGAAGAATACAATTTGTTTCATGTAGTTGTCATTTGTTTATCCTTTGTGGCGTCATTTTCAAAATTGCGTGTCTTTATCACATTTGAAAAGTTTCATGCAATGATTTATGACGATTTTCGGCGAGGGCTAACTCGAAAACAGTGCATCGATCAACTCACTTCGACTTTTGGGGACGGAGCACCATCAAAAACAACTGTGTATATGGTCTAGTGAGTTTAATCAAGGGCGGTCTGTGCTCACGGACGAATTTAAAGAAGGTCGCCCTAAATCAGTTGTTGTACCTCAAAATACTGATGCTGTGCGGGAACCAATAATGCAAGATCTTCATGTTACATATCGCGAGATAAGGTAATGTATAATATAATGTAACGAATGGAATATGATAAGAATGGTAATAAGTATCACGAGTATTATATAAAATATTACACGAACATTTAGCTGTAAAAAAAATTTTTCACGCTGGATTCCACACAACTTAAGAATTGACCAAAACCGGACTCGTGTCGATTGGTAAAAAAAAAATTTTTTTACTACAGTACAGTACAGTAATGTCGTAAAAACGTATACCACCGTTAAGTATATTTCATAATACACTAAACATATACGGTGGTATGCGTGTGGGGAAATAGTACATACGTAAAAGTTACTAACGGTAGTAATATATGTTTAATGGATTAAAGTAACATTTAATCTTTTAGTTGCTATGACAGCGTGAGATTTGTAAAACAATCTGCGTTATTGTTCGCTGAAACTGTTTGTATAAATTATCTGTGTGTGCACTGCTGTCATGTGAATCAATCAATTAAACCAGCCACTCAAGCACAACTGAATTATTGACATGCGATATATCAATGCACTTTTTTAAATTTAAGTTTCAAATAAAGTAATAACATTAAAGAAATAAGTTCAGACCTCGATTAGGCAAACGCGTAGGGCGCCCTGCGCCACGGTGGACCGACTTAAAGAAAGTGGATGCTACCATTCGGTTGTCATAATTTCGTTCATTAACTATGGTGTAAACGGTCGCTACGCCGCTTCCTACTAAGTGTTGTGGGTTCGATCCCCATATGGGACAACACTTTGTGTGATCCACAAATTGTTGTTGTGTCTGGGTGTTCTTTGTGTCCGTTTCATGTATCTTTGTAAAGTACCCGCGACACAGGATATATTCCTAATGCGGGAGTTGTCGTTTTTAGGGAGAAATAATTTGGATTATAACATTCACAACTGTAACCAGCCATTTTAATAACTTAGAAATTTAATGTCAAATAAAATATTCATTAGTAATGACTAATTTGAAATGAATCACGAGTCACTTCTAGTATCTACTAGAACATGTAATTAATAAATTTAAAAAATAATGAATTTTCTTGATTTTCTAACGAAACGTACACATTTATATAACAACATAAATAATTACATGTTTCAGTTTCAGATTGATATTCTTGAGTGATCTTTTGAGAGTTTGCTTCGCTTTGAAGTTTTCGTCGAAAACAATTTTGAAAGGAAAGTGAAACCACAGGCATTGCATTTCACAGGAATCTCGAATTGGTACAACACACCCGAGGGACACCTTATGTTTAGGGATAAAATCAAATAAGCAACATTTAGATTGCAAAATATAACAAACCTTAATCTTATAGATGACGGTTGGGCTACGAGTATGGCGATAAATAAATTAAGGTTGTATATGAAAATATTTTTTTAGGTATTACCTTTTAGTACGTATATATTTAGTTTGCTAAATATTTGACAAAACAGATTTGATCTATGACTTTAGAGTCTACACAAGAGACGATTTCAATTTTTTTTTTTTTTTGGAATAAAGATATTTGTGTTTGAGTAAAGTGAAAAGAAAGACGTACCAAACAACATTGATTTCGCTTATTGGGCATACATTAAAGACTTTAAACACTGTTTGTAACTTAAAGGGTAAGTACAAAACTTAAATCCTGTGACCCGATGTACAAATAGTCTGCCACGATCTGAAGCTTTAATTCATTGAAAAGAGTTTGTCTTTTTTCCTCAAGCCTCAAGAACATACTTTGTATCATCATCATCATCAGCCTATCGCAGTCCACTGCTGGACATAGGCCTCTTCCATTGCACTACTTTGTATATCCATACCAAATTTAATTTTAATCGGTTCACTGGTTATTGATGCCTCATACAAACTTCCGCCCCCCTTTTTAAACCCTTAAATGATGATTTATTAGATAAAAACTACCCTATGTCGTTTCCCGGGATTCGGACTATCTCTATGCCAAATTTCATCTAAATCGGTTCAGCGGTTTAATCGTGAACAGGTAACAGACAGACAGACACCCTTTCGCATTTATAATATCATATTTATGGATTTGCGTGGAACTAAATTATTCCTCCTAAAGTAAAATTAGCCAAGGTTCTTTTCATCTTATTCTTATGTCACATATTCACAGTAGTGAATATTCCGTAGAAACTCCTGTGAAAATCGATCGTACTCTTTAGTTTTAGTCTTTTCGTGCTTATTAAGCTTGGACATTACAAACAGACACTTCAATTTTATTATTTATGTAAGATATTATTTATGTAAGATAAGTGAATCCTGTGTAGTTGCACATGCCCGCGGGCCTAATGGCTCCACCGTAAAACAAATTATCTGGTAGTGGGGTACGCTCGTAGTCGAACGAACCACCTGCGTGAATACATGATGGCACTTCAAAGAGCTGTTAGCTTTGGAAAGATATTTGCGAACAAAATGAAATTGTGCAAAACCCTTATACTACAAAGTAACGATATTGTTATTGTTGTTTTGTCACAATTCTTTTACATTTCACTATAGGCCTATGTTGGTTACATTTTTAAATTAGATCGTCTACGGCAACTACCGATTTCCTGTCTTTTGATGACGACGACGATCGTAAATACTTATAGCCATACTTTGAGCCATTGTGTTAATTGCTAAGATTATAATGTAAAAGATAATGTGTTTTGCTTTCAGTAACACGACTTTCATGGGTGTACAAATTCTATATTCATATACATTTCACGGACGGACACAGAACACCAATTTGTGGATGACACAAAGTATTGTCCCATGTGTGGATCGAACCCACTCAGCGTAGTAGGAAGCGGCGAGGTGAGCGCTTAAACCACTTGGCCATCCGTGCAGGATTCATATACATACATTAAATAATGGAAATAACAATACATTTTATTCTGCATAAATCTCTTTCTCTATGGAAAAAGATAGCGATAGAGAGAGAAAGAGAGAGAGAGTGACGATAGCTACTATTTTTAAATAAATTAATTTACAGGTATAATAATAAAATACTGAGATATCATCGTAATATATATAAAAAAATAAAACATTCTCTTATAAATAATCAGCGGTTACAGTAGGAAAAGAGAAAAATAATCATTTTAATTTGAACAATATAATCACACAAAAAGCCCCCGAAGAGATTGAAGGACCGCCAGGATGCACGATCTTAAAACTCCACTTTGTAAAACAATTTTGCAACAGGAAAATGAAGGATACTTTATAATTTTGTTATTTATGGAGAAATTTTCGTTTAACAAATTACGAATATTTTATTGCGTTAAATCAAAATGTAATGTCTTTTTGTAAAGTATTTAATATACAATTTTTCTACTTTTCTAACGAATATTTTAATGAATTTTTAGAGGAACTTTGAAAACGCAATACAACTCATTTCATTTCATTTGTTGTTTATTGTGCCCAGTATAATTATAAAGATGAGCTCAAACGAAACCTAAGATTTCGTCAAGAAATCTTATGTACAAAAACGACTTTTACCCAAACCTAAGTTTTTCCAACCAAATCCAGAAATTTGTGCTAAATATTTTTAGATGTTAGTAATTTTATACTGTATTATTGATAAGTACTTATGACAAATGTGTTCATAAATTCATTATAAAATCATTCTTTTTGGTTCCCATTCTACACTACTAGGGTTTGTGCTGTTGTATCTTCTGATTTTCTTGAATTTTCGTATCATGTTCAGCAAAAACAGAACGTTGAGCCTTCCCGTCTTCTGAAAAAACTAATGCTTATTATCATAATTTATTTAAAGCATACTTAACTCGTAGAATTAATTAAAAGTTTCGTGGCATGTCGTTAAGATTCTTGGGAGGGTTCCTGAAAAAAGTAAGTTACACCCGTCCGTAAAAGTTGTCGTTTAATCTACTTAACACATTTCACAGGAATGATGTTGTTTTGTACATTAAGGCTTAATTCTCACCGAGCACACTATCTATTTACTATAATAATCCAAGATAATAAATAGGGCACTGATTGTGATTGCTTTTAGGAAGCCGCATCACTCACTGTCATTTTTGCGGCAGGCATTTATTGATTTATTTCCACTTTTTGCGTTTATATTGCATAAGGCGAACTTTATGCCGTAGAATTTTTGCAGAGCTGTGTGTGGCAGGAATATACATATTTCAAACTAATGAGATGAATAATTAGTTATTCATCTCATTAGTTTGAATTAACATGTATTATAAAAAGAAACCTACATACACTAGACTTACAAATAATATTTATACGAGTAATCTAAAAATAACAAACTAAAGCATAAATATGAAAATATCTGTATTTATATACACACAAATATATATAAATAATAAAGACACAATTATTATTTTTACAGATCTTAACTTTAAGCTAAAAAGTGGATCGTAACATTGGTTCAGTCACTTTTTCCATTTAGTAACTAGTTCTGAGTCAGTACGGTATTCAGACTCTAGTTTGTTAACTAAGAATAGGACCACTAAAATTGCTTGCCCTGACTGAATGACTGATTTCATCCCCCCCTCCCCCCTCCAGGGGGTAAAATAAGTGATAAACGGTTACATGGCAATTCGTCAACTTCAAAGTTAAGAACAGGAAATAAAAAATCACCAGGCTCATAGCTAGTTATGTAAAAACCGTGCGGTTTGCCTTGTATAACTGTGTACTCAAGCTGTGTGTACAGAAGTACTGGCGTCAGTCACGGCAACAATGGCCGGTTAATGACAACACGGCGCTTTGTGCCCACGTGTTGTATGCACGCTTTGTGGCAATCGCGGCTAAATAAATTGTGTGCGTGTCATTTGTACGAATGTTCATTTAGTGAAGTTTATTTCATTTAAATGTATTTGTTCGACATTTTTTTTTGGACCAGCTGAGATTGTCAGAGTAACATAATTACTTGTTTGTAAACGTTTCTTACAAATATTCGAGGTATAGTTTATTTAAGTCCAATATCTTAATTTCATATTAACGCGCGTTCGGTCGCATCGGGTTGCTTTGCGTGTACATATTTATATTATTTGTGCGGAACTTTAATCTTTTTTTTTAGATAAACCCTGAGTTATTCAATGTAACACCGGTTCTCCTTACCTCAGATTCATCATCACATCAACACATCAACAGCCTATGATAGTCCACTGCTGGACATAAGCCTCTCCTTAGAAAGGAGGTTTTGGTATAGGGTTTCCCCTCCACCCGCATTAGTTTGGCCAGCCGCGAGGGGGCGGCGTCCGCGTGTGCCGGACGTCGCATAAATAGTGAGTTTCCCTCCTAGCGCCTGCCCGCGCCGTTGCGGGCAGGCGCTAGGAGGGGTCCGGATGTCTTAATAACAGCTGTTTTTTTTTTTTTTTTTTTTTTTTATTGGGACTAATCCCACCCACACGCCCACCACTGTAACTCCTGTACACCAGGATCCACAGCAGTGACCCACGAACACACCGAGTTATGACACTCGGGAAGTCCCAGGAAGAAATTAAACTGTCTTGGAACCCGCAACGAAATTAATCAGAAGAAAATTGGAGGAGTTGGAAATACAGTAAATCCACTTCCCTCCTTAGCAAAGCGGGAGACAAAATGAAGTAAAATAGGCATACACCCTTTTAAACAGGGAAGCACCACGGCCACAAAATATTACGGGTCCTACATGAGCTATATTTGATTTCTATAATATGTATGGCAGAATCGCCTAAACGCACGGAAATTCACCCTAGTTGACACAAGATCCCCATAGTATACCGCCCCAGATGTCACCTGCAAGCTATTCAGCATTATATTACGTTCATTATACCAAAGACTACATTCCCAGAGGATATGATGAGCAGACTGTTCATAATGAGAGTTAGGTGTTGAGCATTGACACAATGGTGACTCGACTAATTTAAATGAATACAACTTGCTCTTAAAGTTACCATGACCCGTAAGAAATTGAGCGACACAGTGATCCACCTCAAGCCATGTCCTCGACAACCGTTCGCGAACAGATGGAAAAAATTGGTAAAGATGGCGCCCCTTGGATGATTCGTCCCAGCGTTGCTGCCATTCGTCTATGAGGTCATTATAGACATCGGACTGCTGTTGAAGCAATCTTGTAATTTTACCGCGATCGCGCGCGCCCAAGAAATCGCATTCCATGTTTTGTCTTGAATAGTACATTGCTGCACGTCTCTGCACCTCGAGATCGACCGGAAGGACACCCGCCAACACCGGCAAAGCCTCAGTGCTAACCGTCCTATATGCCTTGCACAAAAATATCAGTGCAAGTCGTTGGCCTTGTAACAGTTTGCGACGGACAGCGCCTACGGTTGCCCTATCGGCCCATACAGGTGCACCATAGCACATAGAACCTAAATAAGTAGCTCCGTATATGATCTTTAATGTATTAAATGATAGACCCCATGTCGCAGTTGATATCCTTGTCAATGCACAGAAACTCTTTTTAGACTTAACTTAATTAACTTAACTTAACTTAATAACAGCTGTTCCCGGATCCCTCCTATTACAGGCGCAGAGTGGCACACCGTGTGGTTTTAGTCGGTCCGAGTCCGACACACCACCTCGCCGCAAAGCCCGGTGGGGTGACGGTCCGAGGGGATTTCCACACGTAAAAAAAAAAGAGCGTTTGTTTCAAATTTTCCTTCTCTTTGCAGTGCTATTGTCTTACGTAGTTTTCTCCCTTAGTCGAATTTTACGACACCCACGGGATGAATAGGGGTGGTGACATTTCGTATTCTTAATCCGTCACTACACGGATAGATTACAGGCGATTAATATTATGTATATGAACAAAATGCTTTTAATACTGTAGATTACAAAATTAATGGTAGTAATTACTTAGTGCAAAATTGATTCTATAGTGCGCACAAAAGGGTCAATCTTCTGTGCCTCACTGAATAGCGACTGCTTAAATTATAAATTGTTTTTAGATAGTTTTCTTCTGCAGCACTATAATTTGTTTGATATCGTCAAATGTAATTTTTATTATTTGTCTTTTGATAAATCTCTGCAGATATTTTGCAGCATCTGAATCATCTAAATATAATGTCAACAAACACAATCAAGCTGAAATCAATGTAATCGCATCATAATTCCCGTCAGTCAAATACTAATCTCTGTATCAATTACACAATAATCCCAAGTGACAGGCTAACACGCGTGTTAGAATAATTTGCGTGTAACAGACGGCAGGTGATTGAGTCAATATCGTATTGCGTGGCAAAGTACGCAGCAACTAAATTGAATTAACATGAGGAGCGCACAATGACGTTCCACGGGGGTGTTGCCTTCTACGTGGGTGCATAATACACGTCTGTTGTCACGCCTACACCGCTTCTCGTTTATTGGCTTTGGGTAAATTGCGGCTTACACTATGAAACACTTGTTAAATTAGTGGAGTTTCTTGATAATTGAGCAAAACCACGGCAGCTTTTAGCTGTCGTCGTTTCGCTTTCAGCACTTCGGCGTTGTCTCATTTCTAACATCATTTTCAGGGGAGGAAATCAGAATAGATATTAAAATAAAAATCCTCGGCTTCAGAGTCCGTAACGACGTCATTTAAAATGCTAATGGCTTTTTATATGATGCATTAATACAAATGCCCGCGGCAGATTCGTAGGCATTGCGAGATCCCTTCGTACACGTTTATTGGGAAAATCTCATAGGGAAATGCCGACGAAATGACGTAGCTGTTATCGCCGATATTCAATATGTGCTCAACTTTGAAACCCTTGCAGCTTTTTACATCATACTTATAATAGAAGTTATTTTAAAAGCAGCTGTAATTTTTTTTATTAAGAAACCGTGGTAGCCTTTAATATTAGTTAATTAATTGATTTATTTACATTATCTGCTTGATTTTAAAAGCCAAAGATTTTTGTAAGAAATTTATTTTTAGTGACAAGCCCGCCATCTGTACATGTTTAATTATTTGGTATACTCTTGTAAAGAACAAAAGTTGGTGTACTATAAAGTTAATTCTATTTCATTCTTCTTCCAGTCAATCTTTAGGGTATCCAGAAACTTGCTTGGGAGTGTATAATCAAAATTATAAGCTTAGTAACAGGGTGAAGAATTCATTAAGTAAACAATGTACCTACTACTAAATATCCGTACCTACACACAAATACACATACCTTATCAGATAAAAACGTAGACTTAAATATGTATACAAGCAATGAAAACATGTGCAAGAAACATTTGAGCTTTTTTATGGCAGTTTCAAGCTATTTGTAGGCAGCTTTTATCTGTTTAATACCGTGCCCGCGATATGATCAAGGTTCACTAGCACGGTTGGAAGGTTTCCAACACGACACGCTGGAACGAGCCGGGATGATCCCCTGCAGTCATGTTGGCCTGGTGCCTCAACCCGGTACTTCATAAGGATTACGTTCGTAAAATGTTTTATCTACAGCTCTGTTATTGTTGTGATATAGTTATCACAACTATACACATCTGACGTTCTTTTTTTAATTTTTCGTTGCAGCTTACCTGTTCATAGTGTTTATCTAATATTTTCTGATTCTGGTGCGACCCAATACAAATAATTCTGTAATAAATACAATAAAAAAGTTTGTTCATCAGCAGTCTGGTAACAATGGCACAGGATCTGCCTAGTTTGGGATCGGACGGCCTGTGTATGACATGTCTCAAGTTATTGTTAAATTGTCAATATTTACGGTTTTCTTATACTTTTATTCAAACCTTTTGGTCTTATAACATTATACACTTTTGTAAATATATAAATACTTATTGTTTTTAAACGCTTTTCTAACATCAAGCAATTTACGCCAGAGACATAACCTCGCCAACAGTAATTATTGTATAACAGTAAATTAAAATATATACGATTAAATTATGATATTCTGAAATTATGTTGTTATTTTAATCGTTGTGTGAATGATGTTACTAATTTATAAATTTCTCTTTCTTTCAGGTAAGAAATACTTCCTATGAAGAATCTTTTACTGGCCGAGTGGAACGTAAGTTCTTTACGCAGTGGGTGAGAGTGGAAAACCTAAATAACTGATTAAAACAATTTGTGGAAAATTTATTTGTGGAATCCGTCCACAAATAAATTAAGTGCTCCCTCAAGTGCTTATAATTATATCTCTTGTCTGAAGCGGTGTGCTCCGAGAAATCAAAATTAGTAGTAGAAAAGTTTTAAATGCTGGTGAAATAAAGATTCTGGGGCACATAAACATACCTGAAAACCTGTGAAACTAATAATGCTGGTGTCTTACAAATTAATAGAAGTAATAACAAATTAACGATTGTTTTTACTTACAATTTAGTAACTGTACAGATATGCCATCGAAAATGACAAATTAAAAAAATTGAACTACCAATATACTGCTTGTATATTTTTTTCTGATTAATTGCCTTTGAGTGTATTCAGAAAAATATCAGATGTTATTAAAAATTGATACAGCTAACCTTTTATATTTCTAAATTCTTGAAAATTTGCTTGTATACTCGAGATTATCGATAAAGTTTACTTCAAAACTAATCGAATTACCAATTACCTTCTAGTTACTGTTAAGTTTGAAGATATTATTGCTATTATAGAAAGTTACTTTAAGCTACGTCAATAACTTTCAACATTATTCGAGTTTAATCTACTGGACTCACAAATTAGAAATTGCTAACGAACAATAGCCAACAAATTATTAATTCAAATGAAGTGTACATTACGTTTCATTCAGCGATGTTCATAACTCTGTCCATCCAAATTAATTACTCTTCTTGTAAGTGGATCGCGTGCATATTTACGTCGAAAAATATTTAATGTACTACAGTACTTTTGATTTATTATTCCGATTTACAACATCAAAAATGTCTGATGACAAACTCATATGGTCATAAATCTTGCTTAAGCAATAACATTTTTAATAGCTTCACATTTTTTATGAACGTTTTACACAGTAATCATGATAATGCTTTCATAGCGTCTCCCATTTATATATCAGGATTAAGAGTGTCATCACACCAGTCTATCAGTCAGCCGCAAACTATTTGCTACCGTTTCCGATTCTGTTAACTACATTTAATCATTATTTGGAATATTTTTTACTGTGTTGTCATACTACAATTTAGCGTCAATTATCGTTCAAACAAATGATATACAGAAACTCCAGGAAAATTGATAAATATAATGTAATTGACTTCTAAAAATTATATTCCTATTTATCGTATCCTTGGAAGCTTAGCACAGCACTTAGCAAATTGCTAGATAACTCTCGGACAATCGGCCACTAATAATAAGCCTAATGAAACCCTAGCTTCAAGCGTATAAGAGATTAATGTCATCCGGGTTTGGACCGATTATTGGAAATTCTTCAAAGGTCCGACACGGACAAGTGGATTTGACCTCACAGAGTGCCTCTTCAAAAAAGGCTGCTTATTAAAACGATATGTTTTAATATACTATTTTAGATACACTTACATTATTAGAGGTATATAAATATATTTATATAAAAACATCTTTTTGTTCTTTTTTTTTATAGTGTACTATATTTAAGCATACTTTTGAATGAACACAATAATAATAACACGGCCCTTTTATCCCAAACTACGCAGAGACTGTACGGTGTGATAACGAGACCATCGTTGAGAAACATACACATATATTGCAAATACAAGCATATAATAGATGAATTACACCCAATAAACACAAAGATTATGTAAATATATTCGGCTCATTGTATCGGATATGTAACTACATTGTTTGCCTATTGCCTTCAGACACTAGTTCACTACAAACTATCGGCAGACGACAGGTAAATTACTCTTGCTGTCTTAATATGATCAGTAGCCACGCGTGAATAGATTAGCGTGTCACCCCATTGGTCCGTCGGTGTCGGTGTTGAACTGGACTCGGTGTAATGTCGATTTTCAAACGGAGCGCAAACAATGTCATCTTGCCTCATCCTCTAATGGAGTTTGTGAACTGAATAGTTGCAACTTGATCGCTTTGGTGCGTGCACAATGTGCTTATGTTGTTATATGGTTCTTTATATAGTTGTTTATTTCTTAACTAAGTTATGGTCGGGGACTTTACGAACATACGTGAAACGGACACAAAGAACACCCAGACTCAGATCAATAATTTGTGGATCACAACACTCGGCGTAATAGGAAGCGGCGGGCGTGGCGACCGCTTAAACCACTACGCCATCCGTGCAGTCAATCTGTGCGACCAATAGCTGTGGAGCAATAGCTCTATAATAAGTTTTTGTAAAATGCTGATAGAAAAATATAGTTAACTTTGCCAAGGTTATTATGACTTACGTTTAACCCATTATTCGTTAGAAAAAATATTTTATTATCGCTGACAATCCTGCGGTATTAAATAAATGGAATGCTTTAAAAATCCGATGGCCATAACGGAATTTTAAACTTTGACGACTGCGAGTACAGGGTCACACGAGGCACACATGATGCTCTACAATCAAAGGCATTCCTGTGTCGAAAAACCGCGAGGTTGTGTCACGGTGCGTCCAACACTGACCCGTAGAATAGTTGAAGGGTTTCTAGCTTGCCGGCGCGGCGGTGCTACGGGTCACAGCTAGTGGCTCGTCAAACAGAAATGCCGCTTTGTGTTAATTTCTATAACCTCTTTTTGATAGATTTTTACAGAAACAGCATTTGATTGTGTGCCTCCGTTTGTATTCGTCCAGAATTGAACTGTAAAAGTAATGATCGTAGCATTAAAGTTCAGTGCTGGGGCGAAACAGCGCGTTCGACCTGACCGCATTCATTTTACGGGATGTCGTTTCAGTTATAGTTCTACCCTCGTTTTTATTTCATACTTCGTATAAAAGTTTATCGTTGTTGTCCATCGGTGACTTGGTCTATGTTTCTTATTTCTTTATTTTACGGCTTTCTTCATTCTTTTTACTGGAGAACTATTGTTGCACGCTCAGCATTGCGCGATATACGCTATATCGTAAACTTTAGATAAAGTGATCGTTTTTAAGAAACGCATTGTATTCATGTTTTTATCGTTCGTATTTATACATTTTCCAAATCGGGAGCAGTCAAATAAAATAAAACACATTGTAACGAAAAAAAAAAATTCGGCCGATAAGTTTTGCGCGTCTAAGGCATCATATACGAGTAAACAAGCATTATCTAGTAAATTTTTTTCAAGATACCGTTAAAGAGATTAAATATTTTCAGGATTGTGTTCATAAACAGTTGCATGTCTAATAATGACTTCACGGGTGGCGTAGTAGTTTAAGCGGTCGCCACGCCGCCCACTACTACGCTGAGTGTTGTGAGTCCGATCCCCACATGGGACGACACTTTGTGCGATCCACAAATTATTGTTCTAAGTCTGGGTGTTCTTTGGGTCCGTTTCATGTATGTTTGTAAAGTCCTCTGCGACACAGGATATATTACTAATGCGGGAGTTGTCTTTAAAAAAAATAAAACAAATTGTCATCGCTTTTTCTTTAATTCAAATTCTTTTCTTAAAATCTTTTTCTTTTTCTTAAAATCAAAGAAAACTAGACATCCGTAATCTTGGCTCTATTTGGTAGCTTAGTGGTTAAGTGGTTTTAGCCCTGACAAGCCATTTAATATACCATTTTATATGCTCCCTGAATTTGTTAACGCTTCGACGTAAAGTGCGATATTTATTACAAATTCACGGTAATTTTTTGCATAATTTGACAGCTGAAATTCAGCAGGACTGTGCACTTTTCCTCGGAACGTTCCTAATAATATTGGAAGAAATCCTAATATTTATAACATTTCTGAAAATGCAGTAAAATATACGTGGAAACATAAATATCGTCTTAAAAGTATAATAGTGAGGATGTTTTATACAGGTGTTGTATTTACTCGATTATGGAATTCTAAATTATGAGTTTCTTTTTGGATTGAGATAGAAACACCACACCAAAATCTTGGCAGGCACAGTAACAAACAAAAATTTTTCATACTTCTGGAAGATTGCGGCTCGGTTGTAAAGTATATTGCAATATACCTTTAAATGAATGTTTGTTATTCAGTCAGGCCATTATGGCTGAATGGATTTGGTACGTGGAATATGGTTTAGAATAACACAGAGCCCACATTTGCCTGGCCTGTTGGTTTAGTGACTCTGAGTGCTAAGCCAGTAAGTCGTGTGTTCAATTCCTACCCGGAAAAAATGAATGTGTGATAAGTACAATCACTTGTTCTGTGTCTGGGTTTGATTTATTTATAACATGTATGTATTTAGAAATATATAAGTATGTTTATCAGCAGTCTGGTTACCATAGTACAGGCTCTGCCTAATTCGAAATCAGACGGGTGTGAGTGAAATATGTGAAATTATTATCCCGGCACAATTTATTTACACAATCGACCTCAACCCGAGCGAAGTTGCGTTCAAAAGCACAAACTGTGTACAATGGCCACAATTACAGCAGAATGTGACTGGTTAAAACAGGGACCGTTTATAGGTGTACAAAGAAAAAAAGACAGTGTTCCGTAGACACAGCGGCGGATACGAGTTGGTGGTTCTATTGATGGGCGGAAACTAGCGTGTGTTCGCTACGGAAGCGGAAACTGCCACGCCGCCATTGTGACGCTGCGCCAGCTGCGGTGCCACGCCGGCGGAGTTTGTGAAACTACGGATATATAAAAGCCTCCATTCACTAGATATGTTTGTGATGCAATTTCCTAGACACTTACCGTCTTATTATAAAAACTTCCATAAGTACCAGGTTTAAACCAGGACTAAAAGGTCTAAGCTTATTACGGTACTAACGTTAGTTCTTTCATTCGTATTACAAATTGTAGACCAACAAAGGACTACTTAGTACCAAAGATCGTCTCTGGTCTAAATATTTTCCACAGATTATAAGCAACAAAATATTTAAATTATTCATTCATTCGTTCAGCGTTCTACGCGCCTTTCCTTTTTAACAAAATGTTGTTACGAAATATAAAGAAAAATATTTTATGAATTGTTATTTGTAGGGGTAAAATTTAAAGTTTTGTTATTTAAAGGTATTTAAATATTCCGACTTGTATTTTTTTGAATGCATGTTCACAATCCAATTATTAATGTTATGTTTTGGAACAACTACCGAGCTAGCACGTATGAGTATAACGGAGTGAACTGGACGGCGCGCGTAATTCGAGTAATGTAATCGAAATGTTTACGTGTTTAGTGATGCAGTGGTAAGTAAAAGTTAACAATAGTGGAGAGTATAATATGATGACAATTTACTAAACATTTACCTGTTACTGATGACAAATACAACAATATTTGAAGACCCTGATGCTGGCCATAGCTGAATAGAACCAATTGTAGTGATTATAAGTGATGAAAATGTAGAGTCCAGTATTGAAGAAAAACAAGGTATAATAATTTCATAATAAGAAAAAATACAGGTTAGTTTCATTAATATTATTTATTATTTTCAGTGATCTACACCAGTGAAACTGTGCAAACAAAATATATTTTATTTCAATCAAGGCACCACGAAAATATAAATAAAGCTTACCACACTAAAATAATAAGTCTAATTATTACATAATAATATAGAATTTATTTTACAGAAATGAAGAAGGGTGTCAAGCTATTATAAATAGTAATACAGAATTTAAAAAAAAAGGAGCTTGATATGTTGGAAGCCCAGCACTTCTATCAAGTTGAAATATCAAAATTAAAAATTAAAAAGCTACAATTACAAATAGCACTATTAGAGACTCAGATAAAAACTAACACCATTACTAAAGATTAAAATGTAAGTTACACTTTTTGACTGATATCAATACAATTTATAATTAAAATAAGTATAAATTGTTGAGTCAAGAGTTTCAAATAAATAACTAATGTAATCTATCTCCTATTGAATAAAATACTTCAAATATATTGACAATCACATAATAATATAACATAATTATTTTCAGGTTATATATTCCCCATAATAATCATTAGTATTATAGGACTGATTTTAGCATTTTCTTAAAGATAAAAGTTACTTTTAATTTATGTTTGATTTATTAATAATTATCTTTATGAAAAAAGGATCATTAGCTTTTATTTTAGCATTCATATAATACATGTATTAAACATATACATATATGAATATCACAAAAAAGAAATATAGTTATATATAATAAATGTTATTTTATGAAAAGTGAGTTTCAATAAACTGCCTTCTAATATTCCCTCGTAGTGAATTTTGAACTGGCTGCACTGACATCATCTATTACTTACAACCGGCTGAGATACGCCATGTAAGTCACTAGTATCGTCTTGAATCTGTAAAAAAAAACAATTATAAAGTAATACATCATTGATGACGCACATTAGCCATAATTACATTACAAGGTACCAACTTACTTCATGGCGAGCCCAGTTGCGTAGTGCGCAAGCTACTTGCATTTCGGGGCTTAACGGACATCCTCGAGGATCGTGGGATAAATCCTCACGTAATAAATCGACAATCCTTTCGCGAAAACGTTTATTAATCTATATTTATACCGAAAATCTTCATCAGGTAATTCAAATGGATTTCGACGCTGACGAACTCTGTTCGGTCCCCGGGAACTTTCTAGTATATCCAACACATACAAATCTTCCAAATCAAACATATCAATTGCATCAATATCCATTTTTTGGTTTCTGATCACAAATTCCTTTCCGAAAGCGAACCTCAAAATTAAGAATTTGACGTTTGACAATTTAGTACCATAGTTAAACTAGGGGTCACGATGGTCTAACTTTGATACCATAGATAGTTCTAGGACTAGCGATAAACTTCGTTTTGTAATAACGTTTATTCAAGGTCATGGTTTAAACCTAGTACTAAAGCCGGTACTTTTTTAAGTCCACGTTTTATAATAAGACGGCATAGGTCTAATATGGCTGTATAAACTTAATTCCTTTGGCTAGGTCAATTTACCAAAAAATATTTTATACTGAAATTATTTGAAATTATCTGAAATTACGTACTATGGTATGTAATGGTAGTATTTAAAGCTCAAATTATACTTTTCACACTTAGTTCTGATTTAAATAATCTATACTGAAGTATAGTCGTGTGGTGACGGATTAAGAATACAGAGTGTCACCACCGCTATCCATCCCGTGGGTGTCGTAAGAGCTGACTAAGGGAAAAAACTACGCAGAACAACAGCACTGCTGAGAGAAGGAACACTTGTCACAAACCCCTTTTTGTGTGGAAATCCCCTCGGCCAGATTCGTGCCCTATTCTGGGCGGTCAGAGCCGCCGCCCACACCGGTGCACCGTAAAGTGCCATTGACCGGACAACCCCCGTGTACAGCCGTCTTGTCGCGACGCTGGGTCCACCCAAATTGGGCAAAAGTGGCGCCCTAGGGCAGACGCAGCGCCGACCAGCTTTGGAGCAAGCTGTCGGAAGTGCTCGTCGAAGAGCCACCTCCCGTCGAGGATCAGGCCCAGATATTTCATCTGGGCCCGAACCGGTACGAGGACCGAGTTGACCACGATTGAGGCGCCAGGGGGTGGACCACGACGGGGCCCATGAAATAACAGGGCCTCCGTCTTATCTAGGGCCACCCGTAAGCCCAGCGCCTCAATGCGCCCGACCACCAGGGAGACTCCCCTTGTGGCCAGGCGCGCCGCCTCTTGGAAGTTTGCCCCCCGGGCTGTCACCAAGGTATCGTCCGCGTAACAGATTACACCCAGCCCGGGGGAGAAATCGGCTCGAAGGGCCCAGTCGTACCCTATATTCCACAAGAGGGGTCCAAGAACAGACCCCTGTGGAACACCGCACGACATGGGCCGACACCTCAAATTACCATCTCGACTTGTCACAAACCCTTTTTTTTTTTTTTTTTTTTTTTTACGTGTGGAAATCCCCTCGGACCGTCACCCCGCCGGGGCTCTCGTTCGGCGGGGCGGTGTGTCGGACTCGAACCGACTAAAACCACACGGTGTGCCCTCTTTGCGCTTCCAGTTTAGGAAGGGTCCAGGTAGCTATCTCCTTCTGGACCCCTCCCAGCGCCGGCCCGCTCCTGGCGCGGGCTCCGTCTCAGTGGACCCTCTCTTTAGGCGGCGTCCGGCACACGCGGACGCCGCCCCCTCGCGGCTGGCCAACTAATGCGGGTGGAGGGGAGAACCCATCCCGTCCACCCGCGGCCACACTCAGGGCGGCATGAGGCGCAGGTGAGCGCGCCTCCGCCGCCCGGTTCGCCGGCGGCGGATCAGGTCCGAGTGGAGGTCGTCCTCCCGGGCCTTCTCCGCCGCCTCCTTCTGCGAGATTACCTCCTCGCAGAAGGTTGCGACCGCGGTAAAACAACTATCGCTACCGGCCATGGAGCGAATTACGGCCGGTAGCGAGAGATCTGCTCCGATGACTGCAGTGAGGGCCCGGCGCTGCGTCGCCCATGCGGGGCAAACCGCCAGCGTGTGCTGGGCCGAATCCTCACTGCAGTCGCAGTGGTGGCAGGCGGGACTCGATTCCCTCCTAGCGACCGAGTACAGGTACTTTCCGAAGCAACCGTGCCCGGAAAGCACCTGCGTCAGCCGGAAGGAAAGGGTCCCGTGCTGCCGCCCTGCCCACTCGGCGATGACCGGCTGGAGAGCCTCCACGGCGGCGAAGCCAGCGCGTGGAGTCTCCAGCCGGAACGACCATCTCACCATAGTGGCTCGGCGAGCGGCTTCGCGCCACTCGCGCACGTCTTCGGGCGGAGGGCGAAATCCGCTCTCCGCCCGGAAGTCAGCCACTCGCCGATAAACTTCGGCGAGCACTTCCGCCTCCAAATCCCACGGGGGTGTTCCGGCCAAGGCGCAAGCCGCCTCGGTGGACACCGTGCGGTATCCGCGTATGGCTCTGACCGCCAATATCCTCTGGGGGCGCCAGAGGCGCGCCCTATTCGGGGCGGTCAGAGCCGCCACCCACACCGGTGCACCATAAAGCGCCATGGACCGGACAACCCCCGCGTACAGCCGCCTCGTGGGAACACTGGCCCCGCCCAAATTGGGCAAAAGTCGCCCTAGGGCGGAGGCAGTGTCCACCAGCTTCGGACCAAGCTGTCGGAAGTGCTCGTCGAAGAGCCACCTACCGTCTAGGACCAGACCCAGGTACCTCATCTGGGCCCGGACCGGTACGAGGACCGAGCCGACCTCGATTGAGGCGCCGGCGGGCGGACCACGACGGGGCCCATGAAATAATAGGGCCTCCGTCTTATCCAGGGCCACCCGCAAACCCAACGCCTCAATGCGCCCGACCACCAGGGAAACTCCCGTGGCAGCCAGGCGCGCCGCCTCCTGGAAGTTAGCCCCCCGGGCCGTGAGTAAGGTGTCGTCCGCGTAGCAGATTACACCCAGCCCGGGGGGGAGACGCCCTCGTAGGGCCCAGTCGTACCCGATGTTCCACAGGAGAGGTCCTAGGACAGACCCCTGCGGAACACCACACGACATGGCCCTGCGTCTCAAGACGCCATCTCGGTCCTCGTACATGACGGTTCGCTCCTCAAGATAGTCTGCCACCAGCCGCCTCAGGTACTCCGGCACTCCGTGGTAGCGGCTGAATGGCAGACTATTGAAGGCGTTGGCGATGTCCAAGGACACCGCCAACACCACTCCGCCGCAGCTCACGGCCTCCTCGGTCACGGCCCTAAGGCGCATTACGGCATCGATCGTCGAACGCCCCTCTCGGAAACCGAATTGGGCGTCCGACAGATCGGGGCCAACCTCGCAAAGGTGCCGGACGATGCGGGCAGAGAGCACCCTCTCAAAAAGTTTGCCCGCCTCGTCCAGCAACACGATAGGCCTATAGGCCGCGACCGAATCGGCAGGCCGTCCCGGCTTCTGCAGCAGGACCAGCTTCCCGCATTTCCAGCGCTCAGGGAAGCGTCCGGACGCCAGGCTAGCGTCCAACACCCCCCTGAGGTGGTCCGACATGTAGTCGAGGGCTCGGGCAATCACTCGGGCTGGAACCCCGTCCGGCCCGGGGGCGGTGTTCTTGGATCGAATCCGTAGAACAGCCGCCCCCAACTCCGATTCCCTGACGGGCGGAACATCGACCTCGCTGCCCCCGTCGTCTCCGGCTGATGCAGCCATCGACGGGGGTGTGTGCTCCGCCCGCTGCGGGAATAGGCCCTCGACCACTTCCTGCAGGAAGCTGGGCTGGAGAGTCTCCGTAAGGGGGGGGGGGGGCCGACGTGCGGAGCTTTTGACGCACCGCACGATTAAGGCGACCCCAGGGGTCACGCTCGAGACTCACCAGCATCTCCTCTCTACATGCATCCTTGGCGCGGCAGATGGCCAGCCTCAGAGTTTTCCGAGCTTCTCGGTACTCCTCATGAAGCCGGTCCACCTCCTCACCGACCCCGCGGTGACGTCGCCGACTACGGGTGAGGGACCTCCGGGCACGTACACAGGCCGCACGGAGGTCCGCCAACTCCTGGGACCACCAGTAGACCTCCTTCCTCGGAGGCCGACATCCACTAACGCGGGGCATGGCCGCATCGCAAATCTGCGTAATCGCATGGCAGAAGCGACCAGCCCCCATGTCGACCTCCTCGGTCGGGGCCTGCGGAGACAGCCAAGAGTAAATAATGGCCGCCTCCTCTAGTAGGTCCCTGTCGAGCTTGGCGATAGCCCACCGCGGGAAGCGGGAAGGGCGCCGCGCCGCGTGACCCCTACTGGGGTCCTGGGACCGGGAGAGCTCGAATCGGATGTACAAATGATCCGAGAGCGTCTCGACCTCTTCCAGGACACACTAGTTCCTTACTCGTGCGGCGACTGCAGGGGTAGCGAACGAAAGGTCCACTATCGACCCCCCCTGCTGTCGCACGCACGTGTTGGTGGAGCCCCTGTTCAGCAAACAGAGGCCCACCGACGCCGCCCACTCCTCGACGGCTTCGCCTCTGGCGTCCGTCGCAGGGGAACCCCACGCAATGGACTTTGCGTTGAAGTCCCCCAGCACGAGGACGTGCCCAGACACTAGTCGCCGCATCGAGGCCTCCAAGTTGTTAAGGAAGACCTCGAAGTCGTTCAAGCTCCGGTTGGGGGAGAAATATACACCATAAATGGTGATTCCCCCCCAATCGGCGGCAACATATCCAGTACCCTTGTTTCTTAGCGACAAGGGCGGGGAATGAGCCGCCGTGGAGCCGACGACTGCCACGCAGCCGTCCCGGTCACCCATCCAGTTTGGACGGGGAGGGACAAAATAGGGCTCCGCGACTACGGCAACACCTATCGACCACTGTGCCATGGTTTGCAGGAAGAGATCCTGCGCCGCAGCACAGTGGTTCAGATTCGTCTGGACCAGGAGGTTGGAGACTTGATCCATTACTGGATCGTCTCTACAACCTCCTCCATGGGCGTCGACGTCGGCGCAATATTGACGTCGGGGGTAGCCTGGGTCGGCAGGCTAGACCCCGGCGTTTGCCGAGAAGCGCGGGGAGGCTTGCAGCCCCCCTGCCCCATCATGTGATTGGCGGGCTTTTTACCCGCCTCACACACCGGGCAGTGGGGGGCGGCAGAGCACTCTGCCGCCTTGTGCCCGGGTTGACCGCAGCGGAAGCATAATCCGCTGCAGTCAAAACAGCTCTCGCACTTGGTGCGAGTGTGTCCTGCGGCTAGGCACTTGAAGCACCTCATCGGCCTCGCGGCCAGAACCGTGATTCTGGCATTCACGAAGCCGACGAGAATGCTTCCGGCGTCGCCCAAAGCTTTGGCCGACGCCACGGGACAGCTCACCCACACCGCACCGAGGCCTCCCGGACCCGGACGGACGGTGCCGACTCTGATGGTGTCCGCGGTGCACCCAGTCTTCTCCATGACTGCATCGCGGACATCCTCCGACGTGATGGAGTCGTCCAGGCCCGAGATGCGCAGTTCTGCGCATTTGGTGGGCCTGGCGATCTTCACACCGTCCGTGGTGGCAAAAATCCCCCGCAGCTTCTCGGCGAATTTATCGGCCGTCGCCGCGCCTTCAGCCCCAGGGAACTCGAATACTCGAGCTCCCGTCTGGGCGCGGCGCAGCCTCATCCCCGCCGCCCCGAACTCAGTGGCGAGCTATACCAACCCGTCTGGCCAGCGTGGTATAGTAGGCCAAAACCTCCTTTCTAAGGAGAGGCTTATGTCCAGCTGTGGACTATTAAAGGCTGTTGATGATGATGATGATGATGAAGTATGAATATTTTTTAATAATCTAAATTCCATTTTTTTTAATTTGAAATAGAACTTTCAAATTGTATATTTCCTTAATTTTGATTTTAGATAAAGTGTTGGCGGCCGGAGGGTAAGCCTCGCGCATATGGTTTAAAAAAAATGAAAAATTATAAAAAAAAGTTGATGAATTTTCCAGCAGAAAATTCCAATGATTTTCGACTCAGAATAATAGTCCGAATACACTATTTCAGTATTCGTTACGATGTCCCTTACACTGTGTGTAGAAATCTTGGAATGATATCGATAAACAAGCAACGTCCTCTGGCAGCAATAATTTATTTTCCCGTTTCTAAACATCAAATGAAATTAGAGTAAGAACTTTTGTAAGGTCTCTTTGTTCTCTGGGATAATATATATGAAAACCAATATTGCAAAACAAGTAGTCGGTTTGTATGAGGAAAACGAAGTTTTTCAATGTTTCAACTTTATGTAATGAATCATCGTTAATTATGAGATTGTACCTATCCACACTAGTGTACACGATTGTACCTAAACAATATATGCAATAAAAAAGTAGATTTTTTAATCAGTCTAAATTGGTTTCCCCCTTAATAAGGTAATAATATTTTTATTTTTTTACTGCTTGTAATATTGAGATTTTAAAAAAGTTCGAATTTGTCCTGAATTTTGAAGTTTATGATGCCCCATTATAGCCTTTTCATTCTTAGTCAGGGCCTATCATTTTGGGACTTGCGCAAATCTTTAGTGTTGAAACTACTATACGACTAAGCGAGAACGCAAGTTTTTTTCTTTTTAACTGGAAACAAGCCGCATGCGCGTACCTGTGACGTTGTAAGTGTTGTGTGTGTTGACCATTTTTCTCTAAAATTTCAAGTTTTACATTTTTTAAACAGAACTTTTTTTTCTAACTTTTACCGTTTGCGAATTATTGCAAAAAAACACTTCTTTTGATTTTTTTAAACCCTTCCCCGGGGAGTTGGGGACACTAAAACTTTTACGCCGTTAAATCTAACTTATATCAAAAACTTCAGTACTTTTTGACTGGACTATATTGTTAAGCAAATATGTCTACGTCGTACAGTTGTGTTCGTTTAAATTAGTTGATGAACAAGATAGAAGTTAAGCACAATAGTTCAGATCTTAAATCACACATACGTTGAACATCAATGAACTGTATAATTGCAGAAGAATGGTTAGTTTGTTGACTTTATTGTCATAACAATTTTGAAAGATCTACCGCCTACTGAAAGTTGTGTAAGTTTTAGCAATCAATTTAGAATTCTGAATTATGTGAACGAAGCTTAAAAGAAAATTATTGGGCGAGTGGGATGACTTCGAGTCCAAAAATTAAATTAAAACCGACTCCTATTTCTGTAAAAGTAATTATTATTTGTTGAAATCCATTTCGGCTACGATAATATCCAAAAGATTTAAATCATGTGGCGTTTTAGTCACAAGTACTTCGCTACTGCAAGCGCAAGAGTGGCGGCAGAAGAATCGAAATGCACACGTCACTTTGTTGAGGTATCTGCGCCTTTGCTTACCCTAAACGACACACGATGACCTTTATATTTCGACTAACGAAAGTACCTTAAAAGTATATTTAACACACATAAAATTCAAAACAACATCACACGTATTTTAAAATAATCCAATTGAGTACAGATTGAGTACCTTTATAACGAAGGTGCTCGTTAGGAAACAGAAGCAAACTTAGTGTTAATAAAGGCTATAACTTTGATATCGCCGACTGCATTTGTAATTTGTATGTTGAAATGAAGAAGCCACGAACTTATGCAACATGGTCACAGAGAAAATCTTTGAGCAACTTCGTCCATTTTACTCGTAAATGACAAATATTTATTGTCAGTTAAAACGGTGGCTATAGTAACTGGTTTGAAATATATTAATTAGCATTCATCAATTTTCCCTTCATCACATCACACATCACATCAACAGCTTTTAATAGTCCACAGCTGGACATAGGCCTCTCCTTACAAAGGAGGTTTTGGCCTACTATACCACGCTGGCCAGACGGGTTGGTATAGGGTTTGTGACAAGCTGTGGCGGCGTGCTGTTGGCGGTGTCACTGGACATCGCCAACGCATTCAATAGTCTGCCATTCAGCTGCATCAGGGAAGCACTCCACTATCATGGGGTGCCAAAGTACCTGAGGCGGCTAGTGGCAGACTATTTAGAGAAGCGTACCGTCGTGTACGAGGACCGAGAGGGTAATTTGAGGTGTCGGCCCATGTCGTGCGGTGTTCCACAGGGGTCTGTTCTTGGACCCCTCTTGTGGAACATAGGGTACGACTGGGCCCTTCGCGCCGATTTCCCCCCCGGGCTGGGTGTAATCTGTTACGCAGACGATACCCTGGTGACAGCCCGGGGGGCAAACTTCCAAGAGGCGGCGCGCCTGGCCACAACGGGAGTCTCCCTGATGGTCGGGCGCGTTGAGGCGCTGGGCTTACGGGTGGCCCTAGATAAGACGGAGGCTCTGTTATTTCATGGGCCCCGTCGTGGTCCACCCTCTGGCGCCTCAATCGTGGTCAACTCGGTCCTCGTACCGGTTCGGGCCCAGATGAAATATCTGGGCCTGATCCTCGACGGGAGGTGGCTCTTCGACGAGCACTTCCGACAGCTTGCTCCAAAGCTGGTCGACGCTGCGTCTGCCCTAGGGCGACTTTTGCCCAATTTGGGTGGACCCAGCGTCGCGACAAGACGGCTGTACACGGGGGTTGTCCGGTCAATGGCACTATACGGTGCACCGGTGTGGGCGGCGGCTCTGACCGCCTAGAATAGGGCACGCCTCTGGCGCCCTCAGAGGGTAATGGCGGTCAGAGCCATACGCGGTTACCGCACCGTGTCGACGGAGGTGGCGTGCGCGTTGGCCGGAACTCCCCCGTGGGATTTGGAGGCGGAAGTGCTCGCCGAAGTTTATCGGCGAGTGGCTGACTCCCGGGCGGAGAGCGGATTTCGCCCTCCGCCCGAGGATGTGCGCGAGTGGCGCGAAGCCGCTCGCCGAGCCACGATGGCTCGTTGGTCGTTCCGGCTGGAGACTCCACGCGCTGGCTTCGCCGCCGTGGAGGCTCTCCAGCCGGTCATCGCCGAGTGGGCAGGGCGGCAGCACGGGACCCTTTCCTTCCGGCTGACGCAGGTGCTTTCCGGGCACGGTTGCTTCGGAAAGTACCTGCACTCGGTCGCTAGGAGGGAACTGAGTCCCGCCTGCCACCACTGCGACTGCAGTGAGGACTCGGCCCAGCACACGATAGCGGTCTGCCCCGCATGGGCGACGCAGCGCCGGGCCCTCACTGCAGTCATCGGAGTGGATCTCTCGCTACCGGCCGTAGTACGCTCCATGGCCGGTAGCGACAGTTGTTTTACCGCGGTCGCAACCTTCTGCGAGGAAGTAATCTCGCAGAAGGAGGCGGCGGAGAAGGCCCGGGAGGACGACCTCCACTCGGACCCGATCCGCCGCCGGCGAACCGGGCGGCGGAGGCGCGCCTATCACCGCCTCATGCCGCCCTGAGTGTGGCCGCGGGTGGACGGGGTGGGTTTCCCCTCCACCCGCATTAGTTTGGCCAGCCGCGAGGGGGCGGCGTCCGCGTGTGCCGGACGTCGCCTAAAGAGAGGAAAATATTGAGACGGAGCCCGCACCAGGAGCGGGCTGGCGCTACCCGGATCCCTCCTGTTACAGGCGCAGAGTGGCACACCGTGTGGTTTTAGTCGGTCCGAGTCTGACACACCACCCCGCCGCAAACCCCGGTGGGGTGACGGTCCGAGGGGATTTCAACACGTTAAAAAAAAAAAAGGGTTTGTGACAAGTTTTCCTTCATGGAGGAAGATAATTGAATAAGCTCATTAAAGTTTACTTAAATGAAAATGTTTATGAACTGTGTTTTTTTATATATATTTTAGTAAAACAGAATATCTAATTAATTCAATTAAAAGAAAAGCGAATAATTTAACGCTAAATACAATAACGTTTTTTGACTTCTTTGCCAATTTAACTCACAACTCAGTCAGTTGGAACTGTGTTCTACTAATAACGAACGAGAAAGGAAAAGAAGGCACACAATTATGGTACTAATGAGGGCAGCTTTAAATATTTTCTGTTGGCAGCGATGATAAGGCTGTTAATACACTATTATTCTAGAATCTACATATTTATTTGTTCTTAATGACTTATTGACAAAACTTTTTTTTACGTAAGAGGGGGCAGACGGGTCAACTGATGGAAAGTGACAACCGCCGCCCATAAACGCCTGCAACTCAAGAGTCACAAACGTATTACCGGCCTTTTAGGAAGGAGTAGCTCTTCTTAGACTATTTAAACGCCTTATTATTGAATGAATTTCTTTGTATTGCTTTTTATCACACCTCGTCTGGTGACGGATTAAGAATACAGAGTGTCACCACCCCTATTCATCCCGTGGGTGTCGTAAGAGGCGACTAAGGGAGTGAAATACGCAGGACAACAGCACTGCAGAGAGAAGGAAAACTTGACACAAACCCTATACCAACCCGTCTGGCCAGCTTGGTATAGTAGGCCAAAACCTCCTTTCTAAGGAGAGGCCTATGTCCAGCAGTGGACTGTTAAAGGCTGTTGATGATGATTGATGTGATATTATTAAAGAAAGTCAAGATTACATACATAAGAATTTTATCTAAGAAAGGTGAGACGGAGCAATCGCGCCAACACCAACTGAACGGAGTGCTAAAGGAATACAGAATTAAATTATAGAAAATGTACTACCATTGTCGAAAATTAATTCAACTCATTATACCCGTTTAATCTTATATCCAGATAGTTGGCGTTCTGAAATGTCGTAAGTAACTAGATGATTCAACTCAGTCGTAAACCTGAATGGATCATATAACTTTACTGCATCAGTAAACGGGCTACGCAATTATTTTAATTTGTACATTATTAAAGTCATTCGTAAAGTCCAAATTGGCTTTATTTAATAAAACCATTTGTCGGCTATTAGTAAAGGGATTATAAAGATTATAGCAGTAATATTTTGTAGTTCGGTGTTATTGTTGTAGGTCGTAGAGCCCTCGTTAGAACTAGTTCGGTCTGTAGCCAACCCCTAAGGTCAGGTGTTCACGGGCGGGATGACATAAAATGCAAAGACGAGACGTAACTTTGTAACCATTGAAAAGTTGCGATTAGCTGACTATTTAAAGTAAGAATATACTCGGATCTGTTCCCCGATCTGATAGGATGATAGAAATATAGAACGGATATTAATACCACATACAGCATCACTGCAAGAATTTAGAATAAAGTACAAAAATGCGCAACATCAAGCGTAAATTCCTTAGACGTTTTATTTATGTTTAAAAATGTTATTCTTAAATGAGGAGTGACAAAATGTATGCGCTTTAATACTCTACACAGTAAAGCAGAAAGCACTGAATACCGGACGCTATGAAAAATAAAAAGCTCGGAATATAATTGTTTTTAGATTTGCTGGCTATTTCTGGTTTTAAGAAACTAGCTGACCCGACGGACGTTGTTCTGTCATTCAATTCAAACTAGAATACGATACTAATAATAATTATTTTTATTGTTGTATATTTTGATATTGTACATGTTTGTAATTATGACCTGGCCGCTAGCGCAACACAGTCCAGGGGCTTCATTTGTGAACTTCAATGCCTTGCAATGTAAACATACAACGTTCATAGGTCTAATAGCAACGATTTGCTGCTGCTGTAATCGATTGCCACTTTATAATTAAATGCAACTCGATTTGAATCAAATGCTACATTTCTATGTTCTTGATATCGATTCCGTGCAACTTCATTTCGCCTTCCGGTTGCTTATCAGTTTGACTTGCTCTTAAATATCTCTGACTTGCGGCAGTGCGAGTTCTGTGACCTATGTTTATACGTCTAGTTCTTGGCATTCTTAATATCAAAATTTCAACTGAAAATTATTAATGAACAAACTTAAAACTCCATAAATTTTCTGATTCAATCGACTGTGCAGTGTGCACTAAGAAATGAAAACCATAATTCATGAACAATATGCAAAATCAAAGCAAAATGGTTTGATTTTATCTTGTCAAAGATATCATTCCGACCAGGGAGCTGGGTAAGGGTTATAATTCGTTCTTAATGCCGACCATGGATTTTCGTGATGAAGGCGTTGATTCCGACCGATACACCTAATTGACGTAAAGATAATATAACGCTACGCTAGAATTTATTATGTCTTTGTAAACGATATTGACGGTGTGCGATCTGTCGGAACAACTGACAGACAACTGTCAAACAAATGACAGTTAGTTCAAACGTGCTTAGCAAAGAGTATATAACGCTGGGGCTAAGGTTACATTAAAAAAGTTGATAATAAAGGTTAGTCGTTAAGTTTCTTATTTTATTTATAAATTATCTATTCGCAATTGGCTTATTTTTTTAAATGTAAGAAAATTCTACGAAGCAGTATTATAGTATTAGAAAACATTTAAAAAAAAGTCGAATGAACTCGGTAAAGCCGTGTTCAAGTAATAGCATGACCAGGAGAAATAGGGGTTCATTTTTATAAATGTAGATCATTTAGTTAGTTATCTATATATATATAGATGTAAAATGATCTTAAATGTTTCTTATTTTCTGTGTTTTATATTATCTTTCCTTTTTAATCTTATTTTTAACCGAGTGTGTGTAGTTTTTTTAGTTAAGTTCTCTGAACATGAAATTTTGTATATTTAGAAACATAATTAAAGAAAAAACTAGGCTACCGTTAGCAAAAACGTAGCCTTAAAGAACTTGATTCTAAAAATATTTATTTTCAATAACTTATTCAATCATATTTAGCCTCTTTCTAATGAATAGAATGTTGATAAATTAAAACAAATACAAGAAAACTATTTAATTAAATGAACTTTGAAAATAAAGTCGAATCATATAAATAGGAATTTATTTCACTCAACGTCTGTTAGAAACTTGATTTAAAGTGTTCCGTAAACACTTTTAAGAAATCGATGATGTCTCAGTATGTTATTATACTCAGATGGAAGCTATGCCTTATTCGCTTTACACGGACTAAGATTGTTTACCATCTCCGGATACGGCAGCGGGCTTATAGATGGCCGGAGGTGGCGCCGGCCGCGGGCCCGGAAACGCCGCCATTGTGCCGCTTTGCCTTGAGTCTGACAACTACCAGGCGCTCCGAATAGCAAGGGGTTTGACAGAGATCACTGGAGTTTGCCCCCACTGTTATGCATGGCGCGTAATACTCGCCCGAGACTTGCAAAGCTCTGTAAAGTAGGTCAGTACAATAGTGGTCGTGTCTTGGACGGCTTCTACTGAATAGCTATTTATTTTCAGTGCCTAAAGATTATACAGGCTTAAAATAGATTGGTGATTATTTGTCTACCAACCGTTAAATTTCTTACCACAATTCAATGTTGGAATTCTAAGTTTGTATTGAGTGTTCTCTTGAATTCTAAGTATATTTTAAAGTAGCTAACTAGATAGCAATCAAGCTAGTGACCGAAGGAGTATTAAGTAAGGATTCTTGTGATTTACGAGAAAATCGATTTATTGTACACGTGTATATCAATTGATATGTTTACATTTAATTTTACTACAAACTTTCCTCACTTAAAATGAATTACCGAAGTGCGAAAAATTAATTAATCGCGCTATGGGGAATGTGAAAAAAGGACCTTTTTTTATCAAAAATGTTTATTTTTTTAATATTCATTGAGTATTGACAAGCGTTTGATTTGTTTTTTTAGATTTGTATTATTTTTTAGGACAATCTGATTTATTTTTTTGCAATTTGTCAAATATTTGAATTGTATAAACGAAGAATAAAATTTTCCCAACAAAAGTTTGTATTCTCTTCTACAATAACTTCATATTCCTAAATGCTTTCAATTTTCTCACGCCACTCGCAGCGCAGGCTGGTGATTGAAAAACAAAAAAATGCTTTTTTCTGTTTTCTTTTTCTGTTACAAATTTGCAAGTCTCGAGTCCCGAGTTATTAACCATTTTCCCTGAGGATGCAGAAGCAATATGGTCGGACAAGTTGATTAAATTTCTAACATTAACTAATTAATTTAGATAAATAAGCTATCCTATATGAAGTTTTGAATTCGTGTTGTAATTTAAATGATATTCCTAAGAATGCAATTTGCACGATCAATTCTTCAATTGTTTCTATATTTTTATTCTAAGTTTTCTAAATATTATACAAAAACATTTTTTTTATAAAATAGCTGGCAAACGAGCAGACGGGTCATCTGATGGAAAGCGACTACCGCTGCCCATGAACGCCTGCAACTCAGGAGTCACAAGCCAAGAAGCCTGCCCCTGTCAGATGCTTCACCCTATTGGTCCAAGTATTGTTAAGTTAAACGCAGCAGTCTATCATGGCGGACATCGCAGGCCATTATTTAAATTGCCTTTGTTGACGCACTCAATGTTGTACGAGAACAATGCTAGACCTTTGTGCTTGCTCTCTTATTAAATATAAGGTATACTCTTATTTTTAAGTTCGCGGAATGAGAGGGTTGGAGATGGGTGATTAGGCTCATTAGAATCGTCACGTGTTCAGTGACTCATAATTAGTATAAATACCAGGTTTCATTGTTATTAGACAATTAGTCTTTGAGTTATCGTCAAGCAAGCAACATAATCGGGAGTGAAAAGTGAAACATGGAAAAAATCGAATATCGTGCCGTTATAAAGTTCCTTACCAAGCAAGGAAAATCAGTTGCGACCATAATGAATGAGATTTCATTGGTTTACGGCGACTCTTGTCCAGGAAAAACCATGGTGTACAAATGCACAGTTTATTTAAACAAGGAAGGGAATCCCTTGAAGACGACCCGAGGCCGGGCAGGAGCATCGAGGTGATCACGCCAGAACTTATCCAAAAAGTCGAAAAAATTGTACTCGACGATGCTCGACTAAAGAAAAAACAACTCTCAGAAATGGTTGGAGTATCTGATACAACCATTTTTAGAATTCTGCACGATCATTTTGACATGACAAAGGTCAGTGCAAGATGGGTGCTGAGAATGCTCACGCCGACGCAAAAACAACAGCGCGTAGAGTGTTCACGTGCATTTTTAGACCTTTGTAATGAAGACAAGGATGCTGTATTGAGTAGAATTGTTACTGGAGACGAAACTTGGGTTCATCATTATGAACCTGAGTCGAAACAAGGCTCCATGCAGTGGCATAAAAAGGGCACAGCACCTCCCAAAAAGTTTAATTGAAGTTTAATGAAATAATTTGGTTTTTTTATTTCCACCCCTTATCCCCCATTCCGCGAACATAAAAACGCTCCCTCGTAGGTACTGCTCGTGACATTAAATCAATTTTACATATCAATTATGGTACTGTAATATTGAAAAAAAAAACAGATAGAAAAAGTCGCCGTGCCTTAATAAAAATATATTATCAGTAGCTCGCAGATGCTTCTGCAATCGATATCGTGGCGAATGAAAAATTTTATTTTTATACTGCTTTTAGTAATATTCCCTGTAAATTCCTTCTATTTTATTAAATGTAAGTTCATATATCGACAACATTCCTAAACGCATTCGTGCTCGCAATGAATTTATCGTCAGTACAAGTAAAACCTATAGACTCGAATCAACAGCAGGTGACATTTAAGAATAACCGGACGATATTATCAAAGTATATAGAGTGGCGGTTTAGCTTGACATCGGGCAATCCGTTCCGCATCAATATTGCATGGTGTAGTCGGCAGACGCCTTACCCGCCGTCCGCCTCTACTCTTTTCATTACTGCAACCCTAGTACATCCGATGCGACTTTGAGACCCACTAATAACAGGTATTTTTATTTATGGGGTGAATCTGACAAATATTATTTTCAGATCAAATGAAAATATTATACATCAGCACAAAAATGAAAAATATTGGAATAAAAAAAATATATTTGAAAAAGGTCTTTAAACTAGAATAATAAACGTGTTAGTCTTTCTTTAAAGTAAAGATTTTAGAGGAAAGCGTTTAAATACCCTCTCCGTGTGAATGCATTTAAGTGCCTAGATGGGTTGGGGCGAGTTTAGTCAAGAAGGTATTAGAATTTCCTTCTAGTTTTAAATATACGAGAAAAAGTCTCGGTGTTCTAATTATTTCATATTTTGCACAATAAATCTTTACTTGCGTTGTATATACACATCAATATATTTGGGAACTACAAACAAATATGAGAAATACAGTTTATTAGTAACATTTCTTCAATCGATACATTTCCTTTTTTTTTGTTTTCTTTAACTTGGAAGTTCAATAATTTTAGTAAAATTATAAAATAATGCCGAAGTGCTGGCATTGTTTTATTATTTATATTTAATATAAATGACACTTTTAACCATAAATTGAACTGTAATTACTGTGTTTACCAAGGAAGCCACCCCCTCGCATAGAATCCGGCCGACTTTTTTATGCGTACTGACGCTTCTAAAGCTCAGTCGTGTAGTACCACCACACCTCCGGTGGAAACGGGGAGGGCAATCAGTCGATTGAGATGTCTTCTCTTGACAAATAGATACAGGATAAAAAAATGTTATCATAAACTTTATATTAAATAAACTTTATTTAACTTTATTTTAAAAATTATATTCCATGTATGCAAATATCTTGAATAGATGTCACTTAGAAGCAATATTGTGGATCTATGCCAATAAAAACCTTGACCTTCAAACCTTCAAGAAAAGAGCGTACTCCTTCCTAAAAGGCCGGCAACGCGTTTTTGACTCTTGAGTTGCAGACGTTCATGGGCGGCGATGGTCACTTTCCATCAGGTGACCCGTCTGCTCGTCTGCCCCCTCTAACATAAAAAAAAATCTAGACGAATGCCAACAATATAAATTAATAGTAGAAAAGAATTAAATATGAACAAATGGTTGCTATTTTGACTCTTCTTCTGCTGTGTTTTGACAGCGTCCGAATGACATTCGAATTACTGAACTCACGCTGTTAATTTTCTCACCATATATATGAAATAATAGGCCAAAACCCCCTCTAAGGAGAAGCCTATATGTCCAGCAGTGGACTATTACAGGCTGTTGATATGTGTGATGTGTGTTAGAAATAAATCGATGCTATTATCTTTGTTTGATGTACCGGCAATATTCATATAGTACTGTAATAGATTTATGTTTTTATGGATAAATAACTTCTTTTTTTTTGGAGCTAAGCGAAAAGCTGGTATAATTATAAATGTATTCTAACTTTGAAAATGATGAAGGATCTGTGTCTTACGAGTATCTGCTTTAATTGGCCTGTTGGTCTAGTGGTTAGTGACCCTGACTGCTAAGCCGGAGGTCGTGGGTTCGATTCCCGCCCAGGACAAATATTGTGTGATGAGCACGATCATTTGTTCTGTGTCTGGGTGTTATTTATCTATAATATGTATGTATTTAAAAATATATAAGTATGTTTATCAGCAGTCTGGTTACCATAGTACAGGCTCTGCCTAGTTTGGGATCAGACTGCCGTGTGTGAGATGTGTGAAGTTATTATTATTATTATTATTACGTCATTTTATACCTTGTCTGGTCTCCCTTTTATTTTAAAGGGGTAACAAAATCTAATACACGGGCCTTAGCCAAGTGTGCCAAAAAGGGATGATGATATGAAGTTAAGATGATGAGGATGAAGCGAGAAATTTGCGTGTGAGACGGCATGTGTTAAGAAGGACTGCTTTTTGTAAGAGTATGAGAGAGGATTTCGGCATTTCCAATGTGTTGAGGCTATCTTGAAGAGTCTTCGGTACTACGCCAGTTGTAGATATGACAATCGGTACTATTTTAACTCTATCTACCTGCCATTGCCTTTTTATTTCCGTTGCTAAGTCTATGTATTTAGTCATCTTTTCTGTGTGCGTCGTGAGGAGATTGTGTGTGTTACATACTGCTATGTCTATAATAAAAACTATTTTGTTAGTTTTGTCTAGTATTGTTATATCCGGTCTATTATAATGTATGGTTTTGTCGGTAATTATTGTCCTATCCCAATATATTTTAAATGCATTATTTTCTAAAACTGTACTGGGTTTATATTTATAATAAGCAGTTTTATTTGAAATAAATGAGTATTTGTGAGCTAGATTTTGATGGATTATTGCTGCAACTTGGTCATGTCTGTGTTTATAATCAGTTTGTACAATAGATTTACAAGAACCAGTGATGTGTTGGATGGTTTCGGAACTGCTATGGCATCGTCTACATAAGTCGGTAGGAAGGTTAGGGGTACGGATTATGTGTTTTTTATAGTTAAGAGTATCGATAACCTGATCCTGAATAGCGATCACAAAAGCCTCGGTTTCTGGGAAGAGTTCTCCGCGCCGCAGCCACTCGTTCGACGCTTTTCTATCGACGTGTGTTTGGCTGAGATCGGCGAGATGTCTGCCGTGTAGAGACTTTTGGGCCCATAAGTCTATTTTCTGCTGTTTGCTCAATAATTTTGGTTGAATGTTTGTGTCGTTTAAGTTGAGCGGAGTTAATTTTTTGTCTATATCGGTTAAGAATTTATGAAAATGGGATTGTCCGGCTTGAGCGTAGAAATATTTGCGTAACTTATCTATTAGATTGTTGTGTAGATTCTGTATGTCGATGAGACCTCTTCCTCCATCTTGCCGTGGTAATGTAAGACGTTGTGTGCACGATCTGGGGTGATGTTTCCTATTGGTTGTCATGTGTGTGTTGATTGTGCGCTGTAATTTAATGAGATCGCTCTGGGACCAGGCTAAAATCCCAAACGAATAAATAAGAACTGGTATTGCATACGTGTTGATGGCTTTGATGGTATTGCGTGAGTTTAATTGGGTTCTCAAAATCTGACTTATTCTGGCTTTGAATTTCTGTGTTAACTCTAATTTTGTCTGTTTTTGCTGAATCTGTCTAGACTGGCGGAATCCTAAATATTTATACGTCGTATGTTCATCCATTGGTTCTATTTGTTCACCTGTATCAAGTGTATAAAAATTGTATTCTGTCTTACCGCGGTTGATTGAGTGAGTTTTACATTTGTCTACCCCGAATTGCATGTGAATATCTCTCGAGAATGATTGTGTGATGTCAGTTAGTTTATTAAGTTCAGTGTTATTAGTTGCATAAATTTTAATATCGTCCATGTAAAGTAAGTGTGAGAGTATGTGGAATGAGTTATTGCATCTTAATTTAAATCCTATATTTGTACTATCTAGCAGTTCAGATAAGGGGTTGAGTGCCATACAAAACCAATGCGGGCTAAGCGCATCTCCTTGAAATATGCCTCTTTTAATTTTTATCAAGTCAGTGGTTAACTCGTTATTTATTAATTTTAATTTAGTTTTCCAATGAAGCATGGCTGTGCTTAAGAATGTTATGAGACTAGGGTGAATTTTATAATGGTCCAATACATATAATAACCAGCTATGGGGGACAGAATCAAATGCTTTCTTGTAATCGACGTACATCATATGGATGTTCCTATTTTTAGTTTGGGCTTGTCTCATTACTATTGAGTCTATGATTAATTGTTCTTTACAACCTTGGCTATTTTTTTTACACCCCTTTTGTTGTTCTGCCAGCACGTTGTATTCATTTAAGTGTCTGTAAATAATTTCGCTAATGCAACTTGTAATAATTTTATATATAGTTTGCAAGCATGTGATAGGTCTGTAATTTGCAGGATTTTTGGAGTCTGAACCTTTTGGTAGCATGTATGTGATTCCTTGTGTTATGAATGTTGGCAAAGTGTGCGGTGATTGAATGAATTTGCAAATGTGACTGTGGACGAATGGGTGTGTGCAGGTTAATTTTTTATACCAGTAATTGTGTATATTGTCGGTGCCTGGTGCCTTCCAGTTATGTGTGCGATTGATGATCTGAATGAATGTGTCAACTGGGATGTTTTCAAACTCCATTTGGTTAATGTTTGATGTGTCTGCTATTTTTTGTAACCAGTCGGCATGAGTGTTGTGTTGCACTGGGTTTTCCCAAATGCCAGCCCAGAATTGATGAAGGTTTTGTGGTGAGGGGATTTCTGCAGTTTTTGATGTTATTTGATTATTATGTCCTAGGGTTCTATAAAACTGTTTTTCATTATTTATGAAGTTTCTATTTTGCTGTTTCCGTTTAGTACAATTTAAATATCTTTTAAGTCTATTTGCGGTCGCGTTTAATTTCTGTTTTAGTGTGTCAAGAAAATGTTGTGGTTCTGTGTTAGGTTCTTCGTGTTGTGAATGAGTTTTATATTTATTCTTTATTTCCTCTACAGTTTTTAGTATTCTCTGACTTCTATTTCCTGACATGTATTGTGTTAATCTTCCTATTTCTAATCTATATTTTTCTATTCTGCTTTCAATTCTTCTTTGCCACGCAGGCGTCCTATTCCGTTTATAAGTGATTATACTATCTTCAGTGCTAAATTTAGTGCCGTTACAAATAGCAGCTGTATAGGCTGCTGAATATATTAAGGTGTGTAATGAACTAAAGTCTAATTCGTGGTTTAAGTGTTTCGGTAAAATATTGATATTTAGAAATTGAGTAATTTTAGCAAATTTTCGTGACGTCTTTTGTTTTGGAATATATGGTCTTGCTTCTGGATCAATTCTATTGAAACGTGTAAGAGCTTTATTAAATTCTATTTCTATCCTATTACTATCTAAACTACTGTTACTATCCGTGTTATGAATCGTGATGTTTTCATTCTGTGCATTAGTTGTTGTGGTTGTTTCAGTCAGTGTTAGTGTACAGTCTATTAGGCTTTCGTGTGTGTTGTGTGTTTGTTCAGTAATAGAATCGTTTAGGTTAGGTAAAATTTGGTTATTTTGATCTGTTAGCTTTAACTGTACTTCATGCTTTAATTTATTTATTCTGTTAGTGTATGTTTTATTAATGAATATTAGTCTTCTTTGATCTGCTATTCTCTGTTCAGTTAAATTAGATAAATTCGGATGTTTTTCTAAAAACAAATCATAAAGTTTTTTACGGTAGGCAGTCTTATTTGTCTCCAGTTCTGTTGCTTCAAGGTAGCATCTTATAACATCATCGTTCATTTCTTCCGTCCATTTCATTCTACTGTTGTTGAAAACATTTGCTCTATTGCGTGTTGTGTGCTCGTCGTGACTATGTATCTGTGAATGGTTAAGGGTTTTATCTCCTATTTGCTCTTTTACTTCAAAAACTATCTCGTCTAACACAGGTTGTGACAGTAATTTTCTTCTAATTATGGCTCTTTTTTGATCTCCTAATCGTTGTCGAGTGGCATGCATGTCGGGATATCTGTTGTCAAATTCTCGATGCAAAGCTTCTAAATAGTTGTTCATTTGTGAAGTCTCGCAGTTTGTTATTAAAAGGTATGTACGCCATATAAAACGGTTCATATCTTCAGTCCATTTCTTTCGCGTACGAGAAGGGCCAGCAGTGGGTACAGGGTTAGTGGCTAATGCCTCCTGCACAGCAGCCGTTGACCTTGTAGTTCGGGATGAGTATGTACAAGTAGATGATAGTGATGAGGTGGGTGATCGAAATAAGCTATGGGTTGAAGACGGTGATGGTATATTAGAGAAGAGTGAATGTTCTGACTGTGTGGTACTAAGTGAGGGTGAAGGTAATCGCTCGGTTGATCGACGTTGCATAGCATACGCGTTATTGGTGCTAGTGCTTGATAATCTTGCTGTTCTTCTTGTCATGTATGGAAGGCAAGTTTGAGGGATGGAAGAAGATAATGTTTTTGTATCATCGCCTGAAGAATCGGCTGTGACCTCAACGTCATGAGTCCGCCAGTTCAACTCATTACGACCGGCTGTAGCTTCTACGCGATGAGCCCGCCTGCTCAGCTCACCTCGACCGGCTGTAGTAGATTCTTTGGTGAGAGTCCGCCTGCTCAACGTCCCACCACCGATGGTTCGCATGCTGTGGCACCCAGCATCGGCTCCAGATGCGCCCCGGCGCTCCCCGGGAAGCGACCGTAAATTATACTTCTTCTTCTCAGTTTCCATAAGGTGCTCCATTGAATGGGTTTGGGATCGTTAGTTGGATAGGTGCTAGTATCAGGTCTCCGGCCACTTCAGAAGCAGAGACCCAACACAATGATGAGTTGTTAAGATCATAACCAGTACCCGATACCCGTAAGCCCCCCCACCACGGCAAGGTGATCCCCCGGGGGGGTTATTATTATTATTATTATAGTTATTATTATTATTATTAAGCCTGATCAAACGGCTTTTTGACTAATATGTCGTCCTGTTCAACCGAGATAGTTTCGGATCAATGATGCGATGTACGAGTATAATGGACTTAGCAGTAGCAGACCTTATATTTCGATACTTGACTAATGATCTGTTTTGTAATAGAAACCAGTCACTGATATTTGTATTCGTGCTGCAGTGGTTGACAAATTAGCGATGTTTGATACTAACCTAACCTCTTCGGGAATATATCTATCTTAAAGAACGGTACCCTTACAAGAGCACTCGTGTGTATGTGTTCATCTGTCTCCGCCAATATGTTCCGAATCCACAGGACTAATAAGGTGTTTTTCTTTTGATAATGGGTATGAAATCATATCTGTTACATTGTTAACATAAATTCTACAACCACTGTTGTTATCTCCTTAACAAACACCTATTAGATAATATGGAAACAACAAAACGTAAGACTTGAGAACAATCAATGAACACCATCAAAACTTTACCCGCTACTCGCCATAAAATGCGCAAATGTATTCGATAATTGTTGACAAATAGTCCCTTTCCCTCTGACACAGCATATTTTTATGAACAGCGTCTTGTCAGACTTTCCCTCGTCTCTCAAAAAGAATAAAGTCCACCATTGTTTACGTCTACAGTTTTTAGACCCGCCATTTCCATTAGCATCCGTATGAATAATGCAAGTAGGGGCCCTTTTTAAGGCGTAGCCGTTTATGTAGAATAGTACAGTTTATATTTGTTGTCTCTGTCTTGTCACCCCGCCTACCGTCCCTTCGGTACACAAAAACGGCATGCAACTGAGCCCTGTCATGTGAGATATCCTGGTATTTTATATTACCCTGGTAGTTTTATGGAAATGCAACTATGTCTCTTTTGTTGTATAATTTCTTACAATGTTTAAATTTCATTATTTAAATTTATAAACATACAGGAAATTTAATACAGGAATTTAATGAACATTTCATTTTTAACTCAAAACTAAAAATATGTATGTTCAATACTTGATACAAATAAAATCATTTTTTTTTCTTTTACGTAATAATATCTTGTAAAAATGGACCTTATATAAAACAGACTGAATAAAATAAACTATACCAATTTAACATTTTATTTATTTAATTCTTTTTGCACAAGCAACAATTTATTGTACAATGGCGGACTTAATGCCATAGGCATTTTCTCCCAGTCTACTTTTGGGTGGTGTGAAATGTCTGAAGAGGTGCACTATAAATTAAATAATGATGATATAATAATAATCAAGGAAATGGACAGAAACTGTCTGACGAAATACATACTGTGATAAACATACATAATATGTAACTCAGCAAGTACATATTATGTACTTGCTGAGTTACATACATACATACATATAATACACTATATAAAACTTTAGGGATGTGATGAATCTGCTAGAGTGTCGAGAATTAGAGCTTAGACTTTCGTTTTTGATGAGAGGCGGCTGGGTGCTATCCTGATTGCCAGAGACAGAGCGTTCCAGAGGAGGACGGATTGGATTAGGAACGAAGCGTGAACACATTCCTTTCATAATATTTGTCAGAGATAATTATAATTGTAAACCGCGCTAACCCTTAATCGCTCGCCACATCAATTTCCACAAATCTGCCAAACATTTAAATGTGCAAAAGGACGACTCACACTTACATCGTCCCACATGCGTAACTCGTAGTACACTGGCTCCACTAATTAAACACCTTTGTTATCCCCACCTCATAAGGGATACATCCAATTAAATTATCGTAAATCCAAACTCACCGGCCGAGGCACATGACGAGGATCATAACATATCTATAAGCTTGGAGGACAGGCCAGTCAATTTGGTACTCATATTAGTTGTTGAATTGAAGTACTAGTCTTAATCAAAGCTGTGGAACAAGTCTTCAACGTAATTCAGGACATAATGTGTATTTTTTATTTATTTTTTATTTTAATGATTAAATTAAAACACAGATGTTTTACTGAATTCAGTTAGTTATTTACTTTGGTGCCTGTTGACTGTCCTGTTGGTCTAGTTGTTACTGACTCTGTCTGACTGTATAAAAGTATTGCCTGCAAATTTTTTGCGTTTAGATCGCCTCTGTCTACTCCTTCGTGATAAAAACGTGAGAGCGTGTGTGCATGTCTGTTGTATTTTTTACTTCCACGTCCAAATAGACAACGTTAATTTAATTTAGAAAATTTTGTGTGCGTCTTAAATTCTGTGCTTCACTAACCACGTTTCTTCATCTAGTCTGAGTCTACAGGAAATATTTCCATGATCTAGGCTAGCATACTGAATAATTTAAAAAAAAAACTGAATATATTCAGACGGTCACGGTTACAAGTCCAGTGGCACTTTTACGAATTTTAGCATTATAACTAGTTGGATTTATGATCTTCTTCTATTAACGTGTATCACACATACGTATACACGCTACATGCATAATATCACCATAGTAACTAATTTCAACGTAATTGCCAAACTGTCCGTCTGGCGCTGCGGTCGACGCTGATGCGAGTGCCGCCGTTTCAAAACGTAACTTGCAACCACACAGTAACTTTCTTAGATTTCATGAAATGTAGTTAAAATGAGTGCAGTAGTATAACAAACGTCGAATAATATAAATCTTTGGTTCAATATTTTAAACTAGTAGTCACTAAAAGTTAAGGGTAGATTTGAAACAACTATTTTATTGTTTCAAAAATTTAGTTACGAGCATTTAATTTTACATTATTTATTGCTACTGATTGTTTATATTGAATATCTGTAATCAAAATGCCTATTAGTATTAAAGCCAGGGCTAACATAGCTTAACGTGGGCTTAATACCTATATCTGATATATAAAATTAAACTCGCTTAAGTGTAAGTTATTTTGTTTGATTGTGTGATGACAATTGTCTTAAAAAAATCTCTTAAGTATTGGGTTAAAATGTCTCATTAGTTTTAGTTTTAGACGTTGAGTTAAAAGATTATCCAGTCGCCACTTGTTAACCAGTCTGAGCGACGCTTTATGGTTGGTGAATATAGAAACAAATGGTTGCAAACCAACGAGACTTCAATTACGTCGAGGTTCTGAACGACATAATGCTACCTACCATGCTTTGTGCTACCTGTTTATCTCCTGGTAAAATTTTGTGAACCTATTTTGTTGAAGAAAATTGTGCGATACACCGTACTGGTATTATTAGTTAATGGTTTCTTCAATATTCGAATATTAAGGTTATTCCATGGCCAGCGCGATCCCCTGGTCTATACCCTATAGGCTTTCATGCGTCAATGTCTTCTTAGTTGTATCATAAACAATGGAGGTCACACATAAGATTAATAAAAATAAAATATTATATTTAAATACCAATACCTTTTTCTTTACGTAATAATTTAGTTTATGATTGTAATATAGAGGTAAAGTTTCAAACTTCTATTCCTTGAGAAACTGAACAAATTAAACTGTAAACGTCTATAAACAACACGAACAAATTGTATAAGCAAACAAAATGGTTTATGAACATGTTAAACTTAAATGTGTTTATTTTCATCGTTTCATATGTCTTAGAGGTTGATAATAATATAAATAAATTATGAAAAATAATGACTTTTTTCATTAAATTACATATGCCTTGTTTCCTACTTAAACTGTAGTCATTGTAAAGTAACAGAATTCAATAAATACATCCTGTCTTGAAAACAAAAGTCTAAACATTGATCAGGTACTGAGTATCAAACAATCGCCACTCGTTATCAGGCACAAAGTGCAAGTGAGCTAATCGTACTAGTAATGGTTTTACGACTGTATTGAATTTTAGCATCGCTTTTCAATAGGTGCTACCACTGGAAGTTCAATATATATATACTCAACACTAGTCAACACTATATTTTTGTATATACATTAGTAATATGTGTGTTCATTGAAACATCACACTCACAAGAATAGGCACAGAACCGGCGTGCGAATATGAACCTTACGGTGCTACTGCATTTATGACCGTTGACTGTACATCAAATAATTTTCATGCTTTTTATTTTTAGGTATTCTAAAATCTTAGGAAAATACTAATAATTTTATTAGTATTTAAAAACAAATAATTTATTGTCATGTCTTTGTTTAATTTATATTTATATTATTTTCCTATATTTTCTCTCGTGCCAGGATAATGTTTTACTACGCGTGCAATATTTAAGGTGATGCGCTTTATAACCGAGGCTTACTGGCTTTCACAAAGTCCTGGTAAGCCATGTTACGAAATAATGGTGGTAAATTGAGGCAAATTGCAACAAAGTGGCCCCGCTCCGACTAATTCTCTCGGTGCGATTTAACGCCATTGTTGAAGCTGTCCCGGTTCCATCATCGACTCCGGCTGGCTGCTGGTACTTATGCAGGCAAATCCATGTAGATAAATAAAATTGTGGATACGTATTTAGCATTGCATAGTTTTTTATTTGTTTTATAAGATATGTAGTGTTGCTGTGCCTTAATAATGATTTTTAGTATATCCACAATGTAAAAGGCTAAAATAATAATTAATTAGGCTATATTAAGTTAATGTTGTCAATGTCTTAGGCAATATAAATTTCTGAGACTAAACAACTATGTAATACTGCTACAAGAATAACCCATGTATTTTCCCACGTCCGAGACAAACTAGGATGGATTCCATCGATGTGTCCGAGGGTCGCTTGAAAATACATAAATTTTTCTATTTAACAATGAAACACGCACTCACACACACATAATGAAAAATACTTGATATAAATAGACTTCGAGCCTCGTAAAACTGCTATGTTAAACATGCTTCTAAGAATATGAATTGGTCGGTTATTTCATTTACTTGAACGTATAAAATTAAGAAATTTTATATAAAACGGCGTGAGGGGTCTATGAACCACTGATTATAACGAAGTTTCTTTCGCTTTATAGTAGACGTTTGCTTTAAGTATATATGAAATATATATGAGCGGCGACGCGCCAACTAAAGTGTCGGAAAAAGTCTTGTTACTCATTTTCCGGTCTCGCTCCCATCCGCTCAGAGCGTAGGTATAACGTGCGAAAAGGAACTTCGTTCCAATAATCTGTCAACTAAAAAGAAATGATAAATCTCAACCTATTATAGCTATGATACTCGTATATATGTAATAATTATATAGTACTAGAGAAATGTGTATTGGGCCCGCCAAATATTTCTCATTTATTATTTTCCTCATGTTTTTTCGTTGTTGTAGGTAGATTTCAAACTCAAGATAAAATAAGGTTGTCCTTATGTTCAATGTTGTTTTTATATCTCAAAGAAATCCTTTTTGACAGACAGGCGTGTGTTGTGATTCTACATGTCAGCACAACTTCAAAGTTATGTCGGTAAAAGGAAACAAGACAAAGCGGCTAAACGAGTAACATGACATTTTACTTTGATAAGCAATAAGAAACAAATAAATGATACAATCGGGCTCACGCTTACTACGATCTCATAAACAAGAAGAGGTATTTCATTGCGATAACAGCAGTAGTGAAGGGTTTGAAATCTGTGGAGTAAATTCCGCGTTGTCGTTAATAATGAAGGTCTCATAATGTCTGTCGAGAGTGTAAGGCCTGCCACCTCCCTTTTGTCCGGGACACCCAAGCCACTTTATTTGCCCTCTCGTCTATCTGTTTATGATTTGGGTCGCAGAGATACGACAGTTTTACTGAGCCCCTATTTAATATATAATCGACTAAGTTTGTCTGTTTATTTGATTTAATGATTCAATTCTCTGTTTGTTTATAGCTAATTGGGTGCGAACAGTTCTTAGACATTCTATATATGGAATTATTCAACCCACATTGTGGAACTGCTGAATTTTGAAGGTGTGTAGGCTCACTTAAAATTGACTTCCATTTATTTCTTCTTTTTCCCCTTCCATGTGGTGATCCACATGGAAGGGGAAAAAGAATATTCTGTTCGTATATTCAATTGCATTCTATCTGTATATTGTGACCATCAACATAGCAATCCGTTTTATAATTTTCATCCAGAACCAGTTATCCCAACCATCTGCGAAAGATATTTCAAGTTCGTGTCATTAAGGAGTACTCCAATTAGAAAAGAAGGCAAACTTGAAGCAAACCCTATACCAACCCGTCTGACTAGCGTGTTATAGTAGGCCAAAACCCTCCTTTCTAAGGAGAGGCCTATGTCCAGCAGTGGACTATTAAAGGCTGTTGATGATTATGATGATGACTCCGATTAGCAATGCATAGTATTAGAATACTTCTAAAAATTATAATGCTACATTGAATAGTTATTTTAGAACTAGCTATGTGCCTATTGTTGTATTCTATATTACCTGTATAGTAATAAACTGTAAACTAAAACCGTGCTACATTAAAGATTTCCATACCTAATCGAAAGTAATCATTTCAATCAAACCAGTTCTCGAATTTTTTAAATGGAACTTCATTTGGAAGAAAATAATGAATGTTTTTGTTTGCAGGCAAGACTTCTAAGCTTAGAAAATATTGATTCACAAAAATATTTACTTTTGTGCATACTCGTTGCATTTACTTTTTAACAAAAAAAGTCATAAAATAATGGGCATCCCTCATTGATGCTTTTAATTTTAACAGATCGCATCTCTGAATTGTGGTATTCATATGTTTGCTGTACGGATGGTGTAGCGGTTTACTGCGCTGTGTTGTGTAGTGGGTTCGATTCCCACATGGGACACCACTTTGTGTGGTTTACAAATTGTTGTTCTGCGTCTGGCTATTCTTTGTGTCCATTGCATGTATGTTTGTAAAGTACCCGCGACACAGGAAGATGTCTTTAAAAAAAACCTAGATATTTGTAGCGAGGTTTAATCGTAAAATTTATATTTCAACATTTCTTCAGTCTATATCAAATCAGAATAAATTAAGATATCCTAGGTAGATTAAAACGAACGAAATTTATGTAATACTCAAAATTAATGCGTAACGATACAATTAAAAAAGTAAAAGTAATTTACGACTGTGAAAAAATGCTTTATTGCGATAGTATTTCTTAGAATTACTTAGAATTAAACAGTCACCTGTTTAATTTATAAATGTTTTATAGTATTTTGCTTATCTTAACTGGTGCAAGAGTTAAAAGCGGACCCACCTGGCTTCATTTGAAAACTCTTCGTTAATTAAAAGTCGTTAAAGTTATTAAACACAGTGTAACCAACTTGAGAAAAGTTGAGTGACTAGATAATGTCGTTTGACTGCTAACTCGGATAACAGGATTTAAGGAGTTAATGCTCTTAAATTAGTAGTAGTATAGTATACATATAATTACCTTTGGAGAACAAATTTTGCTTTAATTATACTAAATAGTTTATATATTACTAGCGATTGGCCCCGGCTTCGCACGGGTGCAATGTAGATACTACTGCTAATGTGGTGTCAGTGTGGAGTACATTAAATGCATAAAGTAATTAACGTATTTAATTTGATAAGAAATAATAATGTATTGTTCAAAATAGCTTCGTAAATCACCCATTTTTTTTTAATGTTTAAAAGCTAAAAATGGTTACTGTGAGTTATCCTTAAGAGATAGACATACGAGTATACCACCGACTTTTTTGTAGATCTTTTTAATATATACAATTCTGTACATTATTTGGTCTATCTCGTAAGGTTTAGCCAGCGCTTGCAATTAAGTTTTAGCCTAATACAATTTATGATGATGTGGGAGTACGCATCTGGTGTCCGAAATAGGTATTTTTGCCAGACATCACGTCAACATTGTAATCTGCACAACCATAATCAGTTTTTAAAGTGTAATCTAATTACTTTTTTAATAGTTTTGCGGTAAGAAAAAAGCTAGATATTTAAGTGCCTACTGTAGACATAGAGTACGGGGCTGATCCCTCCAACACGCCCACCACTGTAACTCCTATACACCATGATCAACGGCGGTAACCCACTAACACACCGAGTTATGACGCTCGGGAAGTGACAGGAAAAAAATAATCTGTCTTGGAACCTGGAAATTAATCAGAAGAAAATTGGAAGAGTTTGAAATATAATAAGTAAACGTACGCAGAGTAGTCTACTGTGTTAAAACGGTGGGGTATAGTTACATTTGGGTACTGAAACTACATCGGGGGCCGCTTTATGTGCATGGCCGGAGACCCTGGTGATATTTCATATTCAAGTGGACCGGTGCGTGCACAAAAGCCTTTGTCGCATTGCGCCTTTCGACTCTTCTCGAAGAAACTATATTGCCTTTTTATTCACTTATTTCTTTACTAACTACTAAGACCAATTGAATATTTTATAAAGTACTAGCTGTACCCGACCACGCTTCGCTGTGGCACATTGTAGATGCGTTGATGAGCAATGTGAACAAAACTCATGCGAAAAATATATAAAAACAAAATTTTAGCAATCAGTACAGATTTAAAAAAAATCTTTTAGATATATGTTTACAGATAATATGTTATTTTTCGTTAAATATATTTTGTATTTAACGGAGTCATGAACAAATAATTTTCTTAAAAGCAATGCGTTTTGAACACATCAACAGCCTCTTCACGGCTCCAAAAACGTTGACCACGTAACTTATTCTTCACGGTTATAAATAAATAGAAGTCGTGGGGGGCCAAGTCAGGTCTGTACGGCGGATGACCCGTTAATTCGACCTTTTGATCTTCCAAATAGTTTTTTCGGCTGATGTGTGGGCAGTTAGCATTGTCGTGATGAAAAAGGATTCTGCGTTGTCTGTTATTCTTTATTATTTCTTCAAAGACTTCTGGCAAACAAATGGGTCGTGTACCATTCAGAATTAACCGTTTTACGATCCTCTAGTGGCACTATAGCCACATGTCCATTTATACAAAAAAAACAAGCGACCATTTGCTTCAAAGTGCTTTTTGAACGAATGACTTTAGTTGGGTTCGGCTATCTTGGAACATCCGTCACAAACCCGTACACAAACCGTTAATTGTTTCGTTTTAGGATCATACGCATATATCTAAGTTTCATCACCTGTGTAGATATTATAGACAGCTTTTGACGCACCCTGATTGTACTTTTGTAACATTTTTTTACACCAATCGACGAGCCCGTTTTAGTCAATCCTCAAGTTGTGCGGAATCCAACGTGAACAATTTTTTTACAGCAAAATGGTCGTGTAATATTTTATATATACTCGTGATACTTATTCCCAGAGACGCCTTTATCTCGCGATATGTAACACGACGATCTTGCATTATTAGTTCCCGCACAGCATCAATATATTGAAGTACAACAACTGATTTAGGGCGAACTTCTTTAAATTCGTCGGTGAGCACAGACCGCCCTCGATTGAACTCACTAAACCAGTGATACACAGTTGTTTTTGATGGTGCTTTGTCCCCAAAAGTCGAAGTGAGTTGATCGAAGCACTGTTATTGAGTTAGTCCTCGCCGAAAATCGTAATAAATCATAGCACGAAAATTTTCACGAGTTAAATCCATAGTGACAAAGACACGCAATTTTCAAAACGAGCAACAAATGACAGCTACATTAAAAGTGTTGTATTCTTTATCCAAAGAGTTCCATTTTTTATTGTTATTATTAATTTTTTAATATTGTTCTGTAACTGGCCAGTTCCGGATACATAAATGGCAGCCCTCGTATTTTTAAAAAAAAATACCTGATAGTCATGTGCAGAGTCGTACGTCTCTAAAAACCGGAATGAGAAAATACCTCGGCTGTTGACAAGATCCGGATTACACAGCTCTATTTGCCATGATATTATTTCAGCAGAGTCCCTGATATACTTCAAAATTGTTTCAGCAACGACAAGTTAGGCCTTTTGCTCTTTGTCTTAAGATTCTTAATAATTAAGAGCCCATGATAGGTATTTTCAACACAAACAACAACCGATTCGAGCGAATCTTTAATGGACATTAGGGGGTTTGATTTACTTAAGTTATTAAAGTAAAACACTTGTTTCTTCTTAACCGTTCTTATCCGTACAATTTAAGTGACGGCAATTAGAGAAAATTTGGTACTGAACACGTAATGCCGATTACAATCTTGTACCACAACGTGTACGACAACTTTTTGTGTTTATCGTATTGGATATACATAAAGGTATTATTATATAATAATTGGAGGGGGGGATAACCACAACTGTGGGTAGTTCCAGGTGCCAACCATAGTCGGGTATCAAATGTCAAATAAAGAAAATTTTGAGCTCTGTGTTCATTTAATAATTTATAGACTACAGCTATAAAGGTTTTGTTTCTGAATGTCGATTGGTATAAACCGATTGACATTTTCATATTACTTAATATAGTTAACCTTTTCACCTATTGATTCATTAATTAAACTCGGAACATACACAACGAAAATAATAATTAAAAATTTCTTTTATTCTTAAGTCGGGTAATAAAAACAGGTAAGACATTGTTGGTAGCACAGTTTCGATACAACGTAATCCATTCAAAACTTATTGCATATATCAGCCCACAACAGGCGACACCTTCAATCAAGTTCTCACTATCGATGTACCAACTATATGGCAAGTTCAGAATTTCGCACATTAAGTGTCTAAGACACGAACCCTTCAACTAGGTGTTGCTAAACTCCTCTAATGTATTATAATTATACGCTTCAGTGGCTCTACGATCCTGGTATTTCGGGTGGGATAACGGCGTGATATGCTTGTTAAACTTGTATAACATTGAATCTACCGTAAAATTTGATAGTACGGGTTAGACATAATTCGCAAGTATATCGGCCAACTGGCTATAAGTCATTAAGTATGTACATATAAATATCCAAAACTTACAGGAGCAGGTTGAACAATTTCATTATGTATTGTCGGACCCGACAGATGTTATCGTGCCTGAACTTAATCAATCAGTAATGGATTTTCTTTGTGTGTTGAAGTGATTTCGCCATTAAAACCAAAAATCTTAAAAAGTAACGATAAAACTTAGGCTTAAACTAAATTAACAATCGAGCCCAATAGGCCATAGCATAGGTACAAGAATCAGAGTCATTTCGAATGGAGTCCTTATAATCTTAAAATCAGTAGCTGGTCCTCTTGCATTTTTTCTGCAACGAGTAAATTGCTGGTGTTTACATTGTATTTTGCAAATTCCGAAATCGTTTGACCGATATCCTTGATTAAGAATTGTGTTTTTCCAAGATGAAAGTTTCAATCTTGTCTTCGTTCTGCTTGTGTTGTTAGTAGACGGCGGGTAATATCAAATAAAATAAGGTTATACTTTTGCAAAATAATTTTACTATACAGTTTTATTATTGAATTGTACAATAAAAGCGGGCCCCTTTATTACAACTTTACACTTTCTCACTGTGACTGGAACAAAGAGGGCGTTGTATTCAGTTATTTCACTAACAAACCATTTCGCCTGCTCCTGAACAAATAATAATTACAAAGAGTATTGATAGATTAATGTTACGTGAATTGCTTTCCATGTATTACAAGTTGTTGCCAGTAAATATAACGGAATAATAGGGATCTAATAAAACGTTATTGTAAGTATTGTAACCGTAACAAATATAAAAATACTCGTATATTGGGAGTAGTATGATTTATAGAGCATTAAAACTGGCGGGAACTAAAACAATAATCGCCGCAAAACATTCGTTCAACTTTCGTGATATCGGATTAAATATGAAAATAATGAGTAAGGGAAATATATACCCTTGTTATATACTTTTAGGGTTTACACATTAGGGCGATACTTGTAACGAATGTAATTGCTATAGAGAGAAAACAAAATTTATTACATTATATAGCTTTTAAGTAAAGCAGAGCTGTATACTGAATGTTGTAGCGAATGTTTCGTGTAAGACGAATAGGTATGCTCAACTTCAAAGAGGCAGTGCTTATTAAACCATGTTTGTACATCTGGGGTCCGGCTTTTGATAAACGACTTAAACTCACAAGTTTTGCACGTATTTTATAGGTTTTTATCGCTCATAAAATTTATGATTTCTGTTTAATGTTTGTTTTTAATACCCAGGTTTTAGTTATTTCAGTAAATTATATAGATGAATGTTAAGTTTGTGAATTACTTAATATTTTCTTATATTTCAAACATTAGTACTGTAATGAGAATAAATCGATAAAACTGACGTTTCCTATTAGTGTAGTGGAGGAAGAACTTGCATAGGCTTGTTTTTGGCGGATCGCGTACCAACGGTTGATCTTGAGAAGTTGTAGGTATACGTACTAATCGGAGCCATAATTGTCGCGCAATTAAAAATTGACCCAAACCCAAAGAGAAGGAAAACTTGACTCGAACCCTATACCAAACCGTCTGGCCAGCGTGGTATAGCAGGCTAAAACCTCCTTTTTAAGGAGAGGCCTATGTCCAGCAGTGGACTTCTAAAGGGTGTTGATGAGATGTGATGATTCAAAATTATTTTACTTCGTAGTTCGGTGTGCCTACGCCACAAACGCCTACGCTATAAAATCGCCACAATTCAAGAATTGTTTTTCAATTTTTTACAGCTTAACATATAAATATATTAACCTATGCATAATGTTACAGTTCTATCGCAACTCATAAAATTGCGGCTAATAACAATACCTACATATTAGAATAGAATTATATTAGAATGTAGACACGTCCTAACAATATATAGTCAATACTTGAAACTAAGTATCCTTTACTTTCCTTAAAAGTTCGCTGAAAATCGATTTTCCGATATATAAAATAAATGACATTTTCCAAACTGCTTTGTAGCTTTTAGTGTTTCAGATACTGTTCGACAATGATCAACCGATTGGGGACGCTCTGAAGAGCACTTTTGTGATTTCATTCAATATTAAGTATCTGTTCTATGTATCTGTAGGTATATAATAGAAAACACAAGTGATGTAAAGAGTATATACAGCTGCGAATTACTACCGTCAGAGAAGTGTAAGTTGCTGAAATATTTTGGAATATTATCACTTCTTATAAATGATTGTGGCATAGCTTTTGTAGTATTTACTATGCTTAAAATGAGGTACCATGCTCACTCACCGGAAAATGTAAAATATTACGATTTCACGTGTTTGTTATGTTTCGGAGTTTGGGTGTTTTCTATGTGTATCTTTCATAGTAGAAGCTCTGCTTAGTTTGAAACTAGATGGCGTTGTGTGTCAGATGTCTGAAATATTATTATTATATATTGTATAAATTATCATCGTTTTAGTTTTGTTCTTTCATATTTATAGCACAATGAAGAGTTAAAAATATATTGTAGATATAAGATACATAATGTTTCTGTTGTATTTAAATATGTCGGAAAAAAGTTATTAAATAAACTCTCTCTAACAGAAAAAAATACGTAGTTGTGAAGAAGAAAAATAGACAAAAATGAGAGCTAATATAAACTAAATAATTTCAGTATTAAAAGATTTAAAATGACTTGTTAGTAATTTGAGTAACTTTCTTATCTAACCTTGGAATAGTATTAAAATAGATAAATTTAATTTTATCTTTAACTAAATTTTATTCAAGTGGGTATTTCTAAATTTTTAATAGATTTTATTTGCTAAGTATCAGTATAATCATATTTTAAATTTGATATTATTATCACTTTCGTGCCAAGTGGCTAACTGCTTGGTAACAGTTATTGCTTTGGATACTAGCTTTTGCCCTCGGCTCTGCCCACATGTATATCGGATAGTCTATAGATAGTCTATAACACTTAGAGATAGTATACCATTCTAACAGCGAAAGAATTTTCAAAATCGGATCAGTAGTACCGGAGATTACCCCGTACATACAAAATCACAAACTTTACCTCTTTATAATATTAGCATACACATTTACAATATCATAAATCAATAAGGTATGATTTGATTTGCCAGGCTTGTTGCTCTTTCTGATCCTGACTACTAAGCCAGAGTTCGTGGGTTAGATTCCCACTAGGACAATAAATAAATAATAATAAATTATTATTATTATAGTACAGGGTCTGCCTTGTTTGGGATCAGACGGCCGGGCGGCCGTGTGTGAAATGTCTGAGGTTAATACATATTATTATTTCGCAGTGATCCAAATAAAAATTTAAGTGAGATCCTTGTACCTCATTGTCGGATTTGCCAGTAATGATTAAATTAGTACATTATTATATGGTATCCTGATGAATTACATTATCTTTAAAAAAGTATTCGCAAGTTTGGTCTTTAGGGTTTAATGTTACTTACGGTTTGTAAGTCGCAATAAAGCAAACGATCCTATTCACCGGTATAATGTATGTTGAATTATATATTGTATAATTAAATAAAAATTAAATATATACATAAATATTGTTAATGGTGAAAGTAATTTACAATGTATGTATGTATGTCACCTACACAAGTATTTACTGACTTAACCGATATTTTATATCAAGAGGAGAAAATCCATAGCTTAGATTTATTCTTCAAAGATTGAGTTGTGTGGAGGGAAGTCATAAACATACGCTTTAAAGTAAATTAGTTTTCAGTCGCCGTTCGCCGAGGACACTCCCAGAGAATACGTAATGCAATATTCTTATTCATGAGATATTTATCGGGCCGGGTGCTAGCTGTTTTCCTGCAAAGCCTCATACCTACGCTAGTGAGAGTCCGCAATGTTCTACAACTTCTAAATAGATTAAACTGCGCCCTGGAAAAAGAAATACAAGATAGATAAGGACTTGCAAAAATGTTGAGCAACTTAAGTGTAAAAACCTTTGGGGTTTGCTCGTTCCTAACGTCCCTGAAGGAGATCGCTTTGAAGATAAGCAGGCAGCGAAATATATACCTACTTTATGAAGGCCTATTTAGAAAGTTTAAAATTTACATATACATATAGTTATATATGGGTAGTTGCGACCATATTTGGATCAAAGGTGGATCAAAAGATTTTTTTTTACGGTTATGTTTGTTATTATACTATTAAAGAGACAGGTATACGCAGCGGTTACCCCATTAGTTAGGACGTTCGAGTTACGATCAAGTTGTGAGGGTTCGAGACTCGCTCAGTGTACTACCGTGAAAGACAACACACACATAACTCGTGAATACGACGACGACGATTTTTATACCGGATTGATGCATTGTCTCACAGAAAACTGAGCAATTCTCGTTGATTTTCACCGAGTGAGTGAGGTTCATCATCATCATCACCAACAGCCTTTAATAGTCCACTGCTGGACATAAGCCTCTCCTTAGAAAGGAGGTTTGGGCCTATTATACCACACTGGCCAGACGTTTAAATATAGGGTTTGTGTCAAGTTTTCCTTCTCTTTGCAGTGCTGTTGTCCTGCGTAGTTTGCTCTCTCAGTCGGCTGTTACGACACCCACGGGATGAATAGGGGTGGTGACACTCTGTATTTAAATCCGTCATCTGACACGGACGGACTGATGTTACCGCAGCCCAAACCTTCCCCTGATTCTAGAGGGGGAGGGGGTTGTATCTCTTGTTGCATGTGCATGTGTCCATACTCCATAGGCGGCGGTAGTCACTTACCATCAGGTTACACATCTGCTTGTTTACTATACCATAAAAAATGATTACATGACTAATTGCGAAGCTGTGTTAAAAATATGCAAAGTTATTATGAAGATAAATTGCCTTCACGTATTATATTCTAACCGTAAACTGTTAGGTTAACAGGAATGTGTTAGAATCATTTGTACTCGCTCCCGTGGATGATGTACGGGCTTAAACATGGCCGATTCAGCTGTCACTTTGACGTTTGTGTTAAAAGCGTGCCGAGCTAATAGCCCATAATCTTGTTTATCTCCGTAATGGCACCCCTACATGCATTTTTACTTACTGTGTAACGTCCGGGGAATTTATTATTTGTCACTGTCACTTGTTGTTTGGAATAAAATACAGGTTGCCTCACCACTCTTGTTAAGTTTACTTTCTACTGAATTAATACTAATTAGATTTTGTTTGTATGTTGATGCGTACAATTATAAACCAAGATCCTTATTTGGTGATTGAAATTTTGTCATGGAACTAGTATCTATACGTTGACTGAACCAATATTATCATTGTTATACTAAATGTATCGTAATTACACTATGCTTACATACGCAAATGTGAGTTTATTTGTTACACTTCCTAAACTTAACTACTGAACTGAACTTCACAACGTTTGTGCTAAATTTCATGATGATTAATGAAAATTAGCGCACACGGTCTCAAGTTTATAAAAAGGGCTAGGCCAGGTACCTTTCATTAATAAAAAAAAAAAGCCGTGTGGTGTCGTGGGACACCCGATAGGAACGAAGTTGTGACGATCGAGTAAAACTGATTCGACACGATTTTAATTACAACGCCATCTATGAAAGCGGCTATTACCTACATATTTTTCAGTTGGTTTCTAATTAAAACAATTTATACATTGGTAAAATCTCCTTGAGAAATGATGTCGAATACAATATTTTTTGCTCAACCTAAGAACATAAATTTTAATTTTACTGAGATGAAAAGTAATGATTTCCTATCTATTCGATCGATGGCGCTGAATGACTGACAAGTGACAATTCAAAATAAAAAGTGTCGTTACAACTTTTCGTGAGAATTTTTTCCGTCTAGTCAACTTTCCGTCTTTTTTCGCAACGCGCCATAAGGAACTTCGTTCCAAAATCGAATAAAACATGAATTGATTGAAAAGTTGAAGCCGTAGGTATAAGTTATATTAATTTATTTATAACGAGCAATATGCGTTGTTAGAAAAAAACAAACAAAAACAAACTCCGGGCCATTACTTTAACACGAGGGACCAATCGTAAGCCTTAGATGGCCCAGGGTCCTTCGAGATACCAGGCATTTCCTTTCAGGGTTAAACTTTTTTCTTGTGCGCTATTATATTATAAATGTAAATATAATATATCATTAAATTAGGCTATGTAACAGGAATACTGAAAACTAACGAGATAAAAATTATAATGAGTAAAATGAAAAAAAAAAAGACGACAAATGTTATTTTTGGATAAAAAGAAACGTATTAACGAACATTATAATTATTATTAAGTATTTTAAATAGTCTGCGAATCTAAAAACAATTTCGCCTAAGCGCTTTTCATCCTAAGTACAATCCTCTATAACGCAGGCATAGTGTTTTTTTACTGTGATCTTAAATTTGTTTAGACTTAAATAACAGTTATATTCCATCTTATTAAAAATTGCATAAATTTACCTGGAAATACTATGTTTATCTTCCGCCGCCAATCTTAGCGAACTGTAAACTTGTAAAGTAAGCAATATAAGACGAGAACAGTTTACCTTTCAAATAATCCTTTACTTGATTATTGAGAAGGCAGAACACTCGTACCCTGCGCATGCTTCTAGAAAAGTCAGAATAAATTTTCTCTCTTTTCTCTCTCCCAAGGTACTTTTAAAACTTGCGAGGGTTCTTAGACATACTAAATTCGGATGTGTCGCAAACGTTCCTAGTTGACGTGTTATCGTTGGCGTCAGACAGACGCCGTTGCACTTTGTCTTAAAAGGAGACATCGGCGGGTAGCCCCGAAATCCCCAGGCATTACCAAGAAATACCACCCCTGACAGTATTTATTCTAGAGTTTTATTGTTTTCGTTGGAATATAGATATAAAGTGATGTTATTAGCTACTCTAATAGATGCAGTCGTTGGAAACATTTTTGTAACTAAACAAGAAGAAAAAGAGTGACGAAATGTCTGTAAAACTAAATTGACACATGTTATTAAGTTAAACACACATAAAAAATATTTCTGTCAAACAAAAAGCACTAGTTTTTTGTTAACATGTGAAATATATTGACGTTTAGTGTTGTCGTGGCGGTGAAACTGATCTGTCCTTAACCCATGTCAACCGCATAACGACTTGAATAAAGTAAGCACTTATTTTCACATTTATGTATTAAAAGCCTAACTGTTTTTTTTTTTATGAAATGATAAACATCACAGAGAACACAAAATATATAAACGATTTAACAAAAATGTTTGAAATCGACCAATTAATCGCTTTAAAAGTTTTTTCCCTTACTTGAACATTCAGCTTATTACTATACTGCAGGGCAAATGTTTAATGAACCCTGGCATTCTATGATGAAACCGGGACTAAATATGCACCCTACACTCTCTATTCGACGGACGTTGGCCCCTAACCACAGGGGGTTATACAGCATCCCTTGTTGCGAACTAACATCCTATATTTTCTGTTAGCCTGGTACATTTATTGCATATTCATGGCTCTTTTACGTTTTCGCAAACATTTTATTGGAGTAGTGTAAGAAAGAGTGAGATAGATGACTTTGACATCCAAAATGGGTAATGTTTCCTTCTCATCATTTAAAAATACCAGTGTTTAGGAAATTATCTTATAGAAATATTTGATTATGTTTCGTATAAATAAAAACTCGCATTTATTTGTAGGATATTGCATACACATTTATATACAAATAATATGAATGCCACGAAACCTCCTATGTGCATCTGCGCGCCTAGTAGCTGTGTGAATCCGTAATGTTCTATCACTATCCCGTGGGAATTTGTTTGTGCTTCATAGAGGAAATGGGCTAAAGTGGTTTGTAATGCCGTATACGCACATTTTAATCCTTTGAAATTTCCTGAAATTAGTGAGTTATAAATCGACTTCAGTTCCAGTAAAGATCTATAATTGTTTAATAATAGTTAAAGAATTTGTTTGTTTCTATGTTAAACCACGATAATCTATAGAATTATAAGGGTATATTTTTAAGTAGCCGTGTAAGAGTCGTATTTATTTTTCTCGTATCCAAGTTGCCCAGTGTTCTGTGCATTTTAGAAAGCTTTATCTAACCGTTGTGTACCAGGAGCCCATGAGATAATAAGATACTAGGGTTTAGGAAATTACACAAGGGGAAAGAAATACACCCTACGTTTTGACTAGTCTATCATTTTTATTAAAATCGCATTTATGTTTTCGTAACTACGGTTGATAGGTATTCTGTTGTATATTATAGGATAATTAATATACTACTATCAAAAAAGTAGTGAGGCTACCCATATTATCTATATAAATAAAAATTTATCTCCAAATTCAGCGCAATACTCAAAAAAGGTTCTATCAATTCGAATTAACGAAAATGTGACGGTTGAAATATATTTTTTAATTTATTTATTTTTTCTATTGGATTGCGACAAGCCGATAACTTTGACAGAACGAAGTCAAGGCAAGTAGTTGAAAATAAAATAAATACCCTAACAGTTATTTTAATATTTATTGAAAGACAATAGGTATCTTTACTACCTACAAATGTAATTATTTAACAGAAAAAAACAATAGTGTAGTGTAGTGTTAAACAATAGTTCGCACCGCGTTTCGGGGCTAAAGTAGTGCCAAAATAATAGTAGCGTTTTATTGACGCAAACCTTTTTCTCGGGAATATCTCAGAGGAAGTCTGTAACGGCTAAATCCGGCGGAGGCCAGTTAAAGGCGGAATTTCCGGTAATTGAGACTCGCTCACCGAAAACGTTTCTCGAAATCTCGCATTGTTTAGGATTAAGGTTTAATCTAGTAGCTATTCTTTTGTGCCTTTTATAGCCACCGACAGTAATATCGTGGCAGCCTGTAGATCTGCCTACTTGTTCAGTAGCGCGTAAAATATCAGACGCGTTATAAGCTTAACTGCCGGATTGTTTCTATTGTTACAGTAACTTCAGAACAAAGCAATATTCAGGACACTTGAGGGGCCAAAGAAGTTAAATGTTTCCTGTTTGACATTTCTTCTTTTTTTTCCTGATTTTCAGATGACTAATCTTATTTTTTTTTACTTTTTTCTTTTTTAAGGACGTTCAACTGTCTTTATTTATTTATGTATTTATTGTAAACAGTTAACACATTTATAGAGATTAGTTACAAATATGTAGACGTTACGGTCTTATCGCTCACGGTGATCTCTTACAGACAACCTTAATACGGATATTTAGGGTTTATGTAGAGTTTCCCCGGGATAGGGCCTGGCTAAGCGCGTCGTCGATCCGGGGGGACCTGAAATAACATGGTCCGGGTCCTCCATGGAGTAGGGCGCCTGAGTCCGGCCGTCGGGGTGGTTTTTAGTGGAAACACCACATACTCCTGGCTCCTATATCCCCACGGAGCCGGAGATCCGAAGGGATTTTCCACCCCGTCAACAAAAAAAAGCGTTTATGTAGATATAAGATAACTGAATAAATCACAATCTCTCTGGATATCATGATAACAAACGAAATGTAGAGCTCAAGTTGTCTATGGAATTTCTTCTTGTTTATTAAACAAGCTTTTTTCTATTCGTTGATGATTATTATAACTTATATACATTATATTTACTATACTTAATGCGATACTCAACAAGTAACAAGTAGTTTAATAAATTGAGCAGATTTAAATCCTCATTTACTTAATTACATTCTCTCCTGCTTGGTATTTACCCAAGAGTGATATTCTATAAGAAGATCAATGCCATTTTATTACCCTTATAGCCTAAAATTAAAGCAAATATGCCAAGGTCAAATTACTTCTCAGTAACTTGTTGGCTTCCGCGTCGATAAAAGAAAAGGTGTTCGATTTTATTTTTATTTTCCCTCTATAATTCTGATGCATATATTTATTATAAATATTAAATTCTTTCTTTTTAGACTGTAAGAACACAAGTTAGAATCAAATTCCTTTTTTGTTCGTAACAACAAATGTATAATAAAAAATACCATCTGCAGGTAATATAAGACTGTCAGCAAAAATCTTAGAAATATATCCGGCAATTTTGTGAGTTAAATCTAAGGAAAACAGCCACCTTCCCTTCCGTCGGCCTACTTGACGTCGTTCAAACCTGCACCGTTTAATTTATCACTGGGACGCGACGCTTGTGCGTGAGATTTTACGGGCACTTTGTCTTATGACACGCACGGCTAATGCCTAAAACACGCCTTTTTCTATTTCTCTTTTTACTGAGTTTGGCTTGATTTACCGCTGAAGTCATGTACAAAAATGTTATTTATATAGAATAAAATGAGAATTTTGAGTCTTAGAAAAATGTGTGCTTTTCGGGTTACTCCATACTTATACTCGTATATTTGACGCAATTCTTTCGCTTTTTCAACTTTACGGCAACGGGCGTGCAGTAATGCCGGACCGTTATTGGTTAATTTTGAAAACACCTCCATATTGTTTTGATTTGATATAATAATAATAATAATAAAAACTTACAGATAAAACCATACACTTAAATAGAACAGACATAACCCTACAAGACCAGATTAGGAAAATCACATACCTTATAGATATTGCAGTCCCAAACACACATAATTTACAAAAAACAATATCCGAAAAAATAAGCAAGTATGCTGACCTGAAAGAAGAAGTGCTCAGACTATGGAAACAACATAACGTCTACATAGTCCCCATAGTCCTCTCCACGACTGGTATCATTCCAAACCATCTTCTCCATAGCTTAAAACAATTAGGTTTATCAGAATTCGTTTATATAAGTTTACAGAAAGCCTCGATATTAAACACATGTAGAATCGTCAGAAAATTCATGCAGTTAGATGACACCACACCAACATTATGTACACACCACATGCTGTATTTACTTGGTTTAGGCCCGTAAATACGGTGGAACCATACTTTTTTTTGTAAATACATACATATTATACATAGAAACACCCAGACAAATCAAACATTAAAAGCGGGAATTGAACCCGCGACCTTTGGAAGCAGTGTTACACAAACCACTACGCCATCCGGTCGTCGTATCATAATAGCGTTCTAAATAAATATGTTACTTTAAGTTAATATGTCATCAAATGTAAAATAAATTAAGTTTAGGTAAATCTAATTTTAATAATTCCAGAAGGAGACATTTTGTAGGGATTGTTTTAAATATATAATAAGTCGAGGTCGTTACTCCAAGTTAATGTTAAATGGCGTCATCTATATTGGGACTATATTGGGATACCTCTGGGATTGCCACGTATCTGCGGTCTCTGAAGGTTTCTTGATGATGATTAATGATATCTCCAGTTAAATTGCCCCTTGGTTTCTCTACTAAATAAGGATATCATTAAAATTTTACATGCCATGCGCATGTAAAATTTAATGATGATCTTGGTAATAGAAAAGGCATATTTTTCCTCAAGAAAAAAGTACTGTTTATAAGAGACAGAAAAAATACTTTTACTCTAGTGAAGCTGCAGGCAGCTTGTTATGTACAATGTGTTTAAAGTGATATGTTTGGTCTCACACAAATGTTAGTAATTATTATTTATTATAACAAGACATCTTACACACGGCCGTCAGATCACAAACTAGATAGAGCCTGTACTACAGTAACCAGACAACTGAGGAACATACTTGACTGCACGGATGGCGCAGTGGTTTAAGCGGTCGCCACGCTGCTTCCTACTGCGCCGAGTGTTGTGGGTTCAAACCCCACATGGGACTACACTTTGTGTGATCCACAAATTGTTGTTCTGAGTCTGGGTGTTCTTTGTTTCCGTTTCATGTGTGTTTGTAAAATCCCCCGCGACACAGGAATGTATTCCTAATGCGGGAGTGTCTTAATACTTATTTATTTCTAAATACATATATATTAACCTCCGCTTACTGTAGAGCTGTAAAAATCCATAAAGCTGTGTACGGTATTAATTGGAGGGTAGATTTAAAAATGTTATCATCATGTAAAAGTAAGTTTAAGCACTCGTTGTTCTGTATTCTGTAACTGTACCTTTTGTAAATAAATAAATAAACTACACTCTAAATAATAATTATAATAAAGAATAACAATATAACTAATTCTTCTCCATATATACAATGTTATGAGTGACACTAAAAATGAAAGTTTAACAAATGGTAACGTTATTTCCATACGTCGTCAACCTTTTCCCACCGGGTGAACTCTGTTCCGTTAGGTGTCCACTCCATGTAATTACAGCGCCGTGAATGTTAATGCGGACCTACCTTTATTTCTTTATCTTATGACCGAATGCGATCCATGTAACATATTTACTCTACCGTCGACTTTTAAAGAGATCGCTTAATCCTTGAAATGTACACTTTATATACATATATAAATATGTAAATATTTTGTGAACCTAAGCATGCAGGGATATTTTTACATGAGTTTGTAACGTTGAGCAATAGGAAGTACTCACTCCTCAGGCTTTTGAAGTGAGTGTCTTCAAAAGCCTGACCAAAGGCAAATTATTAAGATAATTCTGAATTAAGTAAAATTCTACTAACTTAAAATAATTGACAAACACTTTTTTTTTCAAACACGTTTGGATGTTAATAGTTTTGAGTACTTAAATAAACACATGTTAAAAAAAAACAGTACAATATTCACAGCAATGGAAGCCTAGGGACGTACCCACATTGTTATTAGAGCGGTAACCGAACCTGTTCGGATATAAAGTTACTGGCAATAATAACCAGCAGGCAAGCAATCAAATTACCGGCAGGGCGTGTGCCACCGGCCGGCTACCGGCAATAATCACTTTAACAAGTGACAGTGGCTACCCGTTACCAGTATATGCGATTACACCGGTCTTTTATACTTACACTTTTCTCTCTCTTATAATGTCTGACGGGAACATTTTAGGGTTAGTCGATGTATATGTGTGTTTTTTTGCAGTACTGTTATTTGATGGAATTTTACACTTTTGATACCTGTCAAATAAATACAACTCAAACGAATAAATTTAATACAAATAAATTGAATCCTGTACAAAAATTGAAATGTGAAAGATTGGCTTGGATGCAGAATAAGTTTTTTAAATTAGTTAAACTAGGACTATTTTGGTATAAGTTAATAATGTCACGGAATCGTTACAGTATATGTGGTGACCTTTCTACTTGACCTTAGGGATGCTTAGGGATGCTTTATGATCAAGAAACCTTTGTATTCTATTTACTATCTACTTCGTATTTACCCTCCCTCTCTGCGCGTAGCGTATCCCAACATCTGGTTTTCACGTGAACTAAATGAAATTACATGTTTCCACTAATTCAGTCAATTTGAATATTAAAACAGCACCGTAAATGTTTTTGCAAATTAACTGTTTGACCAATTTTTTTTTCATTTTCTTTGTGAAATGAAATGATCACATGATGTGAATCACACAAAGTGTTGTTCCATGTATGGATCGGACCCACAACACTCAGCGCAGCAGTAAGCGGCGAGGTGACCGCTTAAACCACTACGTCATCCGTGCAGTCAATTTAAATTATTGTTGCACACCTGTGGTTGGCGATTCATGACAATACACTGTAGGTACATACTTTGTGGTTGACATTAATTAAACATGGCTAACTTAACCTAATACTGTAAACCATAATGTATAATATTTAGTTTTGAAATGTTTAATTGTTCCTAATCATCACCGGTAAAACAATGTACAACATTTTATGTTTTTGAGATTAATTTAAAAATAAAAGTTGTAACTGTTACCCTTAGTAATTAAAAAAAAAGTGTGTGCGTGCAATTCACACACGGCAGAAGTGAAACTTTCGAATAATTTTTGTATCTAATAAAAACCCTATAATATTTTGCCCGGCCCGATAATTGAACCCACTAAGGCATCGGTTTTCAAATTACTAGTACTAGCTAGTATTAAATAAAAGATGAAAATATTCACACTGTCAAAATATTATACGAGTATTAAAAATAATGCGTAATGTATTCTATCTCATTCTCTCGCCGACTTAATCCTATACATTTATGTGTTTGTTTCTTTATCGTGACGCATTTTCGTTTCATCGAGTTTCAAATTACAACGATTCTAAAGAAGTTTCACTTCAAAAAAACGAACGTACCTATTTCGTACGTTAGTGTGTGGTATACTATATAACAAATGTGTGCGTGCCAACCAACCCCTGTTCTGTGCCGTACAAACCCCATGGTATTCAACAACTCTTGCATTTTATGATCGCCTAGTACCGCAACACCATAGGGGTAGAAATTCTTTTGTTAACTATTCGTGACGTAACCATAGTGTAACATCCCATGGCTTTAGAAAGAGATATTACTGGATGCTAGAAAGAGATAGCATTAAATTGCTAAGTGGTGACGGTACGCGGTTTTGTTCCGCACTGAGCAGAATATTTTTGATCGTACAAAAAATTTTCAGTATGTATAAATAGAGTCACCGAATCCAATATTTTCCAGTAACCAAATCATAATTTTAATATTTTTGGTTTGCTAAAATGATTTTTTATTCGTTTTCCAAGCTAAACTCGTTAGTTGTTAGCTATTTTTCATGTTCCTTGGTGACACCATTGTGAAGAACACAAAAGGCTCGGGTACCAGGCTCACAGAGACTATACAGAGATTGACCGATCGCACAAATTGAATGTCCGTCGAACACGATGGGGACAACATGCCATTGTCCGGGGGGCTTTTCAAGATACAGCCAATATTTCATCCGTTCACAATAGTTATATCGATGTAAAAAAGGAGGGAAAGCAAAGACTTAGTGACTATTCGCGAGCATTCAAGCATACTCCCTCCCACTTACTCAATAAGTTATAGCGTAACATACAATTTAATGAAATAACGAGTAACTGAAATTTCAATATCCTTCATCTGTGTAAGATTGAGAAATAGATATCTACTATGATTAATATAATATAATTAAAAAATATTATTATTTGTTTGCAGTTGGTGGGTGGCGAGTTCGATATGGAGCTGAATTTCGTCATCCAGGATGCTCAGAATATTCAACACATGCTGGAGTTACTGGATCACTGCCCACCCAGTTTACAGGTAATAAACAATGGAGGTATAAAACTGAATTAATATTATCTAGAATGCGAGCAGTAGATACGTCGCAATATCACAGAGTCGCGGCATTTCATAAATAGCTTGAAGAAAAAAAAGCGGAAAAAGGAATGCATTATTGTGTAAAAGTTTTTATGTAGTTTTGAGGGACCTTTTTTTTTGACTGACCTTTTTGTAAGAATTCCAAACCCGTATTCTCGCCTCTTTTAACGTATGCTCTCCTGGTGTTATATGGATCAAGTTTTGAACCGTCAGCTTTTTAACAACACTTGCCTCTACTCTTTACTTGTTATAAAGGTAGTTAAAAACAAACAATATTTAGTAAGTTATTAAAAATATACTTTCTCTTAAAAGCAACTTCTCGGTCCCATCGGAAAAACATATGTACAATAATTTTTATGTATTAGTTAAATAAATTGATTCGAGAGGAGAGAGAACATGTAAGTCCTTAGTTTAATAAGCGTCTTATGAGAAACTGCCATAGCAATTGCGAGACAAAACGGGTACGATTCTCAAGGCATCTTCCCCTCGGCGCGTGTTAGCGGGGTTTAATCTCCCCGCCTGGTCTACAATCCCGGTTACGTGAAATCATATTGAAAGGGGTAGCTTAAACCGAGTTTTGAAGAACTAATATTCTCACGATTTAAATACTTGTCAGGGCACGGCTTTACTAAATTAAAATGTTGTATAAGTACCTACGTGTAAAATTTTACACATTTTTATATTGTGTGTTAAATATTACACAATTTCGAAGACTCGAGAAATTAATAGAAACTTGGTTAAAGCTGAATCTATTACGAGAAAAAAACCCTCATCAATGAAGTGATAAATGTATCTTATAAATAAGACATACATAGAATAGCGAATGCGAATGAAATTTTACGTATTCCTTTATTAATATAAGGTGAAAAATGAACGATACATTTTATTACGGGTCATTAGTCAATTAGGATCACGCGATTAAGAAATCAATGATCTTAAGATATTTTCTATCCAAGAAATTAATCCTTTTGCCAAGATATTTTTTAATCTTTGCGTGTTCCTTTTAAAAAAATTGGAAGCAAAATAAGCTTAAATGTCTAAAAAAAAATCCATCTTATATCGAAATATTAGAAATCTCTTAAAATAATGAAAATTAAATCATTAAATTTCTAGTAAATATTATCATGGGGTGCCATCCTCAAAATGAAGTTTGGAGGTCAGCAGACGGTACACCTCTCGATCATGAGCGGCCTCCTTTAGTTGGCGAAATTGCCCGGTTATTAACTAATGAATAAATAGTAAACTGACTATACTTTCTACCGAACTATGATGGTATTCAATATACACACATAGTTTGGTAAAACATGGTGCCACCATCAAACAAACCAGTATCGTTCGTTTTGCTAATTCGTTTGCTAAAAAATTCATGCCATTCACGCCACTTCTACTGTATTTTTGCAAAGATTTCTACTGAATCGTCAATAAACATTCAGTTTGTCCCCAACACTCAAATCAGTTCCGTAACATATTAATATAATTCAAAACGTTTCACCACAAAAGAATACCATTAGGAAATGTTTGAAAAGTAAAAAAATGAACGTTTTTCACTCACCCTCCGCTGTACTTTGTTGTTTATCTATGTCAGCCGATTCTGGCTTCAATAGCATCCAATGCGTCTTTAATTAAAAAGGTGACCCACATTTGTAAAGAATGTATTTTAGAGACTTTCTAGGTAAAATAAATTTGCCATCCTATTAATGTGTAAAAAGGGTTACTTTTCTAAAAAACTCGCATGTCACTGCTCTTTATATTTAAATATGTGTTTATACTTCGCGTCAACATCTTATTTAAAATTTATATGTTCTCATTTACTTATACGAAATGTAATTTGTTCGGCACGACATCAAAAGAGTTTTATCACGAGAGGGTTGCTTACGAAATATTCTGGAAAACAATAATTTCGATCTAATGATATTTATTGTAAATTCTTTTTTAACGGAAATTCTGTAGTTGTTTATGTAAAAATTGTGTTTTTTTTTGGTATAGGAATCAGTTTAGCTTGTGTTGGGTTTAGGTTTAATTTGATTATATGTATGGAAATGCTCTTGAAATTACAATTGTTTGTAAACCAATCATCAAATCACATCACATCACATTAACAGCAGTCCACTGCTGGACATAGGCCTCTCCTTAGCAAGGAGGTTTTGGCCTACTATACTACGCGGGCCATACGGGTTGGTATAGGGTTTATTTCAACAGAGGTAGGGGCGGCTGTTCTACGGATCCGTTCCAAGAACACCGCCCCTGGGCCAGACGGGGTACCGGCCCGAGTGCTGGCCCTAGCCCTCAACCACATGGCAGACCGCCTCGGGGAGGTGTTCGACGCCAGCTTGGCGTCGGGACGTTTCCCTGAGTGCTGGAAGAGCGGGAAGCTGGTCCTATTAAGGAAGCCGGGGCGGCCTGCCGATTCGGTCGCGGCCTACAGGCCCATCGTGCTGCTGGACGAGGCGGGTAAATTGTTTGAGAGGGTTCTCTCTGCCCGCATCGTCCGGCACCTCTACGAGGTTTTCGGGCGGGGCGTTCGACAGTCGACGCTGTTTTGCATCAGGGAAGCACTCCACTATCATGGGGTGCCAAAGTACCTGAGGCGGCTAGTGGCAGACTATTAAGAGGAGCGTACCGTCGTGTACGAGGACCGAGATGGTAATTTGAGGTGTCGGCCCATGTCGTGCGGTGATCCACAGGGGTCTGTTCTTGGACCCCTCTTGTGGAACATAGGGTACGACTGGGCCCTTCGAGCCGATTTCCCCCCCGGGCTGGGTGTAATTTGTTACGCAGATGACACTCTGGTGACACTCTGGTGACAGCCCGGGGGTCGAACTTCCAAAAGGCGGCGCGCCTGGCCATAAGGGGAGTCTCCCTGGTGGTTGGGCGCATTGAGGCGCTGGGCCCTTGCTTCACCGCCGTGGAGGCTCTCCAGCCGGTCATCGCCGAGTGGGCAGGGCGGCAGCACGGGACCTTTACCTTCCGACTGACGCAGGTGCTTTCCGGGCACGGTTGCTTCGGAAAGTACCTGCACTCGGTCGCTAGGAGGGAACTGAGTCCCGCCTGCCACCACTGCGACTGCAGTGAGGACTCGGCCCAGCACACGCTGGCGGTCTGCCCCGCATGGGCGACGCAGCGCCGGACCCTCACTGCAGTCATCGGAGTAGATCTCTCGCTACCGGCCGTAGTACGCTCCATGGCCGGTAGCGACAGTTGCTTTACCGCGGTCGCAACCTTCTGCGAGGAAGTAATCTCGCAGAAGGAGGCGGCGGAGAAGGCCCGGGAGGACGACCTCCACTCGGACCCGATCCGCCGCCGGCGAACCGGGCGGCGGAGGCGCGCTTATCACCGCCTCATGCCGCCCTGAGTATGGCCGCGGGTGGATGGGGTGGGTTTCCCCTCATTAGTTTGGCCAGCCGCGAGGGGGCGGCGTCCGCGTGTGCCGGACGTCGCCTAAAGAGAGGAAAATTTTGAGACGGAGCTCGCAACAGGAGCGGGCCGGCGCTAGGAGGGGTCCGGATGTCTTAATAACAGCTGTTCCCGGATCCCTCCTATTGCAGGCGCAGAGTGGCACACCGTGTGGTTTTAGTCGGTTCGAGTCCGACACACCACCCCGCCGCAAACCCCGGTGGGGTGACGGTCCGAGGGGATTTCCACACGTTAAAAAAAAAAAAAGGTTTGATTTTAAGTTTTCCTTTTCTCTGCAGTGCTGTTGTCCTGCATAATTTGCTTCTTTAGGCGCCTCTTACGACACCCACGAGATGAATAGGGGTTGACCAATAATCAAATATAATAATAATTTAAAAAGTTTTTTCAATAATTGTCTCTCAGATCAAAACTATTTCTGATATAATTAAAAATGTGTAAATTAAACTCAAAAACTGAATGTTAAATGTACGACGGGAGTCTACCAAAAGATCCTGCGGCACCGATGACTTATTATAATGATGGATACTGGTTCAGTTCTACCTTAGAGATGTTTTCTCCAAAATAGACCTACACCAGAAGTAATCGTTGCATCTTCCGACCTACTATGAAGAGATGGCGGTGGTAGATATCCCACCAGTTAAATGAGTTTTTTTCTACACATCGCACAGGAAAACAGCAAGAGTTAAAATACCATTTTCCATTTTTTTCTCTCTACTAAATTTAAAATTTCTTTGTATAAATATGTGTAGAAAAAATGCCATTGACTAACCCTGTGAAAAACAGAAAAGAATTTTTTCAACCTTATATGACATGCTACTTGTACGTGTAACAGAAAAATGAAAAATATTACACTTTAATATGAAAATTTAATACTGGTTCTCTGTACACCAGGCTCTCAGACGTGTAAAGGGTTATTTTTCCGTACACTGACTAATTAAGTGTTACATCACATGTATAAAAAAAGTACATACTAGAGACAGGATCTCAGTAAGACCTGACGGCTCCTGCTATGAGTGGCGGATCGTTCCCACCGCTCATATGTGATGACGAAAACCAAGTGTTTGGAATCCGTCGACTCATATTATGAGATGTTTTTCTTCCCAGACGTGTGACAGCCACGACACGCCATGTCAGCGAATAGTTTTTAGCCTGCCTCTTATACTCCACGACGATTTTATTAGCCTTCGTATTAGACTTTTTGTACCAGTCATGTTTGAAAATTAATAGCTTTAGGCAATGTCGATAAATTGTTGTTTTATTAAACGATGTTTTCAGTTCGCTCATTAATTTATTAAAGTGGTCTCACGTTGTTCTATTGGATTTTGTTACTTCTTTTGTATTTGTTGACTTGTTGTGAGTATAAAGCAAAGTTTTGATGAAGCGTGTAGTTAGTTACACCAAATAAACAGAGTATCATTCTTTACATATATCACTTATTTGGCGTGTCTGAAGTATGTCGCTTGAAGAAAGTAAAAGTTTCAGAGCTGAATGTTCATTATATCGTAAATAGAAGTTTATTTTGCTTTCAAATAATACATTTTGTTGTGTATACTTAACTGATACCTCTCTCGTTGATGATAACAAGCATAGCTTAAGCACTTGTATACCAAAGTTAATTGTTTTAAAACAAAAAGGGAAAAGATTTCTCACACGTATCATTTTCAAACAGCCTAAAAGGGCTTTATAAAATTAATGCGTACTTTGTTAAAGATCTTTGTTAGGCAAGTAATTGTAGAAATAACTTTGTGTCGAGTAGGTAGTATTTATTTAACGTACTTAAGAGTTTTAGACGTAAGGGGTTGGGACTAATTACATGTTTACATTTAGTTTATCTTAATCTTATTAATAATTAAACAACAAAAAATTGTTTAGTAAGGCAGTGCAAGGAAAGGTTGTGCAAAAAAACGAATGCATGCAGCTACTATAGTTTGGAACGATAATTTTTCACAGAATCTAAATATATTTTATAGAGTTTTCTAGAGTGAGTTTGGAATCGATAGGTTAAAAAAGTGGTTCCCATGCATACTTGAACCTCTTTTTATTAAGATTAGTTTTGAAAAATTTGTAACAACGTTTTTTATTACTTTTAATATAAAGTACTTACTGTGAGTTTGAAAATGCTATGAAAATATGGTTTGAACATTAATATATGAATGAATGAATGAACATGTACTAACACAAGTTTCATTACGCTATTTTTAATATTTTTTCCCATTAAAACATCCCACTGGCATGATTATTTTAACTTATTGGTTATAAAAGTCCGTCTCTCGTCATCTAATATTAAAAACAGGGCAAGTGCTTGTCGGCTAACTACACTTAAGTAATTTGCCAAGTAATTTCTAACGAAATTTTGCTTTTTACTTTGCCAAGTATATTAGTGAACCTCGTCGATTATTACCTACTCGTTAATTATTACCTACTCGTTAATTATTACCTACTCGTTAATTTGTAAAGCCTAATTAGTTTTAATAGTTTTCTTGTAATTTCATTATGTATACTACCCCTTAATATACTTGAATACTTTGAATGTTTATGTATATTCACACAGCCTTGATTAATTTCTTGAATATTCTTGATTTGAGCCATGCGTCGGTACGACTTAAGTGATACCACCGCCTCACAGAGAACCGGTGCTAAGCTATTCTTTCGTTGCCTTTCACTGAGTGAGAGGTTACCGGAGCCCAAATCCCCCCTCCGGCTGACTCGAGCGGGACTCACGCACTTGTGATTTTTGAGTTGCAGGTGTCCATGGGCGGCGGTAGTTGCTTACTATCAGGTGACCCGTCTGCTCGTTTGCCTCCTTCATACCATTAAAAAGCCTTGCCTTGATGTATAATTAGAATTTTTGTTTTCAACATCACGCTATTTTTTAATATAACATGAAATTATACATTGTGCAGTACAATGTGTTTTGATTATTCAAAATAGTTAAGAAAAAACTATGTACACAAGTAATTCAGAAGAATTCACATTTAAAGTAAGGTAATCACTTTAAAGAAAATAACATATTTTTTTTATGAGACTATACAAAATGAGTTTTCAATGCGTGTCGGTTGGTATAGATGAAAAAATATTCAACTAAAAAGGGTTATATTTCCAGTATTGTCAGAGTTAAAATTAAATGAAAAACCCTAATGGTCCTAATTCGAGTTTTATTTTACATGTAACTACTATTATATGATATTATCATTCATTAAGGAAAAAAAATGATGAAGAATCAAAATGAAGCAAGTAAATTCTGAACTTTTAGAAGAAATAAAAATGCCTTACCCGACGACCCTCGTGAATTGCGGAATTCTCAGTGAACTTGTAATTTAGCCGAGATTGTTCTGCTAACGGCAGAAGAATGTTATAATGTATAATTACAACCGGTCTCGTTAGGACTGCTACGAGGGCTTTTGTGTAAAAGTACGAGTACTCCACAAGTTTGTTGGTGCCCTGATACCCTACCGTTTGTGTTGTTTCTAACTTAGGGTAGTTCGTTTTGAACTTTAAACACTGATCTACATAAATATTGAGAGAAACAATAAGTGAGCATATCTTTTTTTTGTTAAAAATGAATACGCACTAGTAAGAAGTTCTGTGTTGCGGGGGACTTTATACACATATATTAAACGGACACAAAGGACACCCAGACTCAGAACAACAATTTGTGGATCACAACTCGAACCCACAACATCCAGCGCAGTAGGAAGCGGCGAGGTGACCGCTTACGCAATCCGTGCAGTCTAAAAATATCTTGGACCCAAATATGTTTGTTTTACTATGGCATGAGGAGGCAAACGAGCAGACAGGTCACCAAATGGTAAGTGACTACCGTACGTCCATGGTCACCCGTAACTCAAAGAGTTGAGTGAGTCTCCTCTCCAGAATCAGGGTTAGTGGGTGTTTGGGATCTAGTGACCTCACTCACTCAGTGAAAAGCAATTTAAAACCTGCTCATCACCGATTTTCTGTGAGACTGTATCATCACTGCGATCGACCCGGCCTATTTTTGCAAAAGCCTGGGTCTCACACGGATTAAATTATTACGCCGTAATTGTGAAAGACGTCCGTGTAGTGACGGATTAAGAATACGGAATGTCACTACCCCAATTCATCCCGTGGGTGTCGTAAGAGGCGACTAAGGGCGCAAAACAACGCAGGACACCAGCACTGCAAAAAGAAGGAAAACTTGACACAAACCCTTTACCAACCCGTCTGGCCAGCGTGGTATAGTGGGCCAAAACCTTCTTTCTAAGGAGAGGCCTATGTCCAGCAGTGGACTATTAAAGGCTGTTGATGTGATGATGTGATGAATTGTGAAAGAAAAACTTGTGGGGTACGATACATCACAAGTTTTTTTACTGTATTTATCTTTTTGTTGTAAACTTTCCCAAATCTTATTCCGTTTGAGCATTCTTGAAGATTTCTTTGTTGCCACAATAAGCTTTACAAAACTAAAACTTAAAAAACTTTGGCCGAGACTGTGGCTAAAGTTGAAACGTCTGCAAAATTCTTATACTTTTTTAGGTATTTATTGACATATTTTTTAGCTGATTCATTCTTCTTTTATAATATAATAGAATTTTATTTGCGTTTCTTAGTCAAAGATTACCCAAATTATATTTCAATACACAGCGGCTATCTATTTTATGTCAGTCGGTATTTTTGGTTGGGCGTCCCACTTTCTGTTCAGTATGCCTATTAATTTCAAATTTGTGTATATTTATAAATTAGGTAATCTTAAATCAACCTTTAAAAGCTTTTAAAACCTAGAGAGAAAATATCAAAGAGATCTTTTCTCCCTGGGTCTTAAAATGCGTATCATACAAAAACAGATTGTGAATAAAAACTCAATATTAAATTATATTTTAGTATGAAATATTTTATATTACTGAAAATAGAAATGAAAAAACACAGAATTTTTTTTGGAGCTTAATTGTTTTTAAACTGTTAAACGCCGTTACTGTTTGCAAACTTTTATTCAATGCATTTTAAAATTTATATTTTTATTATTTAAAAAATATACACAAAGATGAAAACTTTTCATTATGAACTTTTCTATAAAATGTTTTAAAAAAAAACTTTAGATAGCGACTATAAAGCTCAGCCACATTTGCAATACTTAAATGATTACCTTCGCAGCTGTTATAGTACCCTAGTACATCTGGGAATAAAAATATGCTTGTGTGAATATGCTCGTACAGCTGACATAGCATGTTTAAACATACTCTTCCAATGATTTATGTGCTCCTAGTACTGATGGGAATAAAAGTCAACCCTTTAGAAAACTATGTAGGTAGATAGATATACTTGTCTTGGAATGTATGATCCCTTTTGGGCTTAAGGGTGGATTATTATAATTAAGAAATTCAGTAGAATGTAGGCGCATTGAAGTCAATTATATATTTTTAAAAGTTAATTACATATTGCCAATTTGTATAAAAAAAAAAACTCAAAGAACGTTGTTGTTTTTTTAAATGAGTTGATTTTATTTATTATTATTGCATTAGTCAAGAAGATCCTAGGTAATATTCTAACTAAAATTACTAAAATGCGAAATTGAGCTTTCTTATTTATTTGGTCGGTACGCCATGATTTTAAGAATAACTGAAAATCAATCAGTTATTAATCTATTATTAACTTAAAACATTCCTGCCATTTTTCACGAACTTGGGTAAATTACCAATTGAAACGGCGAATATAGCGTAGTTTAAAATTAATATTACCAACATGCCGTACAAATAGAAAATAATTTATTAAAATATTTGCACGCTGCTACTGCGTCGCTACAGTGCAGGCTCTATTGAACAGAAAGCTTGGAAATTGAACATTTCTGGCTTGATGCGCGCCTGGTACGGACGAGTAACCAGCCAAGTGGATTATGTTTAATACGCAACTTTTTTTTTACTTGTCTTTTCTGCGTTATTGTCGTGTTTGTCGAAGTTCCTTGCGTTTATCTACAAATTAATTTCTATATACGAGTATCTTTAATAAAATTATGGAAATGGATTTTACAAATGATTTGTTTTTAAGCGTGTTTTTTCTACTGCACGGATGGCGTAGTGGTTTAAGCGGTCACCACGCCGCTTTCTACTGCGCTGAGAGTTGTGGGTTCGATCCCAACATGGGACACCACTTTGTGTGATCCATAAATTGTTGTTCTGAGTCTGGGTGTTCTTTGTGTCCGTTTCATGTATGTTTTTAAAGTGCCCCGTGACACAGGATATAAATTCCTAATGCGGAAGTTGTCTTTTTAAAAAAAATCAGAAAAGAAATCAGATATACAATTAGGTGTTTTTTTGCAGTAAGATAATTTATCTATAAAAAATGTTTATAAATCTAATTATGTTTTACCGCGAACACGTAACAGATACTACAAACGTTTAAACATTTTTACCAGGTTCCACTTGAGTAATTAGTAATTATAGACCGTAGAACCCAAAGTTAAAACTTTTAAGATTTATTTAAATGTACATTTTCTACTGTTATGATTTCGTAATTGAAAACTTAAAATTGTTTGCAGGCAGAAATATGGTCAGTGTTCATTGCGATCCTGCGCAAGAGTGTCCGCAACCTTCAGGCATGCACAGATGTTGGGCTCATACACCATGTGCTTCAGAGGCTGCCTCGCGCCGAAACTGTCGTCGCCGGTAAGTACACTGTCACACGAATACTTTAAACAAACAAAACATATTTTTATCCAATAAATTTAAATGTATACTGCAACTGTAAAGTGAATACTTGCGGTAAGTGGTAGTTGATTATAAATTTTGTAAACTCCCTTAAATTAAAATCATTCTGAAAATCCTTATTGTGATTGAAAACATTATTTAATTATCAAATGTTAGTTTTATGCTGTCCTAGTACATGTACAAATCCAAATTTTAACACTCCGGTTAATGCTCAGAAAGGAATTTAAAAAGTTACCCTTTGCCTACTTTGACAGTCCCGCTCCCTGAATTTACACCTCTGATAAATTATTATATCCTAGTACTAAAGAAAACTTTAAGAAGCTTTTAAGACACGTATGTTTTACTCAAACAGTTCAAATGTACTAGTATTATTCTAGAACAATTATATACTATTCTCTTAAGTATGTTTAATTATGTGTTTAGTTTAATAGACCTTAACCAGAAAATAATAATGATAAACATTATTATGAATATCTCAAAAGATATAAGCGATAAATCTAAAACAATTTAAGCGCTGGCTTATTTCTTTCTCATGAATATCTTCCATACTGTAAAAAACTCGTTATTGTCAACAATATCCGTTATGGTAAACTCCCGGAGACTCGTGACGCATAATATCATACCAAGCTCCTTAACAAGGAATGCTCCGTGCGTTCGTTCTGATATGTCGCCGGCTATTTTTATATTTTCATATGAGCATCTTGAATCCGCTGTTACCTTATTTTTTAATAATTCCTTTAACACGATTTTCCATGCGTATCAAATAAGGAAGAACGTTGCTTCGAGTGAGTGACTTTATTAACTAAACGAAGTTAAAGTGAGAGATTTATACTCGTAACAACATTCGAACTTAGAATTATAGAGTTTTAGGAGTAACGCTAATCATCACATCACATCAACAGCCTTTAATAGTCCACTGCTTGACATAGGCCACTCCTTAGAAAGGAGGTTTAGGCTTACTATACCACGCTGGTCAGACTTTGTTGGTATAGGGTTTGTGTAAAGTTTTCCTACTCTTTGCAGTGCTGTTGACCTGCGTAGCTTGTTTCCTTAGTCGGCTCTTACGACACCTACAGGATGAATAGGGGTGGTATTCTTAATCAGCCACTACACGGAAATATAGATAAGGTAGTTGAAGGATTATTACTATTCAGTAAAATAACAAGTATTTGATTTTGAATTTGAGTTTTCTGATAAAATTCTACTATACAGAAGTTGTAAACTAAACTATTACTAATTATTTCTTTCCTCTCCAGCTGAGTGTTAGGAAGAATTACTAGTATTTTTTTTTATGTTAGCGGAGTCAGACGACCAGACGGGTCACCTGATGGAAAGTGACCATTGCCGCCCATGAACGTCTACAACTCATTAGTCACAAACGAGTTGCCGGCCTTTTAGGAAGGAGTGCGCTCTTTTCTTAAAGGTTGTATCGGTCCGGAAATACCGCAGACCGTTCCACAGATTGGTTGTGCGAGGCAAAAAGTGTCTCGAAAAGCTATCCGCTCGTGATTCATTTCAAAACCAAAACAAAAAATATTAAATCGGTTATTAAAAAAACAGGTCACCAGAGATTACTCTGAATCATATGTAAGACGGCGTCTTTCTACCTACTTCGTTCAATGTGCACTATTGTCTATGCTATGCTACCCTGGTACCTTTCACCCTTGATTTTGCACCCTATTTTTTGCCGCCACCTTTAGCGCGGAACGGGGTCACTCTACCTACCCTAAAAAAAATGAGTCGGTGTGTAAATTTTGCAGATCTGTATTCGGCACGACGCAAGCGTGAATATTCACGCCATAGCAATTCGTCGCTATGTCAATTTTGTTACGAATATAAAAGGGTTATTTGGACCTTCTATTGTTACAAAATTTTCCAAAGTGAATAATAAAAATCGACAATAATGCATTGTAAACCAAAACATTTCGGGTACAAATGGCCTATCACACCTGGATTAATTATTAAGTTGAAATTGTTCGCTATAGACACCGACAACAATCTAGTGGTCTGGAGTACTACATTTTAAAGAACTAAAGATATAGAGAAAATATGTCCTTAACGGTTCACAATATGCAAACTAAATTATCCTAAAAGTGCATTTTAAGGTCAAATAAACAACATTGTTTAATCATAAGAACAGAAATCGTAATTTATTTTTGTTATAAATAAACTTAATGACAAGAGCTAAGCGCCTACTTCCTTGCTATTTTTGGTACCCTAATAAGATTTAGACTATACAAACATAAAAGGACTGTTTATTTCCGATCTTGAATCTTAAACGAAGGAACTGTGGGTATTTTGAGAAAGGCGAAATATTTGATTCAATTAATTAATTCGATTTAATCTCAAAATAAATCACTTCCTTAGCTACACAAATAAGAGAAAATAAAGATCTGCTATAGACTTGTTTACTAAAAGGTTCAAGATCTTCTTGCTACTACTGTTACACTTACAGAAAAGCGAACTAAATAAAACAGGAATATGCCCTTTTCAAAACATTGTAACTGATATATCTAAAAAACATCTATCCGTTTCATGTCTCTCAATTAAAGGTGAAAACAATTTCACATGGCTTTTACGTTGTGTTTAGTTTACCCATCACCTTATTTAATTTTTATTTTATTTATTTAATTAGTAGGAACTATTGTAATAAGAATCAGTTTGGTCAGCGCATCGCTTGAAGCGTCTTGTGTGGTGACCCTTAACCTATACAAGTGCGTGAAAACCTTCGAGTACCTCTCACCGAGTTAATATAACTAAAACTAACATCACTATTAGACAAGACCTGTTCTTGTCGTTGCTGGTCAGAATGATGTTGTGGGTTGACTATCGCTCCGAAACCCAAAACGTACCGCCCCGCCTTAATGCAGTTGAAAGCAAAAAAATGACAGAGAATAATACAAACCAATGCAACTTCTTTACGTTCTGTTCTCTTAGTAGTTTAAAAACGTTTATTTATTTTCGTATTGTTAAGACATCAATTAAGGAAAATTAATTAATTAATTAATAATTAATTAATTATTAATCATTAATTAATTAATTAATCTAAGGAGAGGCCTATGTCCAGCAGTGGACTATTAAAGGCTGTTGATGTGATGTGTGATGTGAAGACATCAATTTTAAACAATGGTTTTTTTTAATGAAAGTTTATTTAATTTTACCTACCTTGGTGTTCGGACATAATAATATGTATCTACATAACTATGTGTAACTCATTCTATTAGCATTAAAATAAATAATATATAAGCACAGTTGAAAAAAAAAGCAGATCAAGAAATATATATTTACACTTTCGCCTTTCGACTACTGTCCCTTTGGACGGCTTTACAAACTCTTCAACCACTTTGTTATCCTAGTACTTGTGAGAAAAATGAAACTTCTCCGCGTTCCTGGTGCCTAATATAATAAAAAAATATTTCATTTAAAGAACATAATAAAAAACCTTTAGTATTTTTTTAGTTTCATGTTGGTTTTCTATAAGTTAAAAATGTTTAACTCAAGTATCTGACTCTGTATTGCAATCACCAATAAACGAATAGAAAAGAATGGAATCGAATAAATTGCGAAAACCAATAACCAACAGTATTGATGCTATTCTTAGCATCGCTGTATAATAGTTTCCGTGCTGGATGTCTAGAAAACCATCGCGTTATTAAAACCATCCATGGATATGACAGCAATGTCCTATTTACCTCAAATCCACCATGATTAGTCTCGGACTGTCAGAAATAGCATTCTTTATGGATAAATATTTTATAGTATTTACTACTGAACGTCCATTTCGCTGCTTGTGTCTGTTCTGAAGAAGATAATAGGCTAACAGGAAATCAATGTTAGGTCACTACCTAATACGAAAGGTGATTAATGTTGGCGAAGTAATGATAGCCTACACTTTTAAAATTATTCGAGCGTTAATGATTACTTTTAAGATATTCGTTAAAACAGATAATGATGCTGATGGCCACATCACTTAATCAAATTTCTGACATTACTTAAAGCTAAGCCTGAATAAATCAAATCTCCCGTAATAAAATTGTAGGTGTTTTAAGTATATATATATACAGCCTTGGCCAAAAGTATTAGGCACCCTACATTTTACTTAAAATAAAGGAAAAAACAACTTATACTTTTTGAATGTATTTATAACCATTAAAATTCACAAAAAAAAATGAAAATAACTTAAAATCTAGTCGGGTCCACCTTTGGATTTAATTACTGCACTAATTCTAGCTGGCATGCTGCGTACAAGCTTAGTACAATCCTCCCTTGTAATGGCATGCCATTCTTGTACTACCTAACGCATTTTTAATGCCGTTTTCGATGTGATACTATGCTCTTTAATCTTGCGCTTCAAAATGCTCTAAAAATGTTCAATTGGGTTCAATTCTGGTGACTGCGCTGGCCAATCAAACAAGTCAAAATTGTTTTCAGTAAACCAACGCATCGTAGTCGCTGAATTATGACAAGCTGCATTGTCTTGCTGGAATATAACTCCCTCCAAGTTGGTATCGCCGAAAATACTCCTTAGCGAAGGCATAAGCGCAGTTTCGAGCACTTTTATGTACTTTTCGCTGTTCATACGACCTTCCCAAACAAACATTTCGCCAACCCCATCAGTAGCCATGCAGCCCCAGATCATTATGCTGCCTCCTCCATGCTTTACTGCCGGTACGACGCAATCTGGATGGTATTCTTCGCCCACACGTCGCCTCACGAAGGTCACACCTGGCGTTCCAAATATCTGTAAAAAAAAGAAAAAAAACACTTTTTTTAAACTGCCTTAACTTTTATTATTTTAGGTAAATAAATAACTGCCCATGATTATTAATAATCATGGGCAGTTATTTATTTACCTCAAAGTTAGATTCGTCAGACCATACCACATTGGCCCAATCTTCCTCAGTAAAATGTTGATGCCGTAGAGCCCATTCAAGTCGTTTTCTTTTGTTAGCTTCTGAAAGCCAGGGCTTCTTTCTGGCTTTGCATCCTTTTAAGCCTGCTTCTCCAAGTCATCTTCTGGTGGTCCGAGCACTTATTGTCTTTCCAGCCTCTTCGGACAAAGTAGCAGCAAGCTCTGATGATGTTTTCTTCCGATCTTTCATAGATTCGCGTATTAATTTTCTATCCTCGCGCTTCGAAGTCACACATTTTCTGCCTGTTCTTGGTTTATTAGCGTTACTTGGCAGTCACGCACGGTTTGCTGAGACTGGCGTCTCAGCAAACCGTTTGATAGCAGATTGCACAGCGCAACGCGAACATTTCACTAACTTAGCAATTTCTTTTTGCGACTTCCCTTGTTCATGGAAAAGTTGTATTTTTACTCGGTTTTCCAAACTAATTTCACTTCTTTTCGGCATTTTTAAATAAATTACGTGTGAATTTAATCACTATGTTAGAAATAAAAGTTTGTTTACTCGTTAGAGTCCTGAACACAAGTGACCAAACATTGACTGATAAGAACGCATAAAAACAAATCCGTTGTTTTCAGTCACCAGGTGTTTTATGACCATAACAGATAGCTGCTTGCTTTTCTAGGGAGTTATTTGTGACCCCGGCATGCCATCTAAGAGAAGCATTTATTCATTGTTCAATCAGTAAACATGAATTGTGCATTTTTCTGGGGTGCCTAATACTTTTGGCCAAGGCTGTATATATATGTATATATATACGAGGGGTGATCAATAAGTAATGATAATCGAGTATTTCTAGAACGCACAAAAACCCAAATTTTTTTTTTCTGCTTGCTTATATATCCACTACTTCAGCTTCAAAAAAATGTATAAATAGGACACCATTACCGGGAGATACATTCATTTGAATACGAACTGTCGAAGAGAAAACATCAAAATGGAGAAAAATGAAATAAGAGCTGTCATCAAGTACCTCTGCCTGAAAAAAATGTCTACCAAAGACATACACAGCGACTTAGAGGAAACATTGGGGTATTAATTAATATCCACAGTATATCCTCCATATTCCACAGTCGCACGCTGGGCAAAGGAATTTAAGCTGGGCAGAACCTCCACTGAAGATGAACATCGCGAGGGACGCCCTTCCACATCCCTTACTGGAGAAAACGTCAAAAAAGTGGAAGATATCGTGTTGGCCGATCGAAGGGTGACCGTAAGGCATGTAGCTGAGGTCACAGGGATCTCCTATGGCAGCGTTCAAAAAATCATTTTTAACAAAATGCATATGAAAAAGGTCTCTGCGCGTTGGGTACCGAGAATGTTAACCGACGAGCAAAAAAAGAAACGAGTCGACATTTCGAGGGTGAATCTTCAAAAGTTCCAGGCCGATAAAGAATTTTTTTGTCGCGTTTTGTGACCATGGACGAGACCTGGATCCACCACTTTGATCCCGAAACCAAACAACAATCAATGACTTGGAAACGAGCTTCCTCACCAACGCCGAAGAAATTCAAAGTGTCAAGTTCAGCGGGAAAGGTTATGGCGTCTGTTTTCTGGGATGCAGAAGGAATTATTATGGTGGAATATTTGGAAAAGGGGGCCACTATAACAGGCTCTTACTACGCAGGCCAAATAAGAAGATTGCGAGAAGCTATTAAGTCAAAAAGACGCGGTGAACTGCGCGCTGGAGTGCTGTTTCACCAAGACAACGCCCCGGCTCACAAAGCCGCAGTTGCGATGGCTGCCATTGAAGAAACGGGGTTCGAACTGCTCGAACACCCTCCCTATTCGCCAGATCTAGCTCCCAGTGACTTCTACCTCTTTCCTCGGCTCAAAGAACACCTCCGGGGCAACAAATTTGAGGACAATAGTGAAGTGATGGCCGCAGTAGAGGCATTTTGGGAGGGTCAAGACAAAGAATTTTTTTCTAAGGGAATCATGGGCTTAGAAAAAAGATACACTAAATGTATTAACTTGCAAGGAGACTATGTTGAAAAATAAAATACTTTTTTTAATCTAATAGTTCTGTTTCATATTGATTATCATTACTTATTGATCACCCCTCGTATATGTGGGATATAGAGTTCTTCAAATAAGGTTTACACCGTCTTCTTAGTAAAATAATATTTTTATTCCTTAGCACCATTGACCGTCGTACATGTTAATCCTCCCTCTTGCTTTTTCACCTCCTTCCCCTCCTTCCGGCATCTCTCTCCCTCTCACTCACACATCACACTCTCTCTCTCTTACAGCTGCGTTCCTATTCCCACATATATATATATATATATATATAAATGTTTGTATATATAGGTGTTGTGTTGAAGACATCTTATTGTGTTTTTTTTATAATGAGTATGTGCAAGTCAAGCCAACATAATATTGAAAAGCTAGTGTTTGATTTTCAAACAAATTGATTTTATAAACAAACTAGCTTTGCGCGGTAAAAAGTAGTTTATCAAGAATCAAACTATATTTCATACTAGATTTCATCTGAATCGGTTCAGCGGTTAAAGCGTGAAGTGGTAACATACAGACAGACACACTTTCGCATTTATATAATAGTATGCTCTGTCCTTTTATTTTCTTTATGGTTTCTAAAGAAATCATTTTTTTTAAGATAATACTGCCGTGTTGATTTTATTTTAATGTAAACAGTAAGAAATTACAAACGAAATACTCTAACGGAAACGTGGGGTGGAGTCCTTTAAAGTCGAATCCGGAGATCAAAATCTTACGTACAGAAAAGCTCCTTAGATCTCATACTAGCCTAGTAAGGGTGTGATTTAACCCATAATGTATCAATAACAGAAATAACAATTTATAGGATAATTTGAAGTCTCCATTTAATTAGGGATTTTTAAATAAAAAATAACACTATAATTATGTTGTTTCCCTTTCGTTTTCACTTCAATATCTTCTACCCCTTGTATTTCTTTGCTCTCCTAGTATTACGGGCAAAACATAACTCTTTTGTGCAATCGCTTGTTTATCAACTTGTAAATAATTATTTGTGACTGTGTTTTTTCGTAAAAAACTTGTACCTTCTCTTTTATTGTTTCGGTTACTTTTGTCTGTTATTTGATCAGTATTTCTGTAATTTTAGAATTAGAATCTGTGTTGTGAAACTTTCCATGAATAGCGAAAATGGAATCTTTTGTGAAATTATTAATTAACGAAAACCCTTATTCTGGTGTCGGTATTTCCATGAAGCTTATTTGTGGCAATGTTGTCCTAATTGTCCGTGATAAATTTAGTTAACACGGAGGTAAAAATATAAGTATTTTTATAAGGGACCTGATTCACTCGTAGTCTTGTTTTTCAGAAATGAACAATATTTTATGTTATGTTCGCACACATGATTGATAAACCTGTTATCTATCAATCATGTGAAATTATTTTCATATGATGAAATGAAATGATCAATGATATTTATTTCTGCAAGTAAATCTTTTCAGATATTTTTACAAGTCGGACTTTACAGCTGGAAGGCGCCTAGCGGTATTTCCTGAGACTCGCTCTTTGTTTTTAAGTCCGTGTACAATGTTAAAGAGAACTATGTGAGTGCAGTACAGGGTCTGGATTGGTCTTTTGAAGAAACGACCATAGTTTTGAATCGGCCCGCCCATATAGATCCCAGCCATTGTACAGCCTAACCGATATAGTCAGGATCAACAACCCGAAACACGACACTACAGCCTGCAGTGGGCCGTTGAAACTCTCCAAACCACCAGAAAGTTACTAAAATATGAACTAACATTACAAGCCTACACTATACTCATATTTTCATACTTACACAAACAAAAAATAATAAACATTTCAATTTGAAATCAACAAATTGAAAACAAACGAAATAGGAATTACAACAAAAAATTAAATGTTCATCACTTTCAAATGTGGGAGTGAGCAGCATCAATCCCAAGCAAATTTGTCATCTAAATATTCTGTAACAGTAAGAATTTTCACATAGTTTTTGTTTAACTAAGGACTTAAATTGGTAATACTTAATTCATGAAATTTGCTTGTGGACTCGTACACCCTAACATCGTAAAGACTTGCTTACTTTTTTTTAGTCTAGTCGTTGGCATCACGAGTTTATCCTTATTTCTTGTGTTTATATTATGACAGTCACTAAACTTTGTGAATTAATGAATATTTTTCTTAACATACACTAAATTTTCATCTATATATTGAGATGCGACTGTGATTATACCAATTTCTTTAAACTTATCCCTCAGTGACTGCCTATAACTGAGATTATAAATTTCGCTAATATCTCTCTTTTATCTCTTGCGAATATAAAAAAAAGGTGGCGATAACATTTATTCTGCAGGGTAAATTACAATTGCTACGGTTGTTTGTTCAATAAAAATTATTATTGCATTTTTCTCACAAATACCAGGATAGCAAGAACGTACAGAAGGTTCACAAAACGTGTACCTCTATAAAGGTGACAAATATTTAAGTAAACTCTGAATGTTGACTGAACCTGAATACTGAATGTTGGATATATACTCTTCCTTCCATCTCTCTAGCCGATGAGTGTCAAGATTCTTAAACAACTGTTCTTCAGTCATTTTGCAGTTTCAAAACAATCTCTGGTTTGTATGAAGATTGTGCTTCTTCCATAGTCTTAATTATCGTATAGTCTAAAGTCTCTTCTACGTCAAAATGATCGATTCAAAACACCATACTTATGATAAGTGAAAAGTAAAACCAACCAAAACCATTATTGTACTTTCATGCATAGATATCTATGGTTTTTATGTAAGAATACGGTTATCTTTTTTTCCAAAATTACCACGAATTACTCAACAGCAACAGACGATAGTTATAATATTATTTTCAATGATATATCTAATTCGTTATATCATATACTAATATGTTACGAAATTCTTTATTTCTAAGAATAACCCTAAGAACGAAAGAGTATGTCAATTTTTTTTCCCTTTTTATAGAATGAAAGTTTTTATTTACGTATCTTAAAGTGGCTTAAGTGTAGTATCGGGGGAGTTGAGTGTTAGGGGTATCGTTTTTGTTCATATTGCTGTCTCTTACACACGATGTACCTGCCTTAAAAGGTTATAGATACTTTGCATCTTATGTCACCCTAGTCATTTGAAGAATCTTAAACCACAAATTAATGAGGCAATCTTTTAAAACGCAAAAAAACATGTAATTGGCGTTTCTACGATTCGTCGATTTCACTGTTGAGTTAATATTGTGGTTTTTAGTTCACACCTTTACCAGGATATCAGCGGTTGGTTGAATGTTAGACAACTTAACGTAACGAGCGATAGTCTTGGGTATCAATAACGTACAATTTCTTTTACGTGCATCTCTTTCTGACGGAAAAGTGAGGTGGAATCCTGCAGAGTCGAGCCTGGAGCTGCAAATCTCACGTACAAACGAGCTCTTTAGATCTCATACTTGCCTAGTAAGGGTGTGAATTCACCCATAATGTATTAGTGACAAACATGATAAGAGATAATAATTAGAATCTCTTTATTATTAGTGACATTTTTATTAGACAAATAACTGTTATTATGTGGTTTCCCTATGGAGAATAAATGTTGTCGACGTGTTTCTTTTTTAAGACAAAGGACTGATATGAAGATAGCGCCGAGGTATCTAACCTTGGTGCTGTCAATACTGCTTTTTGGACCCCGCCGGATCATTATTTGCCCATATTTCCTTGTACGCTATATTATTATTGTTTAGTCTAACTTATCTTACAGTTGAATCCGACGACGTAGAAAACTAAACAGTCCGGTTCACTTACGAGTACATCCCTTCTGCCCCTTATGTCTTTTTGCTCTACTAGTACAAATGGGAAAAAATAAACCTTTCGTGTTGTCGCTTATTACTAGTTTTTTTTTTATTTTGGTGTTTGTCATAAAAAAAACTGTTCATGTACATTGAGATATAACTATTTAATCTAGTATTACATTGGTATTTCTAGAATTCTGCAAAAAAAGTTTGCACGCCACTGGTAAAATATAACTGAGCTTTAATTTATTGTAACACCTATAATGTATTATCTATATTAGCAAAATAAAATATATTCTATTCTATTAAGTCGTATCGTAGAAGACTTAAATCCAACCCAAACCTAGTTTTAGAAATAAGAATCGGAGGAAGGGTTTGAGTACGGAGAACTTCAATTCTATTAATTTGTTGCTAGAAGTTTGATAAAGCCGGTATGTGGTTATGTTGTGTTTATTGTCAGTGAAAAATTTAGTAAAAAGACGGAATACTTAAAACATAAGTATTATTGAAAACAGCCTGCATTGCTTATTTTATTTTAATTTACTTTTATTTTACTTTACTTCTTCAATCATTATGGAAACCTAAGTGCCTATTTAAAAAACATGTCTTTGCTTTTTATGCAAAGTTTCACCCACAGACTCTAAAATTCTAGACATACAGGTAGATCGAATAGTAGACAAATAGTTATCATAATAGAAGTAAATGAAAGCAACCATTTTTTTACGAAATAACAGTCGTAAAAAATATAAATAATAAGACACGGTTGCATGAAAGGGTTAGTTATATTTTCCCAGTAGTACTAGGAGAGCAAAAAGACGCAAGAGGTCGAAGGGATGTAAGTGAAACCGATTGAGATTTTTTTTACATCACACAGGCAACAACAGTGTAAAGTGCTATTTTACTATGGTACTTTTTTCTGGGGCATTTTCAATATTATTGTGTATTTTGAATATAAAAAGCATGTTTACTTAGCCTTTTTTTTTCCGTGCGGATATCCCCTCGGATACCACCTATCGGTGGCATGTCGGGCTCGAACCGACTAAAACCGCACGCCGTCTCGGGTACTAATAGCCGCGAAACCAGGTATACCCCATACAAAGTCCCTGGTGCCCCGACATACCTCGGGCCATCTACGGACGGAGGTCATTCTGCAACCTCCGGCGCCTGAGTCGCCTGCGATACCTGGCCCGTTCCCGGGCCTGGCAGGCCGGGAGAGTTCTAAACCTCTCCCGGTCCCGCTCCTCCGTCTCCTTCGCGAGCATAACTTGCTCGCAGAAGGAGACGGCAGAGTTCCACGCACTCTCGCTCCGCACGATAGCCGCAATCAGGCTATCGAGCGAGAGAACTCCCACTCCGATGGCCGCCACGAGGTCTCGCCTCTGCTCAACCCACGCCGGGCACTCCGCCAGCGTGTGGAGAGCCGTGTCCACGGTCTGGCCATCGCAGTGGTGGCACTCAGGCGTTGGCTCCTTGCGGATCAGACACAGGTGGTCCCTGAAACATCCTTTCCCAGTGATCACCTGCGTCAGTCGGTATGAGAGGGTCCCGTGACGCCTCTCGAGCCAATCCTCAAAAACGGGTCTTACCGCCGCAATGACGGCGTGCCCGGCGCTCGGTTGCCCGAGTCGTTCCCCCTATGATGACCTGGCGGAGTTGGGATTTCCGGTTACTTAGTTCCACCCCAGTGACCTCAGGCATGTCGTTGTTATCCACGTTAGGCGCTTCAAGCCCCGGAGGCGGAACCATCTGTGGCGGAGTATGCTCCACCACTCGCGTTGGGAACAGGGAGCCAACGACCCTCTCAAGCAGCTCTGGCTGAAGACACCGGGTGAGCGGCGGGGCCCATGGGCGCATCTTGCCCCTAACCATACGGTAGGGGCGTCCCCACGGATCCCGCTCCAGTGTCGCTGTTATGCGTGCTATTTAATAAAATATATGTTATTTTCGATTCTTCGATTTTTTCTGTGGAGCGACTGAATAGAATACTATTCAGTCGCTCCACAGAAAAAATCGAAGTTCAGACGTATCGTAGACATAAATCCAACCCACACCTAGTTTTGAAAATAAGACTCGGAGGAAGGGTTTGAGTACGAAGGCAAACTTAAAACACAAGTATTATTGAAAACAGCCTGAATTGCTGCCAACCGACTAGCATAGCAGGCACCCTGAATCCAGCTTTGAAATCTTGACGTTCACAAATTAATAACTAATATGTACCGTTCAAATGCCAGGTAGCCAGATTATAATTCAAGTGATTAATTTTTAAAGCAATGGCGACCAGCTACCGCTTAACGTGATTTTAATAAGTTTATAATAACATTAAAAGTAGATCTTAAAAGTGTAAGTTGATATTTACTGTATTTTACTTTACTTTAAAAGTTCTTCAATCTTGGTCATTATGGAAAGTTATAAGTGCCTATTTAAAATACATGTCTTTGCTTTTTATGCAAAGTTTCACCCACAGACTCTAAAATTCTAGACATACAGGTAGATCGAATAGTAGACAAATAGTTATCATAATAGAAGTAAATGAAAGCAACCATTTTTTTTTTTTACGATATAACAGTCGTAAAAAATATAAATAATAAGACACGGTTGTATGAAAGGGTTATATTTTCCCAGTAGTACTAGGAGAGCAAAAAGACACAAGAGGTCGAAGGGGTGTAAGTAAAACCGATTGAGTAATTTTTTACATCACACAGGCAACAACAGTGTAAAGTGCTGTTTTGCTATGGTACTTTTTTCGTATCTGGTCCTTTTCATAAAAAATACACGTCGATAACATTTATTACCTGAAGGTAAGCAACAGTTAATACGATTTTTTTTCATAGAAATATCATGGTTAGAACATTGCCGTCATGCGCAAAAGAATTGTATCATTTTACACTCACAAATACCAGGATGGCAAGAAGTTGTAGTAGATAATACTTACTACAGTGTAACAGAATTTTTATCTGAAAATTTTGAAATGAAACTTCTTTAGAATCGCTGTGATTTGAACTCGAAAGTTAAGTTTTTAAGTTATTTTATACTTTTTAGTTTTTGAAGTCGGTTTTTTAAACGTAGTTTTTTTTATTTTTTACTTTTTAGTGTCTGAAATAGGTTGTTCTTGTTAACTACAGTAGGATTTTTCTAGATTACATTAGGTAAACTATAACATTTCGTGGCTTTTTATTGTCATATATCTAATAGTAATTTTTTTAGTTTTCAAATAGTAAGTAGCTATGGGTACGCCTACGAAAGGTGCAGCGCGCCTTATAAACAATATAGATCCCAAGAAACGGGAACGGAAAAAAGGAATCGACTCGAAACTCTATTTCACGTTCTTGTGAGACAGAGATAGATCGTGAAGAACGTTTGTTAGCTATGAAAAATTATATAAAATTACGTTCACGTCAAGAAACTCTTGAACAGTATGAGTCTAGACTCGCTAAGATTCAAGAACGTCTTGCCAAAGTGACGTCTGAACAGCAAACGCATAGGTTAGGCCTTATTTATGACCGTCTAGCCAACGAGTCTTTCAACTTTTCAGGCCAATAAAAGCTACGGTGATGTTGAGAGATTAATGCTGCCACTAATTTTAAGTTGGGCTGTCACCGTTCACAAGCTCCAAAGTACGACATTGGAGAGGGCGGTGATAAACCTCGGAAAAAAAAAATTGCAAAAGGTCAGATATATGTGGCTTTAAGTCGAGTGAAGAATTTAGATGGCGTGGCATTAAGTGATTTGGAACCATCTAAATTATTATACAAACCACATGATGACAAAGCACTACAGGAAATGCAACGATTAAGACGGTTAAATCTAGATTAATTTTTTTACTTATTTTTAAAATTTCCTTTTTATTTATTTCTTCGTTCCGAGATTTTATATGCAATCTATTGGTTATAATATTTCTCTTCTCCGCAAGCTCGCTCCGCTTCAATGATAGGTAGCCTAAGACCCACTTATCGGGACACGGGTTAATAGTAATATATAATCAACTTAAATGAAAACTCCTAAAAAGGCCGTACACAAACTAAAATTTCATCATCCAAGTAAACAATAATATTCATTAAAAATGTTCATAAATAATATATAATCAATTTAAATGAAAACTCCTAAAAAAATGTTCATCATTAAAAATGTTCATAAAATGAAAACTACTGGGCCTAACTATGTTAAATTTTTATGGGACCAAATGGCAACTATTCCGCATCAAACTAAAGAAGAGTCACGTAAATCGGATCAGAAATCTCAGAGTAATCGGTGTACATACATAAAAAAAAATACCAATCGAATTGGGAAACTTCTTCTTTTTGAAGTCGGTTAATGAAACGAAAATTCGTTACGATAAACAAGCAAAGTCGGTGAGAGAATGAGATAGAATACATTACACATTATTTTTAATTTTTTTTTCGACGATTTCAAATATATATTTTTTATGAAATAAAGAATTTGAGTTTGAGTGTGAATATTTTCTCTTTTTATTTTATACTAGCTGGTACCCGCGACTTCGTTTGCGTGGAATTAGAAAAACGCTGCCTTAGTGGGGTCGATTCCTGGGCCGGGCAAAATTAATGTAGAGTTTTTCTGAGATAAAAAATGAATAAAAAAATTGCCTAAGTTACTCCTTATATAGACAACTACCTGGTAGTAAAATATTATCAAAATCGGTCTAGCCGACAGATAGACACAGAAAAAAATTGAAACTGGTTTTCAGGCATAGGTATCGTGCAAATAATCATATGAGCATGAAAAGAAACCTATACCTATTATTTTGACATTACAAACAGACACTACAATTGATTTATTTGTATAGAAAATATTTTTTTCGAAAGATTCACTTCTGCACACACACACACTTTTTTAAAATTTAAGTGCTATGATTATGAATGTTATTTATTATCTCAATGTCTATTACAAATTAGTCGTAATAAAAATAAGTTAAGACACGGTTGTATGAAAGGGTTATATTTTCCCAGTAGTACTAGGAGAGCAAAAAGACGCAAGAGGTCGAAGGGGTGTAAGTGAAACCGATTGAGTAATTTTTTACGTCACAGAGGCAACAATAGTGTAAAGTTCTTTTTTTTTGCTATGGTACTTTTCATAAAAAATACACGTCGGTAACATTTATTACCTGAAGGTAAGCAACAGTTATTACGGTTTTTGTTTATTAGAAAAATCAGGTAGAAGACACATTGGCCGTTATGCGCAAAAGAATTGCATCATTTTACACTCACAAATACCAGGATAGCAAGAAGATACAGAAGGTTCACAAAATGTGTACCCCAATAAAAACGACAATCACTCTCGATTATTGACGAATGATTATGAATTAGAGTGATTCATATATGAGACAATGGCAATCAGTTTTACTCAACGAAATTTAAATGTACTTAGAAGTTGAAAGTACATATCTTGAAAGTGTTGAAGTGTAAAGTGAAAGTTTTCATTGAGTGAATTTTCTTAAAAACAACTGTATGTCTCAACCACAAACATGAAATCCTACTTCTTAAAAGTTCTGCTGTTTTGGTCATTATGGTAATCCAACTGCCCATTTAAATTTAGGTATCATTTAACACAGCTAAAAACATAGCATTAAACAACACTTGGAGTGAGTCTTTAAATATTTGTAAGTTTAAGAGACTTAATATTTATTGCGCGGTTTTGTTAGCCAAATAAATAATTTATTTAAAAGACAATACCAATGATCATATTAAAAAAGTAAGAGTGACGATACCTGTAAGATACGTATGCCTTTTATATGTATATACCTTAATACGGCCTCTTTTTTAAACTTCTATATTTTTTGACAGCGAAATAAATTAATACACATAGCTTCTTACAACCCTATAGAATTAAGAACCACATCACAGAATCAAATAAAAATATTATTTTGAATAAAATCTGAAGTGGCGAATACTAAGATGTTACGTTAAACTTTAATAATGAAAACTTTATCTTTCTTCTTGTATCTTATCTATTACATACTTAATTTATTTTGTTTATCATTATTAATCTTTAGGAAGGACAAAAAAATTGTTAAAAAAGTCACAAATTAAGAAAGTAGGCTAATTGTTTGTGGTACTTTTATAGAAATAACGTTTTTATTTATATATCTTATTCGTATATGGATGGATGTCTTAAAGGGGCTTGAGTGATGTATCGGGAGAGTTGGGAGTGTTAGGGGTATCGTTTTTGTTCATTATGCTGTCTCTTTCCCACGTTGTACCTGCTCATTTTTATAACCAGCTTTGCATCTCATGTCTTCCTGGTCGTTGTGAGAATCTAAAATCACGGCATAATAAGCCATTATCTTCTAAAAGAATTATAATTAACCAACTTTAAACGTTTCTTTTATTGAGCTATTTCACGGTTTAGTTAATTTTGTAGTTTTTGGTTCACACCTTTACTAGGATAGCAGCAATTGGTTGAACGCTAAATAACAAATGATTGTGAGATACGAGACACGTACATCTCCTTTGACGGGCCTTTCTTTCTAACTGAAACGTAGGGCGGAGTCCTTTTTTTTGCTGACTATCCCCAAATCACACGTATACAAGCTCTTAGTATCTCATACTTGCCTAGTAAAGGTGTGAACTTATTTATATTGTATCAAAAACAATATACTTAACAAGAAAGGATATTTTGAAGTACCTACTAATTCAGAGTTTCGAAAGAAAACGTTGCTTGAAGGAATTTCATTTGAAAACCTAAAACCTCAGACAAAAAACTAGCACTCTGCCATCTGAGCTTCGTTTGTTAAAAAAAAGGTTACGTGCAAAAAATAGTTTACTTACAAAAAGAATTTCAATAGGTTATTAGTAACGTTTTTTAAGAGATTGTTTGTATTTGGTATTTGTTTTAGGTTTACTAAAAATAACATTCGATACAAAGTGTGTCGAAAATTGCAGAAATTGTGTCATCAACTTAGGATTTCTACCCGTAACTTTCATTGTACTCGTAATACGTAAAGAAAAGTCTAGAAAATACGTTTCCAAGACAATGTATATTGTTGATATCCTTGTAACTTTTGATATCCTAGTCAGAGCGTAAAATAAAGCATCTGAAGTTGCCACTTATTTTACACGCTATAGTTGAGTAAAAGAAAAGCGAAATGGTTAAGAAAAGGTGCGAAAATTTGGGCTCCATAATTCTTCAACGCTTGTTTTTGCACCTATTATGAATTAAGATATTTGTCTCATGTCTGGTTAAGTTGTCTCTCTCATGTCGCATCAGAAATGTTATGCGACTCCGTATGAGGGCTGTAATCCTCTTCATAAGTTTTTTAATGAGTCTAAAGCTGGCTTATCAGGTAAAAGTAAGAGTAGCGTTTTACAATAAATAAGCAAAAGCATCACAGTATTATAGGGGTCAAACGAGCAGATATGGGTCACTTGATGGTATGTGTCTACGGCAATTCAAGAGACACTAGTGCCTTGCCTTCTCGGCCTTCTAGGATAAGGCCTTTTTATTCACTCGCAAGTTGAAAAGGAGAAAATAATTACTTAACTAGAGGCCCAATTGTGAGTTTATTTCACATTTAGTCTACCGTCACGGTGACCGCGTTCGGTGCTGTGATTGCTCCGCACTGAAACTGTCCAAAAATCTGTCCAAACGCGCTCGCTGTCTAGAGCGATTTTATATGAAATAGACTTGCACAAGCCCCTCAGTTTTCGGCTGTAGTCGTGTTTCTCCCACGGTGGTAGTTAACATCAATAGTCAAAGGAGCTGGAGATGCCCTGAGGCTTACCCTGCTGTAGCCTCTAACTGTAGTCTGTTGAATTACTTTGACGGGCTTGTTGGTCTAGTGGTTAGTGACCGTGACTGCTGAGCCGGAGTTCGTGGGTTCGATTCCCACCCAGGACAAACATTGTGTGATGAGCACGATCATTTATTCTGTGTCTGGGTGTAATTTATCTACATATGTATGTATTTAAAACTATATAAGTATTTTTATCAGCAGACAGGTTTCCATAGTACAGGCTCTGCCTAGTTTGGAATCAGACGGCAGTGTGTGAAATGTGTCAGGATAAAAAAAAAGTGTTAATATTCAGCGGCGTAACAAAACACTTTAGCTTCTGTTACATTTCCAATGTCCCGAAACTAGACTAATGAACTAATTTGTCTGATCTGAATCTCGTTAATCCCCCTTCAAACGACAAGACTAAGTGATCACGATGCACAGTTGATCCATCTTAAATCTCATTACCACTACGATATCAAACAATCCTAAGGTAGGACAAATAGTTATAGCTACCGTTCAATAAAGGCGTAAGAAGTCCTAAATCAAAAACTATACAACTTAGATACTTATTGGCAAGTGTCATAGAAATGTAAATGGTTCTGCAGGCTGATAGTATACGACGACAGTAAAATTTTATATCAAAGAGGCCATTGACACACAAATTGACGTATAACCTACAATATTCTAAAGCGAATTACTGGATTCAGAATAATGTTAAATGCTGTTGCTTTTAATTTCTTCAAAATTAAAAAGTAGTTAAATAAAGAAGGTTAATTGCATTTCAAGATTTATGATAAAATCAAAACACGTGATAAATACCTGCAATAAAATAACGTGTATGTATGTATGTATCGTGAAAACCATTCCTGTGTTAATTTTAAAAAACAACAAAGATTATAATGTACTACCATTTCCACTAATATAAAAATTGGAGGCGCCGGGTATCGATCCCGGTACCTCTCGCATGCTAAGCGAGCGCTCTACCATCTGAGCTACGCCCCCTGCCTACTAACACGTAAAATAAACTACAACTATAAAATTGTTGAGTAATCAAAACCAACCTTGTTTAAAATGTAAGTACGTGACGTTCATCTAAGACAAGCGTTCAATTTATTTCTGATTAATATCACATCGCAGTGATTGCGCGAACGTTCAAGGTGAAAAATCGTGAAAAGTAGAGCCTTTCTTAGCACGTTTGTCATCATTTTTGCATTTTTATTATTTTCATTACAGGCGCTAACTTTTTCCAAAGTGTTTTTTATGAGAACAAGTCAGCCAATCTGTAGCACCATTCTTTCAATCAGACCCCTTGAGACTTTAGAAGGGAAATGTCTCTACGATACGAATGCTCTCTCTTTAACTCATTGGTGGGCTGAATAAAGGCTCGGGTCACGAAATTAGCCACGCTGGATAATTTTTATAGACTATTATATTGTCGGTGATGTTTTTTTATTAGTTACAGGGACTACCCCTGTGACTAATTTATCTTTATGATAAACTGAATGCACAAACTATACAGCGAGAAACGTAATTCCACAGGCATCCTTCATCCTTGTATAGTATACCGTACACTCTACGGTATACTATACAGGGATGCCTGTGAAATTACGAGTTGTGTGTGTGGATTTGGAGTTGGAGTGTGTGTGTGTTTGAAAAAGAGTGAGAAATCCTACATTAGAAAAGAACTTAATGACACGAAATACCGTCTCGCACAAAAAGATAACAGAAGAAACTGGGAAATGTAGTTTACATACATAATTATATATATATATATATATATATATATATACACATATAAAGTATTTTTATGATGATCCTGCTATATTTTGTAATTTCGCTTTGAACGAATGACGGCTGGGTCTGATTTCCTAAGAAGTACCTACATTGCAGAGAAGTTTCCCTTTTGTATACCCTATTTCCATAGTCAATAAATTATGCGTGTATGAGTATATACCACGAGGTCTTGTCAACGAAATCTATCTTTTTCTTATGGGGTAATTTCTTTCGGTTAATATAAATTAGTTATCAGTCCAAATAGAGTATCATACAAGACTAACATAGACTGTTATAAGACTTATCGTTTTCAATCGCCCAAATCGGTTTCGCCTTTATTCCACGTATATAAATTTTAATTCTAAAATATTTATGCATCACAGAACTCCTCCGTATCATCGCCTATTTACAGCAATCCTAAAAGTCTGGTAGGATTGCCACGTTAATTGACAATGAGACTTTCCTAGTAAATGATGACGAGGAGAAATTTTATAACACATGCATGTAGAGACCTCAGCGTGATGATATTTGCAGTTGAATAGTATTTTAGTAGAATACATAAAAATATTAATATCTTAAGCTTTTTTTTATGGAATAGAGGGCAAACGATCAGACGGGTCACCTGATGGAAAGCGACTACCTCCGCCCATGAACGCCTGCAACTCAGGAGTCACAAGCGCGTTGCCAGCCTTTGAGGAAGGATTACTTTTCTTGAAGGTCTGAAGGTCGTATCGGTCATGAAATACCGCAGCCGATAACTTGTTCCACAGATTGGTAGTGTGAGGCAAAAAGTGTCATGAACAGCGCACAGTGGTGGAGCGCCAATTATCCAAGTGAAAGAAAATTTTGCGGTGTGGATCGATGGCGGAAGGTTGCTTAAGAAATATATGAATTACGAGTATTATTGAAAACAAATCTAGAATTCTCTGGCGTAGAAAAAGGAATAATAAGTTAGAGTCAGAGTGTAGGTTAAATATGGAAATAAATTTGCTATTGTTGTAAAATTTGACGAAAGTCGAATAGTTATTTCATTCAATTTCATAATTAAATTACTGTTTTCACGTTTATAAAAGCTAACTAATTTGACTTGACAGTCAACTGCCGTACACTAACTTGGCACCCTTGAAACAGTACATTCAAAGTTACTCACCGCCAACACAGCAATGAGCTGGTGGTGGTGTAACTTTAGCCATCGCTCATTCTCGACAGCAGCAATATTGCTTAGCCACGTTAACTTATATACTGTTTCACATTCCATACTAACATCAAATCTTCATATACATATCTAAAGCAAAAATATTTTTGCAATTTTGTTTCCTGCCGTAAAACAAGCAAAATATTATAGAGTGTAAACAACTCAGGATTACCTACTGAGGGATGGATAGAGATTTCGTGCTTAAAAACCTTTTTGCGAGCCACTGGATACGTCCCTAGTTAAATATTGTTTAGATTCTCTGAAACAAAGGCCCGTATTATATAATTTCCTTCTGAAAATTTGAACATAAAAGCTTTTGTACGTACTAGTGAATCAATATGTTTTATTTACTTGTATTTATTTACATTGCCACGATTGTTTGGAACTGATGATTTTTCTATAAAACTATGAAAAAATCAGTAAGGTTAGAACCGGTTAGAGATTGGTTTTGATGTAATGTCTGCCAAGTCTACATTCGACATGTAATCCTGTCAGTTACTAAGTTTAAAATTTAAAATTTTAAATATGAACATTTTATAATAATTACGTATATTGAAGCTTCAAAGAGTCCGCGATGGTGTTGGAACTAAATACCTACCAGTTGCCAACACAGATTTATTGTAATTAATAATCTTTTGCTGGTTATTAAACCAATATATAGTAATTGTATATAAAAACATTTTATATGAATACAAAAAGAGTGCAAACAAAATCGTTTAATAGATGAACGCAAATTACCTCTGTAAACGAGTGAAAGGTGTGTATGTTTATATATACAATGTTCATATTATAATTTAGTTGTCCTTGCTTAAAAACTAAAGTACTAGTCTTGCTAGCTTGTAATGACAAATTTAACTGAATATGCCAACAGGGGGCGTAGCTCAGATGGTAGAGCGCTCGCTTAGCATGCGAGAGGTACCGGGATCGATACCCGGCGCCTCCAAATTTATTCTCCTTTTGGGATCGTTTGTATTTTATACTTGAAATTTTAGTATTGATACAGCTTTAAAGTTATCTAAAAGTTACGTAGGCGTAACATCAATATTGTGAAATAGATCAGAATTTAGACAGGTGTAAGTTGAAAAGTTATACAGTATCAATACAGATTGTTTACTAGTGATGGATTACTTTGTTTCTAAATTGTTTTTGAGCTTTTGTTAGTCAATAGTTTAGTATCTCGAAATATCTATTCTTAGATATATTTTGATTTGAAGTTTATATTTTAGTAAATTACAATTGCGTAAGCATACACATGATGTTTACACATTACGATTTTAGTTCAGATTCGGCGTATAACGATGCGCCTTATCCACTTGTTAAGTTTTTATTGTTAAACCAGCTGGTGTTGACTTTCCGACTGGTCCTTGCTATTTTTCTCAATACATACTTGAAGCAGAGATACTTACTCCAGAAATATTACAACCGGAAACAAAAGCGGACCGCTTTGTTATCCTGTTATACGTGTGTTATTGATTTACGACTGGACGTTCCGTTGACTTCCGTTTTAACATGCTTTATATTATTAGTTTGTATGTTTGTTTGTATGTTTGTAACCGACTCCTTTGGGCGTGATTTTGACTGACTTTAAACGGTCAGAATTCGTCCAAACTTTTGTAGATATATCGAGGACCGATGACAATACACTAATTTAAAAAAAAAATAGATTTTAAAAACTAAAAAACACGCTACGCGCACGGGGGTGCTTTTTACTATTGATAAAAGGCACCCAACGCTTTTTTTCAAATTTATTTTCCTTTTTTTAGTTTGGTTTTCTATAGAAAGCTTGTTTTTTAGTTTTTTAAAACTATAATTTTTTACTATTCCTTAGATTTATACAAAATGTATTCATCTTTGTCTAAAACCACCGTAACCATATCACAATATCAAGAAAAGAGGGGTTGCTGACCCCGATTCGATCTTTTCTCTATCAAGATCACACGTGAGAGCCGGCATTTTCGATTTTCTTGACATCTAGGTAATGTTATCTTTATAGCTTTCATTGTTGCAAGTAGAGCTGTATTTCTATGATAAATATATCCAAACCATTATCTTTATATACTGCGTTCACACGACTTTTATTTAAGAAACAATTTCCCCTATCAAGAGCTATACAATTTAATTGACAACAGATTGTCTTTAAGAAAATGTGTTGTGGGTTCGATCCCCACATGGGACGACACATTGTGTGATCCACAAATTGTTGTTCTGAGTCTGGGTGTTCTTTGTGTCCGTTTCATGTATTTTGTAAAGTCCAGAGCGACACCGGATATATTCCTAATGTGGGAGTTGTCTTTTTAACTAAAAAAAAAACTTTACAGAAATTTATAAGTAAATAAATAAATTTGTGTAAATGAAAATGTTTGATTTATAAGTAAACACGTATCTAAAATTAACTGTCAGCCGAATGTGATGATATTGCTTTCCATTTTAATTTAGACACACGTCGCATTGCGTAACATAAACATAACATTAATGCTAATCAGCGGTGCGTGTTCGCTGATCTACATTTACGCAATACAGCCTTCAGCAATAAGTGAATATTGCAGTAGCATTCAATATAACCATAAAATTAACTTTTCTGCATAACAGGGGGCGTAGCTCAGATGGTAGAGCGCTCGCTTAGCATGCGAGAGGTACCGGGATCGATACCCGGCGCCTCCAATCTTTATGATCGTTTTAATTTTTTTTTTATTTTCTACTGAACATTTTCGTATTGTTTCGTCTTAAAATTTGTTGGAAAAGGGATTTATAATATCTATTCTTTTTTCTTTTCTTTTTAAAGACACTAGGAATAAATCCTGTGTCGTGGGGGACTTTACAAACATACATGAACGGACGGACGGAACAATTTGTGGATCTCACAAAGTGTTGTCCCATGTGGGGATCGAACCTCTAACACTTAGGGTAGTAGGAAGCAGCGAGGTGACCGCTTCAACTACTACGCCATCCGTGCAGTCACTATTTTTTTTTTTTAATTTGTTCATGGCACAAGGTTACAGTTCATGTAAATACAGTAACAGTGAAGAAAACCACAGGTGTATTGGATTTGTAGTATGTCATACAAACTTATTGCCTATCTCTGGGAGAGCACCTTGGTTTTATTAGTAGGTTTCACGTTCGACTAAAAATACTAAGATTTTACCTGATGGGTCTGATTTAGTACTAAAATTATATGGCAGAACTCAACATAAATATTCATTATTTATCCTATTCACAACGGTTCACAGCCTACTTTATCCTCGCGGCTTATCTATAAACTGATAAGAGAGGGACGTTTCAGTGCTCTTTAACGGCTTATGTTAATAATCTTTAGATTAAAGATATCTTGTTTGTTATTGTTGCGTATTTTGATTTGTATTTAAATACAGTAATACCCCCGACTTACCCAGCCCGTTTTACGCGATTTCGGAAATACGCGGTTTTTCTCTTTGATCACAGCGCGCATCGGCGTGTTCGGTTTACGACAAGTTCGAATGTATTCCGTGTAGAATTGCTAACAATTGAAGAGCTTATAGAAATGCGTGAGCATGATGAAGACTTTGAACATACTGATTCGTTAGACCCAGTTGAATCAGAAAATCAAATGACGATTTCGAACTTAACAGAATGCTTCTGTATGTACAATTGAAAAGGGGTTACAAATATTAGAAAAAATAGATTGCAATGAAAAGCGCGTTTCTACTATAAAATGGAAAATAAAAAATCTTCTTTTTTATTATCTAACTTTTTAATATATTTATATATATAATAAACTTCTATATTTCTAAATACATACATATTATAGATAAATTACACCCGGGCACAGAACGAATGATCGTGCTAATCACACAAATATTTGTCCTGGGTGGGAATCGAACCCACGACCTCTGGCTTAGCAGTCAGGGTCACTAACCACTAGACCAACAGGCCCGTCAAAAGAGTGCTAGTTTTAAGTAGGGAACTCTTGTCCAAGCCAAAACCCGCTCCATTATTCTAAATACTGTACTAAGTTTTGAAATTGTAACTTGATATCGTGTGGTGAAAGGTACAAGTTTAATTAGTTATTACAAAATGTCACGTCGTAAGGCCAGTTCGTGCTACCTTGGATAACATAACATGAATAAATATTATAGACCTCTGATTTAATATAATGTTCAACAGGGGGCGTAGCTCAGATGGTAGAGCGCTCGCTTAGCATGCGAGAGGTACCGGGATCGATACCCGGCGCCTCCAATCTTTATGATCGTTTTGATTTCCTTTATACTTTCAATGGAACATTTTCTTACTGTTTTGTCTTAGAACTTCATAGAATTTAATAGCTACAGGATTCAGTTTTGAATAAACAAGGAAATATCTCAGATTTTTTTTTATTTACACTTATCTATGGAAAAAGCCTGGCAGCGCCGGACCATGTCCGTTGACAGACCCAGTTCGGATTCTGGGGCTTAGGAAGGTGATTGATTCCAATGTTCATCATTCTGAAATCCAGAGAATCCAATATCTTTTTGCCTTTTACACTTTTTCTACTACACTTCATGTTACCGCAATACGTGGATTAACGAAAAAGGAAAATTTTGCGTTATAAATTAAAAACAGATGGATTTCTTAAAAAAAGGACACGAGGAAAAAAGTAGCTTCTAAAAACCGTATTACATCGTGAACTATTTTCCCTACCCATAACCTTTTTCTGTCCTAGGTCTTACAAGTTTATTGGTTGCCTAGCGTCGAACACCATTTTTTTCTCCAATCACGTTGTTCAGTCAACCATGAACTATAAACTCGACCTGCAATTATCACAGGCTGTTGTTCTAATAGATTTTATTATTACATTTATGTACCTCATAAAACGAAACCTTTGATACATAAAAATAACATAAACCCGACTTTTCGCCCGGGACGGCGTATCGGAGCGAAAAATCTCCATTAATATTTGAAAAACATAATCGCCAGGAGCATTTTAATATCCCGGGGATAGCATTAACCGGAGCGAGAGCAGTGAAAATCCCGGACATGGAATTACGGACGGATTAGCCAGGACGCAACGCTCGGGATTAACTAGGGTACAATGTGGCTGCCACTCCGTGACAGATGGACTTCCAGCACTGTTGTTTTGTTGGTGATTTTTTAAAGGGTCACACGTGAGGTAGCTGAATAATGGAGCGAGTATCCAATGCGACCTTGATTGATAAAAGAGGAAAAGGACACATTTAGGAGTGGAGACCATATAAATGTATAAATAAAGTATCTTGATTCCCTTATACTTGGCTTCCGAAAGATTTACGATTCGCTGATAGTAATTAGTATATTAGTGTAAAAAGACCTTGTAAATGACCAGCCAACTTTCTATAAATATACATTATTAGCGATTGGTAGCGGCCTCGCTCGCCTAATTATTTTTTTATTTCCTGTTTCTAACTTTCATCTTTTATTTTATCCCCTTAGGGGTGATATTCCCAAAAATCATTCCTTAGTGGGTGCTCACAACATGAAAAGCATCAGCTGCCAAATATTGAAGTTTAGTCCCAGCGGTGTAGGCTTTGCGTTGATGAATCAGCCATTGATGGCAAGTAATTTTCAATGTGTAGATTAAATAGTTTGATATTCATAATAAAAGTAAAATTTGAGTTTTGTAGATATAAATGACTTAAAAATATCACACCGTTTTCGTTACCTTTTAATTTATCAATTTCACTCGCATGAAAGTGAGCTCAGCAAAGTATTTTTTTTAGATTTTGAGACCTTTTTATCAGTCATCGTGACTTTTAGGATCATGAGATTAATGACAGAGTAACGTTGTTATAACCAATCGCAACACCAGGTAAATTACAGTGAAATTAGTCTCGAGAAATTTTTGCAAATGTAGTGGTGTGTATATTACTCAGATCTTAGAGCGCGTTTCCACTATATCGTTCTGGCCTATACAAAAATGTTTCGATATCCTAACATTACTATTTAATTTTATACTTATCCCTAGCAACACTCTGATTTTTGTTTTCAATAAAAACAAGTTTTTATTTTAAAGAAAAAGGTTTTGACTTTATAAAAAAAAAGGTGTGTGTGCGATTCACACACGATAGAAGTGAAACTTCAAAGAGGAAAGACCGATATTTAAATATATTTTTTTTTTCTTTCATCTAAGTTTTTAAAACTCCGGGAGGTCTACGGGGGGGTCAAAATTTTGTTATTTTTGGCCTAGGACGCACCGTTTCCGAGATATTTCAATCTAAAGCAAAAAATCGTCACTTGATAGTGGAAAGTGGAAACACGCACAAAACCAGAATAAACCAGTTTACGCTGTCCGCTACCATACACTACTACAAACGCAAAAATTTCTCCAAGCTAATTTACCTGTACCTCTTTAACCCTGAACAACTTGGCTAAGTCGGTGCAGACTTCTTTTTATATAGATAAAGTACTTTTCAAATCACGCTATACTGATTCATATATATTATGCTTCATGCTTATAGGATCACTTTGTTGTCCGTCTGTCTGTCTATCTGTGGAACGCGTGGAGCTATCGACTTGAAATTAAAAGCGTATATTCAGGTCAACAATCCCTTGAAGCCGTGAAAAAATTGAACTTTTAAGTTGACGTAAAAAAAGATACGGCCTCTTATGCCGCAAAAAAAAACGCCCATTGACCTAAAACTATGAAATTTGGCAAGTGACATCGTCTTATACTACAAGTCCAGGAAAAAATCCGAAAACTACACATTTGTTGTTTAATCACAAAAGTCTTTATTTAAAGTACGTAATCAATCATCGACGTACAATTTCACTTATAAATATGCAGCTCCCTTGCAGATTTTGCCTACGGAGACTGCTGTCTGTTTGCCCACCAGCTAGGATGATTAACCCTGTCATGTGCCCTTAGGTAACTGCCATATATGCCAATAGCCAACTTTATGTTTAATTGTATGCGGATATATGCGACATGTTAGGACACCATTCATAAAATTTGAGATTATGGCCTTGGTGGTCTTGCCTTCACTTATAAAACACAATAATATACTCGATATCATAGAGTCGATTCTCGAGCTAGTTATAATAGGTACCTACAAATTTGTACGAAACCCTCTGTTGGCGAGGCCGACTTGCACTTGTCCAGATTTTTTTTAAGTAAAAAATGGCCATCGAACTTAAAATAATTTCTAAAAATTAAATCTTTAACAAAAGCTTTCTAAGATAATTTGTACAAACAGTTTCCGATGTTTGAGGTTTCCACTTCTTTTTGAAACTATTCTTCCGAATATACTCGTAAGAAAGGTTTCAAAAGATTAATTTATTTAGAAGCAGGTTAAAATAGGCGATCACTTCTTTATAAAGGTACGTGCCCAATTGTAGAAAGATTAAAAATGACTTGGTACTTCTTTTTTCACACTTCAAGAGTTAGGGAGCTGTCAGAAGTCTGTTTTGTTAATGTCTAACCCTAATATCACATACTATATGTTGCAGATAAGAACAAAAGAGGTCTTACTTGATAAATTGAATTATGTATATTACACCCGGATGACGCAATCCAAATGTAAAAAAAAAGATACGAAATGAAGTAGATAGAACTACTTTTTGAATGCGACAGCATGCCTGAACTTTCCACTTGATGGCTTTGGGACTATAGTGGCATTCCCAGTCTATCCATTTGTATTCTTGGGAACCTTATTGTGGTGTTCTTGGGGACCAAGTTTTCATCGTTGATAACAAATACATTTTGTGAAATTAATTAAAACAGTTTACAAGTAGAGCCATTTAGTGTCTAGCTATTTATTAATTAACATGTAAATGATTACAGCTTAAGAGTTCGCTGAAAGGGTCGTGGTGGAGCAAATTTCCTCCTAAATATTCAATAGTTACCACGCTCTCCTAGGAGTTGTAAGGAGTGTTAACGTCTAATGTATCAAGGGAAGGCGAGGCATGGATAAGTTGAGCACGTGTAATGTCGATGTTTTTGCTTTGTCACGATATTCATGTATTTTTTTGATGTCTCGTCGCGTTCAAGACATGAATACAAATAAATGTGAATTCAAAAAAAGTGCCCTCTATTCCTTACTTTATGAGAAAAGGTCACGTACACTTGAATTATTTTTGCAATGTTTTAGGTTTAACCCTATATTTGGGCATCTCAGACTCAACAAGCTGTTAGAGATAATTAACCTAATTCATTGCTACTACTTAAAAGTATTTATATACACTTTATTTATGTTGTGACCATGTTGTGTCAGATTAAGAATACGCAGTGTCACCACCCCTATTATTCCCGCGACTTAAGGAGCAAACTTTGCAGGACAACAGCACTGCAACAAGCAACTGTCCAGAAGTTGACTAGTTAAAGCTGTTAATTGATTAACTTATTGAAAAAATTGGTGAGCTTAGTAAGTATCTCTTAAAATTTAATCCGGGAATGGAACTACTAAAGCAGCGCTTTTCTAATTCGACGCGAACGAAGTCGCGGGTACCAGTTAGTGTAGTTATAACTCTCTAAGGTTTTTTATGCAAATCGTTTTCTGTTGATATAAAGCGAGTGTATTATAAGAGATTTTTTAAGTATTCGTATATAAGTATAATATTAAGTGTCTTTATTTTGAAAATTTTAATTAAGCTTTGTTGCATTTTGATCTAAATTTGTTGCATTTGGATTTGTTCAATAAATGAATTATTTGTACATATTGTGTAAAAATTCACTAATAGCTATTACAATGTATTTGTATTCTAATTAAGTATTCTTTACCAGCAAAACGAGCATCTGCTAGCCTACGATCTGAAAGCTTGGACATATAGTAAATTCAATCATAAAGTTCAATTTTTTACTATTTGTTCAAATATAATTAGTAAAAGAAATCAGTATGTGTTATTTTCTTGTGTATGATTGTGATGACGTGTGTGTGTGTGTGATGACGGATTAAGAACACCCATATTCAACCCGTGGGTGTCGTAAGAGAAGGAAAACTTGACAAAACCCGCCTGCCACCGCGCGTGGTATGGTAGGCAAAACCTTGTTTCTAAATACATGTCCAGCAGTGGATAAGGGCTGTTGATGTAATATAAAGATTAATATGATTGTACTTATAATACAATAATATGACAATTTTGGCATTCTCTTGTTGCAGATCTTCTCATCGAGATGTTGGGTGTTCTGGCCAGCTATAGCGTTACGGTCAAAGAACTTAAACAACTCTTTAGTGCCATGAAAGCAGTCAACGGCAAATGGGTAAGGAATCTTAAGTAATTTGTTCACTATCACTTATCCTTTCATGTTATCCTGGTATCTAAGGATCTAAGAAACCAAATAATAACGTGACGTAACGATTAACGTTGGAAATTAACACTTGCTTTCTTAATAATAAATTTATTTTCCATTTTATCGAAAATAACGATCACGATATCTTTGTTTTTTTTTTAAATATTGATATCAGTCTCCAGTAGAATGGACTTGCAATGGACATATATCTAAATAATTGTTGGGGTCCTTATACCACAGAATATCTGTCCTATCTTTATTTTGATAAGCTTGAGGGTAACTATTATAAAATATAATTACACAATATTTTGCTTCGGCCTAAAAGGAAAGCCGGTGAGATAATACATTTCCTTCGGTATAGTTTAAGTGACGTTTCAAGAGTTCTCGAGCCACAAAACCTCTTCAACAGTGCCCGAGTGCGAAACAAAGCTTTTTTATTGCCCCTAAAACTTCTAGAACGGTCGTTAAGTTTATGATGTAAGTAAATAACATAACTGTTTTATTTTGTGGCCTAACTTACGCCTTACGTTACGTACGAGGAACGTTTGATTTAACTGTAGTATAAACAATGTACGTTACAAAATGTTGCCATTTAAATAGACTGCTAGTAAAAAAAACATGTACTCAAATTTGTTTACTACGTCGTGGTACTACGTGCCACCCCCGCAGAAACCACTTAATTCGACCAGGCAGACATAAAATGAAGAGGGATATGGAAAGGACTCGGATAAATGCGGTAGCTACGACAAACGTGCAATTAGCCTCACCACGAATGCTTTTCAAATTTGCATCATTTTACAGACGGTATGTCGCAGTAAGGCAATTACGGCAGAAACGGTAGGCACTTTGTGTTTATACTTGCCTAGTAGTAACGACCGCTTGTCCTTTCAGCTAACATTTAATGTCTTCAAAATGATAGTTTTATGACTGATTAAAAAGTAAATAATAAGTTTATGATTATATTGAAAAAATACTGAATGGTATAAATTTTCCTCTCTTCATTTTATTTCTGAGTTAGCAAAAGGGCTTCTTTATCGGAAGCCGTTACTGCCAATATCGAGAGGGTTTATGTCGCAGTATTTTAAAACTTTCAACTTTGAAGAGTTTTTTTTTGCCTTTGTTATCTGTAAGATTAAAAAATGTTCAAAGTCGACTTAGTAAAGCAATTACGTAACTAGGGGAATCTGGCTTCTCAGAAATATTGATGTATTTTCAGATATTAATAATGTTATATGAAAACAAACCTTATACCTTCTTCCAATCGACGTTGAGCTTGATGTATTAGAAAAGGCTATATTGCTTTCTTGGTTCCTCTGCTAGGGTACTGTACTGGCTCATACTACGCAAAATACTAATACTTAACCTAGTAATTAGTTCGATATTCGATTCGGTTTTATTTCATTAACTGGTATGCCTTCTAGACAACATAGTGGTAATTACGAAGCAGTGTTAGTTAGTGTGACTCATAATGAACTTAGTATAAGTGAATTTCTCTTAAAACCAAAAGTATCAGAAGAATAAAGATCAAAACCTAGTCTTCCCACAAAACGATAACTGAAGTGGTATATAACTATGTACAGTATATTTTCAAAAAAAAAACATATCCATATTCGCCGACTACTTGTAACTATGTTATCTTTATGAGTTCCTGGTAGGTGTAGTAATATAATTTAATAAATTGGTATTCTCTTACAGCCCCGGCATTCTGCTAAGCTGCTGAACGTGCTGCGACAGATGCCTCACAGGAACGGACCGGACGTGTTCTTCAGTTTTCCAGGACGGAAAGGATCGGTGCGTAGCTATTGTTATTTATAATAAGAACTAGACTTGCAACGAATAGTATATTCGGCATTATACCGAATACCGAATATTCGGCGAGGCCCCTGACCGAATAGCCGAATATTAGGCAAAAGTATTCGGCTGGATTTTACCGCCAATAACTTGTACAGACGTGAATTAAATTATGTACCTGTTTTATGTACCAATGACTACTTAATAAATGATTATAAAAGAAATGAGAACCTTACCCTTCTAAATTTTGATTACCACAATAATTCAAATACATAGAATCCTCCATTTTTCCTATTCAGAAGATGATTATGTACCTGTGTTATGCACCAATGACTACTTAAATGATTATAACAGAAATGAAAATATGAATATATACGTAATCAATAGATTTTAATTTTTCATTTTACCAATTATTTCTCAATGACAAAATATATTATTTAAGTATTCGGTATTCGGCCGAATAATATGTAGATATTCGGTATTCGGCCGAATATAATAAAAGCAGCCGAATAGGCCGAATACCGAATAGTAACCGAATATTCGTTGCAAGTCTAATAAGAACCCATCAGGGTCTGTATCGAGTGTGACTCACTTGAACTTATTGAATGGTCGTCTCGATTTCCAACACAATGAGAATTGCGAAAATGCTAGGAGATTTCCATTTATATTGAACAGAATTACGAGGTTAAATCCAATTTAAAATCTTCGTTTGAAAAATGTGTTACAATAACTGTAAATAGCATTTTCTCTCTCGACAAATAGTGCAGTATCTGCAGAACGCCTGAACGAATTGAATTTCGCTTTGAATGTGCAAATTGTGATTGACGCGTTTCGTTTTAGTATATGACATTATCTATATTAACGACGTTAAATAAATAGTAGCAAATATAGAATTTGAACAACGTATTGCAAAAAAAATGTTCAAAAACAGTTCATTATATACAAAAGTCTTATTCTGAATTCACGACTATGTTGTACTTAAAGCTTTAAAAATGAAAGAAAAATATAATAAATCTACAAGTAGGAATAAAAACAAACAAAAACTCTACTGCAAAAGGACGAATTAAAAGTAATGCACTACAAAACTAAAACCGCAACATAAACCTGGCCTATTTTTACGCTATCAAAATCATTAAAAACCAATTTATTATTTCTTATTTCATTTAAAAATATAACTCGATAGGTTTGGTTATTAGTCTTTTTCATTAACCTATTACCATTTTGCGTCAAAAATCAAATGTTGAAATCCATCCAGCCATTTGGAAGATACGGGGTAATAAAGAAGTTTACAAACAAACATAAAAGATACCTTCCTTGGCAGTCGAAAAAAAACCATGGAAATAGTTTTATAAAATGTCTTTTAAATGTATTCATAAATAACAACATTTAAATTCAATAGGTGTCATGTAACGATTACCCCAAATCACATAAATATCGATAGTCATCATCCCTCAAACAACAGATACGTAATTAATTAATTGAAAAGCCCAGAATATAGGTTGAAATAATCATTGATTAATTATTTGGTAGATGGCAGATACATTTTCTTCTTAATAAATTATAATTACTGTGTTTGACGACCGAATGGCGTAGTGGTTTGTGTAACGGACGGCTATTCCAAAGGTCGCGGGTTCGATTCCCGCTCAAGTTAAACATTTGTGTGCATGAACATTTAATGTTTGATTTGGTCTGGGTGTTTCTATGTATAATATGTATGTATTTACAAAAAAAAGGTATATATGTATTTGTCAGATGTCTAGTATCCATAGTACAAGCTCTGCTTAGTTTGGGACTAGATGGCGTTGTGTAAAAAAACATATATTGTATCAGCATTTATTGCACGTTCGACTCTTATCATTACATTAGCTGACACCGCTAGTTCGTCTGCGTCTCTCAAATGTCACTATTGCGCTCAGGATTTTGATGTGATTTTTCAGTGTAATCACCATCAGTAATTTGCAGTGAAGGTTTAAAAAGATATTTTTATAATGACAACCTAATTTATTTCACTGCCTCGGTGGTGTAGTGGTAGCGTATGCGACTGAGGTCTCCGGTTCGATTCTCGGGTCGGAACTAATGTTTGTATGATCTGCAAATATTTGTTTCGGAGTTTGGGTGTTTTCTAATATGTATTTATTTACAACAAAAAATAATATAAGAAGTATTCTATCAGTCAATTTAGTTATCATAGTACAAGCTCTGCGTTATTTGTCAGATGTACTAAAAAAGATTACATAAAAAAAAATTATAACATATTATAGTAGAAAAAAAAACAATATTCTGCAACCAAGTGTACGGATAATAAATTCTAAAAGAGAGAGAGAGAGACTAAACTTAAGAAATGCTTAAATACGAGTAGTTCAACCCCTGCGAATATATATTATTTGAGTACATTCCTAGGTTAAAGCTGTAAGCCTCAATTTAACCATTGGATGTTGGGAATTTAATAGTTGCGGAAACTTATTTGATTCTGTTAAAACACTTGAAACTGTGCCACAAGTTTCATTAGTATGGGGTAGTTACTGAATTTCTGTTAAGAAATTTTGCACATATATTACAACCTAATAATATTTTTTTAAATTCCAGTTATTTGAAAAATCTATACCAAATACTTGGGAATAGGTAATTGGAAAATGACTTGCTTGTCGTTTACGTCATCTCATTTTTTTATGTTTGAAATTAAAAAAAAAAGTAAATCTGGAGGCGCCGGGTATCGATCCCGGTACCTCTCGCATGCTAAGCGAGCGCTCTACCATCTGAGCTACGCCCCCTGTTGTAAATCATGTTGAAATAACGGTTGGTATTGAACGTGTAGAGAGTAAAACAGTAACAAGGACGAATTGTGTAATGCAAAGCGTGTCTTTGCCTTTCACTTATATCACCATTTACTTGTTAAATACCCAAAATCATATTTAGCATGGTATACTCATTAATTTATTTACTAGCTTTGACATCAATATCGGGCTTGTATATTAAGTTTAACCTAAAACTATTTAGTTTTTAACTCTTCCTGCAATTATGCTGCACAAGGCGGTCTTACTGCAGGCATTATTTCAAGCTAATCTTTGTGTGATGCACGGTTGTGTGTGGTAGGTATATATTTTAAACTAAATTAACATGTGTTACGATACTAAAGTACAAGTGTGATCATGTTTACATAGGTACATATACATATAAATAAAATATACATTAGTCCAATATTATACAGATGACACACATATATTTAGCGTCTAGGCGCTGATTGAGAAGCAACTCTTTTTATTAAAAATTGTACTTTCATTTTTCAAATTATTTCTTTATTACGTGTAAACATAGCCGAAATGCGAATGCTGTGATGTTTGGTGTGACTGGGATGGACAAGGTTAGGAATGATTATATACGAGGGAGTCTGAAAAAGCTGGATGAAAAGTTAAGAAGTAATAGATTATCGTTAGCTATTGCATGAGGAAAATGTGGCGAAGAAAGTGTTCGGTATGGGAGTTGAAGGGTACAGGAGAAGAGGGAGGCCAAAGAAAAGGTGGATGGACTTCGTGAGATGACAAATGATAGAGTGGAATGCAAGCATCGTACTTACTGCGCAGACCCTAAATAAAATTGGTAGGGTAGGCAGATGATGAAATTATTTCTTTATTCCAAAAGACTCAGTAAAACAAAAGAATAATAAGTCAAATCTGTCCAACTACATTTATTTTATATTTATGTGTGTGTAAAATGCCTTAGGAAAGGCTTCGGTGCTGATAAATTGTTTTTTTGACAATATATTTAAGCTCACGGCTCTGTACAGGTTAGGTTTGTACATTATAAAAACAATAAATTATGTCTTGAGCTACACATTAATTAATGGCGCTGGCAGGATGACGAAGCCAGGCTTATGGGTGGGAGCGAGTGAGCCAGCTTGGAAAACTTTATAAAAATAAACTAATTTTTAAAATAAAATAATACAACCCGAGACTAAAGGGTTAAAGTGAACAATTGGACTTGGTATACCAGCTCAAATCGTCAGATAGTAGGTGATTTTGAACATCTGCAGGGATGGTGTAGTGGTTTAAGCGGTTATCTCGCCGGTACCTACTGCGCTGAGTGGGGTGGGTTCGCTCCCACACGGGATTACACTTAAATCTACAAATTGTTGTTCTGAGTCTGGGTGTTCTTTCATGAATGTTTGTAAAGTCCTCCACGACACAGGATATATGCGGGAGTTATCTTTAAATAAAAGTCCTTGACCAACACTGCGATAATGGATAGTTTTTGTTCCTAAAAAAACACAATATTAAACATACACACTGTTCACTTAAATATAGGTCAACGAAATCGTATAGTGATTAATTTAGTTAATTAATTAATAATACAAAAGGTTGAATAGTTGGCTCGATAGATGGCGTTGACTCGAAAATTTGAATCGCGTTATGGTTTCGTTACCTGCTTTAGATAAGAAGGAAAAATATTTCTTCTGTGTGAGATTACAGATAAGGATGTTTGGTACGCCTATCCCCTGGGCTAGACAGGCCAAATATCTAGGTATAATCCTTGACGATCGACTAACCTTCGGGGCCCCCATTAAGGCGGTTCGTAACAGGGCCGCCTTCGTGTTGGGTCGACTCCATAGTTTAGTCAACTCAAAGTCCAAATTATCACTCAAAAACAAAGTCAGATTATACACGTCATGTATTAGACCTATCATGACATAAGGTACTGTAGTATTCGCACACGCTAGGCAACACAGGATCCATAGGCTACAAACACTACAAAATAATTTCATGCGCCGGGCTACGGGAGCACCGTGGTATGTGCGTAATGTCGACCTTTATATCGACCTCGAGCTGCCGACCATCAGGCAATTCATAAAACAGTGCTCCCTTAGCTACTTTGACTCTGCTCCGACTCACCTCTCCTCTAGTGGTTGCGGCTGTTAATTACACACCCAGCAAAATTTCACGCACACGCAGACCGAAACACGCTCTAGTTGAGCCAGACGACACTATCACCCTCGCTCAGCAGCGAGTGTACACAGCTCGCGCAGCTACCACGAATCGTCCGCGATTCCGTCCTCGCCGCCGGGGCCGGAATACGCGCCGCGTTAACTCCTAAATGTGGGTCTTGGTCGCCCTAGTTTGCCAGTAACGCCCCAAGCCGAGGTTCGTACCCCACAGGGGGTGCCCTTGGGCGATGTTACTTAATAAAGACCGGTTGAGAGCCCTCTGCGCTCACCGAAAAGCCCGGGCAAGGTTGTCGAGGCCATCCGAGGCCAACAACCATACATCACACAAAAAAACAAAAAATAATAATTCTGTGATGTGTTAACTATCAATCATGTAGTACATTAAGCATGTAAAACAACAAGCATTGCATTACAATGCTTGAATATTATACGCGCTTAGTATTTAATCCAGGGATTTATTTCCAACCCCCCTCTAAGTCGATCGTTGTCCTGTACACACATAAACATTATTTCATAGCAGTCGGATAAAATCTAAAATAAAAACCACATATCATCAATATGTTACCATTTACAAATACAAAGAAATAAGTATTTAGCACTTTAACTAATTATTCCTTACATAAAATTATACTTCTCATAACTATGACACATGGCCATTTCATTTACAGCGAGTGTTCGTAACTGCACCCTATCATACAATTATGCGATTATTTACGCTCAAAGATAGGCCTATGTCCAGCAGTGGACTATTAAAGACCGTTGATGATGATGATTACGCTCTTAGCATTAAGGACTTTAAGCATTTACCAAAAGATTTTTAAGGATTAATAAAACTTGAGCCGTAAAGCCATGTTTCAACATGAAAGTATAAATAAAATTATTATACATTTAGGCGTCTACGAAATCCAGACGTATCCTGTATATTATTAATCATGGTACAATAGGTATTTAGTGTACAGCCCCTTCATTCGAAAAACTCGGTTCAGTAAATTATGATATCCTTACTTAACCGTAATTGTCGTTTGAAAACCTTTTTCATGAAGTTTAATTTTATGAACACAGTGATCGAAGGAGATTTTGCTGTCTCAACACTTTTTTCAATTTTGTACATAAAACACACACACACAATAAACTTAAATCTAATCTAGCGCCATTCCTTACATGTTTAATATGTGGCTAATAGGACCAAAAGTAGTTTTAAGTCATGTAAATTATATCTATAATTCGTTACAAGTATCTAAATGATATAAATAGTAGTTACCTTTGTGTAGATAAAATCTTTAGGATATGTCAACTACTGTATTTCAGAAAACATAGCTGCAAATTGTTTTATATCGTTTCATGCCATGTATTTTATTTTGTAACTAGCTGACCCGCGCAACTTCGTCTGCGTCTCTCAATAGTAATAAATTTTCTCCGTTTTTGAAACATTCTTCATTGGTGCTCCGCTCCTATTGGTCTTAGCGTGATGATATATAGCCTATAGCCTTCCTCGATAAATGGCCTATCTAACACTGAAAGAATTTTTCAAATCGAACCAGTAGTTCCTGAGATTATCGCGTTCAAACAAACAAACAAACAAACAAACTCTTCAGCTTTATAATATTAGTATAGATGTGTGTGTATTTAGATTGATATAAATATTTGCGATTGGGCTCCTGTTACATTATTTCAGAGGGATTCTATTAATGGCGTTACTTTGTTAGCGGAAAATGATTAATACAACAAAGCTGTGTAGTAATTCTGCTTGTTCTTTGTGAGCTATAAACTGTATTTTTTTAAATCTACATTTAACCAGCATTGTAAATCTAATTTTAACTTCGAGAAAACACGAAAAAATGAGTTGTTTTAAATTAAAGTAAGATTTTCTTTTAACTTGAGTAGTGACTGTGACATTGTTCAAGAAAAATTATCGCAAGGAATTTAAAATCAGTTACGAAATCTCTGAATTAAATATTATACGATATCTACACATTTTTTTAGGTTTTAGCGTGTCGCACGAAGCTCCATTACTCAGATGATTTAATTAATGTTCCTTGACAGAGTCTCCCGAGTCTGTTGTTCAAATAATTACCAGGTCAAAGGACCAATTTAATTTGTTCCCTTGAAAAAATGGAGTACTTTCAAAGCGAACTTGAGATATTAAAATGTCCTCTATTACGTCGGGGGGATGGATGAGAATCCCGTCAAAAGCATTTAGCTGTGCAAAATAATGGACAAATCAGGTTCAGTCTCGCAGCTGGGGAAGACCCTTTGAAATATGAGGACTGTTTATAAATAAAAGCGGAGGGTAATAGCCGGCCGTTTTTCTTCATTTTGCCTTTTATATATTGTTGGTTTGGAAAACTAGAGAAAGTACTAATACGTACAGCATAAATGCCGTAAATTTGAAAGAATTGTGGTCTTAAAGATATATTTTTGAAATGCAGAAACTTGTAGGATACTCGTATGAATTTTTTTATCAAACTCGTTGAGTTGCCAAAATAAAAAAAAGATACAAGAACATCAATCACGTAATAATCCTTAAGAAGACCTAGCAGTGTTTCTCCTAATAATTCGTAAATTTGAATAAATGTGAGGCGTAGTATGAGCATCTTGAATTGAAAATATGAAAATAAAAATAAAATTAAATATGTACATATTTCACTCCCAATTCCCTCTTGCCCGCAAAGTGTGTAAAAATAAACTTCTATTTTATTTTTGTGCTAACATTAACCAAGTTTTGCATGAGCAAGGAACAATATCTAAGTTTACTTACGACTTGTACCAATATCTAGTTACTAACTTGTAGAAACAATATTTGCACTGTACAATTCGAATTCTCGGGTTCGTGGAGAACGTATGTTAGAATATTTAGTGCTAGCTGACCCTGCAAACGTTGTTTTGCTGTTAACATTATTTAAAATTGTTTTTTTTTTTAATTTTGTAAAATCCGTTCTTAGCTGACCTCTACTCGGTGAAAAGAATATTCCTACCAAATTTCAAGTCTTTAGCTCTAATGGTTCCAGAGACATCGTGATGAGTGACTATATACGTGTAAATCTCTTAGATATATTTAGTATAAACAGTTTGTTTACAATTTGGGTTATAAATAACTATTGTGGTTCAAGTAAAAAATATATAATTATTTCATATTGAGATTATAAGTATGTTCATAGCAAGTATGATTTTCCACTTGATCAGTATAAAGTTTATTTCCGTGCCTTTTATTTCTTTTTTAACGTATTCAATGTAAAATTCCGTAAATATACGTATTATGCATAATGCGTAGAGAGGCGGAATTAGTGCTGCAAGCATTCTCTATCCTATCTCATAGCCATACCTTGGTGCACAGGAGAGTGTGCCATCTTATGTATCTTTTCAAACCTCATGCCATGAATTAGTTGGCAGTTCGAGAAGTACTCGTATTATACAAAACACATTTAAGTTTGCAAAGTTTACTGAGATTCGCTCTCAGTCACGTCTCAAACTGTACTCCAATGAAGATGAATTGTATAAAATACGAATTTAGAATATGTATGAGATATAAAAGTTATTGTTTGCAAAATTCTTTAAAACGTCTGTAAGTTTGTATCGTTTTTACGTAGTTACTTATAAAACATTGTACAAGGAAGCATTTTAGGTATTTTATCTTTACTGTTGTAATTATTAATATATTAGCCTCTGCCTTTCACCAATATTCTTCCAAATGCCTGTATTTTATATCATCGGTGTTAAACTATTTCCATTAGTCTGTAAACCAAAACCCAAGTCGATCCCTGGCCAGCAGGACACTTTAAAAAACTGTGTTAAAGCGCCCTTTCTCTTCTTATTGGCAATTCTTATTCAAATACGGGCCGTCGGGTAATCCTCGTGACATACTGGGCTATCTCATTGTCCGTTTTTTCTTTATTTATCACCGTCCGCGCTGGGATCGGTCCATTTCTCTCTGTCGTACTTATCCTTAGATCTGACGGCGAACTGACGCTTCTTTGCGGCTTCTGCAGCCCTGGCAGTTTAATACTGAATAAATATGTGGTAACAGATATTTGCCAATAAAAATAAGCAATTTGGTTATGTTGATGTTATGCTTAGATTTAAAAATAATAAAGTAGGATTGTGTTTCTGACAAATTGTTTCTCAAGACTTTCGAACAGGGCAGAGAAGCCAAACAAAAGGAATCGAGCCGTACCGACTTTCAAGCGTACCAGAAGCTGCTTAAAAGTTAAGGCCAACAGCGCCAATCGAGTGGAAAATATTTTTCTTGAATGATTTTCGTACGTTAAATCTCCGACATAGCGAGATAGAATCATTTTACTTTTATTGAACCCTAGTCATGCGTTATAAACTCTATCGATGCTAATATGAGTTCCCTATTCGTTTGGGTTAGTGATGCGCGACTAGTGGAATCATTTGATTATCTGATTTATTCGTATCATTCGAATGATCAACAATGCCAATGTTATGGGCAGATTGCTAAATTCTCGAATAGTGAACAGTCGAACTAAACTCGGGCAGATGTCAATGTATACTGTACATATGGCGTTATGTCGTTTACGTAAATGTTAAAATAAACCCAACTTGTTATTAATTGATATTTTGTTGGATTAAATATTTCTTGTATTACTCAGTAATATCTCTTAGTTCATTCGTATACTAACATGTAAAGTAAAACATTCCTGGTAGAAACATATTATTATGTTACTCAATACAGGTACGGCATTAATGAGATGCGCCATTTTGTTCTAGTGCTTCAATTCTCAACGAGGACAAATAATTGTGTGATGAGCACGATCATTTGTTCTGTGTCTGGATGTAACTTATCTACACAAACAAAATAAAATTGAAGTGTCTGTTTGTAATGTCAAAATAATAGGGTTTTTTCATGCTTACACGGTTATTTGCACGATACCTATGCCTAAAATCAGTTTAAATATTTTTTGTCTGTTTGTTCTGGGTAATCTTCAAAACGCCTTGGAAACGATTTTACTATCAAGCTGTCTATATAAGGAGTAACTTAGGCTTTTGTCTCTCAAAAAAACCCTATAAAATTTTGCCTGGTCCGGGAATCGAAGTCACTAAGGCAGCGCTTTTCAAATTCCACGCGAAGAAAGTCGCGGGCACCAGCTAGTCTATAATATGAATGTACTAGCTTTTTAGCACAGCTTCGCTAAATGGCAATTTTGTCAATAAGTTTGGCCGGTTTAAATGCTATTCCAGACTATAATCTATCTATATGCCAAATCTTATCCAGATCCGCAGAGCCGTTTTGGCGTGATTTGGTTACAATTTTATTTTTATTTTTTATAATCGATAAGTTAGAAAATAAATAGTTCCCCATACAAACTTAAAAAAAGAGTTTTTTATTACTTTTAATGAACAGTATTACTGTAAGTTTGAAAATGCTACTACCAAATATAACGAACGTTTTATATATATTTCGAACCCCCATTTTGCACCCTAGGAGTTATTAGGGGTGGATTTTTTTAACATCCTTTCTAAGTGCACACCTACGTCACCTAAGGAACATTTATACAAAATTGAATGCTTCTGGTCTAGACCCAGCTGTGCTTTAATCGAACAGTCTGTCAGTTTCTTCTTTTATAGATAAAGATTTATAGTAAGATACATGGGGCAGCCTCTGGATCTGGCAACTTACAATAAAATAATAAAAAAACAATTATGAAATTCGAAAATGGAACCCTTTGGAAACATGTTGCTTTTTAATTTGCGAGACTGTCATTTGCTTTTTCATTGTGACGTCCTTTCGAAAATTGTGTGTCGTTATCCAAATGAATTTAACTCGTGAACATTTTCGTTCAATGTTTTTTTATGATTTTCGTTGTGGCTTAAGTCAACAAAAGAGTTGCCAGAGACTACAATTAGCATTTGGTGATAAAGCACCATGTCGCACCAAGCTTTGGGTATTTGTGGTTTGGAGAATTTAAACGTCTACGTGATCATTTCTATGACGAGATCCGTGAAGGTCGGCGGCGACTGCGGTTACAGACTCTAATTTTGACACGGTACGACAACTTACTGAAACTGGCAAAAAAATTACTTGCAAGCAAATTCGTGCTTTGTTAGGTATTGGAATGAGCCAAGTGCAAAACATTTTACATGTGCATCTTAAGGTTCGGAAGCTTTGCACTCGATGTGTGTGTGTACGTTTCCTTTAATAATACAGTGGTTTCAGCGAATGCGAAAATGCATTAATTGCGAGCGCATATTTTTTTTATGGTATAAGGAGGCTAACGAACAGACGGGTCACCCGATGGTAAGCAACTACCATTACTGCCCTTGGAGTCTTTGGACTTTAGGCCTTTGGGGTTTGGGCTCCGGTAACCACACTCACTCAGTGAAAGGCAACGAAAAAATTGCTTAACACCGGTTTTCTGATATTTTGAAAAACCATCAATGTATAGTAAATCTTTCATCTAGTCTTATTTATCAGAGAACAGAAACTTTCAGTATGCCCTAAGTAACTATGTTTACCAATAGTCTGATCACAATAGTACAGGTTTTACCTAGATCGAGAACAGACGGTCGTGTATGAGGTGTATTAAGTTATTATTATTACAATAAGCAAGTCTGATTCAGCTAGAACTTTGTCAAGTGAGTTTACATTTTGGCTTCTTTTATCTATATTTCTTGACATATAAAGAGACAAAAGGGACTGAACACGTACTTTACCTTTAAGGAATCAATCCCCCAGTAAACATTAAGAACACCCCATTGTCAGCACCCGTTGTCAATACAATGTGTTGTCATTTATCACCGAGACATGTCTCGATAAACAGGAGGATATCAGAATACCCTTTTAAAATATGTGTCAAATATAAAAATAGGATACAGGACGGAGGTCTGGCACCGAACCCGACGAAACTGTACACTACTCGTGCCAAGATTAATGTCATGGAAATATTGCGTTTCGTTCCTCTCATTTATATACATACTTTTAATATATATATTTTTATTTGTGTAAAATACCTTCCTAAAAGGTTAGGGGAGAAGTGTAGCTTATGTCAAATATTATCTTTCTAGTTTTTATTAGAAAAATAATATCTAACATAATAATAATAATATTTCCGGACCGATACGATATCCTGTGTCGCGGGGGACTTTACAAACTTACATGAAACGGACACAAAGAACACCCAAACTCAGAACAACACTTTGTGGATCACACAAAGTGTTGTCCCATGTGGGGTTTGAATCCACAACACTCGGCGTAGTAGGAAGCGGCGTGGCGACCGCTTAAACCATTACGCCATCCCTGCAGTTAAGGTCTATTTTTGAAGGTTCGACACATTTGATTTCTAATAGTCTAGTGGCTTGTGATCATGACTGCTAAACTAAGGTTCAGGGTTTGATTCCCACCTAGGACAAAGATGTGTGATAAGCACTATCATTTGTTCTGTTCCTGGATGTATTTTATCTAAAATCTGTATGTATTTAGAAATATATAAGTATGTTTAACCGTGTAAAAAATTTATCACCTGTATAGTGATACAAAACGAAAAAAAGGAATCTTAATATTAGAATGCAGGAATCGAATGCATAACTTACTTTGTGCTTCTGAGCTGGTGACCAGACAATGCTATTTTTTACTGGCATAGATATTCATCTTAGATTCTTCTTTTTACCTCAGTTCGTTATAATTGAATTGCAAATGTAAGTATATAATACTTATACTAGAAGTGCTGTACTATTCCACTGCATCAAGTCGATCTAGAATTTACCCATTCTAAAAAAATTTAACAAAAAAACTAAACTTAAAAATTAAAAAAAATTAAACTTCTTAAAGTGGCTAAATACTCACATAAAAAAGCTTGTTCCAGTGAAGCTCTTTTAGCAGAAAACGAACCGAAAACGACATTTAAAACTGAAATACATTTTCTAATTAGGGTTGGCGAGAAAGAAAACTGTGACGACATGAGGAATTCAGAGGTGGAGGACATCACGTTTGATAAACTTTAAAAGGGTTCGGGAAAGTTAGGATATTTTCAAAGCTTGATAACCAATCAGTGATGCATTAGTATTCAGAATATAGAGAAATTTATATTACTGAACCTTGCGATTTTAAGATTGCCATTTATTGATCTAAATCTAAATTTACAAGATCTACGGCGTCTCGTTATAGGTCGCTGAATGAAATGAAATGAAATTTATTTCTGTAAGTAAATCTTTTTTTCAGATATTTTTACAAGTCGGAATGTTTGAACTCCATTCGTTAATGGACAAAACATTTTCAAGTGGAAATATAAAGAAAAACAAATATTTTATTTTTACCGATCTTAATGTAGGTTCTATTAGAATATTTAGCTTCGTAGGTGTTCTTGACAAGACTATTAATAATACTTGATTTTGTAGATACTATTAATAGTTCTAGTAGTAATAACATTAGTTTATGTTATTGATATTTTTGTAACAAATGATAAAAATATTTTATAGTTCTATATAGTAGAAAGCCTTGCCCATTAGATAATATCTATGAAAACAACTTTTGCTTCAGTAGAAAACTTTCTGTGTATTTTATACATAAGAACATCGATGCAGTGAGGCCAAGGCTGCAAAGTGAATTAAAGCGTCCATGTGCCTTTATAAAAAATTAAAATGCAAGAAACAAAGTGACTTAAACCAGGCGTTCATTCGCTTGTTAAGTACAATTTCAGGAGTCACATTTTCCTCTTAGTTTTTGTAATTCGTGTTGTAATTCACGTGAACGTTGCGTAAAGTTGGTTCTTGTTGGAAGCAAGCCAGCATAACATTACAGCATTTCTCCCTAAACCTTTCTTTTATTTTCAGTACTCACAACACTTTTGATTCGTTAACGTAAGAATTTAACAAAAGATGATATGGCAGCTATTGTAACCGCCTGGCTGGCCATATCAGCTATCTTTAGTAAAGCTCACGAGTAACAGTATTTGTTTTACAAGCTTTTATTTAACTTGCTTTGTTTGTATGTATGTATGTGTGTCCGGCACTAATCTTGGAAGCTTAGAACCACTTCCTGATACCCGATTGTGCTCAAATTTGGTTTACATTTGTATCTTCAGTTGCAATCCATATCTATAAAAAAAGAAACACACAATCTGATTGATCGATCAACGCACAGTTTAAATGTTCCTTAGGTGACGTAGATGTACACCAAGATAACATTTATAAAAATGCCACCCCTGAGGGTGCAAAATGGGCTTGGAAATTGATATGAAACTTCGGATTTTTTGGTAGTAGCGTTTTAAAACTCACATTTAATACTCTTGTTAAAAGGAATGAACAACGTTGTAACTAATTTTTTAAAACTACTCTTGTGCAATTTGTATGGTACATATATCTATAATCTTGATTTGTTTCATATCCTCTATTGTAATTAAAAAAAGACGCCATTTACGCCATAACTTTCATGATAAACAACATCTATACAGGTAAAAACCTCGTACTAGATCTGCATACTGTTCTTTCGTGTTAAATATCTGTTTAAATTTCTAATCACAGTCGATTTGTTCATCCAAAGGTTACCTGTAAGAAATTGATTTAAACGATATGGCTGCCATTTTTACATGATTTGATGTAATCCAAAGAAAAAAGAAAAAAATTGAGGTACAATAAAGTTTATTCTATTATATCTATATAAGTTTAATTATGACTAAAAAAGAGCCATTAAGGTTAGGTAAGAAATACAAATAATAAAAATAACGACACATGTCTCTCACACGGTTGTCTGATCTCAAACTATAGTTAAACCGCCGTAAGCTTGGCCCTCCTGATGGTTTGCGGGACGCGGGGCGGGTGATGCGCTCGGCTATACATGACACGATGTACTAACTCGATATCTTCAGATTTATTTGTTTGAGATTTAATCTACACACGATGTAATAAAAATCGAATTTATTTACATGTATTATAATGTCAGTGTATTGTAAGTTTTTATGATTAATTATAAAATTTAATACTGTAAAATAATTTTAAAAAAATCACCTTATCTTCATCATGCAAATTATATTCAGATACAATTTAAAAATTAAGTAAAATAATAAATATTCTTTATTAGAACTTTAACAGTAGAACCTCTGTAAGCCGAACTTCAAGTTTTTAAATCTTTTTGTGACGCAGAGTCGGCAGATTATCCATGTTAAAATAATACCGTGTTAGCAGTCTTAAGAAAAATAACACGTACAGCCATGCTTTCACGTCAGTCACTGCCGGCGAACAGCGACGCACTAGCTAATTGGTTGAATGCACCCCGCCCCGCGTCCCCCAAACCATCAGGAGGTCCAAGCTTACGGCGGTTTAACTATAGTATGTACTACGGTAACCAGACTGCTGTCAAACATGCTTAACTATTACACATTATACTACACTACATACATTTATATAATATAAATACTTTACACAAAGACAGAACAAATAATCGTGCTTGTCGCACAATTATTTGTCTTAGATGGAAATCGAACTCACGATCCTCTGGCCGAGCAGTCAGGTCACTAACCGATAGACCAACAGGCCAAATATAAAAAAAATTGTTCTGCCTGTTGCAATTTCTCTCAAATACCAAAATCAGTGAGCAGTTTTTTTTTAAATGCATCTCCCGCACCAGGTATAAATCCTGTGTCGCGGGGGACTTTATAAACTTACATGAAACGGACATAAAGAACGCTCACAGAACAACAATTTGTGTATCACACAAAGTGTTGTCTCATGCGAGGATCGAACCCACAACACTCAGCGTAGTAGGAAGCTGCGAGGTGAACGCCTAAACCACTATAATTAATAAAAATAGACGGATCTCCAATTTTTCTTTCTTTTAAAAGACAACTCCCGCATTAGGAATTTATCCTGTGACGCGGGGGACTATACAAACATACATGAAACGGACATACAGAACACAACAACAATTTGTGGATCACACAAAGTGTCGTCCCATGTGGGGTTTGAACCCACAACACTCGGCGTAGTAAGAAGCGGCGTGATGACCGCTTAAACCACTACGCCATCCGTGCAATTATTAACATACACTTAATTTCAACAGTTAAGGGCATTGGTCACTTAAATTATAAATTAAGTTCAGAAATCTTTCTTAAACTAGTTTCATATTACACTGCAACACTTAGTAAGGACTAGTTTCCACACTTGATAATATTCATTGATTGTCAAACACAATATAATCGTTTTCATGTGGTGGCGCATTTGGTATCTCAGATGTTATATCATCTATTAGTACTAAAACTCTTCGTTTGAAACACTTGAATTGCATAGAGTTCATTTCTTTGAGCTCTGGCATGAGACTATTGACGAATGATGTCACGGGATCGCTGGTTTCAAGCGGCCCTATCGCAGAAGTCTGAACTGAAGACAGTCTTTTTTTAGTAATAGTTGTATACTGTTCTTCGACGTCTGGCGGACGTTTTCTTGATGAATTAGTAATTTCAACCCCCCAATCTGGTCCCCCGCTTTGTGCCGTATCATCTTCATCAATACTTTCAACCTTTATTTCTTCCAGAGCTATTTCCACTGACGCGGTCGATTCCGATTCTTTGGTTCTAGAATTTTCCGCTCTATTCAATTCCATGTTTAGTATTTTATTTTTCTCCGCTTCTGTCATGGTAGTAGGTCTTAGAAAAGGCACTATGAATTGCATGACATCTGCTAGGTAGTATGGTTTCTTCTTAGTACCGGCGCCTGTAGCTTTTATAGTCCTCATGAAGACCGCTCGCAAGTTCCTCCATCTTTCTCTGCATGCGGATGCTGAAACAAGTACAATTTCATTTATTTAATAAAAGCCAACATGTGTGAAGTTGGATGGAATAGGTTTACGCTTCAATTAAATCCGCTCAAAACAAATATCTATGGCCTATAGGAGGCCTGACCTTCATTATGAGTAAGCCGTAAGGGCTCTATGGTGGATAAGACAAGAATTGAAAGGAAGCCAAGTCTATGTGTTTTAGGTAGACATTGCTTCTTTATTGATGAAAAAAGTAAGATTAAATTAATAAATGGTAATAACTTTAATCACCTCACACCTAACCCCAATAAAGTTTTGAGCCTGTACTGGTGCTGCCTGTACGTTGCTTATTACAAATTTTATAGTATCATGATTTAGAAATATTAAAGACGGCAGTACTTTTTAATTCAAAAGTTTTATTACTCACTATATTGTAATGTTTATTTGAAAAACTATTCTTACTATACAAGTCCATTGACATTATTAACTTTGGCCCGTCTTTTGTCAACCTATACGCACAGAAACCAAAATACAGATTAGACATGTATTAGTAAAAACATTAACTTCTGACATAGTGACATATTCTTCTTGCCTTTGCTATTATAAAACTTTCAAAATATGCGTGTAATACGATACATGGAGTTGCCATTTGAATCAATAAGTTATTCGTGATTGTTGATAAATAAAGAGTTAGGGAATAGTGCAAGCGACGAGAAGCCAGGTGCTAAGAATTCCTGTTTGACCTTCCAACAGTGTCGGTAAAAACGTAGGTATACCATTAGTATGTGACATTTACTGAATTGTTTTCTATTGTTGCTAGTTAAATGTATGTATGAAGTTTGTTTATTTCATCAAGTAGTTATTTATTTCATCAAGTAGTTATGGAATCGTGACAAGAGGCTAGTTGATAACGAGAATTATTGGAGGCGAGTCTGCGACGCGAGTGACGCGACGCTGTGCAACCAGTCTAGTTTACAAGCATGCGCATTGCGCGGCCGTGTTGTCTCTGTGGCCGCGCCAACTATATATATTACTCGTATGTCTGCGTTCGACCGCTGATAATACAATCATCTATCGCCGACGCAACGCTACCCAATGTTAATGTATCTCGCTTACATCGATAAATAAACACTTTTATTATACTAGATACTGCAATTTTTAAGCCTCGTAAAAAAATTGGTGTAATTATCTACTAATATTTTTTTATTATTACGGAAAGAAGTTCACATTCTAATAAACCTTTGCCACCAGTATTTGCTGAACAAAAACTTCGAAACCTACTGTCTGGTGGCGCGCAGCCCTAGCGGGTCGCGCGGAGGGGTAACAAACGCTCTCTCTAAAACACCTAGCGCCATATTGGAACGAACTTACGTGTCATATTCATCGCTTCGGCCACCTCCTCCCATGCTTTATCGCTGATATCCTTTCTTGTGTACGATGGCAACTCAAAGTTGTATAAGCAAGGGAATTTTTGCACGTTCTTAACGAATTCGATGTTACACTGTTGTTCGCTGAGGATGTCGCGCGGCATTGTGTTACGAGTCGGTTCGTGACGGACATGCGACGGGTACGGAGCGCCGCGCGCAACTGATTCGAAACCGGTCAGTGACGCTTATTGAACCGGTCTGGCGGCGTCATCGTGCTGCTCGCTCACTCTCGGTTGAGGTCATTACGATGCGTACGTTTCGTTGTTGATACTTATTAGTTCGGGGCCTTTATATTCGTAGCCTACGCGTATCCTATAGATTGGCGTTTATTCGACATTTGATGTTTAATTGTCATATTTGGAAATTATTTTGAAACCAGTATTTATTTACAAGTACAATTTTTTTGTAAGTTTATAGAATACAGGTTGGATAAAACAAAATATAAGGAAATATGAATGATAAAATTAGTTTAGTCACGAAAATGTATTAACCGACTGTTCCAGTAGGAGGAATGTTATATTTTTCGAGTTTATATTGGTATTTAATTATGTCTATTTCCTTGGCACGCTCTTGAATATAAACTGCTTGATGGATTTGGCTTCGGAGGTATCGTTAGATTCGTCCTAATAATGAGAGTGACATGGGAATATGATTCTTTGTTAGTTTAATAATAATTAGAAAACAATAAGGCTTATAAGAGGCTTGTAAAATATTACTAATTTACTAACTATGCAAGACACAAAAACGACATATAGTTAAATTTTTCGATCGCATATAAAATCCATTTATTCCTATAAATACTGCAATGTGTTTACATTCATATAATCATTTAGAAAACATGCACACAGGCCCTGATGGTGAGCGGTTACCGGTGTTTATAAACAGTCGTTACACCAATAGTATCGCTTGATCGATACCAATCTTATCCCATCTTCTGTAGAGCATTAGTAACACTAACACAGTAGTTCTAAAAATGTTGCTTTTAAAATGAATGTTACTAAATCATTAGACCAAAAATTTACTATTCTTAAAAATCTTCGTGTTACCTATATTTATATATATACGTACAGCATCCGGGAAGCGGGTTTCGGGAATTTGATTTCGAGAATACAACGGTGCGTTAGTAGGTATGCGGGGTCGAACCCACAGAACGTATATGTTCCCGACATGATATAAAAATGCAAATCACCATATCAGACCCTTACGGTAAATAGAGGTTGGAATTTGCTCCAAAGTACTTCTAAGTTTGATTATGTTGATAGATTCACGAGCCAGGTCTAATCATTACAAGTACAGAGGTCTGAAAATGCTTCAGTAAAAGTTACAAGTGAACTCTAGAGGAACGAGTTTTATTTTTTTGTTTCCAACCTTATACAGGTACAAGATGTATCGTTAGACCGCCTCCATATTTTTTTTGCTGAGCTGAAATCTCGGATATCACCCACCGGTGCACATTATAGTTTCTGACCGAAAAATCCGTTTTTTCGGTCAGAAACCATAAGTGCACAATTCCAAATTCCATAGCATTTAGGAACTACAACTTTCTAAAGCTTTTTAGGAACATTTTGGTATTTGGGTTGGTTGTTGTTGTTTCATCATCAGCCTATCGCAGTCCACTGCTGGACATAGGCCTCTCCCATTGCACGCCACTTAGATCGATTTTGGGCTTCTCGCATTTGAGAAGCCCAAAATGTTGTTGTTTAAGGTTGGTTAATAATTAATGAAAAATAAATTATGAGCTGACAACCCTTAAACCAAAATTATCTTAAAAAACTGTAGAAGGTTGTAGTTCCGAAATGCTATGGAATTTGAAATTGTTTTTTCGTGATGCATGTTTTGATGAACTGTGACCATAGCAAAAATAGGATACATATTCTTCCTCATAAAGGAATTAAAAATAAAACCTAAAATAAACAAAAAAATATTTTTTTTCGTTCTTTTTAAGCATAGAATATTGAGGTCTTTTTTGTTGGAAACGCTCATGTTTGTGAATATAATTACATATAAAAATACCTATAAGCAATAAAAAGTGTTATATTTTAAAATAAAATAATTTTTATATTTCCCATAGAAATACTTTAATGTCAAATATCTCTTACGTTTAAATCAAAACTCTTCGATTGAAAACAATTTCGTTTATCGACAAATATAAAAAGTAAGATATCCGTTTTTTCGGTTAAAAACCATAACGTGCGGTGGGGTGATTATGACGGACTCGAACCGACAAAAAACCGCACGGCGTCTCGGGTACCACTAGGCTACGGCCGCTTGTCTTACAATGTTACGGGTCTTACAGTTTAATAATTATACATATGAAGTCCTTATAACTAATCTTAACTTATATACTACCCACTACATTTTCCACAGATTGCCTTATAAAAAAAAAACCATTGTTAGCAGACATGATTTGCGACGTAGTTAAATAAACCAGGAGAGAGGTAACCCAAAACAAAATGTTTGTAACTGATATAAATAAAGCATCACTTAAACACACAATAGATAAATTACATTTAACTTCCATTGCCTACTGCCGATCCTTTAGTACCGAAAATATTGCTTTTAAATTTAATTGATTGCACTAAAGTGCTTATTGTATGTGTCAACTAAGCGATAAAGGGGCGAACGCACACCAGAATTTCTTTTACAGCGTCTAGTCGCGAATAGGTGCCTAGCTGGCACCTCCCTGTCACGTACTGCTCGAGGAACCAGCGAACACAAATTATTCTCCAAGTCTGGACAATCAAATTCATGCGGCTTATTATAATAAAAAGAGTCATAGTGTCGAGGACAATACGTCTGGATTGCAAAGTCGACATATTGTATTTTTTAAGGAGTTGATGTTCGATATGTTTTGTTGAGAGCATATATTGCATAGCACGGAGGTACTTACGTTGGACCTATTCCATAGCATCGTTATATTTTGCAGCGATAGTCACTTACCATCAGGTCACAAGCCTACTAGTTTGCCCACTAGGTATACCTTTGAAGCGTAAATACAGGACCGTACGTTATCTCGTGTAGCTGAGCAGAGGAGCTTGTGAGCGTCAAGTAAATGTCCCAACAAATAGTCTGAAATAGTTTATTTTCACTTTACAACACCAACCACACAGTTTATATTCCCGCAAACAATCCATTCACAAGAATACTTTGTACAATATCTAAACCGCTGTTTTTTTTTTCTCCTTCGTATCTCACTGCGCGAGCGCACTACTACTAACTACCCTCCAGTAATAAATTGAGACAGTGTACACCCTTGGTAAGAAGTTTGACTTTAGATGACTTTTATTTTAAGTATTTTTTATACACCAGCATAATTTATTTAAATTTTTTCGTAAGCAATGAATAGGCATTTTAATTGTTAATTATTTTTCATCACCCGCTTTCATTTCCCCCCCCCCCCCCTCCCCCCAAAATGACGGTGATGGCAAACAAAAATTCAACGCATTCAATGCTAAATACATACGTTTGTTCACAATATCCCATGGCAATGAGATTAAAAAGGTGTTTGATTTATGTTTTAGTAACCAACGATTCTATTTTTACCTACTTATACATATAGCTAAGTATCAAGGGTACGGAAGTGTGCTAGCCGTAATTTGTTCACTGTACAATTTACGAATACCGATGGAAATTGGGTGCGGAACTCGACGTCAGAAACAGGTTGAGTACACAGTTTTTGAATTTGCAAATGAAAAAGTATAAAAGTAATTCTAATGCTATAAAAGTATATCTTACTAAAACTCATAAATTTAAAGATTTAAGTTTTATGTTTTTAGTAAAGGATCCTCGTGTAAAACGTACTTAATAAAACGAAAAAACAGCCCGTCAGGAACGAGGCTACCTAAAGCGGGTTCGTCACATAAACCCATTTATATCTCCATCATCCCTGAATTAGGCTTATTGGCATTCAACATCAAAGTTTACTTAATCTTATTAATCTAGGTACCACCACTTTTATGTCCGCCTGGTAAATCTCTTCAACTAAGCGTAAATACATGCTATATGTCGCGATAAACCTTTAAAAATACTGTGTTAGTGGAAGATAACGTGTTTATTTACTTTATTGTATGTATAAAGACACACTTGCAATATAAGATTGGGGTAGCGATAAAAGTAACTCATATGTAGATTTTATTGAAGCGATACTCCGATAGGATCCTTCACTAGAAATCCCTATCTGTTGCCGTTCGGTAGTGTTGGCCTTCGGAGCATAAAATAAGTTTTTACTGCCGCACCACTTGCCAAGTTCGCCTCTTCGAATTCGACATTTTTATGAGATATTCGAAGAAAAATCAGTGAACCAACTCCATTTGCTCGGATGGTAAAAGTCCCATCAAACTTGTTGGATACTTTTTATTTACCTTGTACTTAGTTCTTTTTTATTTCTAAAGGTTTTATATTTTATTTTTAAGTCCTCAGTGGATGTACCACATGAATGCGGCACTGTAATTATTAAGTTATATTTTTAAAATATTGCGATGAATGCTTTTCAATTTTTTTAAGGCTTACATAATCCGAAATTACTAGTATTTCCGTTAACCCCTCCAGCTAAGCTAAATTGCTTGTGTTAGGAGTGGGTTAAGGTCGGTAGTGTACTGGTCAGGACTCGAATCCTCCTCTTGATCGCAAGTCCAATGCCTTAAGCACTAGGCTACCGTCTCGTAAAAAACAATTTGTCTATTCGCAACACGTCGCACATGTCTATTACATGTCTATCCGCAACAATTACTATTCGCGGACTATTTCTGAGTTAAAATTAAAGCAATTGAAAAATCATTAAATAAAGCTATTGTTATAAAATCTATCGGCTTGAAGGACCAACCGCTTAGTTTCTGTTTGGTTCTCGAAAGGAACTTTGAAAGACTTATCTCCATTATTATTATGTAATGTTTCTTCTTCACTCAATCTTTAACGAACCTATTTGTGTTTGTTACAGGCCGTGGTGCTGCCGCCATTAGCGAGGTGGCCGTACGAGAACGGATTCACTTTCACTACGTGGTTCCGGCTCGACCCCATCAACTCAGTCAACATCGAACGAGAGAAACCCTATTTATATTGGTATAACTAAATTCTCTTCATAAAACTTTAAAGTATAATTAGGAAATCAAAATGAAGCAATTGTGTCCAATATTTTTAACATACTATAAAAAGGTGGAGGTTTTCAATTGTTCTGTATGTTTTTTCTTTTTTTTTAACTCAGTTACTCGTCATTAATGAACAGATTTCAAATATTTTATACATGCTTTCCGTTCGGTCCCATTTGAATTTGTAGATAAAATTCAGGCCTGTAAAATACAGTTTATTTCAATGTATGATAATGTAGGCACATTGAAGGGGAGAATTAAAAAAACAACGTTAGTTATTTGTATATCGAATTGAATAAACATTAGTGCCAACATTCTAAAACGAAGTAACGTGAAAACGAAATAAATTCTTACCTAAAATGCTAGGACAGGCAAAATTGTTCTGTACTGAGTACCATACAATAGAGGCAGAAACATTTATTGATTAATCGCTCACATGAAAGACAGGTATTTATACCCCTCAACAGAAACTAGTGTTGAATTAATGTGTCGTAAATATAGTGTAGGCTGCAAAGCGCGGTTGCACCTGCGTTCCGAAGTTTTCATTTGATTAGAGTTCGCATGTTCCAAGTGTAGTTTCCACTCTTGTCCTGGTACTAAAACTTAATCAATTTAGGTTGGTGTTCAGATTATTGAATTGCCAATTTGCTAACACACACTACAATGTGACTACATCATTATTTTATCGTTCTTATTTTGTGTGAGTGATTTTTTTTAATTGGAAGTGGAAGTGCAGAAGCATTTCATTGACGATGTAACTAATTGTGTTGTTTGTTTGACACAGCTTCAAAACGAGTAAAGGCGTAGGCTATACAGCTCACTTCGTAGGCAATTGTCTAGTGCTCACGTCAATGAAAGTACGAGGCAAGGGTTTCCAGCATTGTGTCAAATACGAGTTCCAACCCAGGAGGTAAGCAGCAATCAATTTATGATGAACATTATGTGAATTTTACTATTTATTTTGTCATGTAAGTATTGTATTTAGTCAGTATGATTACGGTGCTATTGTTTATCTGATCCCTTATAATTTTTTCTTAAAAATCCGTTTAATATAACTGAAGCAAAGTGAAAATATTTATCCCGTTTCACACTTTGCCAAACTAAATCAGTGTCGTAAAAAGTTAAACTAAACTAAAGTTAAAATAAACTTTTCAGTTTAGTCACTACAGTCCAAGCGGTCGTGTAAAAGTTAGCCCGGAATAGATATGGTTGTATTTTTATAATAAAACCTATAAAAACAATATTCGTTTCTTTGTATTTAAGCGCAGCTGCCGCCGTACCGTTCATCTGATAAATAATCATCAATCAATCACCAATCATCAGAAAATGACGTATTGTTCTTTTCATCTAGAAAAAATATGTTTTCGCGGCCTGGCAAAATTAGTTATAACCGATTGAAGTCAGGGTGAAAAACTAGTCTATATCTATACAAATAAATAAAATTGGAGTGTCTGTTTGTAATATTAAAATAACCGCTTTTTACTAAATCCATATGTATGTTTACACGGTACATATGCAAAATAACATTTTTTACAATTTTTGTCTGTCTGTCTGTCTGTCTGTTTGTTCCGGGTAATCTCTGGAACGGCTGGACCGATTTCGACGGGACTTTCACTGGCAGATAGCTGATGACATAAGGAGTAACTTAGGCTACTTTTTTAGACTAGCTTCGCCCCGCGGCGTTGCCCGCGGTTATAACAGCAAACGCGGGTAACACCGCGGGTCTCAGCTAGTTTTACATAAAAATTAAATCCGCATGCGACAGGTTTATGTTAGCCGAGATAACAGAATAACTTAAATTTGTTCGTTAAATTTTAATCTAACTTTAGCATGAAACTGAACTGAAAAGACTGGCTAATGCGAATATTTCTATAATTCAGATTTATTTGCAAAACTCTTGCTCAGTGGTGTGAAAGTAATCCTGCTCCAACTTAATTTTTTGTTCACATTTTAATCATAGAATTCGATGTATCCAACTGTAAAATTTCATTCAGATCTGAAAGTAATAACTGAAATGACTAGTAAGATATTTATTAATTGCTCAGACTTTTTATATTAACGATGGTTATAGTTAGGTTATTATAATTCATAATCCTATACTACATACTCGTAGCTATAACATGTAGGTTACCCAATGGAAAAACGATTTTTAATATATTTCAGCTCCCTTTATAATCAAAGTAACTGGTACCCACAACTTCGTTCGCGTGGAATTTGAAGAGCGCTGCCTTAGTGGGTTCAATGCCCGAACCGGGCAAAATTTTAAAGGGTTTTTGGAGAGGAATAAAAAGCCTAAGTTATTCCTTATGTAGACAGCTACCTGGTAGTAAAATTTTATCGAAATCTGTCCTGCCGTTTAGAATATTACCAGGAATAAACAGACGGACAAAAAAAAATAACTGGTTTTTAGGCATAGGTATCGTGCAAATAACCGTGTGAGCATAAAAAAACCTATAATTTTGACATTACAAACAGACACTTCAATTTTATTTATTTGTATAGATGTACTTGGTGTGTTTATTATTTAATAGCTAAGCCTGTTAGTTTAAGTATTTAGTTTTACTGGCTGTTAAACCAGAGATTATTAGTTCTGTGCTTGGTTGTAATTTATGTAATGTATATGTAATAATGTGTATCAGCAGTGTCGTTACCATAGTACAGGCTCTGCCTAGTTTTGAATCAGCATCTCCATGTGTCAAGTTAATAATAGTTACTTTTGTTATTTGTAACGCAGGTGGTACGCGATAGCAGTAGTGTACATATACAACAGATGGACGAAGAGTGAGATCAAATGTTTGGTCAATGGCCAGCTCGCATCGAGCACAGAGATGGCGTGGTTCGTCTCCACCAATGACGTAAGTTCTTTTCTTACTTAACTTTATATGGTTTCGTTTCATAAATCTTTCTGTTATTTGTTTATATATTTATATTATAGCTGCCGGTATAGCTCATTTTAATCTTAAGTTTGCTATCAAATTTATAATCACTTTATACCTCCAGAGAAGATTTTATAGTCTTTTTTTCCCTTAGACTCTCATAATGGACGATACAAAATCCGTTGTTTTATATATATTTTAATGATCCTCTGTTTAAAGAAATTTAGAAATTATAATTTATATTTTAAAAAGTGGATCTGATGAATACTGAAAACATTTTCAGATGACCACTAAGTAGTTTTGTAGATGCTTGTGAAAAAAAATTATGGAGATCAAAAGGACTGCTCGGATGGCGTAGTGGTTTAAGCAGTCGCCACGCCGCCTCCTACTACGCCGAGTGTTGTGGGTTCAAACCCCACATGGGACGACACTTTGTGTGATCCACAAATTGTTGTTCTGAGTCTGGGTGTTATTTGTGTCCGTTTCATGTGTGTTTGTAAAGTCCCCCGCGACACAGGATATTTTCCTAATGCGGGAGTTGTCTTTAAAAACAAAGAAAAGAAGAAAGAAAAAATTAGAATGAGTGCAAAGTTAAAAATACCAAATGTCACGTAACATAAATACAACATTTCCAAGTTAGTGAACACGGCGTTTCTCAAGTAGTTAAACTCTAAATGGCAACCGGTAATCACAGCTTGAGTGCGGAGCTCATAACTCCATAGGAGCTTACCATAATACATTCGGTTATCTGCGGCGAACATGCTGCCTTCGAAGCTTCGCGACAAGTTGTGCGTTCGTCTCGTCACGTTTGTGTCGTTAGCGGCAATCTATTACACGTAATAGTATGCAAATTATACTAGACGTACGCGGACGTCATAGTAATTCTGTAGTTATCACAAAGGCTTTAAGGTGAATGTTTATATTTTTCAATAATAATCGAATGGCAATCGAGCCGACGTCACTCCCGATGAGTAAGTGACTCCTGCCTCCCATGGACAAGACAAGAGTCATAAGTCAATTGTCTCTTTTTGAGTTCCCCCACCCTCCCCTTCAGAATCAAGTTTGGTCACAGTCAGTCTTTGAAAATTAATAAAATAAAATTGTCACATCACACATCACTCCGGTCGAGACAGCCCATTTGTCTCAAAATATAATAATTTATTTCTTTCGCCTACTGTCTACACACACCACTTTGTTTTTTTAACTTTAATAAAACCCGAACACACATCTTGGATTTTAAATTTTTCATAGTGTATAGCATTAGTAGTCAAGCCCTTTTATTTGATACCCATATTGAGGGAGTTGTCAAAAAATATGTAATTTGGACCGTTGACCGCACCATCTTGGACAGGTTTTCATAAAACATAGCTAAGAACACTAATTACACATACTAATTCACCTTTCAAACAAAATACAACTCGCGTCGCTGGGGACTTGACAAACATACATGAAACGGAAACAAAGAACATCCATACTCAGAACAACAATTTGTAAGTATCGTCCCATGTGGAGATCGAGCATACAACACTCAGCGTAGTAGGAAACGGCGCGGCGACCGCTTAAACCACTACGCCATCCGTGCAGTCGACTTTAGTTCATGATATCCAGCTGTCTTGTAGATAAAGAGGATTGTAGTATTTACAAGTATTTGTTCATAATTATGGAAGCTGTGTTCCAGTGTGCTGGATGCTGTTATTTTTCGCTTTATCAATGAAACAATTATTTTGCTCTTTTTCAATTCAGTTTAATAACGGGTACTGAGTCTTTATAAAAGAAACATTTGCCATCTCTGCTCCTCGCTCTATGCAATAAATATTATATCTGCTTATCCTTACAAAGTTTGATGAAAAAATAACATTTTCGTAAATAAATATACATTTTGAACGTTTAAATTAAAAAGCTTTATATAATAATCAATCTGTGGAACGGGTTATCGTCTGCGGTATTTCCGGACCGATACGACCTTCAAACCTTCAAGAAAAGAGCGTACTCCTTCCTAAAAGGCCGGCAACGCGTTTGTGACTCCTGAGTTGCAGACGTTCATGGGCGGCGATAGTCACTTTCCATCAGGTGACCCGTCTGCTCGTCTGCCCCCTCTAACATAAAAAAAATTCTTTGTAGGGAATACTGGTGAATAAGTTACGGTAACATAATTTAACGTGAAAATGAAAACCGCAATTACTGTTTAAGTTCAATTTCATTCGTTAATCTTTTCATAACCTTGTAGCAACTCCACTATATAAATGAATTGCGTTTGTTCGTTCAAAATGCGAGACTAATTTGATAAAAAAAATGTGAAGTTGGCTCGTGTAAAGTTGTGTATGGAGTAGTATATCTGCACGGTCAGTGACATTTTAAAATGTTGTTTTACTTTTACATATCGGATGATTCTTCGTTACTCGTTACGGCTGTGTGTGCCGTGCCTACAGCCAAAGCTCTCGTCGACAATTTTGTCAATTTAAAATAACTTTGTTCTTTTGTGTTAGGCCGTGTGCGGATTGATATATTTTGCACGAAGAGTTACTCAGTCACTTGAATGCTATCGTCATCATCATCAGGCTATCGGAGTCCACTCAATGCAATAATATGCTTATTTGCTATTTTCACAGAAAAAAAAAAACCGATTTAATTGATATTTTGGGGTAGTCGGGTACACGGACTCGTCAGTTGAAGTAGAATTCATTTCGCTAGTTAGAATCTCATTACTTACTTTAATAAAACGATAAGATCTCTTTTTTTTAAAAGAGTCGAAGAGTTTTTCCATGTTAAATTTAAAGTAGCATGATTGCTAGAGAAATCTTAATATTCTGAAAACTTTGTTTGTTTATCTATTATTTGATTTGATTCTGTGTTCATCTCAAGACAATACTTGCTTCTCAGTTATATGAATAATGTGCTACCTCTAACTTTGCCTGATGCGGACGTGTCCTTAATACGCGGTTCTCTTACTGTGACAGGATTAAGTCGGTGTTAGTCGCGTTAGCTGATGCATGCCAGTATGAATATTCACGTCGCTAGGACGTGGTCACGCATAGCTGATGCAAAATGAACTCACTGTTGTTTTAAACTGGCTGAGTAATTATTTTACTTGATTCAGGATTGATGAGTTAAGTTTAAATGAGGCTTTAAACGATCGAGTCTGGCTCCAGGCGTCCTTATCAGTTCGTTTGGGTGGTGTTGGAGTAAGCAAAATTGTAGATGTCAGCCTTCCAGTATTTCTATTTCCGGTCCATGGCACAAAAGAGAACCAGGTAAATTCTAATAAACACACTGGTTGATTCTGAAGTGTCTTGCAAGGCCGACGCCATACATACCTGGTGGATAGCTTGTCCCAATACAAGATTAACTATTAATCCATTCGCTCAGAAACAATGGGACACTATGTATTTTAAATCAAAAAACGCTAATCAATACACCAATAAATCTATCTGAGCCCGCTTTGGCCGTTTTTGGCTGTGGTAGAATGGGAATCAGGCTTATGGATTCAGGCACTTTCATTCTTGTAGCCTAGTCTTCGGTTAGGTGCGCCTTGTGTTTCACCGAATCTTTGTCACTGCTGAGAAGCTGTTAACAGTCTTGGATTTCATGGCTTTCCTTGTACTCGTAGCAGAAGCGCTCGCCGTATGTCTCGACACGCCAATATTAACGACATTATCCGTCGTGCTCTTGATACCGCCAGGCGTTCCAGCTGTACGTGAACCCAATGGTCTGGTACGAAACGATGGGATGAGACCGGACCGTATGTCGTTGGTGCCATGGCAGATAGGTAAGCCTTTGGTGTGGGACGCGTTGACACCCTGATACTATCCAAGCATAGCTGGTTATGCCGCCGCTGCTGCTGCATCTGCAGAAACCCTCAAATGGCGTATATACCGAAATTTGGTAGGATATTAAATTTTTGAACCGTTGTCGGGGTCGAACCGGGGTCGAGACGCTAGGGTTATGGGGTCCAAGTGCTTGTGCCATGTTTAAACAACTACCTAAGCAAAAGATCGACACTTGTTATGATCAGAAGGCCGGCCTTTTTCTAGCACATTGAATTAGCATTTCGATTCAACGTGGCAATGCTGCCAGTCTTCTGGGAACGCGACCAGTAGGCGATGATGCGGAGGAATTTTTGTTAAGGTTGTATGTAAGTGGTGTAAATGTTGCAAATACTTTAATTGCATTATTATCTATCTATATATTAATAATTGTTGAAAGTTCTCTGTACCTGTTATTAAACAAATAAATATTCAGTAAAAAAATATATATATGGCTACGGATTGTTTTGGCGTGCATTTGGACAGGCCTTTGTCGAGCAGTGGATTGCGGTAGGCTGACGAAAATTATGCGAATTTTAATTACCTTCTTTATATTTTTAATCCCTTATTTGTAAGTGTTCATCTAGCATATAGCAATTGGACACATACACTGAATTAAAATTTAAAACTTCTTGTAAAGGAAAATTAAATAATTTTACAACTACTAACGGAAATTATATAGAAAAGGTTGGGTACTTTTCAGTGCAAAACAATGGCGCACTAAAAATAAACATAAAAAATAGTTATTCATAGTAACAGATCATTAAATCATAATAAAAACAAATGTGCTGAGAGATACGTATGTCGTAAAAGAGGCAATATTAGCGATCACCTTTAAAACGTAACTGAAAGTACATTAGCTATCACAAACAACGCTATCTAACGGAATAAATAGTATACTAGGCCTATATACTTTTATAACGTTCCATCCCAAAAGCTCTTCGTAAATAAAATAAAACATGACATAGCATTACTTTAATAAAAGCCTTAACTTATCTATTGAAGAGGTACCTCAAAGAGGGTATGAAATATATCCTTCACATACCTATAAGTAACCCACACTATTAATCAAAATGTGCACATTTATGAGGACAGTACAAATGAAAGAAAATATTTTTTCGTTGACTTTTACTTAATACGACTAAGTTATATTTGGATCTTAATGTGTGATATTTAATGTAAGATTTGAATTGTCTGATGACAAGGATGTTTTGGCCGTGGTCAAAGTCAGAATCACTCCGTGACCTCGGCCAAAGTTAAAAGCTTACATGAGCTTATTAATTCCCGTATGTAAATACAAAAAGACTAGCTTTGTGTCCTATACGAGTATAAATAATTTTACTTACTTGACAGGAAAGCTAATTCTCGTAATAAAAGTTCGGTCTCAATTTAGTTCCGATCAACTTTCGATCTCACAACTGTCTAAAAATGTATTTTCGTAATAAAGTATTAAACATCCAAAATTGACTATAATGTGTTTATATCATATTTAATCTGATAGTCTTAGTAATACTTTGCTATTTTACTAAAAGAAATACCTTTTATGACAGTTGTGAGATCGGAACTAGTCTGTAAGAGGGGTTTTATTATTAAAAGAGATAAAAATAATATAGGAACAAATGTATGAGTGTTTGTTATCATAGTTTCCCCACATACGATCACGAATTCCACTGCAATTAGAATGGGCCCACTCCCGGTGAGAAATTGTATTTCGCAGAACAGGCTCTTATCAATTACAAGTGGAGCGCTCTGGTTTGAAATGTAAATTATTTATTAATTTTGTTACTGCTCTGAGGAGTACACAACATTATTACCTCTCGTAATAATCTTTTAATGAATATGGAACTCAGTTTATTTTATTTTAATTGTTTTTTTTATTATACTTGATAACATACAGACAATTCATACATACATACAAACACTCAAGTCGATACCTACGAAGGGGTTGACAGAGCGTAATAAAGGGCAAGCTTACTGTTGTCAACCGGTCACTTTGTTTGAGTATCTTGAAATTAAAAACAAAAATGGTATGAGGGGTCTATGAACCCATGATACACATTTTTCGGTCTCGCTCCCATCCGGTCAGAGCGTGTTCGTTAAAAAAGTAGATAATGAGGGAAGACAGTAGTGGGAAAAAGATATTCCTTACAAGATAGATTTGGATTGATAGATAGGTCAGAGTTGCGTACTTATAAAGCGAATCGGCTTTTGGCGAAAAGTCCGAACCTTCCGTCACTCTATAGAGAACAATTCACTTTTTTAGTGCTAACTTTTGCCTGCGGCTCCGCTCGCGTGTCTTGATGACTTGTCACTGAACTGCCACAGATACAAATGTCGTCCACAGATACAAAACAGTTTGGTAAATGGTACATTTTAATAAAAGATAAAAATAATAATATTGCTTTATTGTACACCAGGTTAGACAAGTACAAGAGGCGGTACATTTTAAATTTGTAAGGAAAATATACCACACCACACCATCGACAGTCTATTGACACTCTGAACTTAGTTAGTAGAATACCGATATTTTGACCAATGGCATCTCAATAGCGTGTCAATGGAATAACAGTGACTTAAACGTAAATGTAAAATAGCAGAATTGAGGCCCTGGTCGTACTCTCTCACGGTTTATGGTGTTAATTTCCTGCCTTACTTTATGATTATACTTCAAATATTATGATTAAAATGAAAACAACATGAAATAACTTTATTTTACTATAGTAGGTGAAAAGGGTTAAAACTTAAAAAGCCGATTTTATTAATGCAAATTTATATCAAAGTTAATGGCCAATGCTTGTATATGTTAGGTTAGGGTTATAGAATTAATATATAAACGAGTACTAAATATAACCAGTTATTTTATAAATATATTTTTTATTTAAAAAAAAATTGTAACCTTTTGAAGCCCTGAAAAATTGAAGTGGATGGATGTAACTTCATATTTCCCAGATTTTACGACACCATTTCGGAGTTTATTACCGCCGTTTGAGCTTTATTTTATTGCAAAATTTACAAAACACGAAAACAATTACATAGTTAAGTTGTGTTTTGTGAATTTGAGCATAAACAGATAAAAGTGAGATCCTTACTTTAAGGAATATATTAAATAGATATTAAAATGTATAGGTTGGACTCAATTTGGTTGGTTAATATTCCTTCTGATGTTCCTATAATTTTAAACGCCACTAGAGCAGAGGCGTTTTTAATAAAGGGACGGACTTATGGGTACGCTTTGAAGCCCAGCCTTTTTGAGACTTCTTTTTAAAGTATAGAAACCTTATCGGGCCGTCATCCTACCGAGATTGCCGAGGGAGGCGGTGTATCGAAATTGAACCGACTAAAACCGTCTGTAATAAGAGAGATCCGGGAACAGCTGTTATTAAGACCTACGCACACCTTCTAGCGCCTGCCCGCACCCAAAACCGCGGGAGTTATGTATAACGCAAGTCTACGGACGTCCGATATGATACCTTCTACATTAGTTCCATGTGAAAACCATATGGGTGACAGGTTGATGGCAGGCCATAAAATAATTCACCCAAAACTTATTGCAATGTTATACATGAAACAACCCTAAATAAAAGTAAATAAACAGGAAACGGCAGGAAAATGATAATGATGAGGTTGGGGTAGCATTACAATAACGCTTAAAATTATGATAATTTATGATAATTTACGTTGATGTCGGTAGTGTATTCAATGGATTAAAGAGATCTGAAAGCTCTACAAAGCTGTTATTCTGTAATCACTATGCTGTCACCGTATACAAACTTAGGCCCCTCCAAATACTTTGAATGTTGCTTTTTACTGAAGTTTTTCCCATATACGAATATAGGAATATACAAAATTGCCTTACTCCGAGACTTTGGTAGAATCGAAGTGGCGTTAGCTAATGTTGTCGTGTATTTAATGTTGCGTAAATATTCCCCATGGTTTGTTTAGAATTGGCGAAGTTGGGAACAGCAGGCGTCCTTCTTGAAACTAAGCTTCACTGACTTGCATATATATGCTATTACGTTAATATATGTACCGAGCATCGTACTCAAAGTGGAAATATTCTTGATTAGCTTTTGCCCGCGACTTTACTCGTGTCAAGGTCTTTTTTCAATCACCAATATCTTTTTTTTCGCTATAATTGGTAGCCTATATGCTACTGTAGATTATAATGTCTTTGCGCTAATGTAATAATTTAATTCAGATCCGTTTATCCATTTATAATTATTTTATGATCGAACCTGTTATTTGGTGAGAATGACCATAACAACAACATTAAACCCACCTAATTCTCGTTTTAAAAGTGATTTTCTGAATAAATTATCATCTTTTCGTACTTATCCGCCTTCGTGGTATTCTTAAACATTTAGAAATGTCTCTCCCCTTAATTACTTTGTTTAATTGATGGCCAACGGAGCCAGAATAATGTTGATATTTTAATAATTACCTGGGGGTATATAGCGTCTCATTTCATTTACATTGATAAATAGGCTGCTGGGTGAGAGCTCTGTGAATACCACAGTTAATTATAATATTATATATTCAATCGGTTGTTTGAATATTTAAACCTTTGCATAAGTTTTAAAAATACCCTGAACAGTTATCTATATTTATATCTAGTTTTGAAATTGTTTGATTTTATTGCAACTACTCTTTTGATAGTTATAGAAATTAATGATTAATACTATGCGACATTTAAAGATATCAAGTTTGAAATTTGTTATATAGGCATAATTAAATTTGAATGGGAAAAAATACCTTGTAGTGGTAGTAATTAGGAGCTTATTAATAGGTTTAAATTAGTAGGATATTTACTAATCAAGTACAATTTCTATTTGATTAGTAAATAAAGAAAAGAAGCAATTGCTTTACCTAACCTTTATGTTAAAGATGCTTAGACTCAAATTAAATAGTTCTTGACGTTGTTGTACAACAGCTAAACTTTGTTAAAGCATTTAATTCAATATCTGTTATGTCTATGAAATTGTTTAAGTCTTTCTGAAATAATTAGTTTTCACAATTCGCAAATTTTATACTAATTGAGTTGGTTTATCTTATTAATTATATTAGTGATGATTGTTTTGATTGATATTTTTACATAAATGGATCATCATCTGCCTACCCTTTTCCCAATTTTATTTGGGGTCGGCGCAGTATGTATGATTTTTCCATTCTACTCTGTCATGCGTCATCTCACTGTTTACTCCCTTCCTAGCCATATCATCCCTCACGCAGTCCATCCACCTTTTCTTCGGTCTGCCTCTTCTCTTGTACCCATCAACTCCCATACCTAAAACTTTCTTCGCCACATTTTCCTCATCCATTATAGTGACATGATAGGATATGACAGCTAATAAAAGTGTTATAGGATTTGTCTAGATATATTCTAGAGGTACTTTAGATTATTTCAATGTTAAGAAAACTTGTCCATAGATAAATCAACTAATGAATTTATTTTTTACGTTTGACTTTACCATATATACGTATGTTCAAATACTGTTTTTTTTAAGTGTATGCCATTTTAAAATTATTTTTAAAAGTAGATACCAAATCATTTTTTCAAAACTATATAGATAGGAAAACCCGGGATGCATCTTAACCATTGAAAGTAATCTCTTAGTATTCTTTCATTCAATTTGTTTCATTGCTTTCACTTTGTTCTCGTTGTGTGTTGTTACTCATAAAGAATTTACCAAACGTTCCTAAGCTAGGGTAAACTTGCTATATTGATCCCAAATTCCTTCGATAAATACCTCCCTCTAACGTGATTCTTCATTTTGTATTAAGGAACTTTGCCCTCAATGTTTGCTCTGGTTACGTTAACAGGAATTTATTTTGTGAACACGCCTTCCATGATTTATTCTGTTTTATATTAGTTATTTGCTTCACTGGTACTATAGGTATAGTGACCTATGGTTTACAAATAAAAAATATTGTTGTAATTCGTGATTAAGTGAAAAAAATCATTGAACCCTCTGTGTACTTGAGCGATAACAATGAAACAAGGTACGGAATGACTTAACAATATGTACGGAAATAACTACTACTGTTAAATAAACTATCCAATTTTTTTAAATTTATTTATCCATTGCTCATCGAGTAACCAAACTCATAGTGCTAGTAACAATTTGACTTAAAACTATGTTAGTAAATAATCAATTTAAAAAAAAAATCACAACGAACACAAAGAGATGAACCTATACCTAACATGGCTCATAGATAGGTACTCGTATTATGCTGCAAGTCCAGCAGAAAGCTTGCAACACCGTTTCAGGATCACGCAATCCATTCGACTAGAGATCATTTTTAGAATGCTGTTGATGCTGCCCCGCACCCTGCGTAGCAGACTATATTAGATCTTTTTTTAAATACTATTTTAAAATGTTTCTTTCAAACTAATGTTTACGAACAAAGTTTGTTTCAAGTCAGTCTTGACGTCTGGCGAGATGTATTAAGGTGGTAGAAGTTACTCTATTAAAAAGGATTCTATGATGGCAAAGATAAAGTCAATGCTATAGTAATGTGTTTATTTCAACAGCCATTCGACAAGTGCTACATCGGTGCGACGGCGGAGTTGGATGAGGAGCGAGTGTTCTGCGGGCAGATGGCTGCCATTTACCTGTTCGGAGAGGCCCTCACCACTCACCAGATCTGTGCCATGCATAGGCTTGGTCCAGGGTATAAGGTAAGCGCTATATTCTATTTCGATAATATTTGATTGTTTTTTTTTTGGAATAGATATTATTTTAAGTATTAACTTGTATTCTTAAGTAATTTTATTATTTTGATCAAAATAAATAATAAGGCAAAGATTTTCTCATGCCTATATTCTTACGGAACCTCGTGGTAATTACATATTTAAAGAATGAAATCTTCAGTGAAGGATTTTTATGTGTATGTTAAATATCTAATATTAAATCACATTCTCTACTTATTTCTTGCTTACAATGGAAACAGAGTCAGTTCAGATTCGACAACGAATGCAACATCAGTTTACCGGAGAATCATAAAAGGGTGAGCGAGATGACCGCTCCCAAGCTTGAAAACGCTGATGCCCCTAATCCCGATCCCGAAACTCCTCCCCAACCTGTTGAGGTCCAGCCGCCTGATGTAGCTTCTGCTGAGGAAGATGTTGAGCCTACAGAAACAGAAGAAGCATGCGTAGTAGTCAAGGAAGACGCGACACCTAGGGGACGGCGTATGGCCGACGAAGCGCGCGAAGTGGCCGCTGCGCATGCGTCCATGCTCGTAGATATTGAAGCATGCAAGCGTGTAAGCATGTCGCGCCGCTTGTATTCATACATTTGTTCGTTTGCCTCGCTTTTGTGTTGTTTAAACCCCCGCACTTGTACAATATCACTGTCTAATGTTTTTCTTTTGCTATTTTGTTCACGTGTGGTGCCAGGGTCAGTTTCGCTTCGACGCCGAGTGTCGCACCCCGCTGCCGGACGGTGAGATCAGAACGGACCGTTATGGTGACCTCATACACGATCCAACGCAGAACATTCATGATGTAAGACGTTTCGTTTGTGAATGTGTTTCGAAGGGATTTTAGTTGCGGTACTCGACTAACTTTGATGGTCTTTGGGTATAGAACTCTAATCAGGAACGAACTGCATGTTTTATATCTAACTTTATTTCTGTGGGTAAAAAGATATAATTACTGAATTATATTTTATCGTTAAAATAATAATCTTCATTAAGGAACAGATTTACAAATGAGAATCATTAACAACTGAAAGAGCTATTTAATTTCTGTGATTGTTTAAGTTCTATAAAGCATTACAATTTTATGTGAAATCTGCGAAATCGGAGAATTCATCAACAGATCTATTCAAGCTTGATTTCAATTTCAAGAGGATTTCAAACAAATATTTGACGGGAAACTTGTACCATTCGTTACACGAAATCTTTCATCATTGATGTTTGCACTGAATGGATTATAATCATATCTGATAGTATTTCGCTTCGCTCGCATTCATCTTCATCAAAGCAACGCTACTTGATTTAGTTTTACTTTCTTTGCCCTCGTCTAGCCTTGTTTTAACAAAACCAAATAAGGCAAGGCAGATCCTCTTAGTAACGACGTTTCATTATCATCATCATCAGCTTATAATAGTCCACTGCTGGACGTAGGCCCCTCCTTAGAAAGGAGGTTTACACATTTTTTTTTATGGTAATTTGAAGTTGTGAGCTCAACGAACATTTCGAAGATGGAGTTGACCGGTTAACTTACAGAGAGAGAGTACGGGCCTTCGTGCAATAGTTATTTTTGGCTTTGGTTTGTAAAAGTTTCAGGTAATAGATACAGGGCTTCATTAATCCTAGATAAATATGAAGCCGAAAGGGGTTGTGCTGTCTCATACACCCAATATTTGCTGATAGGATACAGGAACATATTTTAAAGAGATTTTTACTTCGCTACATGTGTAACGAGGATGACGTGTTGGTTAGCAGCATTGAGCTTAATTTGAATATTCGCACCTTGCTGCTTTCCAACTCAACAAATTTAAGTGAAGTAAAGCAGAAATAAAAGAGCTTTTTCAAAAGAGATTCTTCAAGCAAAACGAACCGCGTACCTTAATAAGAACAGAAAAAAATGCGTTTAAGAATATTTTAATCTAAACAAGCATTCTGCATTTTTTTACTTTAAAGCTTTTAATAACTTTTCTACGTTCATCATATTTTAATCCTGGATTGTGCTATTTATCGATTTGTTACAGTTTATAACTGTCTTTTCGAACCGTCTGTAGTAGAAGAGGCTTATACTCGTAATACGTATCCCAAATTTTAATAGGTGTATAATTATAATAATCTAACATTTATTTTCTCTGAAAAAGAACAATACCGTTCACTAACATAGTGAAAAAATTAAATAACACATAATAAATTAAGTATCTCTGTAATCACAACACTCTGTAAACACACTGTCCGTGTAGTAACGGATTAAGAATACGGAATGTCACTACCCCAATTCATCCCGTGGGTGTCGTAAGAGCCGACTAAGGGCGCAAAATAACGCAGGACACCAGCACTGCAAAAAGAAGGAAAACTTGACACAAACCCTATACCAACCCGTCTGGCCAGCGTGGTATAGTAGGCCAAAACCTTCTTTTTAAGGAGAGGCCTATGTCCAGCAGTGAACTATTAAAGGCTGTTGATGTGTGATGTGTAATCACAATGCACTATCATCATCATCATCAGCCTATCGCAGTCCACTGCTGGACATAGGCGTCTCCCATTGCACGCAATACACTGTACAGCAATAAACTTAAGATATGAAAACAATTTTATTGGTGCTCGTACTTTTTCCTAATGTAATCTTAGCAATCACTTTTAGTAATATCATCAGGTATTTCATTATAAAGTTTTACACCTTCATGTAATTTTTTTTTACATATTTGGTAAATTGATATTATCTCAGAATAATCTACGATAGGAACTTGGGTCATTTGTATTAAGCCTCTCAGCCCTAATATTGACGGATTTATTTTCATATTTCATGAAGTGATTCAGTTACAAATGATCGAATAAGTATTTCCATTCCTATGTGCTCAAATTGCCGTCTAAGGGTTCAGTACAAATAAACCAAAGACCAGTGCCATTTATTCAAGTTTCCCATTAAACACAAGTCGCTGCACAAGTTTTGGGTCAGCGCTTACACTCTTAGACCTTAGTACCATTAGCTATGTATGAACTGTTGCGGTTTTGTAGTAATTTGCCCTAAGGATTATTCCATGTAGAGAGAATATGGTAATATAATAATATATCTGGAAACTAAAGCGGGAAGCATTAATAAATCTCAGAAAACAAAACATTAAGTAAACATATTGACTTATTCATTAGCTGTTTTGTGATCAACACTCCACAAATGTTTAGCGCAAACACGAATTTGAATGAATTAAATATTTTATGCTTGTATAAAATTTAATAGCAAGAGTTACGATTGAGATAATGAGTTTCAAAGTCTTTCAGTCGTTGTATATTTAATATAAATAGCCCATGTATACGCTTAGTGAAATATCTTCAGTCGTACAAATAGGTACTCTTTAAATAGCATTAAATATTCAGCCACGTTAAGGAATGTTGCTTCTACTTTTGTTGAAGGGGCTCTTTTCATTCGCTAAGTAAACTCCTTCATAGCAACTTAATTCTGTTAAGTTAATGTCATTCTTATAATGGAATGTCCAATTATCTTAATGATGGGGACATCTTAGATAATTTCACTTAAGTTGAATTAATTATAAGCTTGTAATTTTTATAATCATAAGGGGACAACTTTCATGATTAACACGGTGGCTATGTACGCACAGATTCTCGTAAAAATTCAGTTGTTTTACGAAAAATCAGGTTTTAAAATCCAGTTTCATTAATTCATTTTCCAAGGGAAAGACAAATGATATTTTTTCTAGACGATAATATATATACGAGTATGTGGTCTAAAATGTTTATCTCGTTGGTTTCTTGCTTGTATTTGAGCGTACTTTGTCATTGAATAACTGTTGTCAGATATGCGATCGACCGTTACTTCTCTGGTTTCGATGGTATTCCTAACATTCGTACAAACTTTCAGCTCCAGAAGAATAGTTGTAATGTATATTTCAGTTATGTAATATATAATTCTACTTTATCGTCATGTTACTCAACTTCAGCTATTTCTGGCTTTTTTTAGATTAATCTGACCTTCTACGTGGTTTTTAGTTTTTGGGCGAACGAAGGGCTGTCGGTATTAGTCCTATTACTTAATGTTCACGTTAATATCGATGTACTTGTTAAACAAAATTGTTTGTGATAAAACAAAAAAAGAAATGTTAATGCTACCGGAAAAAGAAATGCAATTAAAAGTTTTCTAATTGAATTTTTCGTTAATTATATCAAAGTTAACAGTTGAGTTTGTTGAAATGGCGAGCGGTCGTCGCTTGGTATGTCTAGACCCTTACTACGGGACCATTTTAGGAAAACTCTTAAAGTTTTATATGTGTTTAAGTTGTACTTACTTATTTTTGTGTTTTTTTTTTTTGTTAGCAATTATTTCATACACTCATTTTAAGCTGCTGTACTTAGGAAACATCTATATTAAGTTAATGTCTTAACTATTTCTGAAATTGAGCACTTAAATAACCTTTATTTCATGTCACCCGTCACGTTAAAATATTACCTTTATAAATGTTTTGCAAACTTTCGTCTTTTATTTAAAGACTTACTTTATAGAAGTATAATATAATTATACTTTAGAAGTATTTAAATTCAGCTTTTGTTATACTTTGTCACGGTATTAATTTATTATACTCAACATTAACTTAGGAACGGAAAGTTTGTTACAGATGTTTTCGGCCATAAATCTCTTTACAATCGTGAAATGCTGTAAATACAATTACAGATACACACCTGCCTAATAGTACCTAATACTTTCAAACAATCATCAACAACGCTTTTTGTAATCCACAAATTGTTGTGCTGAGTCTGGGTGTTCTTTGAGTCCGTTTGATGAATATTAGTAAAGTCCCGCGCGACGCAGAATATATAAAACCTAGTTGAAAAAAAACATTGTTTTAAAAAACAAAAAAACACGCTTTTAATAATAAAAATAATTTATTTTCAGACTTAGTCCATATAATTCTTAGCCTAGTGTTAGTAACATCAGTCAGGCGCTTGGCCTCACGTGTAGGCCTATCCAGTGTGCCATTAGTGCCGAGTCCATTCGACATATAGAAATCATATAAAAAATTATAGAAAACCAAACTAAAAATAGAAAATAAATCTTAATAAATTTAAAAAAAAGTAGGCCAAAACCCTCTTTTCTAAGGAGAGGCCTATGTCCAGCAGTGGACTATTATAGGCTGTTGATGTGATGTGTGATGTGAAAAAAAACGTTGGGTGCTTGTTGTCAATAGTAAAAAGCACCCCGCGCTATAAAAAGCGTGTTTTTTAGTTTTTTAAAACTATTATTTTTCTTTTTTTTTTTTAAATTAGTGTATTGTCATCGGTCCTCGATATATCTACAAAGTTTGAACGAATTCTGACCGTTTAAAGTCAGGCAAAATCACGCCCAAAGCAGCCGGTTACAAACAAACATACAAACATACAATTGAAGCTAATATAAAGCGTGTAAAAAGAAAAAAAAAGACATATTTTCTTGGTTATTCATTATAATATTATGTATATTTAAATCATGAGGTGTCATTTAATTAAAAACTGGAAAGTAATTAAATGATGTATTTGTTATTAGTATTCGGTAATACCTAAGACGATCCATCAAGTACGTTTATTAAATTAATCGTATCAGAATGCCCATCAATGTGCATTGGCGCTTTGTAATTACTATGTACCAGGAGTACATGTGCGGTAATGAGTTTAGCGCTGCTGGGAATACTAACACTGAGATATGGCGTATTGGTACTTACCTGGTAAGTAGTGGTGTTAGTGAAACTTAAATGTTACGGTTTTCGTTTCTTTCTGGACTGAAAACTATCTGACAACTGTGATTTTCGAATTATCGATTTCGTTACTGAGTGTTGTCATATATTTTCAATGTATTTTTTATTCCCCAACACACTTGTATAATATGCAGATGTTCCAGAAAGTTACGGGAGAATAAGGATTCATATGTAGGGAGCGTTCTTTATAGCCGATTAATACGTCATTAAAAAAAAAAAATTAAGGCAAAATAGTTTTCTTAGTGTAGTAATAGAATATTGAAAAGAAATTCATTCTGGTTTTAATTTTTTTATGCAGCCAATTGCTAACAGAGTCTGGACATTCTATCAAGATCTTGGGTTTAATTCGTGTTAGGCGTGTCCAATACCAAATTTTGACTTTGTCGGTCGCAATCCAATTTGTCAATATAAAATCCCTGACATTTTTTGAAAAGCAATGAATGGACTTCTTAACACCAGTTTTTGTGGTCGTGGTATTAATCCGGTCGAGCCTGGCCCTTGTGTACCGAAACATGGCTCTCCCACGCTTTTTTTTTCGGTTCGGAAAGCCCCTCGGATACCACCCAGGGGTGGCTTTGTCGGACTCGAACCGACTGAAAAACCTCACGCCGTCTCGGGTACCAGTAGCCGGGGAACTAGGTGTACCCTAGAAAGGAAATCCCGAAATGACGTTCCTCAGGCCATCTACGGCATGGAGTTGACCCCCTCCTGTGTGGGAGCCCCCATGTACCAGCTGTGCTCCTAAAAGGGCAAGCGTGCTCCGCAGCGCGTCTCGCCGCCACCCCGGCCTGCTTCTGCTTGGGTGACAGATAGCCTCACCTGTCACCCCCAAGCCTGTGCTTATGGAGGACGGAGGTCGTTCTGCGACCTCGAAAATTGTTATTGCTTCCTCTCCTACCTCAAAAATAATCACAATGTTCTATAATACCCTGTATTTTATTTGATATTTTTTTAAATAGAAACAGAAAATAGCACCACTCTCCCTCACTTATGACTCTTAAACAATGAGCAAGTCATCATCACAATAAATTTAAATCTAGCGCTCATGTCAATCCGCATGAAACATTAATTCGTCTTACAATGTATTATATACCGTATCACAACGTAAGAGAGCATCTTTTGCTTTCACCGATCTATCCCGACCTTCACTAAGGTTGTCACTCGTAGGGCTCGTACTACTACAGTAACTTTGTTCCTTTACGACACGCATTTGTCATATACCTTTTTAGTGTGACGTAATAAAACAAGTTGCGTAAAATTCTTAATGATAATATACAAGCTCTCTGTGTAATTTCAGCGATTATGAAGACTACAGTTTCATAATTAACCGTTTCACTTTTCACTGTTGAAATTATGCGAATGTGTGTTTTACGCGGTTTAATCTAAATAAAGAAGAGTATAACATGTTGCTTTTAAATCACGTGACAAATAAATAGCTCTTAAAAGAATTTTCTAATGTCGTCGCTGTTTATACTTTAGGATGTTAGGAAGTACGACTAATATAGTCTATCGTTTTATCAGAACTATTTTCTTGATGCTGGTTTGCGTATACTTTTCGGTATATAGAATAGAAAATATTCTGTTTATTTATTTAAAAACTAGCTGACCCGCGCAACTTCGTCTGCGTCTCTCAATAGTAATAAATTTTCTCCGTTTTTGAAACATTCTTCATCGGTGCTCCGCTCCTATTGGTCTTAGCGTGATGATATATAGCCTATAGCCTTCCTCGATAAATGGGCTATCTAACACTGAAAGAATTTTTCAAATCGGACCAGTAGTTCCTGAGATTAGCGCGTTCAAACAAACAAACAAACAAACAAACTCTTCAGCTTTATAATATTAGTATAGATTACCTGAGCTAGAAAGAAAAAAATCGATATGAGGGATTCTACATTCATTTGTTGAATTGGATTCAGTTCTTGTTGTGTACAGCCTGTATTGTGGCGCATTCTTATTCTTGAGGCATTACAACACACGTCCGTTTAAGTTGGAGCGTCCGATTTTAAAAGTTTATCTCCAAGACCCTATGGCCCATAATCATATTGATGAGAGTTAAATAAGTCAACACAACATGGTATCTTCTCAAGTTATAATATTATTAATGGACTTGTTCAACATTTATGTGATGCATTTGGTGTATTTAAAGTAAACTGCTCCAAGAAAAAAAAATCCGGAGAAGTGCGAGTCGGACTCGCCTACCGAGGGTTCCATACAAATTTGTAGGTACATATTATAAATAGTTCAAGAATCGAGTCTCCCTTTTTTTCGAGCTTTTCCCTAAATTCAGTTTCTAAAATATATAATTACCTTAATTGTGTTTAATAAGTGGAATTATACCTCGATGATTGATTACAGACTTAAAATAAAGACTATATTTTTTGTGATTTAAAAACAAATGTATATAGTAGTTTTCAGATTGTTCCCTGTACTTGTAGTATCATACGATGTTACTTGCCAAATGTCTTAGTTCTAGGACAACGGAGAGTACCCTATGAATTTTGATTCCTTTGACAGTGTCGAAATATGCGTTTTTTTGCGCCATAAACAGCAGTATCTTTTTTTACGTTAACTTAGAAGTTTGATTTTTTCGCAGCTTCAAGGGACTGTAGACCTAAGTATATGGTTTTAATTATAACTCGATACCTCCACGCGTTCCCGAGATAAAGGGTCTTGACAGACAGACAGACGGACGGACAACAAAGTGATCCTATAAGGGTTCCATTTTTTTTCCGTTGACTTACGGAACCCTAAAAATAAGGCTTTTATATTCCAGTCTAATCTAAGAAGCAAAAAAAGATAAGTCGATAAATGAATTTCTTTGAAATTAATGTTCAATTTACTCGCCTAAATATTTAGCGGCGCGCATTCGGCATTCCTAATTAGGGGAGATATGCTCTCCCTGCCATTGTTTTTCTTAATTCACTCAAAGAAAATAATAAATTATTCTGGTATCGTCGACTTAGGCGGAGATCTCATTAACATTGAGTACGTTAAGACCCAGTTTGGTGTAATTTTAAGCATATTTTAATACACTCCAGCTTCATTTGAAAACATTTTGTTAGACTATTATAAAAAGGTGAAGAATAGTAGGCTTGCCTTGTATAAAAGTACATCAAATATAAGTTTGCAACTATTCATGTATCATCAGTCATCAGAATGATTACGTTCGACTAATACATAGGAGGTTCAACATTACCGACTGCTGTTTATCAATAGCTGGTTTCGTATATTGTTGCTATCATCTGTACAAATGAACTGATAGGGTAAGCTTTGCGGGCACGCCGTCATCGCGGCGGTAAGACCCGTTATGGAGGCTCGAGAGGCATCACGGGACCCTCTTATACCTACTGACGCAGGTGATCACTGCGAAAGGATGCTGCTGTCATAAACCCACGCTACTCGACCTTCTCATACACTCACAAAACAAACGGTCTTGTAGTCCATTCAAAGTAAGCTAGTCCAACTTTTAATTTATATACGAATTATAGTAAAATGCGTTTATTATGACTCCGCATAATATATTGACCAAGCGCTCATTATAAAAGCCTGACTGCCTCGGTGGCGCAATAGGTAGCGTATGCGACTGCTGTGCTGAGGTTTCGGGTTCGATTCCCGGGTCGGGCCAAATGTTTGTATGATCTGCAAATATTTGTTTCAGAGTATGGGTGTTTTCTCTGTATTATATGTATGTATTTACAAAAAAAAAAACTAGTATTCTATCTATTCTATTCAATCTCGCTTTCATAGTACAAGGTCCGCTTAGTTTGAAACTAGATGGCGTTGTGTGTTAGATGTCCGAAATATTTATTTATTATGAAGTAATCACACAGCGAAGTTTGGTTTTCATGTAAAAATCGTTATAAGTAAGTCGGATATAATGACTTAGAGCGACATGTCGCTTATTGTAACCCATTTTTAATAAATTGCGTCCTGTTATAGTGAACGACATGATTCCTCTTACCTTAAGCAGTGTTCGGGAGAGTCACGTTTGGCGCGTGCATGGCTTTTTTTGTTTTGAGTCTCATTGGGTAATTGATAGTTGAAGGTCACGCATTATTCGTTAGTGATTTGTGAAAAAAATTACATCTCAACGTCGTACTATTTACGTATAATGTCTATTTTGATTCTCTATATTAAAATAAATACGTACTAACAAAAGCAGGATATTGTTTATTTTCCACCAAATGCTTTGTATGACGTGCGCTTAGTATGATGTTTGTTATTTCCCTGCGATGTCATTATAAACGGATTCCACTGTAAAGCCCTCCAAGTCTGTTTTTTTTAATTGTGTTATTAAAAATTCAAAGTTAAATCATTATGAATATCGTGCTTTCATAAATAAACAAATTCCTTGTGAGACGTAGTAGCTCATTAAAACTTAATTTTCCTTTTTCTTCGTATCTTTATTGTTCAGTAGGTAATATGTACGTTTGTTTTGAGGTATTATTGGGAGTTGATAAGGTTATTCTTTTTAAATCACAAGTACAATTACAAACTTTTAAAAATAATCACTTATTTGACTGAATACGGCTAAAGTTAAATAATAAGAGTCGTTTAAGCGGCGGTTGCATAATGGCTAGGCCGTAGAGATGCGACCAAGTTCTTGAAATCCCACCCAGTTCATGGGCATACCATGTAATCCCACTTCTAACACAAGCATTCACTATATCTAGAGGCGTAAAATGAACTTTAAATATTTGTAAACCACGTTACTGTATTAGTTCTTAAAAAAAAAATTTCGTTGTTTAGACTGGTCAGAGTTTCAATGATTGTGTTTGCATTGATGTAATAATAAACGTTTTAAAGCTCCTTATTACCAAAACGGTTGTATAATGTTCTCGGTCTTCCACAAATTATTGAGCATTTCACGTGCCTGCATTAGCGGTTTAGTTCCACACATGATCATTTCCTCTCGTTGACTAGTTACAATGGAATGGACTAATCAAATGTAATAGTGTTCAAATGGTTTGAACACCGAATAACTTTGTGTTATAATCGGTATAATAAATTATTCGAATTTAAGCTGCTAGCTGTGGGACTCCGCCATTATTAATATTGATGTAGTGTTGATCGTGAGTGCGACAATTTCCGCGCCCACTACAAACTTTTCTTATGAAGAGACTTACAGACTTATGAGATGACGTCATAGGAAATGTCTGACGATAAAAACTACTTTTTTTTTGTTTCAAAAGAACTCCCGTATTAGGAATGTTGAATGTCTCCTGTGTCGCGGGGGACTTTACAAACATACATGAAACGGACACAAAGAACACCCAGACTCAGAACAACAATTTGTGGATCACACAAAGTGTCGTCCCATGTGGGGATCGGACCCACAACACTTAGCGTAGTAGTAAGCGGCGTGGCGACCGCTTAAACCACTACGCCATCCGTGCAGTCGAACTTTAAAACCTTATATAAATGCTAATAAATGCATACATATATAGAGGCTCACATATAAGGTTATAGGGCAATGATGTATATAGAATATGTATGCCATATACTTACATTTATTATACATTCACAATTTGCCTACTTTAATATTTCAGTCAAATTTCATCGACTTATTAAACGGGCAGTATTGTGCTTACATTGGAAAATTAGAATTGTAATGAAAATTAGGTAAGAATGAAAAGTAATGGTGGAAAAGGGGTGTTCCTCATACAGACGGATTGTGAATTTATAAGCAATATCTAGGAGATTAGTTTCGCATACCTGTACTGGAATAGGCTGTTTGAAAACGTGGTTTTTTTAACAAAATTGATATTCCGCAGTACTCGTATTTTGCTTAAACCAAATCTCTCAAATACTTTTGCAGTTGTATGCTATTATTTAGTATAACATGTGAATACTGCACCGCTGTTTAATTCTGTTAGTACTCAGCTCATCCATCAATGCCATTAAACAATTAATCACTTCGAATTTGCAAATCAATTCGGCACTGACACTACATAATCAGAAGCTTGCCTATATACTAGGAACACATAAACGGTAATGAGTTTAGATTTGACTGAACTAGATACATTTTGAATATATTATTGTTTAGTTGAAAAGATTAAATTACTGCTACTTTTTTTACTTGAACCTTTAGTACTTGATAAAAAGCCCTCCCTGAAATAAGGGTCGTAGGCTACGACCCTTGTTTTTTGGCTACGACTCGTAGCCTAAAAATGATTTTTTTTTGGTTTAAAAGTCAACTCCCGCTTTAGGAATATATCCTGAATTGAAGAATATATCCTATAACATATATGAAACGGACGTAGATAACAACTAGACTCAGAACAACAATTTGTGGATCACACAGTGTTGTCCCATGTGGGGATCGAAACCACCACAGTATTAGTAAGCGGCGTGACGACCGCTTAAACCAAACGCTGATACTACTCGTACCACCATCTTATCGTTATAGAGCCATGCTACGGCACATAGAGGCCAGGCTGGATTGGAGTGATACCACGGCCTTATAGAAAATGCGTATTATGCAGTTCTTTCGTAGCTTTTCAAATAGTGAGTGAGAATGCCGGAGCCCAAACTCTCCCCTCTTCCTCTAATTCTTAGGGTGAGGCACTGAAAGGAGTTTGGGTGTTTTCTATGTATAATATGTATGTATTTACAAAAAAATATATAAGTATTCTATCAGTCAATCTAGCTTTCGTAGTACAAGCTCTGCTTAGTTTGAAACTAGATGGCGTTGTGTGCCAGATGTCCGGAAATATTATTATTATTATTATAAAAGACGGCAACACAATAGTGACTCTTAACTTGTAGATGTCCATAGGAGCGGTAGTTTCTTATAATCAGAGGGCCAAGTGCTAGTTTCTTTCACTTAAACTCGCTCGTCACGGTTACACCGTTCGGCGCTGCGATTGGCTCACACTGAAACCTCCACCAATCACAACGCCAGACGCGCTCGCTGTCGAAACCGAGTTGATGTGAAATAAACTTAAACAAGGCTCTCAGATGACTCCTCATATGGCTTACCCTCCCATATTAAATATTCTGTACATGAATTACCAATACTACATACGTTCTACTTGAGAACAATGTGTATAAGGGATATTATACAATAGAATCTTAGAATAAGTTCTGAACCACCAGTTCTTAATAGCTACATAATAATATATTCATCTAAGATTAATATTAAATTAACATACATACCTTCGCTCCTATATACCCGAAGAGGTTATGCAGAGGCTTATTAAGACCCTTATTATTTCGAGTATAATTTTATACCCAATTTCTTAATAGAAGGCAAACGCTATTGCTTGTTAATCGGGTGCTTTAGGAATGAGGAAGAATGGGAGCTCAATATTATTACTTTTTACTTTTTATTTTAAAAAAAGACAACGCTCGCATTAAGAGTATAATCCTGTGTCGCGGAGAACACCCAAACTCAGGACAACAATTTGTTGATCACATAATGCGCTATACGTGCAGCCAAATGTGATAGTAATACTTGGTTAGAACTAAACTGAACAATGGACACTCAATTTCAAGGATTTTTTTGAGAGAGTTTGACGAGAATTGATCTTCCGTAACTCGTACAGTCTGTTGCCATGCAGCTCGACCCCTCGAAGCGGTATTTATAGTCAAATTCTCAATATTCATTTCATTTTATTTTCTTCTGCTCGTATTTTTCGCTAAGTTTTGATAAAAGTATAACACGTGGAACTTTACTCAATTCCGGAGCCTATTGATTCTATTATACGGAATTAATACTGCTTGTACTCTTACACAAATGAATTATTCATGTAAAATATAATATTCTGAAACATGATTCGTGTTCTAAGGCCACCAGATTCATTCAGTCTTCAGTTTATTTTGTCTTCATTTCATTATAATCATTCTGTATCTATAATAATATTTTCGAACGTCTAACACGCAGCGCCATCTAGTTTCAAACTAAACAAAGCTTGTGGTACGAAAGCTAGATGGAATGATAGAATACTTATATTTTTTTTTCTGTGAATACATACATACTTGTTTACATCTATGTTTCTAAAATAAACATGCAATATGTAATTATTCTCAACATGTGTATAACTATTGGTCTGATTTCCAAAAATCTTTCGATATTGCACAGAATATTTAACAGTACGCCACCGTCTAATATTTATTTATATCCTATTTTATACCAGGAAAATCCTGATATAAAATAGTTGTAGATACATAGGGAAGTTGTATAATACTTTGGTGTATCTGAAACTAGTGTGAGACAAAAGTCATTAGTCCTTGCGCACGGCTTACCGTGGTTATAAACAGTGTTATCACGAAACATTATTATGGATAATACTGCATCACAACATTGTACGGTGAAGCTGTTATACTGACGGAGAAGTTAGGTAATTTCACTGCTGTTTACATACATACCTTTATTGAAGTCATGTAAACTTGTAATCGTTTGATTGAGGTATGTATCCCGTGCGCGTATAAAGAAACACGTAACCCTTAGAAGATTACTTTCTTTTTCTTCTACTCTTTGTCTTTCTTAATGTTGCAAAGTATGTTTGGTAGAAAGTAAGATATTATAACCGTTATAAATAAATCACTTAAGAAACCATCGTCAGCGGATCATGCACCACAACGTTGTAAATACCTAACGCATTACATTGTGTCCTCTCATTGGTCCCTGTCGCCTCCTATACGTATAGACGTATAGGAGGCGACAGGGACCTATTCTATGAGGGATCTATTCGTAAATGACAGAGATTTAGGAAGTTATGCTTTAAATAATATTAATGGTGAATAATTTTTAGTCTCATGTAGTATCTAAACTGGGGCAAGCCCGCTGCCATCAATCAGACTCATTCTTAAGAGCAAATAGGAAGATGGAATAATTGCCGGCAGTAAAGGTATTGTCTTTTTGATAAATTAATTTTCGCTTTATTAATAATTACTACTCTAATACAAACTACCAGGACAACAGCACTGCAAAGAGAAGGAAAACTTGATACAAACCCTATATTAACCCGTCTGGCCGGTGTGGTATAGTAGGCCAAAACCTCCTTTCTAAGGAGAGGCCTATGTCCAGCAGTGGACTGTTAAAGGCTGTTTTTGAAGATGATGATGAGGACTACTCTAATTAATCCTGCCAGTTGTCAAGTGATGCACTTACGCTGGCACGGTATTTATTTCATTTTTACTTAAACACTGTGTGTATTTCATTATTACTTAAAAACAAGTCTTAAATAAAAGAATAACGCTGTATATTATCTTCTTGCTTAAGACATGTTTTTAAACAAAAACCTTACACAAGCACAATACCGTCTTGCGCTTAAAGTTTTTTTACAAAGACGTAAATCATGCTGACTAAGTCAAAGAAGCTCTGTTGAGTCTGTAAAACTTTAGCTATGAACTTAGAAGTACCAGGATGCCATAACTTCCGAGCGTAATAAACCAGCAGCTGCTATAATGCAATTTTGCAAGTGCAGTTATCACGAAATTAACATTTTTAGTGATTACTAAACAGGGCAGTATGAACTAACAAGAGCTACTCGTATGTAACTATTCTGACAAGTGTCATCCCCTTGCAAGATGTTATCCTGTTTTACTCCCTCGGGTTAAATTTAGTTGATTGCCAGTTACCTGATCGTTCCAGGGAGTTAGTCGATTATTGGTATTGATTACTGTTAGTTTGCACAAACACTTTGTGTATAAGAGACATCTTGTGCGAGTAAACTTTAGTATCATATCAACTTTGATAAAAAAGTGTTTTTAATTTTTTTATTTTTTTACTTAAAATGAATTTGTTTTTAGTGCTTTCGAAATTTGTGGAATAAAAGACATTTTTAATTAAAGATAAACTCAATAGTTATTACTAAGTGCTGTTTTGTTTCTCAATAAAAACAATAGTAATAGCTTAACACCATTCAAACACTTAGTTACTCAATTTAGTGGTTTGTTCCGTTACGAATAAAATGCCTAGTTTACCGCTACCGTTTTGAGTCCATTTAGTCCAGTACCGTTCATTTACTTCTTCTACAAATTACACAAAGAAGCTTACGTACAATACATCCTTTCTAAACTTACTAACAATAGTTTCAACAAAGCTGAACAAAGAAAACCCAGTCACTTGTTAACACAACACACGTAATCTCATTACATGTACTAGGTGCCCAGAAAGTAGTAAGAGTTTAAGTGCACTTCCGTCGAGATGGTACTAAGATTAGGCCACATAATGCAGGCCTGGGTATAGCGCAAACTTAAACCCTACCTTACTCGCTTTAGAGCAACCTCGTAGGGAACAGTCCGTCCGCTCAAAATTTAAAATCCACTGACCGAGAATAAACTTTTAAAGAAATCTGTTATTCGCATTAGTTTGGCTTTGAAAGGGGTCAACTTAAACTGTGAAACATACTCGTATCATTCATTTTAAAATAGAAAACACAAAGAAAAGTACATAAGTGGCTATACTTAAGTACATTTTAATTAATAATAATGATAATAACCTCACACATTTTACACACGGCCGTCCGTTCCCAAACTAGGCACACCCTGTAATATGATAATATGCTGCTGACTGCTGATAAACATACTTAAATATTTCTAAATACATATGTCTTATAAGTAACATTCTCGTGTCACAATGTTAGTTACCATACTCCTCCGAAACGGCTCGACCGATTTTTATGAAATTTTGTGTGCACATCGGGTAGGTCTGAGAATCGGCCAACATCTATTTTTCATACCCCTAAATGATAAGGGTGACCGACCCACCCCTTTTTTTTAATATTTCCTAGAAATAATGTATATGACAAAACAACGTTTTCCGGGTCAGCTTGTATTATAGATAAATTACACCCAGACACAACAAATGGTCAACATTGAAATAGCAACATCTCTCATTGTTTTAATAGTTATCATTTACAAAAGAAAACCGCTTATGTCAATATTCTAAAACACCACCTAAAGGACCTAATTTCCCAAAAACCGTAGTCCTCATATTAATTAAACTTGTTTAAATGCTGTCGTATCATGTCATACGACCGTCCAGTAGTGGGGTCACTCTTTGAATGACTTTCAGTGGTCGCATGACCGGTCGGCCCTCGTCGAGGACATGCCCTCGTGCGGTTAACGTTCGTGGCAATACACCAGAGGTCGAAGTTTCTCTCATTTAATACGACCGAGTTTAGTGAGTGACTTATTTATCTATACGTTACCTTGGTATCTTGAAATGCTGAATTGTGCGTTTTAATGATCATTGAATTCACTGCGATTGTTCGTCTGTATGATTATTATTTTTATTATACGTATTCTATAAACATAACATGCTACACTTTATGAGGAGGATTTTAAAAAGTAACATGTTCCTAAAACGTTCCATTTTCGAATACCATAACTGTTTTTTCATTATTTTATTGTAACTGGCCAGATCCAAAAACTTTCAGTATGCCCGTAATGTCCAAACTTTTAGTTACTGGCAGTCTCTCTTCTTTGTTCCCTTTTTTATGGTACGGGGGGACAACCGAGTAAACGGTTCACCATTGCCTCAATTCTTATTATTATATTAATGTAAAAGCTACTGTCATTCTATTGACACGCTATTAAGATGCCATAGAGATTCCATTGACATCGGTCAAAATTTCGGTATCCTACTCACATAAGTTCACTGTGTCCATAGACTGCCGATTTAGTGACAATGGCTTATCAATTACATTTCCATGTCTGGAAAATTTACAAAGACATCGACGACATGTATCAGTGGCAGTTCAGTAACAAGTCATCAGGCATTCAGGACATTGATCTCACATAGTTAGTAGAATACGAAAAGTGCAAATACTATTCCGACGACATTCCATCGACAGTATATTAATATGATATTAAAATATCAGAATTGAAGCCCAGGTAAGCTTCTATTAATCCAGTATATTCTATAATTGGATGCCTACCTTTAAACAAATATTTAACGAAAGTACTTAAAGTTAACTTAACGTTCTTGCTGTCAAGGCTATTTTCTTATTATATTTAAGTAATTATATTTACATAATAAGTGAGCTGTCTAAGATGAGAGTATATTTCAAATATACATATACTGGCTATTGCCTGAGCCTTCACTAGCGTCATGATTTTGTTATTTCCTTATCGTTGTCTTCGTTCCGTTCATTCTTTATTTTACCTACTTAGGGGTGAAATTACCAAAAATCCCATCTTAGTAGGTGCTTACAACATAAATAGGTTATTAGAATACGAAAGTGCAAAACCATGCCGACGACTTTCCATCGACAGTCTACTGATACAATATTAAAATAGCAGAATCAAAGCCCATATGGTACGTGACTACACTTGTGGACACTTACAACCCCAGCGTCCCAATGCGTATCACAAGCACGTTGCCATCAACACCCAGGTACACAGAATTAGGTGAAAGGGGGATTTGGAGCTCCGGTATCGTTACTTACTCGGTGAAAAGCAATTAAGAACTGTTTAAAACCAGTTTCCTGTAAGGGCTTGGTATAACTTCTTCCTAGCGAACCTATTATTTATTTTCTTTTATATACAATGTTTAAAAACACTATCAGTAAACTATAAAGATATTTTTAATCGACTTCAAAAAGTAGGAGGTTATCAATTCGGATGTATATATTATATAATTTTTTTATGTATGTTAGGGCATAACTCTATCATATATGGACGAATTTGTCAAAATTATTTTTTGTTCGATAGGGGTTAATTCCGAAATGGTCCTATTTAAATTTCGTATAGATCTGATGATGAGTTTCGGAGATAGACAACGGAACTCCCCAAATAAATGACAGCAAAACAACCGTGATTGCTGCTAGGTATTGTTTGAAGTCGGTTCAACTTTTTTAAGAAGGTTTTTCTTGTTTTCTATAATGTTATTCATTCCATTACGCAGAATGTGGTAAGAAAAATAACCATTACAGTATAACGTATTCGTAACTCAATAAAGAGAATCAGAAAAGAAAGAAAGAAAAGAAAATAAAGCGCGAATTACCAGAGCTCCTTCATACGGTGCTGTAAGCTAACCTATAAAGCTAATGTTTATCGTATTAAATGGATCACATTACTTTATCCAATCGTTGTAAGGCCTATTATCATAACGGACAAGAAATTATTGTTTACGTTTATCGTTCCCCCAAAATGTAATTTTTTATGAGGTTAAAGATGAAAATGATTATGTTTTAGTAAAGCTCAACTCCTTGCCGATCCCAATAATTTGGTTTTTCTTTTGGGGACTTTGTTCGTGACACCATTAGACAATAGGCGACTAGACAATTATGATTACGACTCACATAAGTCTACGTAAATTTAAACTTTTGCTATTCTAGTTCACGAATTCGTTACTTGGCTCTTCCATTGTCACTAATAAGACCCTTTTGACGGTAAAAAGGGATAATGGTAACGTTTTAGAGGTACTAGCTTTTACACTTAGCTGCACTTGTCTTAAATTTGATTGAAGATGTCCTTTTCTTTTTTGTACTTTGACGACTTGCTCTGTATCGCTGGCCACACGAGCTAGACTAAATTACACTAGAATTAGAACAAATTAAAAGTTTCATGACAATGATTTAGAAATAAGCGTTAGAAATAAACAAAAGTTTTTTTCTGTGTTTTTCATATTTGACATTTGACTTTGGTTAATTATTGCACATAACCCTCAACAATGATCTTAATTGTATTCTATGTGCATTATTAGGAATAAAATACATGTCTGCCTGGTACATGGGAGTGGTCTAACGGTAACATAACTTTAGTTGTTCATATTTTTGGATTTTCTGGGACTATATCATGACTAGTTAGGACCTTGTCACGGTACTATTATAATACAGTACTCCAACTTCATACAAACCGACGAAACGCGAGCTATACCTACGCGCCTCGATCTCGGGGTGCGCTCGGGGCGCAGACAGTCACGGCTGTACCGCAGTGTCGAACGGACTGTGTGTTGTTTTTTTAACAATAACCGATTTTTTCTCTAAAAAACAGTTAATATGACGAGTAGGAAATATTGTGCTGTTTTTGGTTGTATGAATTCGTCAATAACGCATCCAGACATAAGTTTTTTTAAATTACCTGGAAACTCTGAAAGGTAAGACTATAAAATAATTTTACTTACTAGTAGGTAGGTACATAATGTGTGTCGTTTTAATGGATAAGTATTTCCTTTTATCTCACGAAAAAAAGGTGTTTGGATTAATAAATAAAGCGAATAGAGTAACGGAAAGTTATTGAGACGAGTGAAATAGGTAGTTATATGCAGTTCTGAATGAATCATGATACGGTACCGGGACTACAGTAAGATTAATTCGCGAACTTTTTTGATTGTACCCAACGATGGTTTTGTAGAATATATATAGAAAAAATGGAGGAAATATTGAGGCGCAAATATTTTTCGGTCGCAAATTTATAAGCCCGATTTGTTTTTTAAACAAAAACATGTTTTTTTAATTAAATCTACCAATCAAAAAACAACACGCATTTTTACTGAACACTTCCTATCCAATATACAAAGCATTTCATTTACTTATATAAAAAGGATATTTACAATCACAAATCTAAATAGAAACATAAAGTAGGCAAATATAATTAAAATGCTGGAGACGGGCAGCCCTAACGTATGTTTACGTACCGCGCGGCTGTAGGCATTTATTTCTATCATGCGGCCGAGTTACACTACTGTATTATAATTGTACCGTGACCTTGTTGTGTTTGCAATTATATTATTAAAACTACTATATGTCTACGCGCAGTGGTAATGCTCATACAATGGTTGCATTTGTTTTTAATGTGGTGTTTGTATTTACTTTCATGTTGTTTATGTTAGCCTGGTATTTGGTAGCATCGAGCTGTCTGTATTGCTGGTCTCGTAAGCTATGCATGCTTATATGTGGGTACTAAATGTTTGTATGTGAGTCTATTATATGTATAGTTTTTTTTAATAACGTAAATAAATTAATAAGTGTTCAATTAATTGCAAGTAAGTAATTTATTTTGTGACCTTCCGCGTCAATGAAACCGATGTGGAAGGTCCACAAATGTCCCTCAATTGGTTCGTACACGTAAGTAAAAGCCACTTTTATTCAGAATACATATTACCTTAAAATTCGTAACTATATGCAAAATTGAACATTTCTTAATATTATTGTCTGAGTCCTTCAGTAACTTACGTCCAAATACTCAAATATAACTTAATTATAAGTCGACGTTAAACATAAAATCTAAATCAGTCACTATTATTTGTTTTAAGACAGAATTCAGTTTTGAGTTTTTGGTCGTGACGTTTATTCGCCATGTATAATAAATGAACAAATTACTATTAAATTATATGTTTTTCCAATGTACTTAATGTTTACCAGGTGTTGTACGATGGAAAGCTATCGTCAGCCATAGTGTTCATGTACAATCCGGTGGCGACGGACGGTCAGCTCTGTTTGCAGTCTGCGCCCAAAGGCAACGTCTCATACTTCGTGCACACACCACACGCGTTGATGCTGCAGGTTTGTAATCTTTTGAAGAAGTTTCTAGAAGAAGCTGTACTTCCTTGACAGTTTATTGGGGATCAACGCGGATCAACGGCTGCGAAGAACAGTGAACACTACCTGGTGTTGAGTATTATGTATGTTTAAATACACACAACTTGGGGCCCCAAAAATGGAAGTTCACCAAATTGCCCGAGGAGGGCGTAAATTAATTATGTAAAGCGATTTTAGAGATTTTCAAAACTTCCTTCCTTCACTTTGGTGAGATGTTGTGAGACTTAGCTAAAATCCATCGCTTTCTCCCTAATCTCTCAAGATTTTTTAAAATTTGTATTTTATACTCAACTCATCTTGTTAAATTATTTTATACCATTTTACTCGAAAACCCTAAAAAGGACTGTAGGTGTAGAATCATAGTAAGAACTTCGAATAAATACTCAAAATATATCTACTATATAGTTCGTAAAAGAGCTTGACCCAAAAGAGCCTATTAACAGACCTGTATATCCGATGTACTTAAAGTTACATTTATTAAGTACCGGTCTAGTACCAGCCCTTGTTAGCATTGACTGCGACTGAGAGATCATTAGAGATATACATTAAAATACAGCTTGTTTTTTTTTCAAGACAATAAAAAACACAAAGAAACAATTAAAACTGTCAGTGACTGATTAGTATGGTTAATTTGATTTACAAAAGGCACAGGTACACTAATACAAATTTAAGTACTAAGACATTCGTTTGTGTACAAGATAAACTTGTTTAAATAAAATTAAACACTCCGCCGTCTGTGTTAATTCGTCTCAAGGCTCAATAAATACGTTAGTATTTCATTAGAAAGATTTTTTTTAAGAAAAACGGCAGGTTACAAACAATATAAAAGTATATGTTACTTCGACTATGGTTGGGTACAAAAAGACTGCACGTCATTATTTATACTTGATTTCGTCAGAGTGAGTTCTTTCTTATTCCCTTAACAATCATTTATCATACTCGCATAAGTATGTCAAGGGGTTGACGAGACAAGAGACAAAACTTAAGTTCCAAATTACTTAAGTTGTTCAGTTTGTCGCTGATTGAGCGATCGTTGTCTTCAAACCTTCCTATGTTCTTCCATTAGTTTCTTATTTAACTCATTAGGCTTTCTAGCCAAGTTCCGTCAATGTTATATTGATAGGGTAAACTTGAAATGTTTTTCGTTGACCCTTTTTTAGACCCGAATGGGATTTTACCCGATATCTTTTTTAAAAAGGTCGACGGGTTCGACGATTGTTTCTAGATATGCATTTAAAGTTTATACTAAAGTAGACAGTATTCTAGTTGTGTACGATAATTACATTGTTTTACAGAAGTGCAACTTCGCACAAAGGCACTTCGTAAAAGTTAAAATTGCTTTTATAGCTTAGGAAGTTTGCGCTGCCTCGAAGATGTTTGAAATGTGATGGATTGTGATAAGTACACTATTAAGTGTATCGACCATGTAGCTAATTGGCGGCTTTTGAGCTGGTGCACATCAGGTCGGTGGTCGTAGAGGATACGCTACTACCAACCCCCATTTCTAAGCTCTTAAGCATACCTATGTGTCCGTGTAGTGACGGATTAAGAATACGGAATGTTCATCCCGTGGGTGTCATAAGAGTCGACTAAGGGCGCAAAACAACGCAGGATACCAGTACTGCAAAAAGAAGGAAAACTTGACACAAACCCTATACCAACCCGTCTGGCCAGCGTGGTTGTAGGCCAAAACCTCCTTTCTAAGGAGAGGCCTATGTCACATGATGATGATAAAGCATACCTACGTCACATAAGAAAGAAGAAATTGTGCAAAATTTCATGCTTCCAAGACCAAGCGGTTGCAGCTGCAGCTGTGCATTGATCGAATAGTCAGTGAATCAGTCTGTCAATTTCTTCTTCTTTCTTCTTTTAGATATGGATGTGAATGTATTTAGATACATAAATATGTTTATCAGCAGTCTGATTACCATAGTACAAGTTCTCCCTAGTTTGTAATTCGTCAGCCGTGTGTATTTATACAGTTATAAATTAAGACCTTTTTACAGGAGGTAAAAGCGGTGGTGACACATTCAATACACAGCGCCTTGAACTCAATCGGTGGAGTGCAGGTTCTGTTCCCGTTGTTCGCACAGTTGGATCTTCAACACGATGCACCTGCAACAGATTCTAAAAGAGATCCTATGTTATGGTACGTTTTAATTTTCATGTTTTATACATTATTTTATCTTCAATGACTAACCGATCAGCGTGTGCAGTTTTTTTTTGAGGAACTGGGTTCGATTCTCGTGTCGGGATGAAACGCAGTGAAGCTTAAGATTTAAAGGTTATAAGCAATATGTCACAAAAAACCACTAAACAAAGTTCTATCAAACGGAATCTTAAGCGATCTTTAAGTAAGCTTAATGAGATTCTGGTTGGTCCATAATTAGGGTTTAATACCCACATTACTTAGGTTTGAAATAAAGTTGGCCCGGGTTCCCCAAACTTAGCGGGCCTTTGCGAAACCTAAAGCTCTACTCATTAATATTCCTGTTATCCCAGTAGCTTTGGTCGTAAGTACTAGTTCCCTAAATGCACTTTCACTGTCGATCGGCGGCTCTCGAAACTTCATATCGGCCAAGCTATATTCTCTTCTACGAGTTAAACTAACTCCTGCCAACTCCTAATTGCCTGGTATCTGCTCAACTTAAGCGGCTAGATTTATGACCGCCATTCTGTGGTGACAATTTATAAAAGCATAGGGCTGCGAAGGACCGTTATTAAATTTATCGTTCGTGACATTAATTTTAAGGATAGACTACTACCTAATATTTTGGGAGCGAGTCGTTTAAAAACCAGATAATTTAATAACTAAATATGCCACATTCTGTAGATATCACTACTATTGTAGTGATTAATATAAAAATTTATAAGCTTTTTACGTCGGCCATGTCTTTATAGTAATTCCTAACAATAAATGTGTTTTAAATTAAAAAGGAAAAGAAAGTAAAATATTGTTGGGCGAAAAGGAGGATAGGACCGAAGTATGTTATTCCTTTATCTGATATAATTCTTAAACTTAACGAATTAAGACAATGGATTCGTATTTATAGTATATTTATTCAATTAGCCCATAGCAGACCACTGCTGGAAAATATGGCTCGCCCAATTTGTAGTATATTCATAGACACGATCCTTCGCCTTCAGCAAAAAGGAGGTATACTTCGTGAACCCTGTCGATTTATTGCTGATCTGCAGAGTTAAGTTGATGAACGATTAAGGCAAGACAGATTTTTTTTAAACACAATTCCCGCATTAGGAATATATATATCCTGTCGCGGGGAACTTTTCAAACATGTGAGGATCGAACCCACAACACTCAACGCAGTAGGAAGCGGCGTGGCGACCGCTTAAACCACTTCGCACTCCGTACAATCTATTTCATTTCTGCAGTACAGTATGGAAATTAGTGATATTACTAATAAAAACAGAACTTGTTAGTTGAATGAAAAAGTATATCATTAGTCTGGACATACGTGTATCATCCACGTAGGTAAAGTACGTATGATAACAGGACTACAGATCAAAGAGTTGCCGCCCCGACCCGTGTCACGCGCGGATGAATCTCGATAAATAAGGCTATCCAAAATTGTACGAACTCGCATCAAAGGTGCTCCCAGATTAAATTTATGCATAAAAGTATATTCTTGTGTTGTGTAATGAGATATTTCGAGAAGCTGGCTTTTGCACTAAGATTATTCGGCTTACATTTAAGGTCAGTTTATCCGTGGATTTACTTTACTTTGTACTGCAAACGTAGTATATTTCAGCTTACTTCTAACTGTACTCGCTTACCGTAGAACTTATGTTAGCGTCCCAGGGATTATACTTACAAGTATACTTTTTCGGAGATTACCCTTGTAAGTTGTCACATACGGATTGTGGCCGTAAGTTGCCGCGGTTTCTCAGGCTTTTTGAGTGTAAAAAGCGTAAAAGCTCAACGACCGAACAGAATTCTTACACCTTTTGAAGCAATTAGACAAACGTATTGTTTTTACCGTTTTATTAGTATTTGTTTAAAAATTACGTGGATCATAAGATATTTGGTAACTTTATTTAAATGAATTTTCGTATTCAATTTGTTTCCTTAAAAATTTACATAACGTTCATGTCACGTACGTACGTATATTACGTATTAGTCATTTTCTGTTTGGAATGTTTGCAGCTCGAAGCTTTTGGGATTCGTATGTTCTCTCGTCGAATCCTGCAGCACAGTCCAGCAGCATATGCTACAGTGCCGAGGATTCCTGGTCATCTCGCACATGCTCCAACGATGCAGTCGAGACCACCTGACTCCGGACACTCTAGCCTCTTTTCTTCATCTCACGAAACACCTTGTAACGTGCTGTTCTCCTAATTCCGATCTCCTATTAAAACAGGTATTTTATATATTTTTCTACATTTTATTATTTATTGCCGCACTGTTTGATTGTATGAAATCTTAAGGCTCGGCCAAATATTATTCAAAGTTTTCTCAAAGGATTCCAAGTTTTGTTGTTGTTATTAACAAGTTACAATATTACGAGCAAGTTTAGAGAATCCAATGGAACTAATTTACCGTTTCGGTTGCAATTTACCCCCGAAATTAATGCAATAAATTTTGTTTTTATCGTTGTACTGAAACATCAAGATTCATTTCTCGGAAATTACCGTAATACAGGTCGTTTAAAACGCGCTACAGCGGTACAAAACCCCTATAAATAAGTATGAAAATTGGCTTCATAAGGTGATTTATTTCAGTCTTGTTTACCTCGCCAATCGTTTATAATCTGACGTTTTCTTAACTTTTATTAAGTGTTTAATAAAGAAGGCTTAACTAGCAAACCAATCTTTTTGTGCCGAAAATCTCGCAATTATTACCGGAAGTAACTTTTACTTTTATTTTGATTTTTGTTTTTGACAATTTGATTTCACAATAAACTTGGAAATTTCAACAACCGTATCGGCGAATATGTGAAAATGTACATATGTTGTACATATGTATTCAGTTTAAACTTAACTGTATATTGAAAAGGTGATAAGATACACACCTTGAATCTTTGTATATTGCTGTGTCTTAAACACTTGTATTCTTCAGCCTGTCGATATGCTTGAATAAACTGGGTTTAATGTTCACGTTATCTTTAATTATTATGTTATTAATTTGATTATAATCTACGTTGCTTTATAAACCTAAGACAATAATTATAACGCGTTGTATATTTAAAACAATACTACGAAATCAAAAGTTATTAGCATTTCAAATACAGGCTTCAAATCGTTTGATCAATTTCTATAATTTAACAAAATCAATCACTTGTCTGTGTCGGAAGTCGGTGTCAATCAGGTTTTGTATCGTATTCTAAGTGTGACTGGTCCCATTTTTTATGTAAATTTGTTTTTCTTTTTCTCGAATGGAAATTAAACTTATCAATTATAATAATATATTGTCTTATTCATTGTTTTCATTTTAACCTTTAAATATTTGCTTTCCATTATATAATTTGTTCGAGTATTAACACAATCAATACTTATTACATAGGTTCGAGTTGCCTTACGTTTCGACCAAAGTACCTACACTGTCCTTGGTCACAGGCCGACCAAATGTTTTCATTTCATTACTTTTATGCGGGATATACTGTAAATAATTAATTTTATACTTATGTGTTATATTATAATTTTAATTTCCCATTCGAGAAGGAACCGAGATTAGCACGACACGATCTGATTATCCAAAACTGTGATTGTATTTCGATGGTTGCTAGCGCATGCCCCTCTTGCTTTATCACTTCAATTTGACAAATATACTGCACTCCCCACTGTGTTCAAGATACATATTACCATATCAAATCCAATATTATATCTAGTTTTATGTTACCGATTTTGTTTTGACCTACAAATTCACAACACATTGCGTGAATTATCTAAAAACGTTTATGTGATGTGAATTCGAAGACTTTTATTTAAATGTATACTTTTTATCTGAGCCCTATCTCACTCAACACATTTTCCTGTCTGTTTAGTAGTACTTCACGAATTTTATACCATCCTGGTACCGCTTCGCAAATTAGTTTTGTAGACACTAACATTTTATTTAGGTACCTACTACCTATTTTATTCTTCCTATTGTTAATTTAAATATATATTAAATATATTTATTTCATAAATTAAGTATAGATTTAGCGTTCTTCTTATATTACACGGCTTCTTTTGTACAAATGCAGCACTTATATAAATATATATAAATGTATATACACGGTGTAAGGGACATCGTAACAAATACTGAAATAGTGTATTCAGAGCATGATTCTGAGTCAAAAAGCATTGTAATTTTCTGCCGGATTTTTTCTTTTGTTTTGGTTACAAATGATATAGAACATTTCACCAAAAACAAATTAATAAATACCGCATACTGTCAAAAACTGCAATGTAATTAATAAAACAGCTGAAGCCCGCGGGGCCTCCTCTCCGGCCGTCAACCTGTGTTAGTGTGCGTAGAGTGTTTGCACGGAATACACATGTAGTTATTACTTTTGTGCGATACCAAAGGGGAATGACCTTAACCTTTGACGGCTGATAGCATAAAAAGTTTCATTTTCCGGCAGAAAATTCCAATTATTTAAGACTCAGAATGATAGACTGAATACACTATTTCAGTATTCGTTACGATGTCCCTTACACCCTCTATAATCAAATATATACGAGTATATACTATCGTAAAATTATAAAATCATTATAGAATGAACAATATGTATAATATACATAGTTTTAGACAATCTACCCTTAACAGCTAGGTCTCGACACAATACAAAATATATATAAAAGCAAGAGAGTACATCGCTATCGACCATCGGACAGCTTAAGGTCTATGCTAATCGCAGTCTTTCTGCCAATCCTTTCTCACTTGGCAGCTTTTGGACCACATACTGTTCAACCCTGCGTTGTGGATCTACACTCCCGCCGCAGTACAGGCTCGGCTTTACTGCTATCTTGCCACGGACTTTCTTGCCGACGCCCACATTTACGGCAGTGTTAGACGAGTGAGCACGGTACTTCAGACCGTACATACTCTCAAATTTTACTACTGGGTTGTGAACCCTCGAGCTAAGAGTGGGATTACGCCAAAAGGATTAGGTGAGTAGTCACAGCTTCAAAATGTAAGTAGTAAGTTGATTGGAAGTTTGTGTGAATTCCAATTACCCCTGAAATAGTTTACGATGAGGGATATGTAGTGGTTGTCTGGCTTTACAGTAGTTGCATCGTACCAAGGTCTAGACGTCCTAGTAATGATTAATGCCTTCGTGAGCAACTCTTATCTAACGTAAAAGCTACGGTCTAAATTTGTTGTTATTGTTGATGGTGCGTCTTTTTTCATGGTTTTTATTGCAGTCTTGGACTATGTAATCCAGAATTATAAAAAAGGTGCTTCAACATACCATGGTGACGATTAATCTGCGCCTAATTAACTCAAAAATTCTGAGAACAATTCCAAAACCAAAATCAATTATGTAACTCAATCGGAAACCATAACTGTACTGAATTCGAAATCAAAACATCAGTACGAAAGTTGCCTAACTTAAAATCAATTACAATTTTTTAAGACAACTGTCAGGTTTGTCGATATTGTTGTCCCACTGGGTGGGTGGTATTAATTGGACTACCTGTATCTCTCAGAAAATTACAACCACGTTGCTATTTGGTTATGTCAGCAACTCTGCTGATTAACTCTGCTGATTGACGTAACATTACTCGCCAGTGCATAGAATTTTATGTGATGTTACGTTCTTGATGTTTACTATTGACTTATAAAAAAACTAAACTATCCGGCCTAAAACTTTCAGACGGTCCTCGGCCAGCACACAAAGATATTCTAACGATACGAGCGTACATTCTTCTATTCCTGAAGCAACTAATAATGATCGGTAACGGTGTGAAAGAGGATGAACTACAGTCGATACTCAACTACCTTACCACTATGCATGAGGTATGTTCTCCTGGTAAGCCGTGAAGGAATTCGGAATGTCGTTCTTGTTCTTCCATTCTTCAATATCTGTTTATTATGTTTTAGGATGAAAATTTGCACGATGTTCTACAAATGTTAATATCTTTGATGTCGGAACATCCAAGCTCTATGGTGCCAGCTTTCGACGCCAAGGTAATGACACCTCTTTATGTTATTGTCATTAAAGCAAACTAGAATTTGTTGAAGCAACTAGAAAAGTAGGCCAAAACCTCCTTTCTAAGGAGAGGCCTATGTCCAGCAGTGGACTGTTATAAGCTGTTGATGATGATGAGAATTTGTTGTATCGATGTATCTTTTTATTAATAACATTTATTACAAGAATAACGATGAAACTAGAAGTGGAACTAGTAACGCATCTGTTTTTCTTTTTACTTAATTTCTTGATCTATGTTTCAAGCAAAATTATTAATAATTCCTTTAATAAATTGTGGACTCTGTAGGTATTCCCGCTGCACAGTTACACAAATGACTTTCCTCAGAGACACACGTATTTGAGATCGACATGAACTATTTCGCCATTGTCAAACTTTTAAGAATAGTACCATATTCTGGTACAATGTTAATGTTATGGTATTTTCAGGGTGGAGTGAGGACAATCTTCAAGCTGCTCGCTTCAGAAAGTCAACTAATCAGGCTACAAGCTTTAAAACTACTCGGATTTTTCTTGAGCAGAAGCACTCACAAGTAATTGCATAATTTATAAATTCTGTGTTTATTTTATTTTTGTTCGTGTCATGTAGGAATAAAAAACTGTATCCGAGTCCTGTATTTTTGTCGGTTTAAGTAAATATTAGTTCATGTAAGTGGTGTACCACTGTATGGGGTTCGAAACCCCAAAACCACTTAATTAATTGCACGTCCAATGCAAGTTATACGTTATATTATGCATTCGGAAAGGAAAAATAGTTTCTTCGTTCTTAGTTCGTTTCTTTCTTAGGATTATTAAAATATTGATCCCCCATCTTTTTAATTGTTTGCACACATAAAAAAAATGTTTAAAAGTTATTCATGTCATAAAATATGTATTACATATTAGTCTGTCATAAACTTCAGAGCTCTGGCTTTTTGGCATTTTATTTTATATATGTACGTGTATAGGTATTGTTTAAAAGTTTTTAGACGACAGGAATGTCTTAAATAATTGTTTCAATCGTTACAGTTTAAATAAGTGGGGTAGCCGGGGTAGCATTACGCCGGGTATCATTTCTATTATCAAAATGATTTTTTTCAATATTATTATCATAGTGACCCATCTCGCAGACGCAAGTACGACGTGATGTCCCCGCACAACCTGTACACGCTGCTGGCGACGCGGCTGGGCGCCAGCGGCGAGGGGCTGGCGCTGGCGGTCTACAACGCGCTCTACGAGCTGCTCACCGAGCACGTCGGCCAGCAGATCCTCTACACCAGCCACCCCGAGCCGCAGCCACACTTCAGGCTCGAGAACCCTAGTAAGCAGACACATCTTAACCTTTAACTAGTCCATTTAAGATACAAATCTATATAATACACTATAATGCCTAAACTATTGTATTAGGTACAAAACCTGTAAAAGTAGTTGTATTGTATGTCATAAATAAATAAATTAGTTTTCGAAAAAAAAAAAACAAATCTACACTCTTTTACCCAATGTAAAATTAAGCGGATCCATTTAGAGTCAGAAAATGACAGTAATTTTTGCACAATTAGTTATGATTTGTAATGAGTGCATTACAAATCTGAGGAAACAAGATTGTTCTCCCATGAAATATGTACAACATTGCCCAACATTCGCTTTTAATTGTTAAATCCTCCATTTGTGTTTGATATTCCCCAACAAAGTTATTCATTCGACTGCCAATTTAATTCTCAGTACAAATAATAGTATGTTTAATTAAGTTCAAAAAACTCTAATTTTTATTGAATAAATGAATGAAGCTGTTTACAAAAAAAATATACCTATGTGTATTTATGTGTTTAAACTCCATACGTATAATATAATTACTACTAATAAAATACTGCTAGTATTTCTGATTCATAGTTTTGAATTGTTTATGTCGGTTATACGTAAATAGTACCTTTAATAATCTTTAGTCTATGATAGGCACTTCACGCAAATTTGCTTATCAATATATATTTGAAAAAAAATCTTCTGTTAACAGTGATATTAAAGGTAGTGGCGACCCTCATTAGACAATCGAAGCAAACTGAACAGTTGCTGGAAGTGAAGAAATTGTTCCTCTCCGACATGACGCTGTTATGTAGCAACAACCGGGAGAACAGACGGACAGTGTTGCAGATGTCTGTGTGGCAGGTACGGCTCCCACCATTACTAGATATTTATAATAATTTATTTTTTAGAATACTTCATATCCTCATCATATCCTCTGGGAATGTAGTCTTTGGTATAATGAACGTAATATAATGCTGAATAGCTTGCAGGTGACATCTGGGGCGGTATACTATGGGGATCTTGTGGCAACTAGGGTGAATTTCCGTGCGTTTAGGCGATTCTGCCATACATATTATAGAAATCAAACATAGCTTACGTAGGACCCGTAATATTTGTGGCCGTGGTGCTTCCCTGTTTAAAAGGGTGTATGCCCATTTTACTTCATTTTGTCTCCCGCTCTGCTAAGGAGGGAAGTGGATTTACTATATTTCCAACTGCTCCAATTTTCTTCTGATTAATTTCGTTGCGGGTTCCAAGACAGTTTAATTTCTTCCTGGGACTTCCCGAGTGTCATAACTCGGTGTGTTCGTGGGTCACTGGATCCTGGTGTATCCAGTAGTTACAGTGGTGGGCGCGTGGGTGGGATTAGTCCCAAAAAAAAAAACTGGAGACATCTAACACACAACGCCATCCAGTTTCGAACTAAGCAGAGCTTGTACTATGAAAGCTAGATTGACTGATAATACTGATATACCTTTTTTTTTGTAAATAATACATATTATACATAGAAAACATCCAAACTCCGAAGCAAGTATTTGCAGATCATACAAACATTTGGTCCGACCTGGGAATCGAAGCCGAGTCCTCAGCACAGCAATCGCACTTGTATCTCTTCAGTTGCTCAAGTGTATATACACCTCTGCTTGTTTCCCCCCTATAACATACATATAAAATAAGATGGGTAAAATGAAATATGTTTTTTCTTTTTGTAGGAATGGTTAATAGCAATGGCATACATCCATCCCAAGAACGCTGAGGAACAGAAGATTTCCGATATGGTGTACTCATTGTTCAGAATGTTGTTACACCACGCGATTAAACACGAGTACGGCGGTTGGCGCGTGTGGGTCGACACGCTTGCCATCGTGCACTCCAAGGTAAGGGCTAGTGTCCTAAGGCTACAGAAACTGTTTACCATCTAGTAGGCTTACTTGTTTACAAATTTAGTGATGTTACAAGAAACCCGACTAGGTATACATCAATCCAAAGTGCTTCGCTTCGTTACCATCATAAATTAAACTCCAAATAAATAAAATATAGTTACAATTACCACACTTTTATCATCATATTGCCAAACAATGCAGAATCTGAATAGGAATTTATATATCAGACCACTATTCTCGCTGAAAAGTTTTTGCATACTCCTTATTTGTGACATATGCTTGTTTCGTGTTGTAGGTTTCATATGAAGAATTCAAACTCCAATTTGCTCAAATGTACGAACATTACGAACAGCGCCGCGCTGACAATATAACGGACCCTGCTGAGAGACAGCAACGTCCTATCTCCACCATATCTGGTTGGGAACGCCATGAACAACCTCCGCAAAGAAGGTTACATCACGCGGCCCAAACTGAAATAGGCACTGGGCTTTCTTTGAGAGATGTTGATAATTGCCGCTGCGCTCCAAGAACAGATGACAGTGATGCTTGTAAACTTCACAGTCCAGCACCAGCAGAAACTCGTGAGGATACTGAAGTCGAACATGCCGTCGATGATGTTGAATGCCCTGTATCTCGAACTCCAGAAGAACCCATTAATACCCTACCGGAAACAGAAATAACTAGCAGCATAGTTGATGAAAGTAGGTTATTATCAGAGCCAGAGTCGGGTGTCGGTACACTTGAACGAAGTGATGAACCAATGAGAAGGGGCAGCCTCGATTATATTCCAGTAAGAGATGTCGGAGATATAGTCGCGGCAGAAGAAATTGATGTTACAGATCGGAGTGAAGGAATTCCCTCAAGTATTTCTGTGAGTGAAACAGCTAGTCCAGAAAGGGTCGCTGAGGCGAATGCTGTCGAACGTGAGTCTGAACTTTCTGATCCATCGGAATTGTATCTAACTCCTAGCGAAGCAACGAGTCCACGACGAACACAAGATAAGACTGAAATTTTAAACGAAGACGAAATTGGTGATGATGACCCTAAACACGTTGCTATTAACATTGTCAATGATGTTTTAAGTATTGCATTAGAAACCGTCAGAATAAAGACTGACGATGATACTGATTCTGGAGCAATATCAGGAGGGTTGCATTCGGAAGGAAATACGCCTAATGGTCGTGAAGATTTGGAACCAGAAATAGAAGAGATAGTAGATGAAAAGCGAACTGCAGAAACGATAGCCACTGATCTAGTGAATGAGTTAATTGCATCAGTTATTTCATCAAGTGAACAGAATACTGAAATTGTAACGGATGATAAGAGTCCGCAAAGGGTCATACCTTCGGACCACCCCCACGAGGGTAACGTTCTACCATTAGATGGTGAATTTTTAGTCAATTCCAGAACCGAAGAGGCTGAGAAACTAGATATAGAAAAAACAGATGAAGTTAAAGAGGAGACTGAGAATAACGAAAGCCAAAGAGATGAAAAATCCGTTGAAGAAGCGGAGGAAGATAAAGCCCCAGAAAACCCGCCTATATCAACGATTAGTGAGAGCATTCCATTAGCTAATAAGGACCATGATAGTGAAGAGGAAAGGAGTCATGAAGAAAGAGATAAAAGACGTGTGAGTCTGCCTGGTGATAGTGAGATGAAACAGGATAGCAATAGAGGAGATGGTGTCGCCACGCAAGGGACGAACACTTCAGCGTCGCCTAAGAGGCCCAGAAGTGCTTCTACTAGTACACAAGTGGATTCTAATCATTTTGGTAAGTAGCGACTACTTAAAAGATATAAGGCAAGCTTCAAAATATAGTTTTTTGATGATTTTTTTTACTTTTGGGGTGATTTTAAAAGGGCATTGAAAGAGGGCGTTATGCTAACAATGATGATATTTTTTTACTCATACTATTCCGTTACGTTTTAGAAACGAAGCGCCCATCAAAATGCTCCCGGCCGATGTTCTCCCCGGGCCCTACGCGACCACCGTTCCGTATCCCGGAGTTCCGCTGGTCCTATATTCACCAAAGGCTTCTGTCGGACGTCCTGTTCAGCTTAGAAACAGATATTCAAGTAAGTGCAAACGTAAAATCTTACAAAAAGCACATGTTATGACTTAAATCATAACTTTTCCTTTAACACGCTTTTAGTAGCTTGGTATCTATGTATGTAATGGAATCTTCGAACGTGATTTTGCCCCACTTCAGTATGTTGAATTAATTTGAAACTTCGCACACTTATCAAGGACCGATGACAATACAATAATTTGATAAATTTGGCCGATTATCCTGATCAGGATCAACATCTTTTTCCATACCTAAAACTGAGTAGTAGTGTCTTTTGCTACGTAGTAAGAGGCGTGGGCAGAAGCATTTGTAACTTACTTGTTACAATTGTAGTCTTAATGAGAAAACAATCATCATTAATGACCAAAAAAGAAACAATAAATTATAGTTTAAAAAAATTAAAATTTAGAAAACATTTTTTATAAATTTAAAAAGTAAACCTCATTTTATCCTAAAAACCCGTGGAGTACTTTTTAAAATATTTTATAATAAAATAACTTTCCTTGAACAATAGCTGTCAATAAAGTATTTTTACAACAATTGAGATCTAGCTCCCCACGTTTTTTTACGATAAAATGATTTTTCTTTTTAGCTCGGCTAGTTACAAAAGCGTATTTTTTTAGTTTTGAAAACTATAATTTATTATTGTCACACTTCTGACCAGAGATGTCGTGGTCTTCATATCAATTATACTAAAAATTTAATGAAGTTATACCCTAATTCAGTTGTTTTAATGAGTACACTTGTGTATGTAAATAAACATGATGTATTGTGTATTTAGTATGTATTATAGGTATGTTTATAAAGCTCTAAATAATAATATAATAATGGATTACTTATAGGTATGGCGAAGTCACTCAACGAAATCGGTGATCGATTTTGTGAACAGCAGCGAGAACGCAATATTCGTGGTAAACACCGTGCACCTGATCAGCCAGCTCGCCGACAACCTGATCATTGCGTGCGGGGGACTGTTGCCACTGCTCGCCTCCGCTACTTCGCCAAATGTACGTATACATTCATGAACTAGAAATAGTGGAATGGCTAAAGCCTTTGACTTGGAATTATGAAGTTGAGGGTTCAAACCCAAACCGACACAATTAAGCTTTAAAAAGATAGCATCGATTTCAATCTGGCACAAGCTTGATAAATTTTTGTATTTCTCTTTATTCCTTCTTTCTTTTTAATCCTTATTCTTTTTTTTTTAATATAATTAGGACCGTGACTAGTTTAACCGTGGGAGAGCATATGTGCGTCAGGCTCGAGTGGGTTTATACCACAGCCTCACATGAAAACGGTGTTAAACTACCCAGCTACTGAGCGGGTGAGGTTACCGGAGTCCAAAGCCCCTCACCTCGATACCGACTTCAAACAATCCTAACAAAGAGCACTAAAAACCTAGCAGCAATCACGGTTGATTTGCTGTCATTTTTTTAAGAGTTCCGTTGTCTGTCTCCGAACTATTTCGAAATAAACTCCTTTTCAACACTATATATGACGATAACCTCCTCCTTTTTGAAATCGGTTCAAAACATGTATCCCATAATTAAGATTTTATAATTGCGCAGAACGAGCTTGACGTGATAGAGCCCACCCAAGGCATGCCGGTGGAAGTGGCGGTGACGTTCCTGCAGCGGCTCGTCAGCATGGCGGACGTGCTCATATTTGCCAGCGCGCTCAACTTCGCCGAGCTCGAGGCTGAGAAGAACATGTCCAGTGGGGGGATCCTCAGGCAGTGCTTGAGGCTGGTAAGTTGGAGACTAGGAAGTGGGGTAAAGGGAAAGTCAGCCTTGTTGTTTTTGTAGTGCGAATGCTTTAGAGGTTTGTGGATTAAATTTAATGCGCGTAAATAGCTGTATTCTACGTTTTATGAATTGCCAGTAAATTAGAGGTGGTTATGTTCTTTGCATTTGAATGCGAACAATTTTGAGTAAAAATAATTTCTAAAAAAAAAATGTTCAAAATGACGAAAATTTGGCGTAACATGCCATAAAAATTAATCGAATTAAAAGCTTCATTCCTTGAAGACATTTAAATCCAAGTTTTGTCCTATTTTCTTCAGAAAGTATTATATTACCTACATAAATTATATTTTTTAAATGACCTTATATGAAACCAATAACGACTCTTGAAATTTAAAATTTTACATGAAGTATTAATGGTAATTATGGCATTAATGGTTTAAAAAAAACAGAGGCACTCCGGGAGTGCCCACAGAAGTGAAAACTTATATACCCATATACAGAGGTGTCGGTAACGGTAACAGTGTCGCGAGCTCAATTGTTTTTCCCATCTGAAAAAATGCCCAACGCGTCTAAAGAAATTTTCACTTCAAAATAAAACAACATGGCTGACTCGCACTTACACAAAACGTACTTTTCTTAATAGATAATGTTTCTTTGTAATATGTTGAGATACATATTAGATGATCAGTTTTTGTTATACTGTCGGATAAAATAGATTTCTTGTGAGAAACTAGTAATTATTTAATAGTGTTTAATGTAAATGTTTGATCATTTTTATACAGACTGTATAGAAGTTATAACTTTCTTATCACTTTCCATAATATTAGTGTCTCTATGTAGGCTAATAGTATTTCTTTATTAGATATTTAGTAGATCTTCTTATAACATTAGAATAGATATGTTTTCCTATGCCGTACTCTTGACGTGAATGCCGATCTACTTACTACAATTTGTAATTTATAATACCAATTATTTTAATAAATTTACAATATTTTGACTGCACGAAGCATTTCAAAGTACCAGTAGCACATAAACGTGGAGAGTACAGTGCGTTCGGTAAACTGCTACTACTTCCTAGAACTCTAGCGAGTCGTAGCGCTGTGCGCGGCGTGTAGGTGTGTGCGGTACACACGTGTGTGTGTGTGTAGGTGTGCACGTGTGCCGTGCGCAATTGTCTGGAGTGCAAGGAGCGCCAGCGCCTGGCCGCGGCGCGCGCCGCCACCCGCCCCAACAACGAACCCGATCCTAAGGTAACTACGCATCTCCTTACGCCTATGTCACCCTGGTACCGAGCCTTTGCACTGATACTATTCAACAGTATAATCGTTCCGATAAAGCTGGTCCCTTCCCAATGTAGTTAGTTTGTTTATTTAAAAGATGAGATAAATATTTCAATTTTTAAAATTTTAGAACCTCTCTTCATTTCTAAGGAAGTGATGTATAAAATAGTGAGCAGACCAAAGATCTGTTTCCGTTTCTTTCCTATATCATCAGTGTAACAAAAATATGTCATGATACTAATAGCAAAACTAGTAATTTTGGAAATTTAGTAAAAGAAATTTTAAATCTATAAGGGAATCACCAAATTTTTGATCTTTGTTTTTAACGATACCTATAATCGTATTTAGACCACTGCAAATGTAAATATATTGATACCCCTAACTGTTTAACTACTTTGCATTCATGATATCCTAGTAAACAAAATTTAAATTGGTCCTTTAAATTACCTTTTTGCAATCTGCCTATTTGCATATTTTATTTCATTTCATTTTTTTTTAATCGATGGGAAGTTTAACTAGTTGATCGATTGAACAACCCCTTTATCCATTCTTCGACCCTGGTGCTTTAAACTGTAATCGATACTAACGATTGCTTCCAACACCTTGCACTGCTCACAAAAGGTTATTGTAACACATAAATGCAAAATAATACACAACACACCGCGCAAAATAGAACAAAATATATAATAAAAAATAATTGCATGTGTTAAAAAAACAAGCTTTGAAAAGGGTAATTGTTACAAACCCTGCATGCTGCAAATTTTAGCTAAATAGTTAATAATTTTACAATGCACTATTACAAGTTAAATACTTTTATACTTCAAATTTTGTAAACACCTTTGCAACGGTCTTGGCGCCTTAGAACTTTCTGACATTGTTTGCCACTATGTGTAATTTTATTATTTTGATTATAATATTAACATAAAACTCTTGATTGTAACTCTCAGAGTGTGGTGGCGAGTTTGGCAGACGCTTCTAGTCCGGTCAAGGATCCTGAAAGGCTTCTACAGGATATGGATGTCAACAGACTCAGAGCTGTTATCTACAGAGACGTGGTGAGTTACACTTCTATATTTCTAAATTGTATTACAATTTTAACATACCTTTGCAACTATAGTTAAGTATAGTTATCTTAAATGACGGCCAGATTAAACTATCTCACATACAGACGTATTTTTACTACTAAGAAGTACCTAATAAAATTATCATCTTCCTACCATAATGTTTGACATTGCCATTAAATGGTTTCTATATTTGACCAGACGCTTGCCAAACGCTAACCCTCTTTGAAAACTCCTCCTTGCCCTTCTGAAATACTAATCAAATAAGTTATTTTCATTTTAAAATTTAACTCTTTTTGAAATTGATTTGCAGGAGGAAACAAAACAAGCGCAATTCTTGTCTCTGGCTATCGTGTACTTCATCTCGGTGCTGATGGTGTCAAAATACCGCGACATCCTGGAGCCGCCGGCGCATGCGCCGCCGGACTGCGCGCGGCGCCCGCACCACGCGCACGATCACCACGGTAAGTGACGGAAATACACATGCATCATGTACTATATCTTGTCTATCGGGATACCAACACATATTATAATTACATGTAACGAGTCCATTACCGGTTTTGTTTAACAGTCCGATATTTAAAGTAACTGTCACTCAGTATTGAATTGCAAAATATTATTTTTAATCACTACATTATACGTAGACTCGTTCGTCTGTAATTATAATTTACATTTTATACATGAATATTATATATGTGCACGCTTTTTTCATACTTTTTCATACCTTAGGTGTAGGAGTGTGTTCTATACAACCACATGTTTAATAGACGGATACTTTCTCAAACTAAGCCTGGATATAATTTCTCTTGCATATGCAACATTTAGATGAAGAAATAGCTGTACTAAAAAGTTGAAAATCTAAATTGGCCATTTCTAACTCTGAGTTTCTTCTTCCATCTATGTCACTTCTCTTGTTAGAAATTCTACTCTTTTTGCAGAATTTTGTTGTCATGTAAATAAAATTTAAATTGTTTTAACGAATTATTCATCTAGGGAATGAAATGTCACGCACATGGTTATGTCAAAAGCATTCACTGGTTCATGTACTCAGTAGAGATTTATGTTTACCTAATATGTTTAAATCCTATTCGTTTCCTTTTATTTTCTTTGACAAATATATGACAAAATTATATAACCAATATGGCTATGTCTAATGTTATGTGTGTAGAAAGATGTATTGTTGTATTTTATGTATCAAATATTATATATTCTTCTCTTTGTCTAGAGATAATCGGGTTTGTTCGTTAGAATATGGATCAATTAACAGTATGCTATTTATTTTTGCTTCTTTTTATATGCTTCATCGCACTTAATATGAAACATGTTTTTTTTTAAAACTATTGGTTATCATATTTACATTGTCACAGTCATGTTGAGTCGCCCTCTGAAGTACCTCTCTAAAAATAATCTATGGTATCGAATCTTTGATGCAAAATTACCCTTCTTTCATTAAACATGTCAAACAATTTAGTCTGTACGACTGAACATGTTAAAGTTCTATTTTTTTTTTATACTTTAGAGGGTGACAGTTCAAACAGGATATTAATAGACTGTATATCTGAATTGTGTCGTTTCTCCTTTTTTCACGCCGCTTGATATACGCGTCACGATTTGGGACACTGGTAAAATCGTCTACATTCTACTACACGCTGCATTGGTATACAACGATCGATTCTTTACAACTCTGCTTTATCTGTAAATACCGCGACATCCAACGATCGGACAAAACTTATCAATTCTAAATTCTAACTTGAAAATCCTATCCTTTATAAACTCTTCCTATTTCCTAACTCCCTGGTACTTGCGCGGTTCGGTGGGTGGGTTCGGGCCAGCAGGATCCCGGCCACTGTTCCCCCAGTGGTCGCACCACGTCTACCCGCAATTTCTGCCGGGTGGGCACCCTGCTCACCGACACCCTCACTCGCACTGCAAACTCGATTGCAGCCAACACGTTAACAATAATACGCTCGCACATAATCGCATCGCTAACTACCACCGCGCTCACGCAGGTAACGCGGCCGACGACACCTGGCGTTCGCATTATTCAACATACTACATTAATCATAATACCATTGTCTATGAATCAATTAGAAAAACCAAAGACAACACATGTCTACTGCATTTGGTTATTATACTGCTTAAAGCTTGAATTAAATCCAAGCTGTTTGTGGATATTTTCTATATCGTTTTAAATAGGTATATCTATAATACTACTTATTAAAAAGTGTGGTACAATATTTGGAATACACGATAGAGCACCAACACTATTTTATCTCTGTGCTTCAATATCGCTTTACGCTTCTATAGTGATTTTGGTAGCTATTACGTGTATTTCCTCCGAAATCAATTTAACGATTGTACAATAATGTGAACGCCACAATACTTTATGTGTTCGAAGTTCGCGCGCACTGTTTTGTCTTTCTAATAAAATACCTATATATTTCTATAAATATATTATGTCTTCAACAATTCTTACGCTTTTAAATATTCTGTAATATCTTCATCTTTGTTACTGTTCGTCGAAGACAAAGCATTGCGATTGATGCACCGCTAAGGCACCGCTTTAATTTAAGTTCACTTTAATTTTTGTTGCATCATCATTTGAAGTAGATAAATCTATAAAATAAGCATGTATAAGATCTAAATTAGCTGGAGGTTCGGCAAGATTAAGGGTTCTGTGTATTGTGTAAGAAGATTTTAATTCGCATGTCTAGATTTTATAATCTTAGTTTCGCCATTTTTCTAAGCTGTGGAATAAAATAGAAAGATGCGTTGAGTAAAAGTAAACCTAAATTTCAGTAATGCTTTTACACTATAATAGAAATAAATAATCCCAGGAATACTTTGTTACTGACATAGTAGGAACATTCGAACTTCCCGCTTTATTAAAGCAAGCTTTGTCGATGTTGTCTTAAATACTGCAAAATTCATATTGCCTGATCTAATTTAGTACTTTCTATATTTTTCTTTAGAACACAATGGAGATGATGTGGAATACGCCATGATTGTCGTTGATGAGAACAATTCTACCATTAATGATATGGATTCGCCGTCAATGAAGGTAAGGTCTAGGGCTGTTGCACCTATGTGTGGATTTTGCGATTATCGATTTAATTATTTTTATGTACGACCATATTTGCATGATATTCTATAGACCCTCTTCTAATTTAGAGTTTTGAAGTATCCTGTTACTAAAGTGACAATTAGGAGTTTTGGTCAATTATTATAAACTAAACATGAAAGTATTCTTTGAAAGCTGTATGTTTACATTTAATGCTTTCGTGTTTAGCGATTCTCCTGATATTTCTTTTAATATTAAAAACAATTTGTTAAATCGTCAATAGCATGTTATTTCCTATTTTATAAATCTCTTTTAATTTAGGTATCTTAATATGGATCATAATTTTGATGTATACGTAAGTAGTATAGAATACATGACCATGAGGTTAGTTCCTAGTATTACATATGATTAGCATCAGGCGCATGGATTTTTAGCAATTTTCCCCAAATAGCAGAACCCATTAGTTTCGTATTGTGTTTGGGCAAAATTATTTGCTGTATGCCAATTGGTTTTCGTTATCGATGTCGCTACAAATAATATTATGTTGAAACTAAGTGTGGAAGATTTTGTGTGATATGTGAACGCTTCATTATATTTGTTTTTATTTGCTTTTGCAATAAAATAAATAAAGGAGACGGATGGCAACGAAGAGGGTGTTGCCAAAATAGAGACGACCACTGACGAATTGAAGCCAAATTCTGGAGAGAAACCAAAGCCTAGTGATAAGCCAGAACCTTCACCAGCCTCAGAGAAAGAAGAACCCTTATTCAAGTCGAGTCTCCGAGTCAAAATTCAGCCCAAACCAAAGGTTAGTAGACGCGATGGGGGATGCCGGCAATACTCTGTCTCTTTCTATTAGTAACTGCGTCTCCTTTAACTGTGGACTGCTGGGTCTCTTTAGTTTGTACTTCAATGGATTAATAACGTTAAGGCTAGTTCTCTTCTGATGTGATGACCTGCTTTTGCGAGACCATATGTAGTAATGTATTTTTCTCCAATCTCTTACTATTGTGTGGATAGTTTTCGATTTATTTTAATAAATAAATGTTATTGTCCTTTTATAAGCCTCCGCCGAGGTCCAAAACATTGTCGGAAATTACGGTGTCGGTGGTGAATTTGGTTTGTACCTGTTCTAATATTGTGTGAATATGGATTTAGTTCTGAGACTTCTGGTTGGTTCTGGAAACCTAGTATCTTTATTGCGTAGTTATTCCTGAAGTTTTACTACAAGTACAAAGGTCCTCAATATTAATAACGAAACGAGAGTTTGAAAAAAAATTCTAATTCGGTTTGTGTAGAGAAAAGATCCAGAGCCAATCCTGAACACTTACACATGATTTACACTAGCTTGACACAAATATTATTATCGACAAACAATTTTAGGCTACAAGCTATGCTCACTTAAGTATCTAAGTATATTTATTCTGTATTACACAAACAATTACGTTTAAAAATAAATGAGAGATTAGCACCATAATAGCACTTTACACAATTTTATATCAAAAATGTTTTGTTAAAAAAAATATTTCAAAGGAAATTTACAAGTGATGTAAATACATGAAAATGTATTCGAATGTATGCGTGTAAATGTTTTATTTTCTACGTGTTCTATTTAAATTAGCTGTAAGTTTTCCAGCATGTATTGGCTATGCTTGCTTTGTAACCCCTTTTAAAGCATGCTGTTTTATTTTTGTAAATGTATGTATATTGTTATCTATCTCTTCACAACCATTGGTAGTTTTCACGGTTATAACGATTTTAATGAAGGCCTTATTATACAGGTAAGTATTAATTCGACAATTATTCTATTGGGTATTCAAGTAAAATTTCAAATTAAATATATAAATTTAACGAGTTTTTAAAACATTGAAGATTGATTATCAAATTTTATGATTTATATTTCAAATTTTAAAATGCACAGCTGCTATTCCTTCAGTATTTATCATTGGAATGTTTTAACAGAGCGTGGACTCGATAGAGGACGCCGGTTCCTTCCACCTGAACTCCAACGAGACCACCAACAATGACCCGGAGACATCGAGTGAGATCGCTCTAGATGACAATAAGCATCCGGTTTGTATTCAAACTTGTACAAAATGGTTATACTTGTGGCGAATATGCTAATCCGCGTGAGAATTCTTAATATCGCGATATAGGATTAGTGAGTACTTCGTAGTTCGGTGTGTCTTCGTTAGATGGCGCTGTAGTATGCTTCTTCGTGTCATTCGATGTGGGAGTCACCGCAGTACTTACTTTAAAATAGAGTGTTATGAAAAAAATATTTAGAACGTACGGTATGAAAATAATAACCCTATGGTGGTGAGGTTACCGGAGCTTTGAGGATTTGCCCTCCCCCTGCTCCTAATTCTGGGAGGATTCTGGCCAACGTACTTAACTAATACGTGATAACTGTACTTTGTGTCCTTTGTGGGGTGGGTGTACTTTGTGTCCGTTTAATGTATGTTTGTAAAGTCTCCCGCGACACAGGATTTATTCCTAGTGCGGGAGTTGTCTTTAAAAAAAAAAACACTTGAGTGACAAGTGTCCATGAGCGGTGGCAGTTACTTATGATCAAGCGACCCATCTGCTCTTTTGCCCCCATGGACCTTAAAGAAAAGACATAAAGAGTCCAAGACTAAGTCATGTGTTCAAAAATTTCAGGTTAGTAATGATGAGTCATGGACCGATGTGAACCTCAACGAAGATGGTGAACGTGGACCTGCCACAATCACGGGCAGAACGAGGGACCACGAAGGAAATTTACATGAGGGTATGTTACTCGAATCTTCGATAGGATAGGCCTATGTCCAGCAGTGGACTGCGATAGGCTGATGATGATGTTACTCGAATCTTAAGTAGAGATTAAAAAATCCTTTACTGCTAAATGAGGATATATGTGATGGCGTCTTGATACTGATGTAGACAAAACAACATACTTCTGTCATCATCATCTGCCTACCCTTTTCCCAATTTTATTTGGGGTCGGCGCAGTATGTATGATTTTTCCATTCTACTCTGTCATGCGTCATCTCACTATTTACTCCCTTCCTAGCCATATCGTCCCTGACGCAGTCCATCCACCTCTTCTTCGGTCTGCCTCTACTCTTGTACCCTTCAACTCTCATACCTAAAACTTTCTTCGCCACATTTTCCTCATCCCTCCGCATACTTCTGTACATACTAAAATTCAGGGTTTTACTTAATTAATTACGTTATCATTAGAGATAAGACTCTGCTGTTTTCTCATCTATTTATCAGCTAAATTGATTTCTTATTTAAATAGCTATTGACACGCCACAGTGTCATTATTAATCCAAATTTTCAACAGATTTTGACTCAAACTTTGCCGGATAATACGTATTCCTAGTGATTATAGGAAATAGAAAAGATTATATTCATCGTATCTCAATCCAATTCCAGATATTGATAAACAAATACATATGAGGAACTCGGAAGCACACCATCACATTCAACAGAGACATCAGAACAGAAATTTACAAGCGGCACAGAGACACCTACATCCTGTAAGTTACATTTTTTGTAAATAGTTAATCCGGCCATTTGAAATTCTGCCCTGTGACGTGTGCCTGCACATGTCAAAGGTGCAAAAGATGTTACTAATGCAATACTAGTTCCAGTGAAAATAATGTTTTGATGTCTTTTTTCTTACTTCCCTGTAATCTGCTGGAGAGATTTCATAAAACGGGACGAAAATGAGTAGCAGCAAACTCTGGCGAACGCTATTGAATCATGCGCGGTGTTTAGGGAAAATGTTATACATCACTAGACTACTGCTAGTTTTTTTTAAATTTTGATTAAGTAAACCAATAATTCATATGTCATATTTTTACTGAAATGGAGTAAAAGATATGTATAAGAGTAATAAAACATGTAAATCAACTTCTAAATCACACAGGACAATGAAACTCTAGCCGGTCTAAACGCAATGAACACGTCAATGTCAGCTGACGGCGTGTCTCGAGAAGCGTCTCTAACTCATAAACTGGAGACAGCCCTGGGGCCGGTGTGTCCTCTGCTGCGCGAAATAATGCTGGACTTCGCCCCCTTCCTCTCGAAGACCCTCGTCGGTAGCCACGGACAGGAATTGTTAATGGAGGGTAAAGGTATATGGTACTAGGCATGGTAGATGCTGCTGGCTTTCTTCTTTATTTAACATTCTTAAACTAAAATTCTAATTGTGTTCCTCTATACTATTTACTAATGATTAAATAATTTTCTTGGCTTGTACCTAATTGGAAAAAGTATTTTGCAAAGTGCTATCAATAACAATGGAATTGGATACATACTTCAACTTTGGTTTATTTAAATATATGCTATTTTATAGGCTTTATAATGGCTACCTTTATGGGTAGAATAGAAATACGAATTTTATCTTAAAATACATATTTAGATGATATTTGTATTTGCGGTGTTCTCTCTTCTTTCTGTTGCAATAGAAACTGTAGAAAAAGAGAAAATATTCTTTGTTAGGTTTAAATTGAAAATCTGACTACAATAAATCATTATTCTAGCTTCTTATAATTGCCTTTGACTGAATTCCAGGTCTCCAAACCTTCAAATCGAGTACATCCGTAGTGGAGCTCGTCATGTTGCTCTGTTCCCAAGAGTGGCAGAACTCCCTTCAGAAGCACGCGGGCCTTGCCTTCATAGAGTTGATCAACGAAGGACGCCTGCTCTCGCACGCCATGAGGGACCACATAGTGAGGGTGGCGAACGAAGCTGAGTTTATATTAAATAGAATGAGAGCTGATGATGTACTGAAGCATGCAGATTTTGAGGTACGTACCATATAAGGTCTTTGTTTGATTTGTATTTAATACCAGTTTCGTTTCTTTTTTTAAATAATTTATCACTATGGTATTAAATATATATTTTTTATAATTTATAACAGTATGACGGGCCTGTTGGTCTAGTGATTAGTGACCCTGACTGCTAAACCGGAGGTCGTGGGTTCGATTCCCAACTATTGTGGAACAAATATTGTGTGATGAACACGGTCATTTTTTCTGTGTCTGGGTGTGATTTATCTAGAATATGTATTTATTTAAAAATATATAAGTATGTTAATCAGCAGTTTGGTTACCATAGTACAGGCTCTGCCTAGTTTGGGATCATCATTGGGTTATTAATTTTAGAAGATAAAAAAATATAAATTTTGTTTTGGTGCTGTTCTTGTCACTTATGAGATTTTGGGATAAATATAATTTTATGTTCTTTTAGTACATATTTCTTTGTGCTATTTTTATAATACATTTTTATTTCTAACAGGGTCTCGTTATATTATATGATATAGATGATCGTATCTTTTTTGCTTTAAATTTAAATCCATTTCTCTGTATACAATTGAGGTATGAAATGAAGATATCAGTAATACGTCCAAATTAACCCACTAAAGTTTAAAGAACAATGGCAGGTCTCCAACAAAAAAATATTTGATATCAAATTGCAGCGTCTTGTAGTGAAAAATACACGGTTTAAGAGACGTCGTAACGAATACTGAAAAGTGTATTCAGACCGTCATTCTGAGTCGAAAATCATTGGAATTTATTGCCGGAAAATTGAATTTTTATGCAATCAGCTATCAAAGGTTAAGGTCATTTCCCGTAGGTATCGCACAAAAGTAATAATTACATGTGTATTCCGTGAAAACAGTCTACGCACACTAACACAAAATGGCGACCGGAGGGGAGATTTGATTAATTACATTGCAGTTTTTTGGTATTTACTAATTATTTTTTTGTGTAAAATGTTCTGTCTACTCATTGTGATATCATTTTTCATATTTTTTAACAGAACAATGGAAAATTAAGAGAAAAATGATGATTTTTCCAGCAGAAAATTCTAATAATTTTCGACTCAGAATCATGGTCTAAAAACACTATTTCAGTATTCGGTCCCTTACACCTTGTATGTCTAAAAATTTAAATCTGTGTAAAATATTTTTAATAGGAAGAAAAACATATTAGCAGTAAATTTTTAGGTTACGCACTGCATTATTTTTTGTGTGGATTCTTTTATCAATGTCAATTTATCTATGGCTATCGACTCTTTAAATTATTTTGGGTTTTGTTTTACGTAATTATTAATAATAATTATAACTGTATGTGTGTAATATAAATGATATAGAAAAGGATAATTAAGCCTTATTATTATACACTAGCTGTCACATACAGAGCGCAAACGTCTGTCAAGAGTTGTCATTGTCAAACAACTTTTTGCTTTTTTTTTGCTTGCAGTGGCTACTTTTTTATTTCCTTGCATTCCATTGCAGGATTTTCAAATACGTATATGATAAATTTAAAACTGTACTACAAATTACAATTATTTATTGATTCAATACTTACAGTTATAAAAAACTAGCTGACCCTGCAAACGTTTTTTTGCTATTTACATATTTTTTTTAATTTCTTAAAAGCCGTTCTTAGCTGACCTCTACTCGGTGAAAAGAATATTCCTACCAAATTTCAAGTCTTTAGCTCTAATGGTTCCAGAGATATCGTGATGAGTGACTGTATACGTGGAAATCTCTTATATATATATATATATATATATAGATATAAATGATTACCATACTCCGACACTTTATTGGACAGTATTTCCACTACTTAAAAGTACAGTTCTTTTAAATGGTAACACTTAACTGGTAATAGAAATTTAAATAATCAAAATAAGCTTAAAATATTTTTCATGCTTTTCTCGGGTCTTAGTGACTTAAACGATAGTTCAAAATAAACGTTGATATTAACTAAAATTAGTTTCCTATGATTAATTCATACTTTCAAATTATAGTCACCGTTCCCGGGCCTGTCGGACTGAGGGAATTCTAAACTTGTTTCGGTCCCGCTCCGCCGTCTCTTTCGTAAGCATAACTTACTCACAGGAGGAGACGGCGGAGTTCCACGCAGACTCGCTCAGTGCCATGGTTGCGAGAGAATTCTTACTCTGATGGCCCGCTACGAGGTTACGCCTCTGCTCCATCCATTCTTCCTTGGCATTCTGATCAGACATAGGTGATCCCCAAAGCATGCCTTTCCGGTGATCACTTGCGTCATCCGGTATGAGAGGGTTCCGTGGTGCCTCTCGAGTCAATCCTATATAACGGGTCTTAACGCCGCAATAACGGGGTGCCCGTCACTAGAATCCAGTCATAGAAAACCCTTGAACATATAGTACTCGGCGAGGCGATATGAGGAGGTATAACATGGGGTGTGTCCGCAGTGCCTGTGCGCGTCGAGCGGCGCGGAGCGCGGGGAGGAGGAGCGCACCTGCGAGCGCCTCATCGCCGCCGCGCGCCGCCGCGACCACGCCGCCGCCGCGCGCCTGCTCGACAAGCTGCACCACTCCGCCGACCACGCCGCGCCGCACCACGGGTGAGTGTACACTGTACGGTACAGGGGAGCGACCGCGCCGCGCCGCGCGCCTGCTCGACAAGCTGCACCACTCCGCCGACCGCGCCGCGCCGCACCACGGGTGAGTGTACACTGTACGGTACAGGGGAGCGACCGCGCCGCGCCGCGCGCCTGCTCGACAAGCTGCACCGCGCCGCCGACCACGCCGCGCCGCACCACGGGTGAGTGTACACTGTACGGTACAGGGGAGCGACCGCGCCGCGCCGCGCGCCTGCTCGACAAGCTGCACCACTCCGCCGACCACGCCGCGCCGCACCACGGGTGAGTGTACACTGTACGGTACAGGGGAGCGACCGCGCCGCGCCGCGCGCCTGCTCGACAAGCTGCACCACTCCGCCGACCACGCCGCGCCGCACCACGGGTGAGTGTACACTGTACGGTACAGGGGAGCGACCGCGCCGCGCCGCGCGCCTGCTCGACAAGCTGCACCACTCCGCCGACCACGCCGCGCCGCACCACGGGTGAGTGTACACTGTACGGTACAGGGGAGCGACCGCGCCGCGCCGCGCGCCTGCTCGACAAGCTGCACCACTCCGCCGACCACGCCGCGCCGCACCACGGGTGAGTGTACACTGTACGGTACAGGGGAGCGACCGCGCCGCGCCGCGCGCCTGCTCGACAAGCTGCACCACTCCGCCGACCACGCCGCGCCGCACCACGGGTGAGTGTACACTGTACGGTACAGGGGAGCGACCGCGCCGCGCCGCACCACGGGTGAGTGTACACTGTACGGTACAGGGGAGCGACCGCGCCGCGCCGCGCGCCTGCTCGACAAGCTGCACCACTCCGCCGACCACGCCGCGCCGCACCACGGGTGAGTGTACACTGTACGGTACAGGGGAGCGACCGCGCCGCGCCGCACCACGGGTGAGTGTACACTGTACGGTACAGGGGAGCGACCGCGCCGCGCCGCGCGCCTGCTCGACAAGCTGCACCACTCCGCCGACCACGCCGCGCCGCACCACGGGTGAGTGTACACTGTACGGTACAGGGGAGCGACCGCGCCGCGCCGCGCGCCTGCTCGACAAGCTGCACCGCTCCGCCGCCCACGCCGCGCCGCACCACGGGTGAGTGTACACTGTACGGTACAGGGGAGCGACCGCGCCGCGCCGCGCGCCTGCTCGACAAGCTGCACCACTCCGCCGACCACGCCGCGCCGCACCACGGGTGAGTGTACACTGTACGGTACAGGGGAGCGACCGCGCCGCGCCGCACCACGGGTGAGTGTACACTGTACGGTACAGGGGAGCGACCGCGCCGCGCCGCGCGCCTGCTCGACAAGCTGCGCCACTCCGCCGACCACGCCGCGCCGCACCACGGGTGAGTGTACACTGTACGGTACAGGGGAGCGACCGCGCCGCGCCGCACCACGGGTGAGTGTACACTGTACGGTACAGGGGAGCGACCGCGCCGCGCCGCACCACGGGTGAGTGTACACTGTACGGTACAGGGGAGCGACCGCGCCGCGCCGCGCGCCTGCTCGACAAGCTGCACCACGCCGCCGACCACGCCGCGCCGCACCACGGGTGAGTGTACACTGTACGGTACAGGGGAGCGACCGCGCCGCGCCGCGCGCCTGCTCGACAAGCTGCACCACTCCGCCGACCACGCCGCGCCGCACCACGGGTGAGTGTACACTGTACGGTACAGGGGAGCGACCGCGCCGCGCCGCACCACGGGTGAGTGTACACTGTACGGTACAGGGGAGCGACCGCGCCGCGCCGCGCGCCTGCTCGACAAGCTGCACCACTCCGCCGACCACGCCGCGCCGCACCACGGGTGAGTGTACACTGTACGGTACAGGGGAGCGACCGCGCCGCGCCGCGCGCCTGCTCGACAAGCTGCACCACTCCGCCGACCACGCCGCGCCGCACCACGGGTGAGTGTACACTGTACGGTACAGGGGAGCGACCGCGCCGCGCCGCACCACGGGTGAGTGTACACTGTACGGTACAGGGGAGCGACCGCGCCGCGCCGCACCACGGGTGAGTGTACACTGTACGGTACAGGGGAGCGACCGCGCCGCGCCGCACCACGGGTGAGTGTACACTGTACGGTACAGGGGAGCGACCGCGCCGCGCCGCGCGCCTGCTCGACAAGCTGCACCACTCCGCCGACCACGCCGCGCCGCACCACGGGTGAGTGTACACTGTACGGTACAGGGGAGCGACCGCGCCGCGCCGCACCACGGGTGAGTGTACACTGTACGGTACAGGGGAGCGACCGCGCCGCGCCGCACCACGGGTGAGTGTACACTGTACGGTACAGGGGAGCGACCGCGCCGCGCCGCACCACGGGTGAGTGTACACTGTACGGTACAGGGGAGCGACCGCGCCGCGCCGCGCGCCTGCTCGACAAGCTGCACCACTCCGCCGACCACGCCGCGCCGCACCACGGGTGAGTGTACACTGTACGGTACAGGGGAGCGACCGCGCCGCGCCGCACCACGGGTGAGTGTACACTGTACGGTACAGGGGAGCGACCGCGCCGCGCCGCACCACGGGTGAGTGTACACTGTACGGTACAGGGGAGCGACCGCGCCGCGCCGCACCACGGGTGAGTGTACACTGTACGGTACAGGGGAGCGACCGCGCCGCGCCGCACCACGGGTGAGTGTACACTGTACGGTACAGGGGAGCGACCGCGCCGCGCCGCACCACGGGTGAGTGTACACTGTACGGTACAGGGGAGCGACCGCGCCGCGCCGCACCACGGGTGAGTGTACACTGTAAGGTACAGGGGAGCGACCGCGCCGCGCCGCGCGCCTGCTCGACAAGCTGCACCACTCCGCCGACCACGCCGCGCCGCACCACGGGTGAGTGTACACTGTACGGTACAGGGGAGCGACCGCGCCGCGCCGCGCGCCTGCTCGACAAGCTGCACCACTCCGCCGACCGCGCCGCGCCGCACCACGGGTGAGTGTACACTGTACGGTACAGGGGAGCGACCGCGCCGCGCCGCGCGCCTGCTCGACAAGCTGCACCACTCCGCCGACCACGCCGCGCCGCACCACGGGTGAGTGTACACTGTACGGTACAGGGGAGCGACCGCGCCGCGCCGCACCACGGGTGAGTGTACACTGTACGGTACAGGGGAGCGACCGCGCCGCGCCGCACCACGGGTGAGTGTACACTGTACGGTACAGGGGAGCGACCGCGCCGCGCCGCGCGCCTGCTCGACAAGCTGCACCACTCCGCCGACCACGCCGCGCCGCACCACGGGTGAGTGTACACTGTACGGTACAGGGGAGCGACCGCGCCGCGCCGCACCACGGGTGAGTGTACACTGTACGGTACAGGGGAGCGACCGCGCCGCGCCGCACCACGGGTGAGTGTACACTGTACGGTACAGGGGAGCGACCGCGCCGCGCCGCACCACGGGTGAGTGTACACTGTACGGTACAGGGGAGCGACCGCGCCGCGCCGCGCGCCTGCTCGACAAGCTGCACCACTCCGCCGACCACGCCGCACCGCACCACGGGTGAGTGTACACTGTACGGTACAGGGGAGCGACCGCGCCGCGCCGCACCACGGGTGAGTGTACACTGTACGGTACAGGGGAGCGACCGCGCCGCGCCGCGCGCCTGCTCGACAAGCTGCACCACTCCGCCGACCACGCCGCGCCGCACCACGGGTGAGTGTACACTGTACGGTACAGGGGAGCGACCGCGCCGCGCCGCACCACGGGTGAGTGTACACTGTACGGTACAGGGGAGCGACCGCGCCGCGCCGCACCACGGGTGAGTGCACACTGTACGGTACAGCGGAGCGACCGCGCCGCGCCGCGCGCCTGCTCGACAAGCTGCACCACTCCGCCGACCACGCCGCGCCGCACCACGGGTGAGTGTACACTGTACGGTACAGGGGAGCGACCGCGCCGCGCCGCGCGCCTGCTCGACTAGCTGCACCACGCCGCCGACCACGCCGCGCCGCACCACGGGTGAGTGTACACTGTACGGTACAGGGGAGCGACCGCGCCGCGCCGCACCACGGGTGAGTGTACACTGTACGGTACAGGGGAGCGACCGCGCCGCGCCGCACCACGGGTGAGTGTACACTGTACGGTACAGGGGAGCGACCGCGCCGCGCCGCACCACGGGTGAGTGTACACTGTACGGTACAGGGGAGCGACCGCGCCGCGCCGCACCACGGGTGAGTGTACACTGTACGGTACAGGGGAGCGACCGCGCCGCGCCGCACCACGGGTGAGTGTACACTGTACGGTACAGGGGAGCGACCGCGCCGCGCCGCGCGCCTGCTCGACAAGCTGCACCACTCCGCCGACCACGCCGCGCCGCACCACGGGTGAGTGTACACTGTACGGTACAGGGGAGCGACCGCGCCGCGCCGCACCACGGGTGAGTGTACACTGTACGGTACAGGGGAGCGACCGCGCCGCGCCGCGCGCCTGCTCGACAAGCTGCACCACTCCGCCGACCACGCCGCGCCGCACCACGGGTGAGTGTACACTGTACGGTACAGGGGAGCGACCGCGCCGCGCCGCGCGCCTGCTCGACAAGCTGCACCACTCCGCCGACCACGCCGCGCCGCACCACGGGTGAGTGTACACTGTACGGTACAGGGGAGCGACCGCGCCGCGCCGCACCACGGGTGAGTGTACACTGTACGGTACAGGGGAGCGACCGCGCCGCGCCGCACCACGGGTGAGTGTACACTGTACGGTACAGGGGAGCGACCGCGCCGCGCCGCGCGCCTGCTCGACAAGCTGCACCACTCCGCCGACCACGCCGCGCCGCACCACGGGTGAGTGTACACTGTACGGTACAGGGGAGCGACCGCGCCGCGCCGCACCACGGGTGAGTGTACACTGTACGGTACAGGGGAGCGACCGCGCCGCGCCTCACCACGGGTGAGTGTACACTGTACGGTACAGGGGAGCGACCGCGCCGCGCCGCACCACGGGTGAGTGTACACTGTACGGTACAGGGGAGCGACCGCGCCGCGCCGCGCGCCTGCTCGACAAGCTGCACCACTCCGCCGACCGCGCCGCGCCGCACCACGGGTGAGTGTACACTGTACGGTACAGGGGAGCGACCGCGCCGCGCCGCGCGCCTGCTCGACAAGCTGCACCACTCCGCCGACCACGCCGCGCCGCACCACGGGTGAGTGTACACTGTACGGTACAGGGGAGCGACCGCGCCGCGCCGCGCGCCTGCTCGACAAGCTGCACCACTCCGCCGACCACGCCGCGCCGCACCACGGGTGAGTGTACACTGTACGGTACAGGGGAGCGACCGCGCCGCGCCGCGCGCCTGCTCGACAAGCTGCACCACTCCGCCGACCACGCCGCGCCGCACCACGGGTGAGTGTACACTGTACCGTACAGGGGAGCGACCGCGCCGCGCCGCGCGCCTGCTCGACAAGCTGCACCACTCCGCCGACCACGCCGCGCCGCACCACGGGTGAGTGTACACTGTACGGTACAGAGGGAGCGACCGCGCCGCGCCGCACCACGGGTGAGTGTACACTGTACGGTACAGGGGAGCGACCGCGCCGCGCCGCGCGCCTGCTCGACAAGCTGCACCACTCCGCCGACCACGCCGCGCCGCACCACGGGTGAGTGTACACTGTACGGTACAGGGGAGCGACCGCGCCGCGCCGCGCGCCTGCTCGACAAGCTGCACCACTCCGCCGACCACGCCGCGCCGCACCACGGGTGAGTGTACACTGTACGGTACAGGGGAGCGACCGCGCCGCGCCGCGCGCCTGCTCGACAAGCTGCACCACTCCGCCGACCACGCCGCGCCGCACCACGGGTGAGTGTACACTGTACGGTACAGGGGAGCGACCGCGCCGCACCGCACCACGGGTGAGTGTACACTGTACGGTACAGGGGAGCGACCGCGCCGCGCCGCGCGCCTGCTCGACAAGCTGCACCACTCCGCCGACCACGCCGCGCCGCACCACGGGTGAGTGTACACTGTACGGTACAGGGGAGCGACCGCGCCGCGCCGCACCACGGGTGAGTGTACACTGTACGGTACAGGGGAGCGACCGCGCCGCGCCGCACCACGGGTGAGTGTACACTGTACGGTACAGGGGAGCGACCGCGCCGCGCCGCGCGCCTGCTCGACAAGCTGCACCACTCCGCCGACCACGCCGCGCCGCACCACGGGTGAGTGTACACTGTACGGTACAGGGGAGCGACCGCGCCGCGCCGCACCACGGGTGAGTGTACACTGTACGGTACAGGGGAGCGACCGCGCCGCGCCGCACCACGGGTGAGTGTACACTGTACGGTACAGGGGAGCGACCGCGCCGCGCCGCACCACGGGTGAGTGTACACTGTACGGTACAGGGGAGCGACCGCGCCGCGCCGCGCGCCTGCTCGACAAGCTGCACCACTCCGCCGACCACGCCGCGCCGCACCACGGGTGAGTGTACACTGTACGGTACAGGGGAGCGACCGCGCCGCGCCGCACCACGGGTGAGTGTACACTGTACGGTACAGGGGAGCGACCGCGCCGCGCCGCACCACGGGTGAGTGTACACTGTACGGTACAGGGGAGCGACCGCGCCGCGCCGCACCACGGGTGAGTGTACACTGTACGGTACAGGGGAGCGACCGCGCCGCGCCGCGCGCCTGCTCGACAAGCTGCACCACTCCGCCGACCACGCCGCGCCGCACCACGGGTGAGTGTACACTGTACGGTACAGGGGAGCGACCGCGCCGCGCCGCACCACGGGTGAGTGTACACTGTACGGTACAGGGGAGCGACCGCGCCGCGCCGCACCACGGGTGAGTGTACACTGTACGGTACAGGGGAGCGACCGCGCCGCGCCGCGCGCCTGCTCGACAAGCTGCACCACTCCGCCGACCACGCCGCGCCGCACCACGGGTGAGTGTACACTGTACGGTACAGGGGAGCGACCGCGCCGCGCCGCACCACGGGTGAGTGTACACTGTACGGTACAGGGGAGCGACCGCGCCGCGCCGCACCACGGGTGAGTGTACACTGTACGGTACAGGGGAGCGACCGCGCCGCGCCGCGCGCCTGCTCGACAAGCTGCACCACTCCGCCGACCACGCCGCGCCGCACCACGGGTGAGTGTACACTGTACGGTACAGGGGAGCGACCGCGCCGCGCCGCACCACGGGTGAGTGTACACTGTACGGTACAGGGGAGCGACCGCGCCGCGCCGCGCGCCTGCTCGACAAGCTGCACCACTCCGCCGACCACGCCGCGCCGCACCACGGGTGAGTGTACACTGTACGGTACAGGGGAGCGACCGCGCCGCGCCGCACCACGGGTGAGTGTACACTGTACGGTACAGGGGAGCGACCGCGCCGCGCCGCACCACGGGTGAGTGTACACTGTACGGTACAGGGGAGCGACCGCGCCGCGCCGCACCACGGGTGAGTGTACACTGTACGGTACAGGGGAGCGACCGCGCCGCGCCGCACCACGGGTGAGTGTACACTGTACGGTACAGGGGAGCGACCGCGCCGCGCCGCACCACGGGTGAGTGTACACTGTACGGTACAGGGGAGCGACCGCGCCGCGCCGCGCGCCTGCTCGACAAGCTGCACCACTCCGCCGACCACGCCGCGCCGCACCACGGGTGAGTGTACACTGTACGGTACAGGGGAGCGACCGCGCCGCGCCGCGCGCCTGCTCGACAAGCTGCACCACTCCGCCGACCACGCCGCGCCGCACCACGGGTGAGTGTACACTGTACGGTACAGGGGAGCGACCGCGCCGCGCCGCACCACGGGTGAGTGTACACTGTACGGTACAGGGGAGCGACCGCGCCGCGCCGCACCACGGGTGAGTGTACACTGTACGGTACAGGGGAGCGACCGCGCCGCGCCGCACCACGGGTGAGTGTACACTGTACGGTACAGGGGAGCGACCGCGCCGCGCCGCACCACGGGTGAGTGTACACTGTACGGTACAGGGGAGCGACCGCGCCGCGCCGCACCACGGGTGAGTGTACACTGTACGGTACAGGGGAGCGACCGCGCCGCGCCGCACCACGGGTGAGTGTACACTGTACGGTACAGGGGAGCGACCGCGCCGCGCCGCACCACGGGTGAGTGTACACTGTACGGTACAGGGGAGCGACCGCGCCGCGCCGCGCGCCTGCTCGACAAGCTGCACCACTCCGCCGACCACGCCGCGCCGCACCACGGGTGAGTGTACACTGTACGGTACAGGGGAGCGACCGCGCCGCGCCGCGCGCCTGCTCGACAAGCTGCACCACTCCGCCGACCACGCCGCGCCGCACCACGGGTGAGTGTACACTGTACGGTACAGGGGAGCGACCGCGCCGCGCCGCACCACGGGTGAGTGTACACTGTACGGTACAGGGGAGCGACCGCGCCGCGCCGCACCACGGGTGAGTGTACACTGTACGGTACAGGGGAGCGACCGCGCCGCGCCGCACCACGGGTGAGTGTACACTGTACGGTACAGGGGAGCGACCGCGCCGCGCCGCACCACGGGTGAGTGTACACTGTACGGTACAGGGGAGCGACCGCGCCGCGCCGCACCACGGGTGAGTGTACACTGTACGGTACAGGGGAGCGACCGCGCCGCGCCGCACCACGGGTGAGTGTACACTGTACGGTACAGGGGAGCGACCGCGCCGCGCCGCACCACGGGTGAGTGTACACTGTACGGTACAGGGGAGCGACCGCGCCGCGCCGCGCGCCTGCTCGACAAGCTGCACCACTCCGCCGACCACGCCGCGCCGCACCACGGGTGAGTGTACACTGTACGGTACAGAGGGAGCGACCAGCGTTAGTGAATATCGATGATGAAATATTTCATACACACATTATATACTCTACAGTAAGTATATAGTTTATTTTCTTACCAAAACCGAAATACAAAAAAAATATTAAGCTACGACATTGTAAATTTGGTTTTTTTTTTTATTTCTGCTCTTTAATAACTATGTATTAAGGTCGAGCTCGTTTGTTTTTCTCTATAACGGTATGGTTTTGATCGCTCAGAAGCGTGAGCCAGTTCTGGAAGCTGGACTCGTGGGAGGACGACGCGCGGCGGCGGCGGCGGCTGGTGCCGGACGCGCGGGGCCGGCGCCACGCGCACGCCGCGCTCGGCGCCGCGCCGCCGCGCGACCACCGACACGACGCCATCCTGCAGGTGGGCCACTACTCTTGTAACATTAATTTTGGCCATTTCGCACATTCGATAATCCGAATATTGACTTTTCAAGTAAAAAGCTATCCACTCAATCATTTTGATGTAAAAAAAACGGGTTTTCGCAACGCATCGCCACGCAATGTAATTATATATTTAACCTGTAATGGTGTGGCGACTCTATCAAACTGATTATCGAAGTGATTTCATACTCGTTATTTCTACAAAATAAGGCCAACGTTTTCAGTCTGCCAGACGTCCGGCTACTGCTCAATTTTTTTAGTAAACATGCATCCGAAAAATTAAAAAATAAATAATAATCGCCGAAAATTACTAGTAACATAGTTTAAGTCATAAGAATTCAGATATAAACAACCCCGGCTAATATTAATCCTTCGCGAACATAACACTAGTGTTGCGGGAATGCTGACGCAACGTTTTGAGTTATCGGTACTGTAGTGCGCTGTGAACCACAGTTGTCCCGTGGTCGTCTTGTATACCGTACTACAGCACACCCATATATATTGTATACAGTCGTGATTAATAAATTTAAATAAGTTGTTCATAGACTTATTATTTCTCTCTGTACACATACGCAACCCCAGTAATAAAGGAACAAAGTAACGACCAGTTACAAAAGTGGTGACCCCGACTGAACTGTGATTTGGTAATTTTAAAGAACTTTTGTGATATTGTGTACAGATTGAGACTGTTTAGAACGGGCAACTCACTTGTGCTGTAGTGTTGTTTTTTAATATCGGTACTTATACGAGTCGTGATTACGTTAAACATGCCTACCGAAGAAAGAAAAATAGCCACCGAAGAGTATCATTTATCCACTATCTCCGTCACGGCAAGAATACCTGAGTTTTGGAAGAAGTCGCCGAAAACCTGGTTTATTCAGGTAGAAGCAGTACTACAACCGCAGAAGATGTCTGATGAAGCGAAATATCAAGTCGTTATATCGAAATTAGGCCAAGAAGTTATAGAGCAGATCACAGAAATTTTATTAAATCCGCCAGAAAAAAATAAGTATGAAAATTTGAAACAAAAATTAATATTGATTTACCAGGAGTCGGAAGAACGACAAGTAAAGAAACTAATAGGCGAAATGGAGTTAGGAGACCAGAAACCATCGCAGTTATTGAGAAAAATGCAGGACCTAGCTCGCAATAGAGTCACCAACGAGACACTAGTGGTGATGTGGCAAAATCACCTACCACCATCAGTCAGAGGAGTATTGGCTGTGACAAATGAAGATGATTTAGAAAAATTAGCAACTATCGCGGATAAGGTAATGGAGACCGCGACGCCAATACCCAGTATCGCTGCGGTGGAAGGAAAATCGCTGACCTTGAATAAAGACGATTTGGTAATAGCCCACCTTGATAAAATAAGCGAAAGACTTGAAAAATTAGAAACTAGATCAAGAAGGCACTGGCAGAAAAGTAACAGAAGGCGTTACGGATCAAGATCGCGATCGTCATCAGAGTCAAGGACGCGTGGGAAGACACCTGAAGATCCCAATTGGTTGTGTTACTATCATTATCGATACAAGAATCGGGCAAATAAGTGCGTCCAGCCGTGCAACTGGAAGAAAGATGTCAAGCCGTCGGAAAACTAACGTCGGTGCAGCCGACGACGGGAGGCTGTGGCCGCGTAGATTCTAACAACCGTCTTTGTGTGATGGACAGGAAAACAGGTTTAACTTTCTTAGTGGATAGCGGTGCTAATGTGTCTGTGCTACCCCGCAGCATAGCACATATTAAAGGTAATAAAAATAATGTACGTTATAAATTGTATGCCGCGAATGGAACCGAGATTAATACATATGGTACGCATTTTTTAGAATTAGATCTTAACCTTAGAAGAGCTTTCCGTTGGTTATTTATATTAGCGGACGTACAACAACCAATATTAGGTGCTGACTTCTTAGCTAAGCATAAGCTGTTAATTGATTTGAACGGACGAAGATTAATCGATCAGTTAACTAATTTAAGCATTAGAGGTACCATTTCGAGTTCAACTGAGTCCACTGTAAAGACAATTGTTGATAATTGCCCTTATTATGATTTATTATGTAAGTTTCCCGAGTTAACTATGCCTGTTTCATATAAGGAGACACCTAAACATGGCGTTTGTCATCACATAGAGACCACAGGACCACCAGTGCACGTGAAAAGTAGGCAGCTACCACCAGACAGGTATGTTAAAGCTAAAAATGAATTTAAAGTTATGCAAGAGCTTGGGATTTGTAGGCCGAGTAATAGCGCTTGGGCAAGTCCTTTACATATCGTGCCAAAGAAGGATGGAAATATTAGACCTTGCGGTGATTATAGACGTTTAAATTCGATTACTAAACCGGATCGTTATCCAGTTCCCCGTCTTCACGATTTTATGTATAATTTGTCGAATAAGAAAATATTTACGAAGTTAGATATAAATAGAGCATATAATTGTATACCCGTAGCCGAAAATGACATTGAGAAAACGGCTGTCATAACACCTTTTGGGTTATTTGAATTTATGCGAATGCCTTTCGGATTGCGTAATGCAGCGCAAACTTTTCAGCGCTTTATGCACCACACCGTCTTACAAGGTTTAGATTTTTTATTTAATTATTTGGATGACGTAATAATTGCCTCAGAAAATGAAACCGAGCATAAACAGCATTTACTTAAAGTTTTTGAAAGATTTAACGAGTATGGGATAACAATTAATTTCGCTAAATGTAGTTTCGGAAAGACAAAATTAGATTTTTTAGGTTACGAAGTCACAACTGAAGGAATTATACCTTTAACGGATAAGGTTAAAGCTATTATTGATTTTCCAAAACCTAACACTATTGAGGAACTAAGAAGATTTATGGGTATGTTAAATTTTTATAGAGCACACATACCGCATTCGGCAGCCCACCAATTACATTTATATAAGTATTTAAGTTCTTCTAAACGTAAAGATAAAAGTAAAATTAATTGGACAATAGAGGCCGAACAAAATTTTGAACAATGTAAGGAAGATCTTAAAAATGCTGCATTGTTAGGTTATCCATCTATAGACACACCGTTCTCATTAATGACAGATGCGTCAGACAATTGCGTAGGTGCAGTATTACAACAAAAAATTGCTGACAAATGGAAACCTTTAGGTTATTTTTCTAAAAAGTTAACAGAAGTGCAAAAGAAATATAGCACGTATGATAGAGAACTTTTAGCAATTTATTTAGCCATAATTCATTTTCGTTATTTAATTGAAGGTCAAAATTTAATTATTTATACTGGTCATAAGCCTTTATCTTTTGCATTTACGAAATCAGGTACAAATAGAGAAACATCAAGGCGGGCCAGGCAAATCATGTTTATTAGTGAATTTAGTTCTGATATAAGGCATATTAGTGGTCAAAATAATATTGTAGCGGACACATTATCTAGAATTGAAACAATAACAAGTCCCACGATTATCGACTTCGCAGAACTGGCAGTTGCGCAGGAAGTCGACGAACAGCTTGCAAAAATTCTTAGTGAATCGGATAACAACTGTAAGTTGATATTTAAGCGTGTAACTTTAAATGTACCCAATAAGCATGTTGTTTGCGAAACATCTACTAATAACATACGTCCTTATTTACCGGAACAATTTAGGCGTTTAGCTTTTGATTCGATACATAACTTGAGCCATCCAGGCATTAGAGCTAGTAGAAAAATAATAGCAGATAGATATTTTTGGCCAAATATGAATAGAGACATCGGTAATTGGGCCAAAACATGTATAAATTGTCAACGAGCGAAAATACAGAAGCATACAGTATCTAATTTAGGACAATTTGAGATTACTAAACGTTTTGAGCATATACATATAGATTTAATAGGTCCTTTGCCAATCACAACTGAAGGATATAGGTATTGTTTAACCATAGTGGATAGATTTACACGTTGGCCAGAAGCTTTTCCTATAAAGGAAATGACTGCAGAAGTAGTCGCAAAGACGTTATACGAGGGTTGGATTAGTCGTTTTGGTTGTCCAGTTAAACTTACAAGCGATCAAGGTCGACAATTTGAAAGTAACTTATTTAGACAACTAATGTTATTAATGGGAATTAAAAAGTCAAGAACCACCCCGTATCATCCTCAGTGCAATGGAACAGTAGAACGTTGGCATAGATCGTTGAAAACTGCCATTACAGCTCGTTTAAGCAATAAGTCTTGGGTAGATGAACTGGCAACTGTAATGTTAGGATTACGCACGACAATTAGGTTAGATACAGGCGTAACCGCTGCACAAATGTTGTATGGTAATAATATTAGATTACCTGGTGATTTTTATGATGGAAGCAATGTGAAATCGTGTGATGATAATGATTACGTTAGCAAGTTAAAAGAAGTTATTGACGAATATAAACCGTCTAGTAGAGAAAATAGATCATCACGTAAAATTTTTGTGCATAAAGATTTGTATACGTGCGATTATGTTTTTGTTCGAAATGACGCAGTAAGGAAACCGTTACAACCTCCTTACGACGGACCATATCGCGTCATTAATAGAACTGATAAAGTTTTTTGTGTACAATTGCCAGACAGACAACTTAGAGTTTCTATAGACCGTCTTAAACCTGCATTTATGTTAACAGAGGATAATGTACAACTGGAAGTAGTAGATAATAGTGGTAAAACTGTCTGTCAAAAAGTTCAGAAAAAAGTAACTTTTCAAACAGCCGAACCCAGTAGCTTTGGTTATACTACGAGAACAGGACGAGTCAGCAAAAAGCCAATGAAGTATTTGTAACAATTAATTTTGCTGATTAGACAATAATTTAACTAGGACATTTGGTTATATAATTACGTGTTAATATGAAATAGAAAATGCATTATAAATTCATTTAGTGTTTGATACCTGTACGTCGTAGTTGATTAATTAGGAAATGGGCAACTTACAGACAAAGGACAAAGTTGTTGTTAACGAAAATATATCCAGCACAGCTCAAGTAGATAACAAGTTGAATATGATTGGTATCGTTATGATAATTATTATAGTACTACTGATTATAGTGATTGGATATGCATTAAAACGAAAATGTGCTAAAGGCGTCAGGAAATGGTTGAAGAAAGAAATGGTTGCTAGTTCTATAACCTTACCAAATATTAAGGTAGAAACTATGCAACCGCCGCAAATTAATAATGGAACGTCTGCACCTCATAAAGTGGTTTACTGATTATTTGATCGAAAAATCGTCGTGCATTCATGTTATTAAGTGTGTATGTGATTGAAATTATTTTGTAACGATTTAATAGTGTGTGTTATATTTTGCTATTCGGTCATAGAACAAGCTGCATGGTTTGTGTTGTTGGTGTCCGGCCACAACGATGTCAAGAAAGGATAACAAAATGTAACCCAAACATATTATATTATATGCGTAATATAAGAATAAATAATTGTGTTAAAGTCATGGTAAATTAATATTTAAGTACGCTGCTGATATCTAAATTTTAAATAGCGTGATAATGAATGTTAAAACTTTTGTCGCTATTACAATGTTGGAATGTATTCACAGGCTTATCGCATAACAATACATAGCATAGTACTCATATTAAGTTGCAAACTGTTGATTGAGCAGAAAGATGATGTCACCTTTGGTGACAAAGTAAATTCACAAGAAATATTGTTTGATAAATATACTGATTAGAATTAAGATTTTGTGTTGTAAAAAAAAAAAAAAAATATAAATATTTTTTTTAAAAAAAGAGGGAAATAGTGTTGCGGGAATGCTGACGCAACGTTTTGAGTTATCGGTACTGTAGTGCGCTGTGAACCACAGTTGTCCCGTGGTCGTCTTGTATACCGTACTACAGCACACCCATATATATTGTATACAGTCGTGATTAATAAATTTAAATAAGTTGTTCATAGACTTATTATTTCTCTCTGTACACATACGCAACCCCAGTAATAAAGGAACAAAGTAACGACCAGTTACAAAACTAGTAAAAATAGATTCACGTCACCGAATCTGTCGGCCCAGGCCACGGAGGAGCTGCACTCGCGCATCGCGGCGGGCGGCGCGGGGCGGGGGGCGCAGCTGCCCACGCCTGCCGCGGCCGAGCTGCTGGATGACGCAGAGCTGCTCGTCGACGACCGGGAGATCGACGCAGACCTCACCGGTAAGTGTCAAACACACGTTATAGAGGACCTGCACCTCAGCTCTCAATTATGACGCATTTTATCCACAAAACTATTTTTATTGTTAAAAACTTAGTAAATCTGAGGATTTTCTTGAATGTTCTTGGCCGTTCTCAGTCATATAAATATATTAACGATCAAACGATTATCATAAAATTATAAGAAGTAAAAAACAACCAGTGGCATACCGGGTATGCCGACAGAAGTGAAAACTTGATTTTTTTTTTCACTAAATGAAAATTGTAAAACTTTTTTCGATTCGTAAAGTTCCGACATGAATCTCTCGTGTAAACGGGGCCAATATATGTACTCGTAGAAAGTTATATACAGAGGTGTCGGTAACGGTAACAGTGTCGCGAGTTCAATGGTATATTCCCATCTCAAAAATACATTATTTTGTTTGTTGTTTAAAAATGCCCAACAAAATATATATTTTCATAAGTATATCAAGTAAATCAACTACTTTTACCGTGTGAGCGCTATGCTTCGGATACTGACTAGAATGTTACGACGGCCTCACAAGAAACCAGTGTTAGACAATTATTTCATTACTTTTACAATCAGTGAGGTTGTCGGAGGTGAAACCTACCCCTTAATTCTTACACAAAGAATGGCAATGCACATGTATCTTTAGAGCTACAAGTCACTAAATATTTGCTAAACAAAATAAACGACCTTGCTTTCCACATCAAAACCCCCTAATGCCTAATCGATGCATAAGTTCCAATTATTAAAATAATATCGATGGCTAACAAAACACCACCAAACATAGACCGCATGTACGAGTACTTGCCTAAGCGCCTGACAAAACATTACAGCAATCTTATATGCTACACTTTGCGTAACTTTTTATCAGGCGCTTAAGTTACAAATATTAATGAAATATCTATTAATTTCTAGTCAATAGCATTGAAACATCGCTAATAACCGTCACTCGAATTAAATTTTACTATTTTAATAAAATTATAAATTCATACATAGAAACTAAAATTTAAAAAACAACACTAACACAAAAAATAAGAAAATGTTTTTGTACTTCAATTCGTCTTTATTTTGTACTAAAGTATATAATTTTATATAATGTCGCGTACGCAGGTCCAGTGAACATTAGCACGAAGGCCAAGCTGGTGGCGCCGGGGCTGGTCGCGCCGGGCACCGTGTCGCTCACCTCCACCGAGCTGTACTTCGAAGTGGACGAGGAGGACCCCGAGTATAAGAAGATTGACCCTGAGGTAAGGAAACACTTACTTCTCTACAACAGGGATGCTGTGCTAGTTTTTCATTCACTGCACGGATGGCGTAGTGGATCAAACGGTCATCTTGCGGTTCCTACTGCGCTGAGTGTTCTGGGTTCGATGCCAACATGGGACAACGTTGTTTGTGTTCGTTTTATGAATGTGTGTAAAGTCGCCCGCAACACAGGATATTATTATTCCTAGTTTTTTAAATAAAAATAAATGTGGCTACATTTAGGATTATGTATATGGCGGACCTAGCTATACCTAATAATACCTCTCTTTTTTATAAAAAGATAACTTCCAACTTTACAAACATACATGAAACGGACACAAAGAACATCCAGACTCAGAACAACAATTTGTGGATCACACAAAGTGTCGTCCCATGTGGGGATCGGTAAGTAAGCGGCGTGGCGACCGCTTAAACCACTACGCCATCCGTGCAGTCAAACCGTAATACCTACGATAAGGCTTATAAATTACGTTCAGACGCAGGAATTATCTTTGGACAATGCAAATTATGTGTTTATTTGTTCTTAATCAAAACGATGGCCAAGATTATGGATGGAATTAAAAAATAAGTATTAAAATCATAACACTCAACGTCTTTAATCATTTGCCCCATCTAAGCTATATTTTTAAAATCTTTTGTTTCTTTAGCAGGTGAGATATGTTTATAAATATAAATTACAGTTATAAAGAAATCGATTTACATTGAATTTGTATATGTAAGGTATTGCAAGACAGGCACAAAAACCAACAGTCGTGAATTACATTGCTTACGAGTTTATACAATGTAGTTTTGAGTTTGGAAAATATTGTGGTTAGTCCAATGTAATACAAATGTTAATATTAAGCAGATTTTTGGCTCGTGTTTACACTTTATGATCATTGAAATTGTTAACAGTTTGCGTAAAATAAATAAAGTATACGACACGGGTCGCGTATTAAGTGTATATATATATGTACATTCAGAATTCTTAAGCGGTCACAAATATTTTCAAGAGGCAAAATCTGTCAAAGTACCTTTGATCAACGACATAATACTGTTATAAACTTATCTAACCCAAAGTTTTACCAAAAATAATAATAATATCTCATACACCTCACACGTCTGTCTGATCCCAAACTAGGCAGAACCTAAACTAACTAAATACATACATATTTTAGATAAATTACACCCAGACACTGAACAAATGACCGTAGTCATCACACAATATTTGTCCTGGGTGGGAATCGAACCCACGACCTCTGACTTAGCAGTCAGGGTCACTAACCAGTAGACTTGCCACTAGAGCCTGTCTAAATAGAGAGTATCTGGCGCTTAATGGTCTCAGTTCTAACCTAACCAATTCAATAACAGTACATGGTATCTGACGCAGAAGTCAAAAGAACTATTTCCCAATACTGGCTAAAATACTTTTAGTTGTTGAGAGTTTTGACTGTAACATACATGTATGTACATCGGGTTTATCCCTGACTTCACTGCTACTACTTTCTGTCATCGACAACCTTTAATAGGCCACTGCTGGACATAGGCCTCTCCTTAGAAAGGAGGTTTTGGCTTACTATAGTACGCTGGCCAGAGTTCCTTCTCTTTGCAGTGCTGTTGTCCTGCGGCATGATTAAACTTTTATAATGTTGTTCTGGGTGGCAATAGGAAGTCATGATCATCTTAGCTGAAAGACGTCCACTGCTGGACATAGTTGGTCCTCCCCCAAGTTGGTCGAACGACCTGGTGAAGGCCGTTGGATGCGGACAGTACAAAACCGGTTGTTGTGGCGAATCTTGGAGTAGGCATATGTCCAGCAGGAAATGGTGGATTTCTCCAAGCAATTGATTCATCACTAATAATGACCGCGGGGCTTATAAATGAGGGTTCTTCATTTTGTTTTATAGGAAAAAAATTGTGTGGGAGAACCACGCTTGGGTATATTTGGACAGCCTCGGCCGGAATTATACCAGGGCCCCATAAAAAACCGCTGTTAAACAATGTTTTTGTTACTTTTCACCGGTGCTTGACCCCACTCTTGCCTTAATTCTGGGGCGACGCACTCCAAAGACTACCACGAACTTGTGACTTTGGTCTTATAGGTGACCGTTGGTTCATAAGCCCCTTATCCATTAAATATATATTTAAAGGACAGTTAGGTAAATAAACATACTTTCATTTCTCAAACGAGCGAAGTATGGCGTGTATTTATTTTAATCAATGCTTTTTATCTTCATCTCTGGTCACTAGATAATAATTATTTTCTCAAAAAAAAACTATAAATCTTATTCGGCACAAAATTCATCAATCTGATCATCAAATCATCAATATTGAATTATTTTTTATTTCTTAATATCGAATTAATAAATCGTCAGTCATGTAGGCTTAGGTATAAAACGTACCGTGTCTCTTTTATTCTTTCTGTGCTATAATCAAAGATAATCGTTTGACAAAAGATACCTCAAATAAAGTTGGACATCAAACCTTTGTTTAGTTATTTATTAAGGCTTTTGTGTACTCAAGGAGCACTAAAATTAAAATTATGTCATTTTACCTCTTGATTCCAAATGACTTATCTACCAAATTTAAGTACAAACCAATTTGAATTTAAAATGCACAGTTTTAAATTTGAAGCTTCTTTGTGTTCTTTGTAGAGTAAGGATGTTTCTTTATAGGTTTGTGTAAGATATCGATATTCCGTATAGGTGTGTAATATAGTTGGGTAACCGAATATGAGGCACTTAGACGCTCGGACAATACAGCCCCGCGGTGCTCATTCGTAACAGGCGCCACGATAGTGTTGTACCGCGTCCACATATTTGTATCGATGTAATTTATTTGCATTTACTAATGATTTTTTTTACGATTTTAATTTTGTAGAGACTGCGCTTGTTTAGGTACAATTCACATTTAACCTGTAGACTTCTACAAAACTTAAGCTAGTGGTTAGTTTAAGATAAAAAAGCATTTAAATATTCATTTAAGTATTAAACACATATAAATTACTTTACGAATTCTATATATTAATACTTAAAGAGAATATTTTTTTCTTCTTTTATGCGAATGGAGTATAAGCAAATGTATATCAATCAATTTTGATTTTTAATGAAGTGCCTGTACATTGACTGGACCTGCCAGAGGTCGAATGTAAAGTAAACATAAAAAATAGGGAGGGAGTGAAAACTTGCATTGAATGCGTTATTGTTATTATCAGTCACCATGATGCTCTACAAGACTGCTACATCTTCATTTAGCATCATCGACCCGCTTTAATAATAAATTAAATATACTTATTTTTAGTCCCTTTTGTGAAGAACAAGTTTGAAATATCATTATTATTTTATGTATTTTGAATAATAATTTGACGGGCCTGTTGGTCTAGTATTTAGTGATCCGAACTGTGCTTGGGGTCGTGTGTTCGATTCCCACCTAGGACAAATAATTGTGTCATGGTGTCTGGATTTAATTTAGTATAATATTAGTTAGTATAGTAGTAGTATAATATTTATATATTTTGTCCGTGTGGTGACGGATTAAGAATACGGAGTGTCGCCACCCCTATTCATCCCGTGGGTGTCGTAAGAGGCCGAGCAAACTACGCAGGATAACAGCACTGCAAAGAGAAGGAAAACTTGACATAAACCCTATACCAACCCGTCTGGCCAGCGTGTCATAGTAGGCCAAAACCTCCTTTCTAAGGAGAGGCCTATGTCCAGCAGTGGACTATTAAAGGCTGTTGATGATGATGATGATTTATGTATTTAGAAATATATAAGTACGTTTATCGGCAGTCTGGCTACCAAAGTATAGGCTCTGCCTAATTTGGGATCAGGCTGTGTGAGAGGTTAAACAAATCGATATTGCCGATAATTAAATACCATCCCTACGGTATTGACGGCGTGTGGGGCGCGCACTTCGCGTCAGACAGCGGGACAATAGCGCCCCGCGGAGTCGCACGCCGCGCCACTGATAACCAGCCGGCGGGGTAGGGGACAGGTCGTGCGTGTGCGCAGAATGTTATATTCAAACATTGACTATGGTTTAATTATTAGTTTAATCATCGATATTGATCATGTACGTGCTCGCCGATTTTAAAACATGACTTAAGGTGTCTTAGATGAAACTTCACTGAACAATGCACGATACTTACCTATTATTGGCAAATCTTGTTTAAACGAAGGATTAGTATTGGTTTTTAAAGGATAATAAAAAGGAGTAATAATAAAGCGCAAATAAAAGTAGTTAACAAAATGAATCATTGAATTCGAACCTCTATATCTTACCAATTATGTAAGCTATGCATGTCGTCCACCACATATATTCGCCATCAATTCACATAATTTTTATTGGTTAAAAAACGTCGTCGTCATGAAGTGCCTCTGTTTTTCATTCGTAAATATCATGGCGAGTGCTTCGAGGAATTGTTCAGACTAATACCGGCCGCAACCTTCCGCCATCGTTCCACACGGCAAAATTTTCATCCCACCATTTTTATAATTAGCGCTCCACCACTGCGCTTTTCAAGACACTTTATGCCTCGCACTACCAACCTGTGGAACAAGTTATCGGCTGCGGTATTTCCGGACCGATGCGACCTTCAAACCTTCAAGAAAAGAGCGTACTCCTTCCTCAAAGGCTGGCAACGGGCTTGTGACTCCTGAGTTGCAGGCGTTCATGGGCAGCGGTAGTCGCCTTATTCCATAAAAAAAACTGAACAAAATAGTTGTGATTCAAACTATAACCATAACTAGCTGCGTCCCTGCGGTGTTACCCTTAGTTGTTGTTGTAAGGTACAACCCACTCTCAAAAAAAGGCTCTGCCCACGGGCACACTAAACTTTTTCTTAAAAAGAAGGAGCCCATGAGCTATTCCAGAATATTTTCTATCTTTGTACCAAAATTTATCCAGATCCGTTTAGCCGTTTTTACGTGAAATAGTAACAAACATCCACACAAACTTTCGCCTTTACAATATTAGTAAGATTTTTCATCTTAATTAAGTTCTACCGGTGTGAAACTCAGCCTCGGCCTTTGTTCAACAGTGGACGGATGAATAAATGAGGAGGTTATGGGTGTGATGATCAGATGTAACTAAATATGACTGACATACCTAAACAATCGAAAAAAAATAAAACAAGTCATAGACTCTATAGCTAGCACCCATGATAAAACTCAAGTGACGTGTAGTAGCGGAATATGCAAATTTTAAATACATATATTATGCGTATATTTCTAGGATATTTTTTGCTTTGACTGCATTAATTTACATACATAATTTTATGATGATTTATGAAGCCACCATGTAGTGACCAAGAGACAAGTGATCCCCACTCCGTCACGGATCTTGAACACTGTTTATGTGTTTCTAATTTTTTTATGATAAGTGAAAAATAAGCACTAGTTTATTTGCCAAGGTGTAATACTGTTTTATCATCTCATTATCGTTTATATTTCATATTTGTGATGCAAAATATTATTAAGTTTGTTATTACCAATTTGTTTACGTTTCGATCAGGGTGCACTGGCTGTGGTTGTAGGTGGCTGGCTCAGGGGTGCACGCCTGGTCCGGATGTCTTAATAACAGCTGTTCCCGGATCCCTCCTATTACAGGCGCAGAGTGGCACACCGTGTGGTTTTAGTCGGTCCGAGTCCGACACACCACCCCGCCGCAAACCCCGGTGGGGTGACGGTCCGAGGGGACTTCCACACGTAAAAAAAAAAGGGGTGCACGCCTGCCGTCTTAGAGTTCGTGTGGTAGAAGGCACCAACCGCACTTTTTTAAACAATAATTCTTTAGGTTGTGTTATTTCCCGTATTAATATATTATGAGGCGCGAAAAATAGTATGAAAGTCTTGGTTAAGAGTCGTAAGTGACGCCCTATGTAGTATCATTTGTGGCGTCAGACAGACAAATATTCTGCCTGGTATAGATGGTTTTTTTTAACTGTTTTCATGTAAAATACGGTTCAAAAAGTTTTTAAAAGAATCTCGCTGTGCGCTCATGCCTCGCGCCAGATCGCTATTATCGAAACTGTATCCAAGTTATTATTTACTGCGACTAATTTAACCGATTTCAAAGATTGTAAATTGAATTCGTAATGGGCCATTTTATTTGTTTATGCTAATATACAGTTTTAATTAAGCGTGTCGTGTTTATAGCCGTGTGGGACAGGGACAAAAAATATCGTATACCGCAGGAATCCCGGGTATGCCTGTCTCCGTATAAACGACACAACGATTTATTGATGCATATTTCATAATTAAACTTTTGAAAAATTAATGGTAACTTTTTCGTTGCATTTTTGTATGGAAATGTGGTTCTGGGTGGCAATAGGAAATGTTGGAATAAAATAATTATAATTTCTTTAAGCAATTGATTACACACAAATAATACACGGGGGGGATTTTAATTAAAGCCCTTCGTTCAACTTTTATACGTAGGACTGGTTCATAGGATAAGTAATTCTTTACATTGAATGGTACTTACAATATTAAATAAAATTAACAGAAACTATTATTAGTGATTATTAAAGATTTTAATCAATATGCATTAACATCGCTAATAATACAAACCTCACGTGGCAACAGACTAAGAAAACAAATTGAATATACGCTACCGAATTTAAACGACATCTAGAAGTTAAATTAATTATTTCGTTTAATTAGAGTTACGTGTTTAATTACATGTCAAATGACGCTTTTAAATATTAAACTGACAGATTTTATGGTATACTCAATATCATAATAATAACCAGCAGTTAGATTTCCGTGCAGGGATTTAATACATGATCAATAGGTACGGTAAGTGGTCGTAGTATGAATATCTATGGCTTTTTTATATTAAACTAGCTGAACCGCGCAACTTCGTCTGCGTCTCTCAATAGTAATAAATTTTCTCCGTTTTTGAAACATTCTTCATTGGTGCTCCGCTCCTATTGGTCTTAGTGTGATGATATATAGCCTATAGCCTTCCTCGGTAAATGGCCTATCTAACACTGAAAGAATTTTTCAAATCGGACCAGTAGTTCCTGAGATTAGCGCGTTCAAAAACAAACAAACTCTTCAGCGTTATAATATTAGTATGGATTTATATTAAATTTAAATCAATATTACGTAGAAACGCATGAAACCAGTTGATGACCGTAATGGCGTTTCCAATCACAGGACGGACATTCTACCCAATGGGTTTGCGACCTCCACCGACCGACGAAGAGGTAGAGGTACAACGGGACTACTGAAAGATAATTGGCAAAGATATTTGGCGTCACGCAGACGACTGGGCATAACAGAACCCAGTCAAAAGTCTTTGCAATGTTACACATACGTGCTGTGAAGTTGTACGATGATCGTGCTTTTGATAATATAAATTAAAACCATATTACACAGAATCGTAAACTAGTTATATTTAAGTTTATCTAAGATTTATTCGAACTGTTGAATATTTATACGTAAACGTTTAATTTTTTTTTATACTAAAGCCACGTGTTATCTGTTTCACTATAATTTATAAAACTAATAATGTTAATGGTTCGTACCTAACATTTTAATGACACTTAGGTATACTAAAACTGTAACTATACTATGTTTTGCATATTTAAATACTGAGAAACGTATATTCTTATATATTGTTTATAACAGAAACACAATAGTATTTTTGTGAAAAAAACCACTGGTAAATATCTTTTTTTCCGGAATGTTACCTTAACCTCAGAGAAAACCACCATGGATGGAGAATTGCAGCCACCGCCCCTGTCACTTGCCATCAGACGACTGACCTAGACCTAGACCGCCTGGTCTATTGCCTCCTATTCCATAAAAAAAATACATCATCTATGACGTACCAGGAGTTCATAGGTCTTTGGAAGTTACGTTCAATTCTCACGTCATCAATAACGGGCGCTGCTCCAAACGGCAGCCCATAAATAAATATATTACTACACTTGACACGTGTCATGATACTCTTCAAATTTAAAAGTTTGTGATGCAACCTAAATCAAACCTTCAGAGAAACTGTTTAGAGTCTGTTTTTATTCTGATAAGAGTACCTTCGTCTGGTAAGGCCTTCTGTCCAAGTGTCTACCTGTCGTTTCAACATTCTACATAGCGTTTGATTACAAAAATTGATAAGCTTTTTGCTTACTTTTGTGTTATATATATAGAAATAGTTGTTTCTTTTTTTATCCTAACATCGATTGCAATACGATTGCGCATGAATATAATGTAAAACTTAGACCCAAATTAAAAAATAAGGAAGATAAAAATAACTCGATATGATTTTCATTTTGTAATTTATTTGATGTGCACATAAGTTATGTACTCATGGCTTCTTTCGGCATTGTCCTCTCTGAACTTCTTTTCTTACTAATTTATAACGGACACATATATACGAGTATGTGTTTTAAAATTTAGGAAATGCAATTAAAAAAGAATAGTTTAAAAAAACTAAAACCACGCTTTTTATAGAAAACCAAACTAAAAATAGAAAATAAATTTGAATAGATTTGAAAAAAAAAGCGTTGCGTGCCTGTTGTCAATAGTAAAAAGCACCCCACGCTTTTTTTTCAAATTTATATATTTTTTTTATTAGTGTATTGTCATCGGTCCTCGATATATCTACAAAGTTTGAACGAATTCTGACCGTTTAAACTCAGTCAAAAGCTCGCCCAAAGGAGTCGGTTACAAACAAACATACAAGTGAAGCTAATATAAAGCGTGTAAAATGCTTATAATATCGATTAGTTCCTATAGGGTTACTGGACAAGTCGACCTAGCCAGTGAGCCAGTTTGTTAAGTTAACTACAATTTTAGTAATTGAAATTTTAAAGCAATTTATTAACAACACAAAAACACTAAAAAAAGCATAAGCCAAAGGATAAAAGTTATAAAAACATTGTATTAGGCAACATTTTAGCGATTTTTATAAAAAAACTTAAAAGTCCAATATCTTGAAAATGGTTGGGTTTGGGATATGGTATTTAATAGTATAACCTATCAGAAAAGATGGCAACTACAACCCCTTAAAGTATCTAGGTCGACTAACCCAGTAAACCTGTCTATTAAAAAAAAATAGTTTAAAAAAACTAAAAAACACGCTTCTTATAAAATTTTTAATAAATTTGAAAGAAAGCGTTGGGTGCTTTTTACTATTGACAACAGGCACAGAACGCTTTTTTTTCAAATTTATTAAAATTTATTTTCTATTTTTAAGTTTGGTTTTCTAAAAAATAGTAAACTATTATTATTTTTAATATTAATTATTTTTTCCTTTTAAATTTGTGTATTGTCTACGGTCCTCGATACGAATTCTGACCGTTTAAAGTCAGTCAAAATCACGCCCAAAGGAGTCGGTTACAAACTAACATACAAACATACAAGTGAAGCAAAATGTATAAGCTTGTAATAAAGTTAAGCATTTAAAATTTGTAGAATGTCACGTCCACTCTATTATTTCGTAGGTATTATTGTTTGGCTGTCTGTCAGTGGCGATTCCCGGTATATTTACAGCCAGTGTAGGTTGCATGTAGGAATTTAGGCGCCAGATGACGGGTGGATAAGGCGTCCCCTGCTGTGTGTCTCCGATTTATCGATCGTTCGATAGTATCAGGAATCATAGTCGTTATCAGTATGGTGTTTTCTGGGTATGATTTTATGTTTGGATATGTTATGCACTATATTCATAGTAATAAAAATAACCATCTCAAATAGCAGCATCTTAAAAAGTAACTTTGTTACGAAAAGAATTAGAATGTGGAAGAAAGCTAAGACTTGTAATAATTTGCCTTTAGTCAATTGGTTACGCATAATATACCCTAAAACTTGAAACTTGAGCTTTTTTATAACACCTTTTAATACATAACTATTAACTTCTAATAAAATACGTGTATGTTATACATACATAATTAATCAGTAAGTGGTAGAATCAAGAGTCAAGTAAAATACATTTTATGCATAAATGAATTCCTAATTCCAAGTATCCAGACACAGAGCTTAGAGCCTACTGACGTTTTACGGCAACTGTATGTAATTACTTTTAGTATTCTTTTAATTATTGTAACAGTTTATTTACACTATATTTAAACATAAATATTAAACCACCAATGAATAAATTATGAAAATGGTTTTAATTACTCAACAGAGGTAATAAAATAAAAATAATCACCAGGGTCGCATACCACGTGGAGAGTTCGTCAAACATTCCACGCATGTGGCGTTTGTACTAATTACCGCTACTGTTTAAGGGCGGATCCTGAATAATGCTTCCTAATTGATCCCACACTGAAAAAGTACAAGAAAAACTTTGCTTTCATGTGTTCCTGGTTAAGCTTAGGAAGTGGGACTCCCATACTGACGCAATTGGCTTTATGTTTTGTGCCGTTCTTTCCAAATTATATTAGGCACTACTAGCTGATCTGCAACCTCGTCTGCGTCTCGCAAAAGGAATATTTTTTTGTCGTTTTTGCAACTTTTTCTCTCATAGGTCGAGGCGTGATGTTATATATCTTATAGGTTTCCTTGATCAATAGGCTATCCAACGCTTAAATATTTTTTCAGTTCAAATCCGTTCCTGAGATTGGCGCGCTCGACACAACAAACAAAATTTTCAGCTTATAATATTAGTATAGGTTTATCACAATGACCTTAGAGTTTCCAAGGTTACATTATTGATTAGGTTCTGACACATAAACCAGTGTGCAAGGATAAAAATGTCCCGACCGCAGGACTCTTAGCACGCAAACCAACTTCGCTCGTTTAGCAAAACAAAAAATTCAATATCTCACACATTATTCCGGCATCGCACGCTACCTCAGTAAAATGTGACTCCTGTTCATTTATTTTTTATTTTTACCATGTGGCCGTGGTAGTACCATGGTGATTATGACAACTGCAACCATCGATGTCCTTACTTTATAGTTACAAATAACAAATCAATATTAGATTAAAAATTATAGTGTGTGATATATGTTACATATATTTTAAAGATACTCACGGGGATAGTTCGGGCATGGTTGACTAATTTCAATTGACTGACGATGAGCGTTTTTGTAGAAGTAAAGCGACCCGGGCCTCAATTCTGCTATTTTATGCTCACGCTATTGAGATGCCATTGAGTGGCCATTGGCATCGGTATAAATATCGGTAACCTACACTAACTCATTGTCTTTACAGTGGCGATTTAATGGCAGTGGCTCATCAGTGGTGATATCAAAAAGATTGCCATATTTGGAAAAAATAAATAAATCATTTCCTTATAATTTGAAAATATATTACATTTTTTGTAATAAAATATGGCAATCTTTTTGATATCACCACTGATGAGCCACTGCCTCAATAGCGTGTCAGTGGTATGACACTAGCTTGGCGTGAACATAAAATAGCAGAATTAAGGCCCTGTCGTGATAGCAGTCGGCAAAATATCAAGAATTGTACAGAATTAGTTGTGCATTATTTAGTTAACACCTGAAACTGATCATACGAGTAAACAACATCTACCAAAGACAGGTACGAATGTCTGATTGGTCAAGTCATTAAAGACCCTGTCTGCTGACCCTGTCTGTTCTAAGTTAAAAACTACGTTTCTAACACATTTATAGTCGCTGTAGTTGTGAGTTGAGTCAGCCTTATTTCAAATAATTCATAATCATGATGAATTTTATTATACTCAATATTCAATGTTAGAAAAATATATTTTGTGACTGACAATTGCGTTTCTAGTTCACATCGCTAGGCGGTCGAGTCGTGATGTTGAGTCCCGTTTATGTGATAATAATTCTAAGCATAGCTTTCACAGTTCATACACCTTATCCGAATGACAATGTTATTATCGTTAGTGAAATATTTATAAAGTTCAGGCGCCGACATTGAAGCACGTAGCAGTGTGAATAAAAACACAATGGATAATAAAATACAAGCGTGCAATATCAAAATAAAGTCATCTGCATACGTGATAGGAAAGTGATAGGTACCTGTTATGGAGCTGTTGGTCAAGTGAAATGTCAAAACTTCTTAGAATGGGGAATATGTTACGTAACAGCATTTAGTGCGTGTGTTCTCCACGTGCCGCGTTTTAGCCGTTCCGTTTTGAAATAGTTAATTTGAAAATCGATTACTTTTTTTTGTGTGTTGGTAAAATTCTCTTTAAACAGTTGAAGTTTCTTTTTTTATAGTATAAGAGCAAATGGGCAGAGACAAACATTCAATCAACCAATTCATTTGAAAATAAATAAGTTTTACTCGAAAAAAAATTGTTTTGTGTTGTCTGTCATACCAAATAATTCCCATTTTAAAATAATAAATAAATAAACTCAAAATGAGGAAAATGTGGATTTATTCCTTTTATTCTTTTAATCCAGTTTATTGAACGTCACATAAAAATATTATGTATTCTTATATACCTATGTAGGCGGTCACTGTACCCCATGGAATATTTTTACCTGAGTTATCTCACACATTTTGTCGCAATTGTTAATGACATTTCAGGAGCTTTTAAACATGAAATAATCATGTTTAATGATAACGTCGGAACTTTCAACGTGTGTTTCACGTTGAAAGTTCCACCGTTGCAATTCAAAGTAATTAGGAGTACCTACTGAGAATTTTCTTTTGTGAAACAATTATGTGAAATATTGAATAACTTATTTCGTTTTATAGGGGTTAATTACTTTGGGTTAAAAGCAATTGAGATATGAATGATTTACGAGCGTACCGTACGCTCTATAAACATGCAGTAGTTTAGTCAATGCATACCTATTAAAATGTTTTTTACACTTATATTTTATACAGCAAAAGAATATAATAAAAATATTCAATGCCTAATAAAACATATGTGGAGATAATGATAGGACACGGTTAAATGTATAGTCTATAAAAATATTGGGACGATTTCTATAGAACCTGTGATTTGTAATTATTTTAACCCTAAGATGTATAATAATGTACATGCTACTTGCACGTTGTATATACATTAAATAATAAAAACAATTTTATTTTCAAAATATTGTAATAGTACATCGCAGGCTACCCTAATTTAAATTTGACAATATCCGTATAAAGGTTGTCTGTAAAAGATCGCCGTGAGCGATAACACCGCCTATTGTTGTACCTAAATTTATATAATATCTGTATAAATAATACTGCAGTGGTATAGAATAAAAAGATAAATAAATAAATAAATTCTGATTAGACCAAAGTAAAACTTACAAAGCGTGTAAAGCGTGCAACAAATACACCCTGTTTCTATTTTTTACATCATCATCAGCCTATCGCAAGTCCACTGCTGGACATAGGCCTCTTTTATTGCATGCCACTTCGATCGTTTTTTTTGTTACATGTTTGCATTTAATTTTTGTACAAGAACATAAATTGCAACATGAATCTTAAAATAATTTACCCAACGCTTTTACTTTCATTACAAAAGTACATATTTCCGACAACCGATGGGAACACTTTTCTACAATAGTTGCAGAGAGTTACTCACAAAACGCATTCCGTTATTGAAGTTGGCCCTAGAGGGGGTATTTTGCAGCGTTGTGTGCAATTTGGCAGGAACGCGTGCCAGCCCGCGGCCTCGCGGCGGGTGGGCTCCCTCTCAGCTACTAACTAACGATTATACCTACACAGATATGATTACCTGGTACTTTGATTGAAAGATTTCTAGCTAGGAATATTTAAAGGAGTTTATTTTCTCGTTACTGAGCTGTTACAGTTAACCTCTAACTAGCGGTATTATTATTAATATTTTTCAAATTCGTTGAAGCAGCTGTGTTCATTGATTTGTTAGTTGAATTGTCATCTTTTAAACCGTAATGTCTTTTGATGAATGGAAACCTGTACGATAAGAAATTGATACCAGACATATGTGCATGTTTGGTTATAGAGGGAAAGATTCAGAATTAAACCTACTAAACTTGCTTAAATTATACAGATCACCTATTGCTATGTAACTCTGACTGAAGAATGAATGCACTCTTTTTCCAGGTTTTTGTGCCGATCTAGAAGCCACACGTCCTTGTGTTTGGCGGCTAAGTTTACGTCTTAGCTCGATAGAAATCTGTCCGTGTAGTGACGGATTAAGAATACTGAGTGTCACTCACCCCTTTTCATCCTCTGGGTGTCTTAAAAGCCGACTAAGGGATCAAACTACGTACAAAGAGAACAACAGCACTACATAGAGAAGGAAAGCTTGACACAAACCCTATACTGAACCATCTGGCCTGCGTCTTATAGTAGGCCAAAACTTGCTTTATAAGGAGAGGCCTATGTACGGCAGTGGTTTATTGGGGGCTTTTGATGATGATGATGGGTCGTAATCTATTAACAGACTGTATGCTTTATCACTGAACGATTTGAAAGACAGAAGCCCCGTCCGTCATCCTCATAACTACAAGGAGCCAGCATTAGACCGTCGATGCTTATTTTTCACAAAGATTTCACAATCGTAACAGATTGGCGGATGAAATGCCAATTCCTTGTGACTTGGAAGCTTTGATTCTTGCTACAGTAGTTGAATGTCCGCACAGACAGAACTTGTACACAAAACTTATCGGTATCTTATGCTAATGCGGAATCCGGTGGTCATATATCAAAGTCAACTCATTTGAGGCGAGCTTTCGGTTTGTTAAGTTAGTTGGTTATCGTAGAGTCTATTAGGTATAGTTTAATTACTAATCGTACCAGTAGCGACTACTGTATTAGTTTTGCTACAATATCAATCATTGATTTGTTTGAGTGGCGTCTGTTTAGTGTGGTAATGTTACCAGGGCGGCAGTGAGGCGCGGCGGAGTCGCTCACATTCATTACATGTCAAGTGATCCTGCATTCTTTCGGCCTCATTACTCATTATTAAATTTTGTAACGGTAGCTTCTTTTAATAATGAGTTCGACTTTGGAACGAATACAGTATATACACTACACTATATACACATCACACTAATAAGATACACTACATATTTGTTCGTTTCTACAATAAATTATAATAACCAACAAAATATATTATTAATAGTTATGTTTAGGCTTTAAATTTTTAATTGACGACAAGTAATATATATTAAAAGAAAAATAGCGAAGTTTTCAGCGACATTGCTTTGGTATAAACACCAATCAACCCTTGCAACAGGTTATAAATGCGGTAGTTGAGTTCGACACAAGGTGTACCCTTAAAACATTTCGCGACACCTTGACTCAAAAATTTTTCTTTTTTTTATGGTATAAGGGGGCAAACGAGCAGACGGGTCACCTGATGGTTAGCAACTACCGCCGCCCATGGACACCTGCAACTCAAACAACTCAAAAGTCACAAGTGCGTTGCTGCCCTTGTAGTCCCTCCTCAGTGAAAGGCAACGAAAGAATTGCTTAGCACCGGTTTTCTGTGAGACCGTAGTATCACTCCGGTCCAGCCGGCCCATTCGTGCCGAAGCATGGCTCTCCCTGGCTTTCGATACTATCAGTTCATAAGTGAGAAGTAAAAAAATTAAATACTGCATGTTTGGGACAACTAAAAAAGACACATGAAATATTTAGTACGAAGTATGTGGTATATCTAGAATTCATTTGAAATCATCGCATAGCAATCACATTTAACTGTGATGCTTCACGTCGATAGTAATTTACAATTTTCTACCACATATAAATGTCATTTTTATAATAAGGTGATAAAATTGTCTACATTTACATTCCTGAACTTATATTTGTATGTCTGATTAGGTGAAATGCCGTGTTTATTCATAAAACATACAAATCAGTTAATATATGTATATCTTATTCATTCACATTTATTAACCATAATATTGGTTTACATAAAACATACATTTTAAGATGGGGCTATTTATAGTTAGTTGTTGTTCAATTAAAAACAAAATTATCATAAATAACAAATATATCGAGCGAAACACTTGCAAAATATATTATCATGTCAAATTGAGAACTTTTCCTTTGTAATTTTGTAAAAAATATGCGTACATATGTACTTTTTTAAACTATTTCGAATTGAGTTCGAATTAGGTGTAATATTTTTTTTAATAGAAAAAAATGCAAAATTTAAACCAAACAAATTGAAAATCTACATAAACTAAAGCTTTAATGAAAGCTTGAGATTTTTCTAATTGAGACATGAAACGTTATAAATTATTCGATTGCTGAAAAATGGGTAGCGGAGAGTAGTATTTTAAGGATCATTTTCCCAGCATCTTCAATCATAAATTTTGTTTAGAACTACGGTGATATAACGAACAGGATAAAAATGTGTATGTATTGTAGTTGTTGTGTATGTTAAATGATACGAGCCATAAAAATGCCACCTCAGCTACTCCACGGTTCTTCGAGGCCTCTGTAATTGGTAATTTAAATGTAAAACGGTGCGCGGGCGGCGGTGCACGTCAATCATACTGCGAGATGCGTGTGCGCACACGAAGAATACTATATATATGTACAATAAATGATTATAATTATACAGTAGTGTGAATTGGTAAGCTTTATGTGAATCTTATTAAAAGTCACTTGCTGTGGTTGGTGTTTATTCGTACAAGGCCATTACAGAAGTGAATGGAACTTGATGTAGCTCCTATGCACTTCATGATTACTGTCTTTATGTATATTCTGCAAAGTCCTTGTTAGTGTAATTAATTAAGTCAACATTTTAACAAAAAATTAAAGTTTGTAGAAATTACTACAGAATAGCACATGTCTGAAATGTTGAGATGTTAATACGGGAAGTTAATGGGATGATTAATTGTCTTTTCTCTTTTCTACCGGCTGTAAGATTACTAGCTGTAAACCTTGTTATCTTCCGTAAGAGAGATTTAGTATTATTCATAAGAACAAAGGAGCAACGAAGGTTTCGCGAGCTCTAGCAAGTCTGTAGCTAAGGTATCTCATGATTTTCTTAATAACAATTGAAGGAAAGTGACATTGGAACTCCTAAATAACCGATTTTAACTGCTATTTTAATTATCTTTAAGCCATAATACGACTGCTACTTTACATAAGTTTCTGCCTCTAAAAACTGTTTTTATCGTACAATACTGTACTGTCAGTAAACCAATACGTAACTTTTAATTAATCAAGATACAGAGTAAAGGGTATAGTGTGTAGGAATAACACCACAAGGAGTTTCCTTCTTCCATTCTCCTCTATCATCGTCAGTTTACTCCTTACTTCCTTTTTAGCCATACCCTCTTTCACACAGTCTATCATTCTTTTCTTTGGTCATCCTCTGTTCTTGTTCACTACATTTTGCTTATCTCTACGCATCACATGTTCATACCAGGATCCTTAAATTCGCATTTCAGCTACATGCGGACTGATGCAGGTATAATTCTGCCTCCCTGGTAACTGCAGATATTATGCCTTAAGCAAATAATTCACACAGAAACATGCCTTTAAATTATCCAAATAACTAATAATAATAAACGGAGCAGCAAATTGAAAACTAATTTATAACCGTTCAAATATATCAAACACTAATTGATATCGGTTAAATTGCTCGTTACTCGAGTTAAGGCCTCACGGATCAATAAAAGATCGACAGGCGCCGGTTTTATGGCCCAACAACAATAAAATGGTGGAACCTCGTTAGTTAACGTACCTTCTTTAAACATAAGCTTTTTTATTGTAGCGAGACCCGTGCGAATTGTGGGAATTTCTTCCTATAGAAAATATACCCATATGGAGATATTATGGGTCATGCATTCTAAATATGTGATTGCCAAAGCCAAAGCGAAAAACAAACACATTTTTCTTTTAGTCTCATAACAGATTTAATATTATATTTTAATTTTGTTTTTTATTGTAAGTTCTTCCTCCAGGCGTTGAAAGTTTACAGCATCTAGATATTAATACCCACTTGGCACGCGATGACTCCTAAAATAATCCTGGTTAAAGGCAACCTGTAAATACACCTTGGGATTAAATTATTAAAATTGGTATCATCATCAAAAGCCTTTATTAGTCCACTGCTGGACATAGGCCTCTTCCATTGCACGCCAATTAGATCGATTTTCAGCTTTTCGCAACCAGCTCCTCATCAAACAATTGAGGTGTTTTTATAGACAATAGGAAAAACAGCATCTAAAATGTTTGCACAACATCTCAAAATTATTAAACAACATAGAGGGTTATTTCTGAATCCATTGAGCTCAGCATACTTGAAATATTATAAACAGTATTGCATCGGGATGTCTTAAACATCTTCTACTGGCTATCAGAGAGCCTGGCCTGTTCCATCGCTGATCGTGGCCGTTTGCCCCGTTGGCTGCGATGATGTACAACGAGAGAAAAACGAAATCTTATAATATCGAGAAAAGTTGAAAAGTGTCAAGACCAAGTTCTGGTTCACCAACCTCACTGAATATTTATTCACCCCGGAATAAAATTAATGTTAATTACGAATATTAATACTACAGTTTTGTTACAAAATCCTCTAAGAACAACATTATTGTAATTCGATTAGTTGAATGTTTTCATTTGAATATGTTAAGTGTCTTTGTTTCTGTCTGCATCATCGAATAAAAAGTGTTAAGTTCCGAGACCTGTTCGACAGCTGATACAACATGTGCCGTTGATTTTATTAGAAGCTATAAACAATATACCTTGTTAGTTTTATTTCCACGTATTTGATTAGTAGGTGTAAACCGATTAGGGCCATCTATGTGGAGAATGCGTTCAATTCTTTGTTGGCCTATTAAGGGTTCGTATCTTATCTTTATACGTGATAAGTTTATTTACGGAGCAGGAATCGGAAGTATTTTGGTTCTGTTAACAATATAAATACAGTTCTGGAAAGGACCGTAATGATTTAAAAGGTAGTTTTCGGTGTTACTTGACATTAAAGGGGTAAATAAGTCGAAATTTCTGGTTTGAACCGCCGATTTTTCGACTTCGAAACAAAGTAAAAGCCTCAAGGCAGAATTTGCTACATTTTTGTTATACTTGTAGCCCTACGGGCTCTTTAATTATTTCGGGTCAATGACCTCATATGGGTTAAGCGGCCTTTGACCTTGAATCGTTGACACTTGTTAGATGTTAGTCACGAATGTTTACGATTTAACTTGACTTGAGAATTATCAAGAAATAAATTTTTCGACTGTGAAAAAAGAGGGTGACAATGCGTTCGTTTATTAATAAATCACATCATCCGCAGTACAGCGTGTTTTTGCTACTGGACTAGTGGCGTAGTGGTTTAAGCGGTGTGTATGGGTACAAACCCTACATGGAACGACACTTTGTGTGATCTACAAATTGTTGTTCTGAGTCTGGGTGTTCTTTGTGTCCGTTTCATGTATGTTTGTAAAGTCCCCCGCGACACAGGATATATTCCTAATGCGGGATATTAATTAAAAGATATTAATAAAAAAAAAAAAACAGAACGAACACGAACAATGTATTGTACAGTAAAGTCTCAAGAAATAATGTGCCTAATGTTTAGATCCAGTACATACAAAAGTATTTTGCGTCCACAGCTTCGATATAGATATTATATTATAGAAAAGACTAGGGATCTGGTCAATTGCAGCATCTTACCACTGTTTAGGCTTGGTTCGATATCCCTTCTGAAAATGTGGATAAACGTTGTTATTCCAATATTTGGCACCGTTGGGGCCCTGACACGACAACTAGAATTGAATATTGTATTAGGTAATAAAAAAGGAAGGTGCACATATTACATAGATAAAAAAGCCTTATGTTAAAAAAGGCACTTAATTTGATAGATAAGATTATAAATAATTATTTTCTTACCAAGAATATCTCGTTAATAACTTGCATATTCAAAACGAAGGCGATAAATTGAGACTGCGGTTATTTATCTACATTTAATATATGCAGTCATTTAGATATCCCTCACTCCGTCGAGTGCGACGCATTCACTGTATGTGCCTCATTAGGCGACAATAATTTACATAAAGTTTTCGAACACGCTAAGTTATTCATGTACCAAGAACTGGTGTGTTTACGCCATATTATTGCGATCATTGAAAATAAAGTATATTTTATTAAAATTTACGCTTAAAACATGTAAAAATTGTGAATTTTGTGCGTCTATATACCTACACACATATAGACATTATGTAAAGTGGTATTCCCAACTAGATGAACCGAAGACAAAAATACGCCTCGCACAACCAATCTATAAAAAAAAAAACTGGCCTGACGGTCTACTGGCTAGTGACCCTGACTTCTAAGCCAAGGCTGTATGTTCGATACCCACCCAGGACAAATTGGACAACTGTATGATGAGTATGATCATTTGTTCTGTGTCTGGGTCAGTATGGTAAACCTACCCTCATCCCGACTCCAAATTCATTCAAATAGCACTCAAGTAATGTCTATCAAAATTTTCAATAAATTACCCGAAGAAATTAGAAATGAAACCATATCAAATATATATTTAAATAAATTTAAACAATTATTACTACAAAAATGCTATTACAGCATCAATGAATATATCTGAGCAATCAATAAATTAAGCATGTACATAAAAAACTGAAGTATGATTATTATTGTTAGTTTATATTATCTCTCCCTCTCTCGTCTATTGCTGTGCCCAACAGGGTCCATGATGATGTGATCTTATATTTGAGTACCATCTGAGTAAACATTGTGGAATGCAATAAATATATTGAGTATTGAGTATGGTAACCATAGTACAGGCTCTGCCTCGATTGTGATCTGACGGTCGTGTGTCAGCTGTGGGAAGCTATTATTGTTAATCTAATTTTCATCTACGGCATTTCCGGATCAACATGACCTTGAAAGTTTTAACAAAATAGCCGAATGTAAGGCCGATATGTAATTCTTGAGATGAAAGTGTCGGATGAAGTCCCTTACTATCACCCGTCACTCTACTATCAGGCGACCCGTTCACTCGTTTCTGAACACCTGACAACTTGTATGAAAGCACACGAACTAATAAGAAATTAAACAAATTATATTTTATTAGTTTGAATATAGTGGGCACATAGGTTTACACCGTTGACAACAGCTGTAAGATAGCCGACATCGATGCGTTTGATCGTCCCACAGATAAGCATATATTAACATCTTTTACTTCCCCTCACTCTTTCTAAATGATCCTTATCGCTTGTGGCGACAGAATTAAAATAATGAATAAGAATTGACACTATTTTGTATTTTGAAGGGACATCTATTAACTGCAACCAGGTTGTATATAATGCTGTTTTATTTTATAAATACTGTGGTCAGCGGATGTTTATCACTTCGAGTTTAATGTTAGGCATACTTAATTAACTTCTAATATATTTGTTGTTAGTAGTAATAGTGCAAAATGGTTACGTTCATTAGATTGCTGTACTACGATTATTTCATCTTATACATAAAATTCTCGTGTCACAATGTTAGTTACCATACTCCTCCGAAACGGCTGGACTGATTTTTGTGAAATTTTTTGTGCACATCGGGTAGGTCTGAGAATCGGCCAACATCTATTTTTCATACCCTTAAATGACAACAAAAACAACTTCACAACAAATTTTTTTTTTTTTTTTTCAACATTTCCTAGTAGTACGAGTATATGGCAAAACAACGTTTGCCAGGTCAGCTAGTAATATATGTAATGTCTTATAATCCGTGATGAAATAACCAGGATATTATAAAAGAATACTATTTGTTTAGCGATTTAAACATATATCAACAAAATCTTTAATACAGCCTACCAACACAGAAACCTGATCGTTTATTAATTTATATGTTGTTTTAACTTTCTAAGGAATGTCAGTAAGACGCCGCAGGGAATTCGACTTTTAGAGTTATTTTTTTATTTGAACAAGTTTGAATAAAAAATGTCGAGAGTGGATGCTCAGGGTACATGATGGATGTGTCGGCACGGCGGGGGCGGGACGGACCATTAAAAAACAATAAGGCATAGGTTGCACTGTCCGCCACAATTTGTACGCAATGCCACTCATCTTTATAAGATGCCAGATCTTTTAACAGATGATTTTGTATCGTATTTGTACGAGATAAAGTTTGAATTTATTCAAAACACGAATGGGCGTAGCTAGTCCTAGTTTGGACAATCAAAATTGCTTTTGACGTTCAAATTGTTAATTTGTTTTTAATTGATGAGTAACACGTGTGCTTATAGTTTTTTTTCCTTGAGGTTGGCATGCGTTGGCACGACGACGGAGAATATGCTTCAGTCACGGAATTTTCACATACTTTGCTTTTATGGAAACTAAGAACGTTTTGCTTTGTAAATGAGTTTGGAACACGAGTTTTCTTTTTCATATGGCCCACTGTTTGGCGAATTTGAAACACCTTTTATTTGTTGAAAATCAGACAAGTTTGCCTAATAAATTGGTAGCAAAATATTAATTTTGCTTGTTACGAATATAAAGATACTGCACGGATGGCGTAGTGGTTTAAGCGGTCCTCACGCCATTTACTACTACGCTGGGTTTTGTGGGTTCGATCCCCACATGGAACGACACTTTGTGTGAACCACAAATTGTTGTTCTGAGTATGGGTGTTCTTTGTGTCCGTTTCATACATGTTTGTAAAGTCCCTCGCGACACAGGATATATTTCTAATGCGGGAGTTGTCTTTTGAAAAGAAAAAAGAGAGAAAAGAATGCTTTTACACTGTTTTTTTATTTACTTACAGGTAAGTTCTGAATGGCAAATTGCAGAAATATAGAGCTGTCAAAAGAGAAGGTAAGTGTGCTCTTTAATAAAACGAAGTTGATCTTATGAACAGCAAGTCGTCAACTAAATTATTCGCTACTTGTAAACGATTTTTAATTAATGATCACATTTTGACAAAATTGCCCACTAGAACATAAACATCTTAACCGATGAGTACTTAAGGATAATTTACATTGAATATATATTTACGTGTCTTTGTTAATTCCGAGAAAGTGCGTATAAATTCGTGCAACCAAAAAAAGCAATGAGATATTTTAAAACGAGGTTGTAATTCGTGCAACTGTTGTAAACAAATAATTTTACATTCATTTAACGCAGCTATAACTTCTTAAATACTTGCAAATTGTGTTTGTTCTGGTTAAATGCGTGTTTAAACTTCCAGATATTAAAGGTTTTTCTTAATTACTAGAATAGCAGAAAATTGGTAGCCGCTTGTTTGTTCTCTAACAGTTATGATGCATGCATGTCCTTTTTAAAAAAGGCGGCAATGCACTTATTACTACTGAGTATTAAGTGTTTATTTGCGGTGGTAATCACTTACTATCAAGTGTACTTGTTTACCACCTATATCACAAAGAAAATCTGAACTGAGTAGTGCTGACATTTAAGACGGAAAAGTTCCCGTCGGCCACTAAAACGAATTATTTTTTTGAAGAAAAAACATTATAAATATAAAATATATACTTAAGTGTATTGTAATGGTTATTGCTTTATGACCACAAATGTGTAATTACAACTGACACGATTGCTTAAACATTCCTTGGCAAACGCACTTTTGCGTTTAAATGGTCTTTCGAGCCGCCATTTGTTACTCTTGTGGTATATTTATAGTTTTATTAGTCACTGGACTCTGCTCTTTATTATTCGCTTTTATAAAATGTTGGAATGTATTATATTGTCGTCACACATTATGAAAAGAATTTTTCAATGTGCGCTCATTGAAATTTGTTGAATATTTGGCTGTACCATTGCAATGCAAAGTGAAGTTTTACACTACATTAAAGTAATAATATCCTCGCGCCTTGTGACAGATTAAGACTACAGCGTATCACCACCCCTATGCATCCAACAACCAAACTACGCAGGACAACAGCACTGCAAAGAGAAGGAAAACCTAACACAAACCCAATACCAACCCGTCTGGCCAGCGTGGTATAGGCTAAAACCTTCTTTAAGGAGAGGCCTATGTCCAGCAGTGGACTATTAAGGGCTGTTGATGATTGATGATCCTCGCACTATCTTCCTGTTTGTTGGTTTCAATAAAGTATAGAGTGGTGATCATGAGGACTGAGGGTTTAGGTATGACCACCTATGTATAATTTTGATGTGGAAGATTGCTGAATACATCCGAAAAATTATACCGACCGAGCAGTTTTCTGGTTTTGTCCAAGCTATTATAACTATAATCTTTTGAAATTCAGACCATAAGAGAAAAATGTACATATGCTCTTCAGTCTGTTAGTTACTGGGGTGAATTGCTAGTAAGCTAATAGAATCTTTCTGAAGTCTCTTTTTTATCAAGACGACTAACAGTTGTGTTACTGCTTTGCTCTTTGTGGCCTTTACATATGACTTACTAGATCCTTCATCTTCTCTTCCTCTTTCCTTCTATCACATCTATTAGAGCTAAGCGCGGACTGCTTATTAGAGTACCTGATATATAAGAACAAGAACATTATAGAAAAGCAATCTCAAACTGTACAAAAAATACTAGCAAGCTGCCATAAAAGCTCAGAGTAATTAACTGTCTTGCAAAACAGTTACGCACGTGGTATTACCCTATTAAACTATGAGCTACGTGAAGTAAATTAATTTTTAATAAGGCTCCGTTTACAAGGGGTTAATAACCCGTTGTCTGCTACGGCGAGGCAGTCAGGTAGCGACCACTAACTATTCTGTATAATTAGCGTAATCGCACACATCGCGTCAGAAGCCCATATATCTTGTGAAAAAGATAGTTTGCAGTTTTGTACCGGTTAGAGATTTGTTGGGATAACTATGAAACCATTTAATGAAAGTATGTGATCAAAGTACTCTCTACACTCTTTCCGGTGCTGTTGTCCTGCCTAGTTTACTCCCTTGGTCGGCTCTTACGACACCCACGGGATGAATAGGGGTGGTGATACTCTGTATACCTAATCCGTCACAACACGGACCGAGTAAGGGTAGAAAATCATAAATTTTGTTCATGTTGTTGACGCTGAACACTGGAAACAACTCCATTTTATTAAATCCGGCAACGCGCATATGGCTCCTGAGTTCCAGGCGTTCATGGGCGGCGGTAGTCACTGCCATAAGGTGAGCCGCCTCTTTGTTTACCCCCTTAAATCATAAGAAAACAGTCTCAATAGCCCAGTATTATTTTATTAATGGTAAGAATCTTCAGTGTGTATGGGAGGATACTCATCATAGCAACGAGCAAGACATGCCACTGGTGTTATAAGTGCTTCTAAGTCTTGGTAACTTTCTTACAAAATTATGAGGATAAAATATCATATTTCATTATAAATCTCACCATTTACCTTAGTTGAAGTTTCTGCAGCGCAATGGTACTTAACAGACTAGAGCATCCTGGATCGCCCGCGGCTTTTATTGTAACCACAGAGTTGTCTAACTCGCTACCGCCTCCCATCTGTGTGGTCGTCCTTGGACGAGCTGTGGCGCGTGTGTGGTCTAACACTACACAGCTGTGATCTACTTTGTATATGATTAGCCTTTGCGTGTATGTGGCGAAAGTTGTGGTACGCTTGGTCTGTTCAAGGACAATGATAAGTGGTGATCGGATCGGCTGTAAGTAATAAATTTTAAGACTTCCAATTTGTAGTGTTGTATTGTATAATAGCCAAGTTATTTTCTACGTAATTAAAAAAGCAAGCAAGCTTAGAAAATTGATAATTAAATAGTCTATTATCTACTCGTATTAGAACTACTAGCAAAAGGTCTCAATAGAGCCTAACGAAATCGTTTGATCGTCGAATATTTTTGAGATAGTAAACAGCGATTTATGACACTTATACGTAAAACCATTCAACCATTGCTACTGCTTACGGAAATATAGACGTTCTTTAATACTATTTACTCGTACTATTATTCTGGTCTTCATTCAAAACTAGACAGAACCTGTACTGTGGTAACCAGATTGCTGAAGAACATACTTACATATTTCTAAATACATGCATATTATATGTGGGAACCGAACCTACGACATCTAGTTTAGCAGTCAGGGTTACTCACCACTAGAGCAACAGGCCGTAAATTTTTACAATGTTTTCACTAACATTTGATAACTGTCGATTACAAATCGGCATGATGAATATTGATAATAAGTATTTGTTACACAATGTTACTTCTTAATTATTGTTGTAATATTTTCACTTTTGATCAAATCCTATTGTTTTGTGGTGATATTGTGTATTGATCTACAGTTTAAGTTAAAAAATAAATGATTTCAAGCATTTAAAAAACAATTAAATGAAGTGAAAATATTCAACTTTCGTACAGAGTTTAACAAGATGCAATATGTCAAAAAAAAACTATTTTCACCCAATGTTTTACGCGAAACTCTGCAATAATTTATTGATGAACTTTTGTGCCAATAAACAATATAGTACAATTTTCCCATAACTTGCTCTGCGATACTTTAAATCTTTGCATCATCACCTTTACTGCACAGGCTATAAAGTTTAAATTAGAAAAATTTGACAGTGTAATTGTTTTGGTAAAGATTTGTAGTGATGTTGAACACTCAAAGTAAATTTTGCAACGACGAAGACTTTCTTCAGTTGTCATAAGATTCACTTTCGCGTGTTTTATCAGTAGTTAAATTTGTCCGGAGTGTAACTAGTTGGTGAGCGCATATTAGCAGCGCTTGATCGTGGTCTTATTGCGAAGGTCTAATTGTAGGGTCTCGACGCCTCGTATGAGCCCTGATCCCTTGTTTGCAGGGCTGTTACTTGCATGTAAATATAATAATGTTGTAGGCAGTAATTTAAAGTAGGTATAGCTTTGATTTTTAATGAATGTTAAAACAACTCATAATCTTATTTAGATGAAATTTGGACTGAACATAGTTTTTTTTTTTTTTGTGAAAAAGATAAAGGAAGGAATATATTCTGTGTCGCGGGGGACTTTACAAACATACATGAAACGGACACAAAGAATACCCAGACTCAGAACAATTAGTGGATCACACAAAGTGTCGTCCCATGTGGGGTTTGAACTTACAACACTCGGCGTAGTAGTAAGCGGCGTGGCGACCGCTTAAACCACTACGCCATCCGTGCAGTCAATAGTTTGATTGTTGAGGATGGTCATATGATACTATTTACCACGATAACCAACATACACGAGGGCGGAGTCGCGGGCAAAGCTAGTCCATATATAAAAATACATATGTAATTATTAATTTAAAATGGCATAACTTGTAGTTCATCGTATTGAATACATGCATAAAAATAACTAGCAACAATACTATACAATTTTATTGACTTTTAATTGAAACAAACACAAAATTGATGAATGATGCATCGCATTAATCTAATAACATACACGTAACTGCAACCAGCAATTAATAGCGAAAGAATACAGGCCGACCAGGGCTGAACGCGCGTGGTCGCGGGCGTTTCTCCATCGTGGTTAATCTGTCGGCGCGGTGTGTGGTGCCCCTAACTCACCGTGGTCCGCCCGGCATCGCCACTGACGGGTTAAATTGAAAAATAAACATTTTGAGTGATGGGAAAACGAGCTCAATGACGTGTGCTCAGGTTGTTGACCTACCGACGTTTGGGATCGCGATATTCGCAAGACTATACTGAAATTAAACATTGTCTTGAAGATCTGTGGGCCGTAATGACATAACGGTATCGTAATTCTTCTGTAGAAGTTAGTGAAACAAACTAATACGAGGTGCTTTGTGGTATAATTCGTTCGTCACTCGCCAGTGTCGAAGCTAATCGATCACACTACTGCCAGTTCTTCCTAAGAAATATTTGTAGAAGGTCCCTAAAAATTCTAAATTATGGTTATGTTAACTACTGTATTATACAATATACAAAATATTTAGGACCGGCTTGATCCCTTGGCGTTGCGTAAAGATGTAGCTTTACTCTGCGTTTTCTATATCTTATATCACGGAGAGTACTCCGAGGAATTGTTTAGACTAAAATCGGCCGCAGCTTTTCGCCATCGTTCCACGTGGAAAAACGTCCATCCCCATCACTTGGATGATTCCACATTGTCCATGGACGGTTCTTACTAACGAGTGACCAGTCCGATCGCTTGCCCCTATACAATCCGTCGTTCTTTGAGTTAAGAACCTTATTACAGTGTTTCGAAACATGAGTTAAGCAAGAATAGTTAGAATAAAAAAATCATGTAAAACAAGTACACGTAACGTGGGTTTTCTTCACCCCTCAAAACTAAACGTTTGTATCATAAACTTAACATAAAAGGATAATATAAGCTCACTCAGCCTATAAAAGTACTATAGTTATTACACTACTTAAGATCAACTCACGCGCATATTTTGCGTGGAAATAAACGCATGCGCATTTCGAACACTGATATTAATTATACGATGCGCCAATGAGCCGCCTTGAGTAAACAAAACCAAAACTCGATAAATCAGAGAGCGAATAAGTGAATATTATAGATTATTATAGTTATGGTGCTCGCAGCCCGCGGCCGTGCGCTTAATGCTTTCTTTACGACTCGACCCACTGATATCGATATAATGTGCTGAGCCTTTTTTATTTATCGTTGCTATGGGTTTAGAGCAATATAATGTAATATTATTTTAATACACCGATTGTGTGGAACTGATGTCTTCAAGTTCTACGAATGATAAATAGTACTGTTCCAAAAATGATTATATCCTAGGCAGGACATTAGGAGGGGTTATTTAATGTCTCAATAATTGCATAAATATACTAACACAATAAATTTCACATTCAAGTATTTACTAATACCAAAAATTTTGCCGTATGGAACGATGGCGGAAAGATGCGGATCTTTCCGCCATTGTTCCACACGGCAAAATTTTCATCCTCATCACCTGGATAGTTGGCCTGGATAATTCTACTACTGTGCGCTTTTCGAGACACTTTTTGCCTCGCACAACCAATCTGTGGAACGCGTTTTAGTCTTTGGTATTTCCGGACCGATACGACCTTCAAACCTTCAAGAATAGAGCATACTCTTTCCTAAATGGCCGGCAACGCGTTTGTGACTCCTGAGTCAGAGGCGGCGATCGTCACTTTCCATCAGGTAACCCGTCTGCTCGTCTGCCCCCACTAACATAAAAAAAATATACGGTACTGATAAGTGGGAAGTAATGTTCAAGAAAAAAATGCCTCTCACGAAGGCCGGCAACGTATTTGGTCATGACTCTTCTTTTATTAGAGGAGGGGGTTCTCCTCAAACTTTTAGTCTACTCGCAGTCAAACAGTCAGCATTAGTCTTTTGTAGGTTTTGTTTGTTTGCTTGAAGCTAAGTCATGAAGGAGAGGATTGTTTAGGTGATGGACAAGTGTTCTTACTGACCTGAGTGTTTACTCGTTCCGTTTAGTGATAATCCACAGACAAAGCTTGTAATGTGTTTGTTTGCCATTTTAGTTGTATAAAAATGTTGTCAAAATGATAATATTAAAAAGAAACTAGTTACAAAGAACCTATTAAGGAAAGTAGTATTTGGACAATTGTTTTCACACACAGTGGTATTGCCCAGGTAGTCTTTATTAAATGTAAATTTTATATTAACTTACCTTATACAATGTCAATTAATTATCAAAAATAATAATTATTTTAGAACATTATCAGTATTTTTATCTACGTTTACCTCATTTAGTTGCATTAAGTCGGTTTTGATTTATAATGCATTATAATTTTTATTTAGGGACAGTGCAAAATCTTGCCACCTAAAAGCCTGTTTTTTAAAACAATTCTACAAATAAAGAAGTAGGTAATAAAAACAAGACATTAATCCGTAGCGGTCGCTTTTATCGCGTAATATTCTGAATATATCCGTTTCGTGTCCCGGGTATCGTTATCGGGTGATGTCGCCAAAACTCGACGGTATCGCGCCGCTAAAAGCATACATCCATCCGGTGCAGGTACCTTGCGATTATGAACTGCAAGGTTTACATAGCGCTACCTAATAAACTACGTACTAATAAACTGATATACAAGAATTTAAATTTGATAGAATTAGAATCAAATTTTCGTGACCGGTTTATGTACGGCTCTACTCACGTGTATATTTTGGTGATACCCGGCCCAACTAGCGGCCTGTAGCGTCTTACCACAACTATATGACGCCTGAAACTGTGCATTCTTTAAGAAACTTAATAAAACTTTTAAAATTTTGGGTTAATTCTTATGTTATTTATTTTAAATAAGGAAACTAAGGAAATGTAAGGTATAAAAACTTTTAACAAACAAAAGATGCTTCCAATATACCTCTAGTAAAACATTAATGTGTGTCATAACTCGGTGTGTTCGTGGGTCACTGCTGTGGATCCTGGTGTACAGGAGTTACAGTGTTGGGCGTGTGGGTGGGATTAGTCCCAGTAAAAAAAAAAAAGAAAAAAAAAGATGTCCTAAAAAAAAGGGAACATTTCTTTTTCAAATGCATTATTAAAATCGCCCCATATAAACCATGCCTGTATTAATGCATCGGCATAATTTTATGCAAGTCGGCGCCCGCGGCCCAGTCTCCCTGCAGTCCTTGATAACATTGCTAATGAGCTGAGTGTACCTTCGTACAGTACAGTCGGTCTACCTCTGACTGTCAGTGTTCGTTTCCATGATATTGACTCACGACACGCAAGCATGCTAAATGTTTGACTTACAAGTACCTGTCTGCCTCGGTGGTGCAGTGGAAGCGTATGCGACTGGTATGCTGAGGTCTCGGGTTCGATTCCCGGGTCGGACCAAATGTTTGTATGATCTGCAAATATTTGTTTGTTAGTTTGAATGTTTTTAATATGTATGTTTTTACAAAAAAAAATATATATTCTATCAGTCAATCTAGCTTTCATAGTACAAGCTCTGCTTAGTTTGAATTTTCTTTTTGTAATATTTAGGTTAGTGGTCGTGACTGCAGACCAAACGGTTGTGGGTTCTAAACCAATAATTAGGTGATTATCACCATTATTTATAGACATTTTTGAATCGTAAAACCAATCTGTGGAACAAAATATTATCGCCTGCGTTATTTCCGATCCGATACAACCTTCAAGACTATTCCAAAGGTCGGCAACTCACTGGTGACTCCTGTGTTGCAGGATGAACCTGCAACACAGCAGTACAGGGCGGCGGTAGTCACTTACCATCAGGTCAACCGTCTGCTTGTTTGCCCCCCCCATAGCCAAAAAAAATCTGTCTAATTTGAACTAAGAGAGTTGCGTGTAAGATGTCAAATGCTGAACGTGAGGAAACTGCTCATTCAATATTTACTCAGAAGATTATACAACAATAACATCAACATTTACATATTAGACTAAAGACACATCACCATCATCATCATCAACAGCCTTTAGTAGTCCACTCTTGGACATAGGCCTCTCCTTAGAAAGGAGGTTTTGGCATAGAATAACACGCTGGCCAGAAGGCCAACCCTTAGGCCATAAGGTTTGTTTCAAGTTTTCCTTCTCTTTGCAGTGCTGTTGTCCTGCGTAGGTTGCTCCCTTAGTCGACTCTTACGACATCCACGGGATGAATAGAGGTGGCGACAATCTGTATTCTAAATCCGTCACCACACGGTCACCACTAAAGACACGGTCTTCGTAAAATCACACTCCGAACTCTTCGTGTTTCTAATCCATTAATTTAAATCAAATTAATCACTCAGTATAAAATGTTATTACTTTTTAATGATATCACACAGACATTTGACTATAAACTAGTTACCCTTATCACACATGTAGTTGTCCAAAATATCTATCACAGTGAGTGCTTATTACAGTGAATAGGCGCACATAACTCGTTAGGAGGTAGACAAATTTTGTTAAGTCGATTTATCAGAGTGCACTCTAAACAGACCAAACTGATGCTTGATGTGTTTTTAATAACTCTGCACTTCACCTAACTACCTGGTACTTATATTCTTGTACTTAATTTAAACAAAGTAAAACGGCTTGCATGTAATTATTTATTTTGTGTTATTTTTAAATTAAGTTTCCTTTACACGTTATTTGTGTAAATGTAATGGAAGTTATGTTTCGATTGCATTCAATTACCCTTTATGCCCTTCAGTTCAGTTTTGCATCCAAGTGTATTTTAAATTATCATATTATCCTATTTGTATAAAATCTCCCTCTAGTTTATTCTAGTCATCGATAATATCTTTAGCAGGAATCTAAATTGTTCATAATCTATATTTATTATTGAGATTCGTGTTTGAGGAAATAGCTGTTTAAAAAGAAATATCCACATTGGTAGTTCTTAACTTAAACTAGAAAAAAAACATTCATTAACCCTCTAGTGTCATGGCCCCACACTACCAGACTGCTGGCATGGCACAGCACATCGTGTGTTCATAAGAAAGGGGGTTGATTGACCGCTTCCTCCTCACAAACCGTCGCATTTTGATTTATGCCACCAACCCCTTTGTTTTCTGCCTTCCTAGTGCATTCATTACTTTCCGTTTTGTTTTTTCGGCGGTTTAATTCATGGTAATTTAATATCAACCCTCCATTTTATAGTGCTATTATTGAAATAGAATTATGTGACCATATTTGAATTAACTTTTTAAATAAACAACGATTTGAGCGACAGTTTGAAAGAATCAAAGGATCGAAGTACATTTATTCATGTTTCTGTATAACATTTTCGCTTTCCATTATTTTATTTTAAGTTAGGTCTCAGTTCCGTCCTTTTTAGTGAGCTATACCTACTAATATCAGTCTTATCAAAACTCTCCTACCAGTTTAATGGTTGTAGTATCGCTTTTAATAAACTATTTACCTAAACCTAGGTACATTTATTGGCAAATAGGAATTTTATAATAACAAAGAACAAATTTATTTTAATTGAATAGCAGTCACCCAGAATAAGAAAAGTGTGAGTTTAACCGTAAGATAACCATTAACCATCATCATCATCAACAGCCTTTAATAGTCCACCACTGGATATAGGCCCCTCCTTAGAAAGGAGATTTTGGCCTACTAAACCACCCGGGCCAGACGGGTTGGTATAGGGCTTGTGTCAAGTTTTCTTTCTTTTTTGCAGTGATATTGTCCTGCGTGGTTGATTGGGTCCACGGGATGAGTAGAGTGACTCCGTGTATTCTTAATCCGTCATAACACGGAGAGAGAGTCATGCTTCGTCACAAATGGGCAGGCTCGAACAGAGTGATACACACTTCATAGAAAACTGGTGATAAGCATACTTTCATCAAGTGAGGTTGTCGGAGCCAAAGCCTTCTGATTCTGGACCTCCTAATGCAAACCTGGCAGCAATGCAGTTGTGACCCTCGAGTTGCAGGTGACCATGGACGGCGGTAGTTACTTTCCACCAGGTGACCCGTCTACTCGTTCACCCCATTACCATAAAAAAATCTTTATTGAAACGCTTTAAGAACAAATTTATTTTATAAAGCTATCAAGAGCGAATGTGAGTCAGAATAAGTCAGTACTGAAGCTGGTTGCCTGTTCCAATACTTAGGTTCCATGCGAAAAAATAGGGGTGAAATTGAAGGTTCTTTGCGAGGGGGAAGACATGAAAGAAATTAAAAGTATACGTTTTTTAGTTACTTACTAATGAAAATTATTTTCGAGGACAATATAACATAATTTTCTAACAATGAAAATTCCCCTCTAATTGCTATTGTAGTTCAATTAATAGCAGTCCAGAGATGACCGGCCTCAACCAACGGGTTCCTTTCATCTTTATAAATATATATGTATAATAGCTTATGATTCAGAATTAGTAGATAAGGTTACCACAAAAGAAAATTGTAACTCTTAGAAATTAAAAATCACCATCGCTAACAAGTTTCAAAATCCATATTATAAAAGTTTCTTTAAATTTGTCCCTTGATTAAACTGTTTCACAAAAATGATAATGCGATGGTCATAATTTTCTATTTCTTGATTCTTTGGACACACAGTTAGAACCACTGAGATCAAATATGCTTTCTTTAGCGCCATACTATGGTCGACAGGCTTAAAAAGTCATACAAAATGTATGTAAGTGACTCTGTTTACTACATTCATTCATACTATGAGTCCTGCAAAAACCATAACCAACAAAGTTATTTAAGCTTTCCATCCTTCGCCAACGGTCGTAATTTTTTCATTATGTATTTGTATTATAAAAAACGTTAAACCTCCCACTATGTCTAAAACTTCGAACATCTGTATTTTGTTATTTTTTAGCTGTGCGTGTGCTTCACCCATTAAGACCACACAAAATCTATTTACCTCAAACACTATAAATGTTTATTAAAATCTCTCATAAGACAATAAATCATCTAACGGTTTGTATAGGGTTGTTCTCTCAGTGGGGTTTGCTTAAAAAATGGGCAAAATCATGACACCCCACTAAGCCAAGGGCCTCCTTGAGAACCATTATATTAAACTTTTAATAGTCATCGTTATCATCATGATAAATAAATAAAAACATCTGTCAACACATGCCATGATCTTCGTTATTCATTAATTATCGTCTATGCTTGTAGCAATGGACTTAACAGGGGACAGGAATTATTACGATCTATTCACTGCCACGTAGGCGCAGTAGGTAGCGTATGCGACTGCTGTGCTGAGGTCTGGGTTTCGATTCCCGGGTCGGACCAAATGTGTGTATGATCTGCAAATATTTGTTTCGGAGTTTGGATGTTTTCTAATATGTATGTATTTACAAAAAAAAAAGTAAATACATAAGTATTCTATCAGTCAATCTAGCTACTAGATGGCGTTGTGTGTCAGATGTCCTAAAAAAAAAGAGAACATTTCTTTTTCAAATGTAACATACGATGCTAATACCTAGAAATTTCACTTAGTTTATCTAAATGATTTGAATATATTATTTGTATGTAGTAGTCAAGTAACTGGCAACTTTGGTCAATCACTATTTAAATATCAAATTGGGTATATCGTTATGAGATAAATAATATACGCAATTTCAGTGCAACATTTTATGTAGGTAAGAAACACTATACAGCATAATTCGAGCATAGATCTGTCATAATTTATTCATAACCTACGCTTGGCCTAATCTATTTAGGATTTATCTTGCCCGATGTCGCAATCGCGAAGTCCAAAGATCTTGAAAAAGTAGGTACAGGCTTATACACATATTTAGTACGAAAGAACGGAAATTATCGTTCCACACGCCAAAATTTCATACCTTGATACTTGGCGCTCCACTACTGTGCGCTTTTCGAGACATTTTTTGTCCCGCACAACCAATCTGTGGCACGGGGTATCGTCTGCGGTATATCCGGACCGATACGACCTTCAAACCTTCAAGAAAAGAGCGTACTCCTTCCTAAAAGGCCGGCAACGCGTTTGTGTCTTCTGAGTTGCAGACGTTCATGGGCCGCGATGGTTACTTTTCATCAGGTGACCCGTCTGCTCGTCTGCCTCATCTTAGAGGGTCTCGTCTTAGAGGGGTCTAACATAGAAAAATAATAATAATAATACAGACTTTCCTTCTTACTTTCATATTTATATTATTTTGTAAAGATAAATCAATGTTAGGCTAACCAAGTGAATCGATCTAAAAATGAATTACACATATTCTTTGCGAACCCAATACTTCACATACCATGAAAGCAATTTTGATTAAGTGTTAAAATCAAAACTTTGCACAAAATAAGACAACTAAAATTTTTTGGTGTAGCATGCCGAGTTTAGTCAAAAACTTTAACATTCAGCTCTTGCGTGTAAGCAATTAGGAACGCAACATTACTAAGAAGTGGCGTAATAAAAAGTAGTGAAGCAAAAGAGGTTGAATTTAAAAACAATAGGCACGATTCGCCGGGGCAACAGCCTGCGAGCCTCCTTTTAAGGCGTTAATCGTCGCCTCGCGACGCGATTCCGCGAACCAGACGTATCACTCGGGCGATCTTGGGAGGCCGAGGACATGCCAAAACACTTTAAATTAATTATATTCATGTAGGTGCTTATATATCTGTGTAGAGGCTTGACAGAGTGAGATATCCATAGATAGAAAATTACTTGCTCTGACTGATTCATCAACGCAGAGCCAGTAATTAGTGCTGTAAACACCCACTAAGCATGGATTTTTCGAAATTTTACCCATGAAGTGGTAAGAGATGAACGGTTGGATGAATGTTCGTCATTTTCAAAGTTAAAAACACGAATTATGAAACAATCAGCCAGCGGAAGCCGCGTTAACAATATTCTACCACATTCATATAATGCCTTCTAGTCCCAAACCAAACAGATCTTCTATTATGGGTAGACAACTGATATAAATACATATCGTACATAGGATCAAGACCAAATCAAACATTAAATGTTAATGCACACAAATCTTTAATCGGTAATCGAACTTTTGGCGTAACAGTGCGTTACACAAATCACTATCCCAATAAGGACAGGCTGTTAGCGTTAATGGAGTTTTTAAGCAGTGCTCGATGAATAGCTGATGATGATATAGGATTTTGAAATACGTCTCTAGAATCGATGCAAATCAAACGATATTTTTTTTAGTTTTAATTTAAACATCTTATTCTATAATGTTTACTCTTGTTGTGTATACCTATAATTAATGTGTACTTTGTAATTGGCGTATTGTTCGACTATTAATATGTAAACTATACAATGGTCAGTTGCGAATAACCTAAGTATTAAATAAATAAATAACTATCTAATCTGTCTCGTATAAAATCTCAAGTCCCAGATATCATAAATAACACTAAACAAACATACCTAGAAAGACTTGCTAATTATATACACAACAACTATACGTAACCAGTCATCAAAACAGTAATACTTTTTACGGTGATTGTATAATTATCACGCTACTTTAACAGTATACCTACTCGTATATCGATGCGGAAAGTATATCGAGAATCGTTTAAAGTCAAATCGATTCAAAATACAAAATACCGCTGCGATCGAATCCATTGCGTTGTAGGGGACCGGCACAGCGTGACGTCTGCCTACACGCATGTTTTCAACCCCATACAAACATGATTAGGTAATTACAAACGGATTAGCTTGGTATCACGTTCATTTTATGCTTAATGCTCACTTATTTGGTAAATACTTTTTAAATATTTTTCAAATATACGTGAGAATTGAAGACTATGTAGGTTTATTATATTTACGCTTTTGTCATCATGATTCCTAAATGTTGTAAGTTTAACAGTCACCTCGCCGCTGCCTATTGAGTGTTGTGGGTTCAATTGTTTTGAGTCTGGGTGTTCTTTGTGTCCGTTTCATGTATGTCTTTTAGTCCCCCGGAACTCAGGAAATAGTCCTAGTGAGAAACTTGTCTATTTAAGAGAGACAAAACAGATAGAAATATTCATATTCAAATTATTTAAAATAGAGAAAAAAAATAGAGAAATATTTAATTATTCATTTATGTTATTGCATTCGATTACATATGTTCTATTATGAAAAATTGCACTTTTCCCTTTTATATAAGTAGTCCATATAATAATTCATTCATTCCATTTATATAAGTAGTGTATATTTGTAGGCCAGACCCTCTGCGCACTATAGTTCTGAAGCCAAAAGAACCTGGTGGGATTCGGGATTACTTCTGAAAATCATTTTTTTCTACAAAAATCTAAGGCTTAAAGCTGTTCGTCGCTTTGTCGCTTGTCGTCGCTTGTCGTCTAACAAAAGAAGAATACTAGAAATGAACTAAACAGGAATATAGAAGTAACTGTATCGAGAAAGCGACTAAGACAACTAATATTGCCTCATAATCAACAGCCTTTAATATTCTTCTGCTGTACATAAGCCTCTCCTTAGAAAGGAGGTTTCGGCCTACTATATCACGCTGGCCAGACGGGTTGGTATAAGGTTTGTGTCAAGTTTTAATTCTCTCTGCAGTGCTATTGTTCTGCGTATTTTTTTCCTTGGTCGGCTCTTGCGACACCCACGGGATGCATAGGGGTGGTGATATTCTATTCTTAATCCGTCACCACGCAGACCAATCCGTCACCATACGGACCCTACTTACGATACCTAGATATCACCTACTTTCTTTAATCAATCAGAAATAATTCGATAAATATCTACACAAAAATCTTTTGACAACTGAAGGAAACAAGACTAAAAACAAAACTTATATTTTATGTAACAGGATATCTTACTTCATTAATAATATAGTAGATAAAAAAAAATTGTGTGAAATACCTATTCATTAGATGTTTTCACAAGATAAATCGAATCGAATTCGCATTCTAAATTCTACAAGCAACATGGCGCCTGTTTCGCTAATCTTGTTCCCACGGCCCGCTAACAAGTAACAAGTTTCTGTCGAACAATGCCTTCACGCGTGTCTGCTCTCCTAGTACCAGCAATAGCAACAGCAAATATATGTGATAGGGCGTCACGAGGAGTCGAGCACGTTTCGAATTCCGTTCGATGAATTCTCGATGTGCTTTGATTGGATGGTATGTGAGAGATTTAATCACGTGTTTCCACTTCAAGTATGTGTTCAACGTGTACCTACAGTTGGCCAAGAATTGTCTTTGTTACTTGTTGGTTTTGTTTGAAGTCGGTTCAACTTTTTTTACGTTGTGGGTGCGAAATGTAAACTCACTCCTTATGCAAGCTTCACTAAGAATAATATTAATGTGTAACCCACAATGCTGGAATACCAGCTTTTAATCGCACCATATCCTGCATAAAGAAACGAGTAAACGGTATTTGATGGGCATGTTGGACCAGTGGTTAGTGAGCCTGACTGCTAAGCCACAGGTCGTCGGTTTGTACCCACAGGACAAATAACTGTTTGACGAGCACGGCTATTTGTTAAGAATAAAATATATAAGTAGAAACAGCAGTCTGGTTACCATTGTACAGACTCCTCTTATGGGATTAGAAAACACTTCCTAGTGTGAAATCTGTGAAAAATGTTTACACTTTTATTGTTATTATTGGTATTAGTATGGTTATTATCGGTATATTTTGTACTATTCGGTGACTTAAGAATATCGTAAGTTTGTTTATATGATTTCCTTTACAAATCTCAACCTTTTGGAAATGGCTGGTAATACTCGTAGATGCACACACACCACTCGTATCTACTATCCATTTTTTTTAATTATTTTATATTTGAGAAAGTAACTTGTTGGTGCCGTGACTCTGTGTTTAATAAAATTTATTCTTTTTTAATGTTTGTTTATGCCATGTCCCAGGTAGTAAAAAGAGAATTGACCAATTATATCTCAAGCTACCGAAGTTATTTTAGTTCACCCATAATGTTGAACTAATAAATAACATAAAATATTGCCATATCTCCAATACAGGAACTCATCAATCCAACCATCGGTCAGTCTGTGTGCTCCACACTCTTTGAATATTAAAATATAAACGTTCACCTCTGAACCCGAGACCGAGCGGTGCTTTAATTCATTTATGAGTTATGGACGCAGGTGATTTTGTTTGTTTGTTTTCACTTAATGTTGTAAGCTACCTATAGCATAGTTTGAATATTTCAATAGACAACGTATCATCAAAAACTAACAAACCTATTCCTATATTTGGCCCACCTTAAATAGTTGGCAAAAGCAATTGGCAGTGCATATCACACTTCAAAAATATACATAAGAATCATTTGTCCATCACCACACGTGACGGATTCAGAATACGGGGTGTGACCACTAATATTTGGTTGGTGTCGTAAGAGACGACTAAGGGAGCAAACTACGCAGGACAACAACACTGCAAAGAGAAGGAAAATTTGAAACATTAATGAAATGAATGAATGAAAACCATTGGGTTTGTTTCAAATTTTCCTTCTCCACCACTACGCTGGCCAGACGGGTTGGCATAGACCAATCCGTCTAGCCAGCGTGGTATAGTGACCAAAACCTTTCTAAGAAGAGGTCTATATCCAGCAGTGGACTATGATACACTGTTGATGGATCATTTGAAAATCGGATCACTGCCTGTAATAATTTTCCACGGAAGTCATGACAATAACAACACACATGCTTGCAAATTCACACATGTGTCAAATATGATCCTATAACCAGGCGAGAGCTAAGGTTATCATATCACCAATTGACCCGCCCATCTTAGTCTGCGTCTTTCAAAAGGAGTAAATTTTGCCCGTTTTTTGTAACATTGTTCATTGATGCTTGCTTTAAGCCTAAAGCCTTCCTTGATTAATAGGCTATCTAACACTAATTTTCAAAATGAACCAGTAGTTCCTGAGATTACCGCATTCAACCAAACATACGAACTCTTCAGCTTTATGATTTTAGCGTGGAAATAAAAACATTTTTTGGCACGTAGAGCCAAATGACTAGACAGGTCACCTCAGAGACACATGGAAATTTAAATTCACAAATGCCTTTGTCTCTTATTTATAATGCGGTGTTTTACTAGAAAATAATATATTTATGACTGAGGAACCTGCAATAAAAAAAAATTGATTATTATTACTGTTAATAAATAAAATGATCTTGATTTGAAATTTGTACTGCATCATTTTAATACATTAATTTATTTTAATTTGTAATATGCACATTCGGCGTATTGCTGCGGCACTTGCACTGGCGACGTGCTCACCGCGGGCGCTTGTAATTGCCGCCCAGTGTTTGTTTTGTTAACCCTCTTAACTCTTCACGATCAGATCTTCTCTCTTATTCATACATCCTGTAGTATAGTCCGTCGCTCTCGCACGCACCGCAGTTGAGCTACTTAAAGTTTATTTATCACAGCTAACTCTTTGATGACCTTTTTGAACGAACAGCCTAACTGTCCTGTGGTATTAAACGATTTTGAGTTTTAAAAATTACGCCCTAAAGTATTCTTTCGCTTTATACGAAATCGGACATCGTTCGTTAAAAGATATAAGAGAATGCTCAGAGCACATCGAAATCATCAGATTAATAGTTGCTATTCAGTTTATATATTGTGTAAGCGATTATTGATTGTAATTATCATGGTGCCTTAAGTTAAATACACCACGATCACGCAATCTCAAACAAACTATCGATTTATCGATTTGTTTTTTTATGGCTAACTGAAAATCAATTGATTATGGAAAACACTTTAAAGTATGAATATTGCAATACAAGCAATATTTATCACTGATTTCTGCACATATTTCTTATGATTTTTACATATCTTCTCCAACTCTTCTAAATTAAATCCCACATGAATATTATGCTTTTTAAGAATATTTCGTCATAAAAATTAAGAACTCAAATCTGATAGCATGAGTTAGCCGAATTTAAATTTTAACCTTATTTGATCATTAGATTGATAATATCATATTGTGATTTGAACTAACCTAGTTGATAAAGAAATTACTTACAGCGTACTTTTAACGCTATTCTAGTGCCTAGCAATAAAAGTCATAAAAGATTAAATTGAATCACCACATAAAATTATTATTTTTATAAAATTTCTGTTTTTTTTCAGTTTTACTATACTGGTAAATAATAAATTTATTTTGTAAATACTAAGTGTATTTTGAATAAAATACATCTTCCTTATCTCAAAATGAATATTAGACATTTTAACTGGAAAGACTTAAAAGTTAAAAGTTGGAGTTAAGTTCAATAAAAAACAATTCTACAGGTTTATACACTGTACGAGTACAAGTTCCTGTTAGTATTGAATTTTCTTTGTATCAAAGTTATTTTCGAAGAATGTATTGTGTCGTTATCGCTTTATTCGTCGCAGCAAGACGGCACGTTCACCGCATGACGTGGAATTAAATTTTCTGGACATGCCATTATGATATAAGTTTAATTGCTTTAATTTGTGATTGAATTCGTGTTATTATTTATTTACATAAAGTTATATAAAATATCTGTGTGTGAATTGTAGTAATGTTTTTTAACCGACTACAAAAAGAAGTAAGTTCTCATTCGGTGGTATTTTTTTTATGTTTGTTAACTCAGTACTCCGTAATTTATGAAAATCTGTTTTGCTTGGGAGAGTGTAATTCCTGTTCAGTCTCATTTTCGATTCGAGCACTTCCACCACGATACGTGTGTGATAAGCACAACCTTTTGTTCTGTGTCTGGGTGTAATTTATCTAAAATTTTGAGGTGTTTGCGGTGGGGTGGCGTGTCGGAATCAAACCGACTAAAAACACACGGTGTGCCACTCTGTGCCTGTAATAGCAGAGATACGGAAACTGCTATTATTAATACATCCAGAGTACTCTAGTTATCATAGTACAGTAGTACATACTCTGCCTAGTTTGAGATCAGATTGCCGCGTGTGAAATGTGTGAGGTTATTATTATTCATTATATATTTCATTAAATATACATATAAATTACATTTTTAAAGATATTTGTGTCCAAAAAAATACATTTAAAAATAGTTTCCCATCGGTATCGGGCACAGGGACCAAGATATCGGTGGTTAGGACTCCAGAGACATAAACCTCCTAATAATACGTGCCGTATCGAGAACGACTGTTTTCTGCAGGAGGCCCTTAATCCAACTGCCTGTCACACACAACACTGTCAGTCAATGATCTAATAAAAGTTAATAATACAATTAATTACAACGTTTTTTTTTAATTTATATAATAAATATGGCATAACAAAAAATTAAATAAACTGTTATTTAACGATGTACTATTATTTGCTTAACAATAACATATATAATAAATATCAATTAATAAATAAAATGATAATTATCATTCAGTGATTATTTAAAAGGTTTTTCTTATTTAAAAGTTTCCAAACCGTTCATTAAATTTAAGTATCATATTAACAGAGGCTTAATTAGTAAATTATACACAACACACAATTAGATTATCATAATAATACGTTTTAGTATAAACAATAATAACCTGGTTACTTTGAATTTATTGTAGATTTACTGGGTTTTTTTTGTCCAGCAACTAACACTGTTTTCAAGGCTTAAAAATAGTTTTGATTTTAAACATATGTAATACTAGCATTTGCCTGTGGCTTCGCCCGCGTGTTTGTCCATTATCGCGATAAAAAGTAACCAATGTTACTGATAATGTAGCTTTCTATTGGTGAAATATTTTTTTAAATCGGTTTAGTGGTTTACGCCTGAAAGTCTAACAAACAAACTTACTTTCACATTGACATTTTAAGTATGGAAATATGGAAGTATGTATGTATGCATAACTTGGTGGGGTGGCGCTGCTAAGACCATTTGACGCCCGCTTGAACGTGCTCAAAGAGCAATACTAAAAGTAACCACTTTTATCCTACTAATCAACTCTATCTGGAATGCAAAGTATTAACAGTTCGACAGTTATTTATATTGCACATCATACTAAAACAACACGCAGGACTACCATTTAATGCTATGTTTTTAGACAAGAGAAGGAACGACTTTCTAAGTGTCACAACGCATACGTACGTTTACAAATTTAACTTTTCTTAGCACCGTATCTGTATAATAAGAGAAATAAAGTATTGAAAATATATGCCGTATCGTACAAAGTGTGATACTCATAGGGGAATATTTAGGTAAGCTTAATTATGCAGACACAGAAAACATCTTAGCTATTTTAAAATGATATAACTTTAACTACAATTAAGTTATTAAACAATAAGTAATATATATTTGTGTATACAAACCAGTCTCAATTATTTGCATTATTAATCTATTAGAACTTTAAAATAATTACGTTTTGTAACTAACATAGTCAAGCGACTGCCTGAAACACATGTCTCACACCAAGCTCAGGCCGATTGCAAAAGAATTTGTAATATTTTGATTTTACTTCTTTCTATTCAATCATGCACGTTTTAGAATAGTCATATACTAGTTTTATGTTAGCTTTAGTATATGTAAATGTGTAATGTTTTGACCTTTTCGAAAGTGAGATTAAAGTATAGGGTCTACCAATAGGGATGACCTGGTTTTGAAAGCTCATAGCGGCCATGTTTGATGATGGATCTTTGACGTCTCTTGACATTTGTGTTCAGTAAGGTTTGCCATTTTATCATGTCACGTCACTTTAACACAACGCTTGGAAATTGTCCAAAACTTCTTTGAAAGTGACGAAGGAAACCCTGTTACTGTGAATGGCGAGCGCTATAACTCGATGTTAACCGAATATTTCTTTCCGGAATTTGATGATATTGATGCAGACGACCTTTATTTGCAAGATGGTGTACCACCTCACATTACTCGAAAGTTTGGTGAGTCGTTAATTTCGAGAAATGGACCGATCAGTTGGCCACCAAGATCGTGTGATTTAACACCTTTAGACTATTTTCTTTGGGGTTACGTTAAATCTAAAGTGTACAACAATAATCCAGCTACAATTCGTGACCTAAAAACCAACATTCGACGAGCCATAGCCGACATACCGGCCGAAATGGTGCACCGCGTCATCGAAAATTGGCGTGAGCGGGTGACCGTCTGCAAAAAGAGCCGCGGCGGTCATTTGGCCGATTTATTATTTAAAACATAAATGGCATAAAATTATCTATCAAATAAATCAATTGGATGCATTTTTCATCAAAAATTGTGTGTTTTATGCAATTTTTAAACCAGAACGTTCTTATTGGTAGACCCCATATAAATAATAACATCATCATCATCATCATCAGCCTATCGAAGTCCACTGCTAGAAATAGGCCTCTCCCATTGCACGCCACTTAGATCGATTTTGAGCTTCTCGCATCTAGCTCAGCCAGTCAACTTGCGCAAATCGTCACTCCACCTGGGCCTCAATTCTGCTATTTTATGTTTACGAGAAGCCAGTGTCATACCACTGACACGCTATTGAGATGCCATCGAGTAGCCATTGGCATCGGTATAAATATCGGTAGTTGAAAATATGCTACGTTTTTTGAGGAAATGATTTATTTGTTTATATTATAATAAATTATTAGAAGAAATAAATATTAGAAGAAAACCACGGTGGGGTAACGGCCCGAGGGGGGTTCCACAATAAAAAAAAAGCGCTGTAACGTAGAGAATAGCACTGCTCCTGACCTGACCTGGTTCTGGTTGTTGCCCCCCCCCCCCCCCCCCCCCGTCCATTCAATATAAAACAATAAAATGCGAAATAAGGCTTATAAAATATTATATTGTAAAAATTATTGAAAATTAAAATATTCATGGCAAGCAATATATATGTATATAAATTCATTTATAAGTGCTATAATACTCGTAATCAAAATAAACTAATTTAAACATTTTATTTTAAATTTAAATGTCTTAATTTGTTTATAGTCAGGTGTCTTAAGTGGTATTAAAATAATTTTATTATTATAAATTAATACTAATTATTACACTTCCAATTTGTTTTTCGATTAGTAATGGTGGGACGGGGGGGGGAAAAGTTCTTGATGAATTTGGTAAAAGTTGTACTCTATAGGTACGGAACTATTTCTCCTTACACAATTAATTCAACCACAAACAATAGAACTTTCAACGCACTTCCAAGGTAACCATCTCTGGATTTCTTTTCTATAAATACACTATATTTGTGGTCAAAAGCCTCTTCCAGCTGCGACACATCTGTACTAAATCTGAGCAGTAAATTTGCAGTGTGTCGCGGCGCGGGCGCAGTAAAAAGGGTTGAGGGCCGCGCAGGTGACGCACCCACGGACGACCTTATAAGGCGACCTCCAAATGAGGAGCAACCTCGCTTTTATTTAGTTTAATAACAGGCGGGCTGGTGGGTAAATTGGTGTGTGCTGGCTTAGTTTACTATGTCAGGGAAACTACGCTACGATTAACCATCCAATTGTAGTTAAGTTAAAACTGTACCGGTTCAAAATATCCTTTGATAAAATGTTTTAATCTTACTGTTATTATGTATTAGAAAGTTTAGATGCATATTTTATACTTAATCCAGCGAAACTGCTACACGGACCTGAATGACATTTGTGCACAAAGGTAGATTAAAATTTAGATAACTACTTTTTATCCCCAAAATCGATGTAAACGCACGCAAAGTCACTAAATAGTACTAGTATTTTTATAAATGTTATAAAGTATAAAGGAAAAATAAACAGATTAACGCTTCCGTTCATCATACAACAAGCCAAATGCTTCTTTGCCTCTTTAGCTAATTAATAAGTATATGAAAACGAAGACAACTTTTAAAAATTTTCTAGATTTAAACTGGTTACAAATGCAGCACATAATATCATTTGTGCGTAGCCAATCTCAAAACCCCTCCTATAGAGTTCTGATGGACCTACTGTCTTCTACACATTGCGATGACGAAGGTTGCTGTGACAACCGCCACACAATGATTCACAAGCCATTGTCCAGACTAAACTTAGCTTATTTATATTGATGATTTTTTTCTTCTCAACTGTGAGAAAGCAACAAAGATATTGTTTTTTTTTATCTCTATGTGTATTTTCTGTCTATGGTCTTTGACATGATCGGTTGCACTAGTTTTTATTTTGCATTCGCTTAGTCCTTGTAGGACTAGGACTAGGACTATACGAATCTCTAAATTCGATTATAAAATCTAAACTACCTAGTTCGCATAGATTAACTTCCTTGGTGGTGCAGTAATAGCGTATGCAACTGCTGTGCTGAGGGCTCGGGTTCGATTCCCGGGTCGGACCAAATGTTTTTGATCTGCAAATATTTGTTTCGGAGTTTGGGTGTTTCCTATGTATAATATGTATGTATTTACAAAAATGGCGTTGTATGTATTATTAAACCAGCTGGTACCCGAGACTTCGTTCGCGTGGAATTTGAAAAGCGCTGCCTCAGGGGGTTCGATTCCCGGACCGTACAAAATAGCCTAAGTTACTACTTATATAGACAGCTACCTGGTAGTAAAATATTATCAAAATCGGTCCAGCCGTTTATAAAATCCCCCTAACAAATAGAAAGACAGGCAAAAAATAATTAAACTGGTTTTTAGGCATAGATATCGTGCAAATAGCCGTGTGAGCATGAAAAACACCTATGTTTTTGACATTACAAACAGACACTTTAATTTAATTTATTTGTACAGATATAGATTAATGAGTAGATTTTTTCAGCTATGGACTTTACAGACCAATAGATAGACAAGGTCCACCTGCTACTAAGGAGTTAACGGTAGTTAGTATCAGCAAACCTTACGATAAGAAGAACAGATATAGAACAGAATATTAGTAGAACAGGTATATTTGCTTGACATTATTCTTAAGAATTGATTGCATAGGTAAGCGACTTCTATTCTATCTGAGGATATCCCTGCAAGTACGATTTTATATTTCATGCATTTAATGTCTGACTGACTGCACGGATGGCGTAGTGGTTTAAGCGTTCGCCACGCCACTTCCTACTACGCCGAGTGTTGTGGGTTCAAACCCCACGTGGGCCGACACTTTGTGTGATCCACAAATTGTTGTTCTGAGTCTGGGTGTTCTTTGTGTCCGTTTCATGTATCTTTGTAAAGTCCCCCGCGACACAGGATATATTCCTAATGCGGGAGTTGTCTTTTTAAAAAGATAGAAAGAAAGAATATCAAGAGATTCTACCAGGAAATTGGGGCTAAATTTTATTTTTGAAGTCCAGTTTTCTATCACTGTGTTCAGAAATATGAAATAACATCTGCAAATATAAGCCTGTCTGGTTGTATCGACGCCGCTATGTGTGCAAGAAACAACGTGTCTTTGGAATTTAATATATCTGTGACAAAAACGTTCCGGTATCGTGTCGCTGAAGTGCATCGACAATCACTGCGACACATGTCTTCATGTATTATTGATCAGGCGAGCCTTCCATCCACCAAACATTGGTATTTACAGGCGGTTTTTATCATTTAATGTTATTAAAGAATACACGGACACAACAGTTTTTAGTCCGCAGTCCGTTCTTGAAGCTAGTTTGATCGCTTTCTCTATGTGTGTTTATTGTTAGAATTTATATTGTTTCTAGTAAAGTGTGTAAATACTTAATTTTATAATCCTAAAATACATATGTAGCCAGGAAAATAATTTAAATGCTCGTTCGAAGCTGTTTCTGCATTTAGAATTACAGACGGTTTATTACGTGTTAAGATAAGACTAGCTTTTACCCGCGACTTCGTTTGCGTGGAATTTGAAAAGCGCTGCCTTAGTGGGTTCGATGCCCGGACCGGGTAAAATTTAAAAGGGTTTTTCTGAGAGGAAAAATAGCTTAAGTGATTCCTTATGTAGACAGCTACGTGGTAGTAAAATATTATCGAAATCGGTCCAGCCGTTTAGAAGATTACCCGGAACAAACAGGCAGTAAAAAAAATTGTTTTTTTAGGCATAAGTATCATGCAAATAACCGTGTATAAATTTGACATTACAAACAGACACTTCAATTTTATTTATTTGTATAAATTGGCTAGGTATAGCTCAACTAGCCAATCTTATCTACCTGGCTTCTTTTAGAATCACAGTTGTGTCCTGGGGCGTCTACAGCCTTCAAGGAAGGACTCTTTGTGTGGCCTTTCACTTCCAAACCAGGATAGCGTGATAATAGGAGCTGGTTCTTGTTCAAGAGGCAGCGGTTGTAAACGCTTCACGTTGTCATTTGATGTCATGCTGAGTTTCTCGGTTTGTGCTTTATACATACAGTTCTATTAAAAGTCCGTGGGATAGCCATGCTTCGGCACGAATGGGCCGGCTCAACCGGAGTGATACCACGGCCTCACAGAAAACTGATCAATTCTTTCGTTGCCTTTCATTGAGTGATTGAGTTTACCGGAGCCCAAATACACGGCATTGCAACGGCAACAAGGGCGGGAACGCACTTGTGACTTTTAAGTTGAACGTGTCCATGGGCAGCGGTAGTTGCTTACAATCAAGTGAACCGTCTGCTCGTCTGCCCCCTTATACCATAAAAAAAAGTTTGATAATTCATCTCTTATTTCGGCACCAAACTTCATGCCGCCTATGGACCTAAAATGTGCAAAAGAAACAAAATTTCTTCATCATTGTTAGTCTGTAGAAGTCGAAGGCATGCGCAGAACGTGAGCTGGCGAGACGGCTTCAAAGACAACGACGCGCGAATGAAGTGATTATAACCACCTTGTTTTGTCCCGCACCAGCGTGATGGGTAAAAAGTACTGAATTAATTTAAGTTTAACTTGTAAATTTAAATCGTAAATTGGTAACATCGAGACGGGACATGAACATCCGGATTGTTGTTATAGCCAATTCGGACAAACCTTACGAAAACGTTAATGTTTAAATTAACGAAGAATGGGATACGAATGATAGCGTAAATGTCCCAATTAACAACGAATTTGAGTGTGTTTTAAACCAATGAATTACTTACCTGACCATTGTAGATTTCCTTTAAACCGTTGCTTATTTATCCGCAATTTAAAATGCACAATCTTTGGTTGCCATAATATGCTCAGCGAGTAAATGAAACCATAACTATTTAAAAAGGTACGAGTTGTATTTTAAAAATAAATTATTTATATTTTTTTATTTTCATTTAGAATTAATGTTTCGAGAACAAAGAGACATTTTGATTATTTCTCATAATGCAATTAAAAAATCGTTTTACAATCAATTAACCTGTTTTCACTTAACTTTTTTTAAGTACAGGTAATGGTATATAGTTTCAATTGAGACTTGATCAAAACTGTCATCTATAATTTTCAAGGAAAACTTTTAACAAACTTTGTAGCAACAAGGTCTATGTCCAGCAGTGGACTATCAAAGGCTGTCGATGATTAGCATTGCAGAAAGTGCATTTCATTTTATTTTCAACTAGCTGACCCGCGCAACTTCGTCTGCGTCTCTCAATAGTAATAAATTTTCTCCGTTTTTTAAACATTCTTCATTGGTGCTCCGCTCCTATTGGTCTTAGCGTGATGATATATAGCCTATAGCCTTCCTCGATAAATGGGCTATCTAACACTGAAAGAATTTTTTAAATCGGACCAGTAGTTCCTGAGATTAGCGCGTTCAAACAAACAAACAAATGAACAAACAAACAAACAAACTCTTCAGTTTTATAATATTAGTATAGATTAACTATTTGTGTTATCGACATTAAGTTCAAGTCCGTATATGCTACGGTGATAATTTGCTTTGCTCTCTAATGATAGCAATATCTCAGTTTACTGTATATGTACTTTTTAAGAATGATATTTATCATCACAAGCATATGACTCGCCTGATCATTTGCTCCATTATACCATAAATAATGACCCGTGTGTTGGAAATCGCTCACTGTAAATATTAAAAGATACTTTTGAAAATACTTTTGAAAACTACTTTTTTTTCATAATTTTCAAAATATTTATATCTTCATTATCATATCCAGTTGATGACCTGTCCTAGCTGCCTCTTCAATCACGAGACAGCTACAACCCGGTCTTTTCGAGTTGCTTGCAGTATTCCACACACTATCTGCCCCGTTTTCCTAAACCCAACTTGCCTAGCTCCTTTGCAAATAAAATTGGGGAAATAGGAGGCAAATTATAATGATTAACAATAACAACACAACACAAAGCACGTTTCACCGAAACCCTAATATTTATTTGCCGTGTAAGAGGTACGAACCGTGTAAGATTTTCCGCTCACTGACTCCAAAACTTCTGAACTTCATTTAGTAAAACTAAAGTGGGTAACTTGTGGTCGGCGCGCGGCAGTAACTTGCAGAGTTTGTTCTCGACGCTCTCGTAAAATAAATCGTGTGTCCACGATCGAGATAGCATCTATATCACAGGTCTATGGTAAAAATGCAATGTTTTAATTCCGTTGGTCGCCGTCGCCAGGAAACCCTCCGATGCGGCCGCCAGATAAACGGCTTGAGAATATTTTACTTTATTTTTCGTCGAAGAATCTTTTTAAGTTAGTTCGAAGTTATGTGCGCCGGCGCGGTAGTAAAATTTCATTGGCTATCCGAGAATGCAGAGATGGTGAAGATTCGAGGGTAACGGTCGAAATAAAGCCACTGTGCTTTTTATTGTACTTTTAATTAACGTTCAAATTGTAGAATAAATTATAGCTTAAAGATATTATCATTGGTCAGTAGAGTTACGAGCTTTTCGAACAAATCATTTTTATAGACTTTGTAATTTGTTTACATGCTTGGATTATTTTATAGTGTAATAAAGATATCTTCAGGTCTAAGCACTTGGTAAAATTGTATTACATAATGTCCATAGGCTCCCGTCTGTAGCTCCGTTGGTGTTGCATTGCATAGACCAAAATAAAATCTTGTTAAGTTTATGACTTTAACGTTATATTAATAACAAGAAATCATTAAATGAAACAAAAAATCCGACTGCGTTAAAAATACAAATTAGTAAACAATTTCAATTTTTGTTTTTATATTAATCTTTTTGAAACTTTCACGTCAACAAATCGGTTTATAATAAAAATAATCGCGAAATATTTTACTGTGTAAAATCGCAAAATGGTTTTTTTTATGTTAGAGGGTGCAGACGAGCAGACACCTCAAGGTGCAGACGGGTCACCTGATGGAAAGTGACTATCGCCGCCCATGAACGTCTGCAACTCAGGGGTCACAAACGCGTTGGAGCCTTCAATGTATTTAGGAGTAATTTTTGCTAACAAGACGAATCTAGCGTATTATATTTTAAATCGCATTATTCCTATATTAGTTGCGAAGGGTATATTAGAGTTTAAATAATAAGAAGTCAAGATCTTTGTCTTGGCGTGCACGGATCTAATCCAAATGCCTTTTCCATTGATCTTTTGCACCTAATTTTGATGTAGACGATATGAAACTCAAACTCAAAATATCTTTATTTTATAATTTTTTCATTGTTTGAAATCGTCTTAGACTCTAAATTCTGGTACAAGGATTCCCAAAGTGGTCCCAGGACATTAACGAAACGACGAGGTCGACGAGGTCGTGTAAAATCGACCCTTATTGATTAACACAAGTTCTCATTTGAAACTCTCAAGATACTGTATTAGTTGTTACGTGTAACAACTTGTTACAAGAATAACTAATATTTTAGTAGGAAGTATCATTGTTGTACTTTTAAAAACTCAACAAGTCGATAAGCGTGCAGTAATCTGAGGTATCAGTTCATTTTAGAAAAGGAGTTTCTTGCCCAGTCTTGCCCAGTTTGATAATCCCTGGTCTATTAGATCAACACACACAATATCAACAATTTGTTATGTCAACTTTTTAGAAAAATGAAGTTCTTTCCAAATCCATTATATAATTGTGCCGATCTACAACCGCCCCTTTCCAAGGGGTTGAGTCTTATAAGAAGAAAGGGTAAACAAACTCACGGCCAAGAAAATTCACCAGTTCATGTCATGGTCCATGTGTTCCTGAACTAGGCCTTATGCGTTAACCATCAATATGTTCTACCTCCTGTTATCAACATACAAGATAAAGCCATTTTATTACTTTCATTAAAATCTTAAAAAAGCTTTAAAAAGAAAATCACGTATCTGTTAACTGGGCTTTAAGCTCAGCTTATCTCCTGTCCGTTGGGTTTTATTAACTATATCAACTATATAACGCATAATTACAATGTTACCAAGAATCATTACAACACCACTAAGCATGCAGTGTCCTTTAAATGTCATCATGTTATCATCATCTTCAGTTGTATGGTTAACATGCAAGGGATTTATTTTTAATAATTCATGTCTTAGAGAAATTTCAGTTTGTCATGAAAACTGCTAGATAAAAATGCCCACAGATAATTTGTAAATAATATTTCGGATATTTCGGACAATATTTCGGACATCTGACACACAACGCCATCTAGTTTTAAACTAAGCAAAAGCTTGTACTTAGAAAGGTAGGTTGACTGATAGAATACTTATATACTTTTTTTTGTCAATACATACATAATATACATAGAAAACACCCAAACTTCGAACAAATCTTTGCAGATCATACAAAAATTTGGTCCAACCCTGGAATCGGACCCGAGACCTGAGCACAGCAGTCGCATACGCTACCGCTGCACCACTGAGGCAGTCCAATTGATGATGATGAATAATAAAATTGTACCCAGTTACACAAACAGATTTCCCTCCCCGCATATTCTGTGGCTGTGTGCTGCGGAGCCTCCTTCAGAGGATATATAGATGCTATTTGCATGCATCAGTTTTTTGCACTGAGTTCATATTTGTTTCACAGATTTGTTTTTTTTATGGAAGACGGGGCAAAGGAGTGGACGGGTCACCTAATGGAAAGCGACTACAGCCGCCCATGAATGCCTGCAATCAGGAAGGAGTAAGCTCTTTTCTTGAAGATTTGAAGGTCGTATCGGTCCGGAAATAGCGCAGACGATAACTTGTTCCACATAATTGGTTGTGCGACGTTGAGTGCAAAAGGTATCTTGAAAAGCGCACAGTGGTGAAGTGAATGCAGAGTGAAACTACATCTCTTCCAAAGCCAAGGGTTCGAGCCGTCGGAGATATTTAGGCTATTAACGATGGTCATTGTTAAAAAGGAGAGAATCTGACTGCCTGAAAAAATAAAGTGCAAATTTAGTCTCAAGTCTTTTTTTTTGTTTCAATTTTCAAATTATTGTCATTTTTCTAATTAAAAAAAATCGTTTGTGGGTATTAGGTATACCTATTTAGTCTGTGTATTTTTTTGCTACGACGAATAGTGATCTGTCTTGTCATCTGTGATACACTCGACAGCAATAAATCTGGGTCACATAAAGATATGTACCTTACACGATCAACCAACCAACCTCACGGCTTTTCTGTTGCTAAGTGGTTACATAGATTGAAATTAATTAATTGGTAGGTTTCAGCATGGTTTTTTACTAGTATATGTCTAAATGATTAAGTATAAAATTGCTCCAAAATATTCAGAACACAGGCCATTAAGCTGTCTATGCTAAATCGTATGTTTTCCATCGATTTATTTTATTCGTATCGATTTATTTAAAGTGATTATAAATCACTGGTATTGATCATTACTGTTGATAATTTATAGTAGTGCGCTGTATAGTATGCGCGGGCGCAGGTCTATAAATCATAACGGCTGCGTGAGCGCACCTTCATCGCGAGTACCCCCCTAATGTTCGTTCTCTGTTTGTTTTAGCATTTGATCGGCCATCATTTATTAAACTTTTTTGTTATCTACAATTGAGTGATACTCTTGTGTATTTTTTTTTAAATTAGCGGTACTTGTATGACTTCACATATGTAACTTCTTTCTGTACTTTTGTAATATTTACAGTTGTGTGCTATTGACGTACACAACTAACACGTACATAAGGCAGTATTTAAAAAATGCAATAATATTTTGCTTGTGTCTGATGATCTGAAGCGTCGTCATTACCAGACAGATTGTTGAGGAAAGAAGTCAGGCCTCAAAATAATCAAAGACAATGAAAAGAGACATGGAAAGGTAAAAGTTGGTAAGAAATTAATGGCTATAACGTTACATATACAAACGCAATGCCTAAGACATTATCTACTAGTCAACTAAATAATACAAAAAATTGTATATGAGTCTTAAGAGGCATATCACGAAAAATTTACCTTTAAATGGTTATTTTTATTATAGGCGAGCGTTGAAAACTGAGAATATCTACTGAGTACAATATATTTAATATAGTTTAAGATGTTGATGTGCATGGCCAAAGGAGTGAGGTTTTACTTTGTTTTAAAAGTTCTCGTTTGGAGATGTCTGATATTTTTCAGACATGCGCTAAGATTGGGGTCGCGTATATCGAAACTTTTCGTGTGGTGATGGATTAAGAATACGGAGAGTCACCACCCCTATTCATCCCGTGGGTGTCGTAAGAGCCGACTAAGGGAGCAAACTACGCAGGACAACAGCACTGCAAAGAGAAGGAAAACTTGAAACAAACCCAATACCGACCCGTCTGGCCAACGTGGTATAGTGGGCCAAAACCTCCTCTCTAAGGAGAGGCCTATGTCCAGCAGTGGACTATTAAAGGGTTGTTGATGATGATGATATCAAAACTATAGTTACCTATCCGTGTACCAAGTCCGCGTCTAAAAGAAGTATGAGGCTCTTATTTCCGGTGCACTATCAAACAGTGCTGTTTTAAAAGATTCTATTTTGACATCGCCCAATCGCCAATATAACTTCAAAGATATTTATTTCCTGTCTTTATATTTACCATGACTATATATTTTATTTTGTCCACTATAATATTCAAATACTTATCTGTCTCTACTTCACCGAGATTTTATAACTCAGGATGGGTTATGATGTTTCACGTTTAACTCCCACGGAACTTGTATAAGGTATTCGTTTGCATGTCCATGTTTCAAACTCATTGATCACCGATATCATACATAACATTAAATAAGTAGATATACAGTACCTGTAATAGCGGCTTCACCAAAGAGGAGCCGGCGGCGCGGTAACGATGCCGCGCTATTGATTGATTAATCAACGTGTTCTGCGCGCGCGCAACTTTCAAAAGCTTTGTGCAAGACCGACTGTATACGGTTCAATGTTTGTTTAAGGTACAATAAGCAAACAAAAAAGAAAAATGTAGAATACAAAAAATGATTTCTCAATTTTGTTTAGCAAAAATATATCAAACACGCAATTTTATTTAATCCAAAAAAATCTTATTTACCTAATTTTATGTATTTTTTACTAATATGCAATGGAAATAGTAACTTATATTCGCGAATATTATTTTTTTGGACATCTAACACACTACGCCATCTAGTTTCAAACTATGCAGAACTTGTGCTATGAAAGCTAGATTGAGTGAGTGAGAGTGAGAGAACATACTTTTAAATATATACATATTGCCAAACTCCGAAACTAATATTTGCAGATTATATAATCATTTGATCGAACCCCAAACCTCAGCACAGCAGCCGCATACGCTACCACTGCACCACTGAGGCAGAATATATATTTGTGTAAATTTAGGCGTTCATAGGCGGCGTTAGTCACTTTCCATCAGGTGATATCTAGAACCTTTTCGCACACACCCTGATTGGTGTCTTACGCCTGCCAGTAAAGTGGTCTTTCAAAATATTCTTACATTGATTATCGAGGTGCTACGGACACAATCGCCACCCGTCGCTACTTATTGCTCCGTTACCGTCCATCATGCAAGGTGTACCACAGTTTGCGAACTCAGCACAATGCGCACAGTGTACCTCCCGGAGCGCGCCGGCCGTAAACCTCGACGGTTATAAAAGATCCAGAGCAATATTATGAAAGATATAGCTCTCTTACTAAAACCGAGGCTTCCTATATGTAGAACTAGCGACCCGCCTTGGCTTCGCACGGATGCAATTTAGATACCAAGTGTGGATTAACACAAAAACATGTATTTTACAACATCACGTTACAAATGTTTGAAATTCTTGGGTTTTCTCTACTATAATATGCATGTATTACATATAAACCTTCCTCTTGACTATACCTCTCTATTGATGAACCGCATTAAAATCCATTAAAACTTCTTTTTTTTACTTTGTCATTTACTTGACCTAAATATAACACTCACTAAAATAGGTTTACAATACTGCATTAATAATAATAAAGTGTATGTTTAAATATATAATTGAAATGTATATATAATAAATAAAGATAATAATAATAAAATTTATTTACATTAAGAGTTAAATAATTTATAGTAGTAAAATATAAATGAAATACATTTGTTGAATGCCCAAACTAGTTTGAACCTGCTTATAAACTCCTCACCTCCGTACTAAAGCGCCACACAAAACTATCTTATGTAAGTATAATATAATGTTCATAAAAAATTGTGTTCTCCAACACTTGGACCACTCTTGAGAATCATGTCTGCATTGATTGCACGGAACGGCGCAGTTGTTTAAACGGTCACCTCGTCGCTTCCTACTGCGCTGAGTGTTGTGGGTTCGATCTCCAAGCACTTTGTATGATTACAAGTTGTTGCTCTGAGTCTGGGTGTACTTTGTGTCCGTTTCATCATCATCATCATCAACAGCCTTTACTAGTCCACTGCTGGACATAGGCCATTTTGTGTCCGTTTCATGCATGTGTGTAAATATTCCTAGTGCGGGAGTTATCTTACAAAAAAAAGTGACAAGTCTGAAGGGCTGAAACTGTACAGCAAGCAAACACTTTATACCGGCTTATAAAAAAATACTGTTTCATTGTGTTTCTGCTATTAAAACAGTCGCAACAAATCATCGCGCCTTGTACATCTTGATGGGGTTGTCTGTGTAATCACTTTAGTAGTGCACTCCAGGACGATGGGGAAGTAATCTCGTTACGCGCCCTCGGCTCATTACCCCCCTCTCTAATCTAATACAGATTTCATTAGTGTTGCACTTGCAACCCCTATATTGGTCCTGTTTGTTTGTGTTCTTTGGCCTTGTTTGAGTGGACACCTTTGTTGAGTGCTAACAGAAACTAAGTAAACAAGTACTTGTAATTAGGAACAGGTTATTTTGAAGTTCTTCATTGTTTTGTTTATTAAATAAAAAATATGTTATCTCTATCTAGAAATGAACAAAAATGTAAAATAGTTCACTCAAAAGGTGAACTAATTGAATGAAGTGTAACTAGTTACAAGTAAAGACACAGTTGTTCACTAGGATCCGACATGAGCATCGTCAGCACGACGAGTTATCTTCTTCCAGTCTCCTCTATCACTAGTTAGTTCACTGCGTAAGCTGTCCAAGAGGATATAGCTAGAAAGGGAGTAATCCCTTTCTATCCCTCTATGACGCGGTCCATCCATCTTTGCTTTGGTCGTCCTCTACTCTTACATAATTTCTGCACATCACAAGTCCATACCAGGATATCCTGGTGCTTCTCAAATTTTTATCCACTGGTGCTACTTCCAGGCTTCCTCTAATGTCTTCATTCTTCACCTTGTCCATCCAAGTCAATCCATCTTAAAAGTTTCTCATCCGTTTTCTATGTCGGCTAACACTCAGGGCCAGGATAAGAGACGCCATGTAGGCGACATGTTTTACGATCATCTTATATATTTGCCCTTCTAATTGGATAGGGAACTTAGAATCGTTTAAACCATGTATTTATGCTACACTAAACACTTAAAACATACAAAGATATACGGTATATTACAAAAACACGACATTAATTTTATAAAATATTTTTCACAATATGTAGCTACAGGGCTACCAGCTCAGTATACGCTGCGCGAAACGCACTGGTTTTCAGCTAGCTCCTGACATTTGCCCCAACAGTTAAACGAACACAGATAACTCGCAACACAATAACCATATGGTAAATAACAATCCAAGTGGGTATATAAAAAAGAGAAAAAAAGATCAGAAGTTGTTCCAGTTTACTGAAGCCATTTCATCCATCCTTTATTAACTCGATACTGTACAGACCTATCTATTTCTCCATTAGAGCCAGACGAGGTACTTTAAATCGATTTACTAGTACAATTTAAAAAAAAGTTTGTTTATTGAATACCGATGTATAATGGTGACTATAACTGAGTGAGTGAGGTTACCGGAGTCCAAGTCCCCCCTCCCGCTGACTCGAGCGGGAAGGACTCCAAGACTTTTGAGTTGCAGGTGTCCATGGGCGGCACTAGTTGTTTACCATCAGACCCGTCTGCTCGTTTGCCCCCTTATACCATGAAAAAAATGGTTTCAAAATAAAGTTTCGTTAAACCTAAACAGAAACAATAGTTAAAAATGTTAGTCGAACGTTAATAGAATGTTATTACTTTAGTCAAATATAGCCAAGAAACAGAACAGAACAGAAACAGACCTGACACATTTGTTTTTCTTTAAATCTAGTTTAGAAAAACTGGTCAGTTTTTGTATTTTCTATTCTAAACTTTAAAAATGTTTAGTTTTTAATTATGATCCATGTGCATACAAAAATGTTTACCACAAACGGGTATGAATTAGACTCCTCTCGCCGTCACCCTTCCAATTTTTGTCGCATTTGTACTAAAATATGAGTAGGGGAGGATTAAATTGGATTGCGCGCGGAAGTTTCCGGCTGACCGGCTCCTGCACCGACATTAGTTTTCATTTGAGCACTTATTACATTACTTGCGAATCGAATTAATGGAAAGTGCGTTTGTGCATTGTATCTTGAAACAGTGCATGTGATTCGGCGGGAAAGCTTTTCGCAAACACTGTTTTTGGTTAGCATCTCAGCTTCGGATAGAAATCTCTATTCTGTATTAAGAATGAACAACCACAGTGGGCTGTATACCACTACTTGTAAACTTAAACTTACCCAGTTTTCTTATCTGTGATTTTTTATTAAGAAAAGAAACCATCAAATATAAAAAAAAATCTTTGTTACAGAAAATTTTTTTTTCAAAATATTATGTATTGACCCGTTCTGCTATATAATGTGATATTTGTCCAAGCGCGGATCGCAGACCGAATGGATGGGAGATAGCATTACCACAGGGCCCTATTGGCTCTAAAACTAGTCCAGTATCCCCGAAATATCCACGTTACTACAACCGTATATCATATAATATGTTTTTTAATGACTTTTTCTCTTACGACATTGAGGTTTTAAACAGAACTAGCTCGTCTGAATTCGGTAAGCTTCCATTTCTTATCAATTATTTTAGATTTCACAACATTTTCATAATCATCATCATTAGCCTTAATTTGTCCACTGCTGGACATAGGCCTCTCCTTAGAAACATTTTTATTTTCATAATATTTAGCGTCAAATTACACTAGGCTCACATAAATTCACAGTAATCTAATGTCATCGTTCCATCACGATGATTTCCGAGGCGCGTGTGACCGCCACGCGCCCATCCGACACGCCTGCGAAAACCTCTTGCACTCCGCTGATCTCCTGGTCCGTGAAATAGGATTTTTATGACTACTGACTATTTTATTATGCGTAGTTTACCGGTCTGCTGGCTCGTCTAGTATAACGATTGATTTATTAACTAGGCAAACCTAAATATTTATTTGAACGAGTTTTTTTCTATTGACCGTTTGTAATTTTTTTTACTACTACAGTGCAAAAGAAGTAGTCTATCGTTCTGCGCTGGCAAAGGTAGCAAAAATTATATTCTCGGTTGAACAAAGATGGACTTGAGGATTTATGACGAAGCAAAGTTAGTAAAAAATTGTAATTTCCGTTTCATGTTCGTAGTGGATTTCAAATTCAAAAGTAATGCCTGCAATTTCGCCACTGTCCGCGGCATCGCTCTAAAAAAATATTTAAAAAAAAATGTTTTGCCATTTTTCAGGAACTGTATTTTTTCTGGATCACAGAGGTATCCTATGACCTCTTCTGTATAGAGAATTCATTAAAAGTGATACCTACAGCACCGTATAAAATATAAACTAATAAAACTGATGTAGGTATGTTTATTAGAGAGGTTTTCATAAACGGTAGCAAGTACTTCGACACAATGTAAAATTAACAGAAACGCTTGATTCTGTTTACAATTGGAACATCGAAATAAGTAAGAAGACAGAGCATATAGATATAATTCATCATCATCATCATCCTTACATAGCATAGTCCATTGCTGGACATAGGCCTCTCCTTAGAAAGGAGGTTTTGGCCTACTATACCACGCTGGCCAGACGGGTTGGAATAAAGTGTGTTTCAAGTTTTCTCTTTCTTTGCAGTAGAGTTTGTGGTCCTGCGTATTTTGCTACCTTAGTCGGCTCATAAGATATCCACGGGATAAATAGCGAAACACCGGATTCTTAATCTGTCAGCACACGGGTCATCATAGATATAATTACCTATAAGTGTTTCGAGTAAAATGAAAATTAATTTATTAAATACTAGAATACAGTCATTAATACGAGATTTATTATAAAATCAATGCACCAACTCCATAAATCTGTTTTTGTTTTTCTCAAAGGATGTACACAAGGCTGGTATATCCCATCATGTTAACAAATGTCCGTGCTTAACCTCACAGTTCGCGGCAACAAATTGTCATGTCAGTGGGATTCTCTTGGGCGTGAGCTAATCCTTAGGATTATTGTACACTCGATGATTTAATATAGGCAGCTGTCATCGCCTTAAACTGCAGCTGTTTTCTTTAAAATCTTTTACTTAAAAGTTGACGAAGTTTTACAGCTCTCGGCCTTTTTTAATGTGCATCAATATTTTTTATTCTTATCAGTAACGAATCATTTCAATAATTGTTTTTCGGTATTGTTGTAGATTAAAAAAAAAAATTGGTTGCCTGTAAAGTCGGTATACGGGCGAAAGTTTTACGTGACAACGACTTTGAGTGGTAAAATAATTTTGGCGGGCTAACTGTGCTCGAGTGGAAGGGACGCGTGCCTTTCACTTTTTATGTCTGTCTCTCTCGCTCTTAGGCGGGCTAACCATGCCCGAGTGGAAGGGACGCGTGCCTCTCACTCGCTCTCATTGTGAGCGCATAACGTGAGCGGAGCGTAACGCAGTTTCTTGAAGTGTCACCCGGCAAACCAATTTATAAGACGTTGTCACGTCAAAATAAATTATATAGGTACTAGCTGTGACCTGCCACGCTTCGCTGTGACATGGATGTGATGTGACATTGATGACAAATGAGGATAAAAACTGATGCGAAAAATTGGAAAAAACAATCTTTTAAGCGAGTTGTACATCGTATCAATGTTTGAGCTCAATCAGTACTTTTTGAGTTTTTGAAGCCAACTTCAAACCAAATTAACATTTTGACAGACGTTGTCCTGTACGCACGTCTTAAACTAAAAAAACATTTTGTAGTGGACCTGATTGTGAATCTAAACCATTCTCGAATCCCCCGAATCCAATTAACACACACAAAAAATTACATCAAAATCGGTTTAGCCGTTTAGGAGGAGTTCAGATACATACACACACACACCGTTTTTTTTACAAATAGATATAATAAACTTACAGTAGACAATGTCGTCGAACGTCGAAGTTTTCAATGTATTTTCTTAAAACTGTCAAAGGTAGAAAAATAATTTATTTCAATAATTAAAATTATCCATGTGGTGACGAATTTAGAATTTGGAGTGTCACCACCCCTATTCATCTCGTGGGTGTCGTAAGAGCCGACTAAGGGAACAACACAAACCCTATACCAATGTCAGGTATACTGATCGGTCTACCTAGTAGGCCAACACCTCCTTTCTAAGAAGAGGCGGATGTCCAGCAGTGGACTATTAAGGGTTTTGATGATGATGATGATGATTTCGTTTTTTCGTGTAACTGTCTCTCTACTGGACTCTACAGGAATTAGTAGAACAAAACTATAAATTTAAAAAAAACGTGAAATGCTTATAAAATATTTGAAACGATACTCCAGCTTCTCCTCTGGGATATTATAAAAGCAATTCTTGTTCACTTCAATCATGAAATACAAACTTTATTTAAATCAATAAATAAAATCACTGTTAGTATTAACCAGAACACAATAACTAACACAAATTGTGAGTGAGTGAAAGGGACAACTCTCATTACACAGCTACGTACACAAGTAGGCGGGGCTTACTACGCCCTACAACTAGTGATGTCACATAAGAGTTGTCGATGGGTTTTACCGATCTTGTGTAAGTTCACAGTTTTATCGACTCGCTAGTCTGAAACGGAACGTTATTGTCACAACGGGGCGCTTTTCTAAAGCAGAAATTACATCGAGTTTCTTTAATAGTACAGGATTTTAATTAGAACATTGGCTCGATATTATTTATGTTGGTATAATTTTAATTTATGCGTCGATGAATTTGTGTAAATCATTTGGGGTCTGTAAAATATAACGGACGTTAGAAATGAGAATGTATTATTAAATTTGGATAGTTAACTAAATTATGTTTTGTTTGTTCACTGCTTATTGGACAATTTATGTTAACGATGTATACGTTTAATATTTATTGTTTGAAGTGAACGCGTTTACATGAATGTTTTAGAAATTCACGTGACCTTATATTGTTTAGTATTTAATACGGTTCAGTGTTTAACTTAAATACCTAGAAAAATAATGTACTTTATAATAGCAATCAAATGAAATTTGCAATAGTGGATGGAAGTTTAGTTAAATAATATATATTTTTAAAATTTAATCCAATAACGTAAAAATGAATTAGTATGATGTGATTAATAGTTAGACGAAATTAGTTAAATGTAATTAGTTATAACGTTAGATATGGTTTTTTATCAATATTTCAAAACTTTCTAAGGAATGCGAATTTTTTATCATTGTTAACTATATTTTTTTCTGATTTTATTAATAATACAATTATTTCCTCATATCTAATTAATCTTGTCTTATTTAATTTATTAGAATCCACTAACTCAAGTATTAGCCAATTATTCAAAAGTGACAAATTTTATCACTAAATATATTAAATAAATTACTTTACGCCCACAGCACAGCCTCTATCAAATGGATGACCACCTGAGAAGCGTACGCCACAGATACATTGCGCTATGTTCTCTATTATACCGTACTCTTGTAATGCGATATCGTACCTTAATGTTTCCTATGACACAAAAACCGGTCAAGCTCGGGTCGGGCCACGTGCTGTGTAGAGTTCCGTAGTGTATTCGTTTTATTTCTTTCAAGGATTCTGATTTTCCAAGTAGGTAAATTTTATAACTACCACTACCACTACTGGGTTACTTGCTAACAGCTAAACTAATGGAGTAAATCAGGTTTAATTTTGTAAAATTCATAAATGTACCAAATGATGCATCTTGATATTACCATCCTGAGCTTGTACGGGGCCAGGAGACTCGGAAGAGAACAACAAAAATCAGCTCTATGTAGTTAAATATCTGACAAAAGGATCACAGACAAGTCTAACCCCACATTACTGGGCAGACTGGAATATTTGACTTCTAATACTTAAACGAAGAGTCGGACACGGTGAAACTATAAGGGTTCTTCGTTAGAACTACGAAATCCTGAGAAGGTGGGCCCCATATTGAGGGTTCCTTAATGCAACTATTTATTGTTTATCAATTCTAAATTAAAAATTTCGTTGTTGAGACCTCAATATATTTAGTTTTTTTTTTGCTTTAGTATCTTTTGTATTACTTATTAGTATTGTACAATACAACAATTTTACAAAATTATTCGTGTTTAGGCACAAAAACCTGAATAGTTATGATCGTTTTGATCAGGGCGCGCCGGCGCCGTACGCATTAAGTCGGGTCTGGTGCGCGCGTGCGCTCCGCTGCATTGAACTAATCCGCTGCACAGACGTATTTGCCTGTCTCAGCTGGCAGAGGTACAAAACGTGAAAAGAGAGCGAATTTATTACAACTATACACAAAGCTTCATCATCATCATCAATAGCCTTTAATAGTCCACTGCTGAACATAGGTCTCTCCTTAGAAAGGAGGCTTTGGCCTACTATACGACACCCACGGGATGAATAGGGGTGGTGACACTCTGTATTCTTAAACCGTCACCATGCGGAAAGCTTAGATAAAATCAATCGGAATTGAATTACTTTAAAATTATTCAGTATGTTTTAAGAAATTTGCCACAATGTCAAATGTATTAAGCATTCATACTGTACCGTTGGATGTGATTATATAAACACATTAAATTGGTTTTGTTCCAATTACGAACACATCTTAGTGATGGAACGAACACAATGTGTGTCGTGACAAGATCTTATGGGTTTTGCCTTGTCCGCTCCCCGTTTATACCTTGTTAGCATGCCTTGATATCTTGATTACCGGCTGCTTTGTCTGCGCCGACCTTTGTCTCCGCCACTTATCGACTTGACTATTGAAAGTGTTATGCGTCGATGAACAACACTATGCCGTAGTGCATTTCATTACGAATGAACGACTTTCATAATTTGATATACCGATGTATCAGCGGGCCCGGTGGTGTTTCGTTACACTTATCTATGAATTTCGTATGTTCATCTGGGAGATGTGTGGTCTGCACAGTTTGGAGATAACTATTTCTTTAACATAACAGTATTATTATTATATTAAAATTTCTGTAATCGTTTCGTTTAGAAAATCGTTTAAGCTTGTAACTTTAGAAACAGTAATATTAAAATTAAAATTGTTTGCAATTCATTTCATTTCGTATCATTATGATCAAAAGTATTTAACTTAAATAATATAATACTTGTATAAATTGACCTTCAGTTATCTTGGCAATGATTAATTAAAAATAATATTTAAGTAATAGTAAACTTACTATCATTGTTACCACAATAGTAGCTGTTCTGAATGAGACAAAACTAATTTCAAACCGAATGTTCAAGATTAAAAGATTGGAATTGGATTGATAGATTATGAGTTTGGAAAATCTACAAATTACATGTACTGTAAAACTGTTATTATTGATCCCATAAATGCGTGTAAAATATAATATTTCTATATAAGAACGCCTGAAATGGAACGTCAAAATAAAAAAAAAAAGGACGGCAATTATCCAAACCCTATTAATATTTAACCAGAAGCGCTATCCAAATATTGCGCACACGCGGCGTGTCGCCAAGTGCCGCCTTTTTTAAACGCTCGCGCAAAAAATGGCCATTACTCGCCACTACAATCACACGCCCTTTTACGTCTTGCACAAAGGCACGCCGACGCAAGTTCCCGGTACGCTAAATCTTAGCCTTAAGGTGCGGTTCTTGAGTTAGCGGAATTTGATTTGTGACTATGACTTTGCTTTGCTTTCCTCAGATGTGTGTTTCGGGAATCCGTGAAAGTTTTTAACCCAATAAGAGCCATTTATCAAGGGTTTGAGCGTTTCCTTTCCGCTTTGTACTTCAAACTTATAGTTTACATAGTCATTAGACTAAAACAGGTATAGGCTTTTTTTATTGAACCTTGTTCTTAACGAAAGAACTAATTTGAGTATGTAAAAAGTCAGAGGAGTCAACTATTTCCCATCTGCACTGTCTTCCTCGGTACGTCCATAAGAGCTATATTTAAGACACTGAATATCTATCTAGATAATTTTGTACTTTAATTTTGGTTGGAAACTTCGTGTAGTATTTGGTAAATTTTTGTTAACTGATCAAAATGGTCGTCCTGACATATAACGAACGAATCTTGTCAACTTGTCAAATTAATGTCAACTGCCAATACTTTACAAGACAATGCCACTTGTGTTGCATTATTTTCGTACATGATATCATGATCATCATCAACAGCCTTTAGTAGTCCACTGCTGAACATAGGCCTCTCATTAGAAAGGTGGTATAATTTGTCCTTTCTTCTACGCTTGCAAAGAGACCAAACCCCACTTCAGTCCAGTTACCTCAAGACTTGAAATTTAAAAGGCCAAGAAACAAAGCGGTCTCAGGCCCTTTGAATCCCAATCCCTTCTTAAATCTCTATTCAGTATTGTTTGTCCTTCACTATTGCCGTTTTTGGTACATTTTTTCTTCTGTAAACGTCGGTAATGTAATATGGTATTGTTGCTTTATCTGACGATCGAGTTTCGGATGATCTCCTTTTTGTACTGTTTTTTATTATTTATCTAGTGTGAAATAACATCTGGATGTTATGCATGTACTGCTTTGTAAGCATACATGTTGGTCGGCAGATGTACTGTGATTCGTCGGATTTAATACATATTCGACTATCTACTATAGCTATTTTATAACCAACTACTTAAACTTAAAATCGACTGCACGGATGGCGTAGTAGTTTATGCGATCGCCACGCCGCCGCTTACTAATACGGTGAGTGATGATACGTTGTGGGTTCGATCTCCATATGGGACGACACTTTGTGTGATCCACAAATTGTTGTTCTGAGTCTGGGTGTTCTTTGTGTCCGTTCCATGTATGTTTGTAAAGTCCCCCGCGACACAGGATATGTTCCTAATTCGGAATTGTCTTTAAAAAAAAGAAGAAAAGAGAAGAAAACTTTTGCTCGCGACTTCGTCCGCGTAGTGGCCAAAATCAGACATCGTAGAGAATACAATGAATCAAGATTAAATGTATATTCTCCATACAAACTTGCAACCCCTTTTAAAGGTAGTTTTGAAAAATTAGTAACACCGATTTTTATTAGTTTTGATATATATAGTATTTGATAAGAGTATTCACTGATACTTTGAAAACGCTGCTACCAAAAATGACGCAGTTGCTATAAAAAATTCCAATCCCCGTTTTACATCTTTGGGGGTGGAATTTTAAAAGATCCTTAGTGCTCATGCTCATGTAGTGCTCACCTACATCACCTAAGGAAATTTGTGCAAAATTTCATGCTTCTATATATCAGCTGTTTCAGCTGTGCCTTGATCGAGCAGTCAGAGAATCAGTCTATAATAATAATAAAGTTTATTGTCTTAAAATTCTTTACAAAAAGTGTGTATGAGCTACATTATTGTACGTAAGTTTAGTCAGCAAAACATTTAATCTACTAATGCTTAAGAAAGGATAACCTGTGCTTTAAGCATCAGCAACCTTCCAGTGACACAGGATATTAGCTGCTCAAATAGAATTTAGTTAGCTCTGTACATGAGTTAATTATATATGACTGAATTATATATGTCTGTCAGTTGCTTCTTTTATAGACATATACATAATGTTCGTAAGAAAACCTCTGGAATGATAGCAAAAACTATAAAACCACAGCTTTTGAAACAAATATGAGGATGCAAATACGTTTAGAAAGTCCATTGGCTGATATAACTTTAGTTATTCTAAATTTACCTATACATAAAATGAAATTAGGTATTTTTAAGTAAATCACCCTCAAACTCACTATACGCAATATAAATTCTTTGGTACCATCACCAATATTAACTATCATATTATAAAGATTGAATGTATAAAAAAAGTTAACAACTCTTTATAAAACTCTTAATATAAGTATTCATAGCTTTTTTTTTCAAATCACCGAACCCCTAAATAACCGCTAAGCGCCGTTGTGCTTTTGTGCTGTTTGTCTGTCATAATCCCCTCCGCGCCCATTCGCTTGCGTGGTGACATTGTGTTGACAACCATTGTATACCATGCGCCTGCGATGATTGTATCCCTCTCTCTGTATTATGATCTACAATGCTTTATATGTTTGCCCTATTTTAAATTACTGCAATAAAAAATAAAGAAGTCCTCTTTTCCTAAAACAGTAAAAAATCTTGTACTTGTACTTTGACCTTATTGTAATCAGTCAAATACCCAAACATACTTTTTACTCTTTTAAATTAAACAAATCTAAATTTTAAAAACATGTAATCAATTTGCCAAATCGTGGTTAAGTTATGAGTTATTCCACAACCGAAGGTGTTCAAATCAATTATTCTGACATTTCATTCACTTAACCAACAAAACGTCAAAAATAATGATGATACATATTCATATAGGACTGTGATAATTACGAGTTTTTGTTCAATCGATACGACTAATTTAATAACCTAATACCTTTACAACGGAGTCGACGACACCCGAGAGCACGGACATAAAAATGTCGGGTCGTGTCCAATCAATCTTGGTCCCGTACCTGGGCCCAGAGATCGGATCGTCGAGATAACCCTTCTTTCATGCGTAATACCATTAAAACAACGGTGACAATCCAACCAAAAAATAATTTTCAACAGCTCTTTATATCGATAAATGTCGCGCTGCTATCGACATCACTCCCATCTCTAACGCGACTACGTAGAGTTAGTTTTCGATTGAACGAAAAGATTTTATGTTTGATGATTAAAAATGTGAGATGATGATCATTGCGAGGGATCCCACTGCGAAGGTTTGTTTAACCTCTTTGTTTTTCTGAATTCCTGGTCGTGGGTCTGTTTTAATTAATGCCCATCACGTATTTTTTTCGTTGTTGGTTTTTCAACGTTTTTTTTCCTGTTTTATCTCCGGTTTTTTGAAATATGTCCGTGGGTTCTTAGCGTGTGATGCGATATCTCTTATGTCGCCCTATTGTTTTCGTTTTGATATATTTATGCGTTGTGTTCTCGGGAGTGGTGTTTCGAGTGTATTTTTTTGACCGGTGGAAGCGGTGAGTGGCCGGTGACGCGGCCCATGGATCATCGATTGTTCGATGCCTGACTGTTGACATTATTTATGTGGGTGACTTTGGACGCTCTAGGAGTGACAGCTACTCCTCTTGCTTTTGTAGTTTGTATGGAGATTAAGGCTGTCGGTAGCTTCTATTATCTGATTCTTTGTTTTATTATGAACGTCTTTAGCCTTCTTTTATGGCGACTTATGTAAATATCTGTAAAGTTTTTTAATTTTCCTTGTATTTCAACTTTCGTTGCAAGAGGTTATACGCACTGGTTCAATCTGATGGTTATGTGATTATTTGCCAACATAGATGTATAAAATATTTTTTTAGGCTAACAGTCACTAAGAACTCCCCACAGCAAGCAAACACAGCAAGAGGGATTTAATTCTACTTTTTTGATTTCGCTCGAATTGGCTTGTCCTTTTTTAAAAGGATCCTAGTCTGTTTGCAGGGCATTTGAGTATCACGTTGTAGTGCATCAAATGGTCCCAAAAACAGTCTTGGTAAACCAAATATCCATGTAATTACTATTTTGAGTCCATTTGCAAACCAAATAGTATATGTATTTATATCAGTTGTCTAGTACCTATAGTACAAGCTCTGCTTAGTTTGGGACTAGATGGCGTTGTGTCAATGTGGTACAATATTATTATTATTATTATTTATATTAATACACAGTTTGAACTGAAGATGAATTTATTCGCATACTTTAAACAATTTCTTACTTTGTTGTAAGGTGAAAAAAGCGAGATTTTTATACTCTAATTTATGTAACATTTTTAAAGTTTAGCGTCATCACAAGTAATATGTTAAAAATAAAGATTTGGTAAGAAAATTGTGTAGTTCTCAGATAAGACAGAAATACGAGCACATTAGAATGCAGCCTCCCCACATGAACCGGATCATAAAACTATGTGTTTATAGTAGCCGTGTGAGACAAACGAAGACAATTACTGTAAGCGTCTTATTTATAAAGCATAATAAATTAGCCCGTTAGGTACCAGGGCAACAGTAAACATAGGAATTGTTTAGATATTTGTACCACGTTAATTGTTTGCTTATATTGCTTTACGAATGAAATCGGGACAGGTTTAAACAGATGTAGTTGCGATAAGAAAACCACTGACTTGTTTTGAGCTCCTAGTTGAAGTCTAATTGAATTTAATTATTTTACATGGTACTTTGTGGAAGGGTAGGCAGTGACCCTTCAACACATTGGGAGAATCCTCTGAATAGGCGAGGTAATCAGTCCTGAAGGACCGCTGCTGAACGGTTCATGTAGGGACGACGACGATTAGTAGTTGCTCTGTAACTTTATATTTCTGTAGGTTTAGACGTATTGCATTCAGATTCGGCTACTTGGTCCTACAAAATACGTTTACGATAAGTTTGATTGCAATGCCAACTTATTTGTACTGGAGATCTGGGCTTGGAAAATCCCCAACTAGGAATAAAACTGGTTTTAGTTTTACAAGCAGCCTACCATCTTGTAGGCTGTGCTTGATTGCCAACTATGTTGGCAGAAAATCAATCTTTGCCCAAAGCAAAAATATTTCTCGAAATTAATACACTTTTTTTTTCAATACATAACACATTTGTTTGTATCTTTCCAGGTAAGTGTTGGTTGAAATGTGAGCACGGTGCACACTTTATTTCCAAGAGTGTGATCGCTGATAAGCGAACGAGATCGCACGATAGCTGACAAGGTAAGCGATATTATTTTTGCGAGATATTTGAGACTTGTGGCGTGGAATACGGGATCAGATATTGATAGTCGTTTAAATATTCTTCTTAATGCATTTTCATTTTATTCTTTGCGATCTGGTCGTATTCATATTTATGAAGGATATCCCTTATTTAATTAGTATTCGATGCCCCAAATTGTTAAATAATGAACACTTGCGTGGGTAGTAATTGCATCTCTGTGGTAGGAAGATGTCTTGTTATTCTAAGAATTTCGAACCTACACGTATCGGCCTACACAAGTATGCAGTCATAATCTCATTATCACTTAAATACCATTTTAAATTCCATTATTTCCATTTATTATCTACCATATATGTAGTTCTTACTTATCCGTTATATATTAGCAATTATTTTCAAGAAATCAAACAGCTACGTAAATAAAACACGTTAAGCAGCTTTAAAATGATTATACATTTTTGCAAAATATCTAGAAGTTTTTTTTTGTTTTTTATTGGGACTAATCCCACCCACACGCCCACCACTGTATCTCCTGTACACCAGGATCCACAGCAGTGACCCACGAACACACCGAGTTATGACACTCGGGAAGTCCCAGGAAGAAATTAAACTGTCTTGGAACCCGCAAAGAAATTAATTAGAAGAAAATTGGAGGAGTTGGAAATACAGTAAATCCACTTCCCTCCTTAGCAAAGCGGGAGATAAAATTCACTAAACGCCCGGAAATTCACCCTATCCTACCCATCCAGAAGATATCCAAGTTTCTATTTTAGGTCTAGTTTTGTTATTATTTCTTGGTTAGTCATAGATAATAACGGTTTGTGAAATATTTGCCACCTACCCGCTTGACACAATTGATCTGCTACACTGTAAAGGGACAACGGTGAACATAGACACTTGCACGCACACTAGGGCTGTCCCAACATATTGTAGGGTACAAATGTATCTATTTGTCGTTGGGTCTCGTGTTACGAGTCCCAGGAGATAGCGCGAGATTAGCCGCTCCCCGTGGGTGACGATAATGTACCACTGGGTATTGACGGCGCTAGAGAATGTTTGTTTGTTAATATGTAAGAGAATCGCGAAATATTGAACAGCTATGTGTTGTGTTTATTTTTATTGGCGAGAAGATTCGTCATTTAATGTGAAGAGACTTATAAAAATTATTACGAAAATAAGTTTTATACCAAAAGTGTTTCTTAGACGAAGGAACAATCCTAGTTGTATAATGAATATGTTTACCTATTTGTAGAAATAAAAAAGGTGCTCGTTGATTTTTACAAATATTTACTTATACGACTGTGGTTTTCTTTGTACATTTAATAAGAATATTATAGCGGTAAAATATAAAACTGTTTTATCTAATATGAAATTCTTTTAATCTCAGTATAGAACCAGAAAAGTAAGTCTATGCGAAACTCATGAACTTAAACTAAGAATTAATTAGTCACTCAATATTTAATCATTTATAATATCTGTGCAAAATATGCTCATAATTTAAAATCTCATTAATTTCTCCCCGTTTTACAAATAAAATAGACATGTCAATTCTCCGCGGGATAATTAACAGCGCGTTGGATATGAAAAGTGAACATCACAGTAACATGTGCGTTTTGCTTTACACCCAATACCAATCTCAACTCGACAGGGCCCGCTGATCTGGAAAATTGAAACAAGGGACCCTAACGTATAAACCACGACATTTGTGCTATTGTCAAAGCCCTTATTGTAATTAGAATACGGTACATATCTGTGCAATCGAAATGGAAAGTCGTAGGGTTGGCACGTCCCATGCGATTTTGAGGATTTAAGAGAATTATTCCGAAATAATTCGACTGCATTGTCTGTTTTGTTATTGTACTGTAACGTTGGCAAATAATGAACCCAGAACTTTATTTAGTTTTGGGTTTTAATTTACTTTTTATAAGACTGAATTGATGATGATGATGATGATGATGAATGATATAAGATTGTTATAGACCTGTACCTAATTATCAGTTTGTTTAAAAAAAAACTTGATAAAATACCTAACTTATTTTCTAGAAGTCAATCTTGAAGATCACAGAAATGGAGAGTAGAAGTGTATGAATGTAGATTACATAAATATGTAAAATAGTGTGAATAGATAAATGTGAATGTGATAACGTTGTGATAAATAATATGTTCTGTGTGTGTGTGTGTGTGTAATATATAAAATTAAATACTTAAAAAAAATTAAATACCTATAAAATCTACAAAGATAAAGAACTACATATAAACTTATATAAATTTTATGTGTAGTATAAGAAGGGTGAAAAGAAAAGGAAAACTCCACAATTGGCGATGCTTACTCGAAGTGAAGCAGGAGTACTTCCTTTATATGGTTCAAATACATCTGTTCAGTCTAAAAAAAGAAACAAAACGATTTTGAAAAACAAATTTTGTCTTTAAAAAGTACAATTTATATTATCAATATAAAGTATGAGTTTTATTTTGCAATAAAACGGATACTCTCATATATATTTTATTATATTTCTTTTTAAAATGTTTCGTTCATTGTATTTTCTTATAAAAAAGTACCGGCAAGTGACGTGCAAATAATAAATCACTACGAATTTTTTCCACCCTCTTATCCCCGAGGGCAGAGAGGATCGCTACACGATCGTCATTTGGAAAATAATGATGTCATCAAACACTAATCCGAAAGCTTTCATGTGGATTACATATTAACAATATTACTTTTACCATTCGCGAAAATATTATCATTGCATTATCAACCTTATTTTAGAACAACAAAACTAAATATTGATACTGCGAACTTCAATTTTGCATTGTAGTTACACTTTCCAACTTTGCAAGAGTATGCGTTCTACTGGCGTCTTAAGAAATAACCACCTTAATTCACAATGGTCTATAACACATAATGCAGTGGCACAGACACATTTCAAATTTTTGGCCGAACTTGTGTTGGAATTCCATCCCTATAACCTTACCAATAGAGCAGATTTTAATTAGTCTTGCAAATAAGGAGGATAACACACCACAGTGTCCGTGGTGCGTCATTTCGATACATTAGGCTTGTGATTTATGCGCGGGAAACAGCAGAGTCAAAACATACAGGGAGTGCGTTTAGAGCCGAGCACTGTGTAGCACCGGTTTTCTTGTCTATAGGGTTGCCTCATATATTAAATCTACATTTATTCATAGTAGTGTGATTTTATCAAAATATCTGGACTGCAGTGACAGAATACCAAGTATAATTAAAGATAATTGGAGGAAATCATCATCATCATCAGCCTATCGCAGTCCACTGCTGGACATAGGCCTCTCCCATTGCACGCCACTTAGATCGATTTTGGGCTTCTCGCATCCAGCTCCTGCCAGCGGCCTGCCTGCCAACGGTTGTATGACAGTTCATCATTTTCAAAGTTAGAAACACTAAAAAAGGAGTAATTACCCGAGCCATGCCGCGGGCAATAGGCAGTTATAGATAAAAAATATAATTTACAGTTTTATAATTAATTAATCAAGTGTTGTATAAATATATTAAATTAAATCATCTCTATATGACATGGATTGGAACCGAAAAAAAACCCAAAACAACTCCATTTTGAAAATGGTCATCGTGACAACCCTAAATATATATATAGGTAGTACTAAAAAGACACGGGACATCCCGCGGGAGGTTGATCGCTCTCATCTCAAGGGCTCTCCAAATTACTGTAAGCGGATATTGCTTTTGCCATGGGCTTCCTTTCATAGGAAAAAACGTTATCTATGCGCGTACAGGTGCATAACGGGACGATGCGTATTTTAAAAGGTATAAGTGGTTTACTAGTATGCTCCAGAGCAATGATACTAAGTTTAACAATAGGACTATGAATACAGATAAAATATTCCTTAAAAATCTTTTAATAGACACTATTTCGTCTTTCATTAGGTGATTGAATTTTAGTGGTGTAATCGACACGTGCTTTTACTTTCTTTGCAATTGATAATTTATTCGGGTTGGTCTAGTGGTTAATGACCCCTACTGCTAAGCTAGAGGTCGATGGTTCGATTCCTATCCAGGACAAATATTTGTGTGATAAGTTCGATCGTTTGTTCTGTGTTTGGTTGTGATTTATCTATAATATGTATGTATTTAGAAATATATGAGTAAGTTTATCAGCAGTCTGGTTACCATAGTACAGGCTCTGCCTAGTTTCGGATCAGACTGCCGAGATTCATTAATGAAGAAGATTTGTGTCTAGATACTGATATATTTTTTTGAACGTGAGTGTTTTAAAATTTCTGTATATTATTGATATTATTCTGATATCCGTGTGGTGACGGATTAAGAATACGGATTGTCCCCACCCCCATTCAAAACACAACCAAACAAACAAACACAAACCAACATTGGTATAGGGTTGAAACAAACCCTATACCAACACGTCTGGCCAGCGTGGTATAGTAGGACAAACCTCCCTTTAAGGAGAGGCCTTTGTCCAGCAGTGGACTATTATATGATGTTGATAATGATGATGATGAAGAAAAGACAAAAATTCATGACGTCGTTCTTTAGCTGAAATTTTCAATTTTCAATTCATAAATTATATATTTATAACTGTACGTTGCTAGTACTCGTATATCTGTTAGTATTTTAATTGTTATAAATAGGCTTGTGTTCTAGCAAAAAAATTAATTACTACCTTTGCCAAAATTTACATTCAAATATCATAATTGATCTACATCGGTGGCGCAGTGGTAGCTTATGCAACTGCTGTGCTGAGGTCTCGGGTTCGATTCCCGGGTCGGACCAAATGTTTGTATGATCTACAAATATTTGTTTCTAAGTTTGGATGTTTTCTATGTATAATATGTATGTATTTACAAAAAAAGTATATAAGTATTCTATCAGTCAATCTAGCTTTCATAGTACAAGCTCTGCTTAGTTTGAAACTAGATGGCGTTGTGTTAGATGTCCAAATATTATTATTATTCTAATTTACAAAAGAAAAAAAAACATTTAAAAATATAAAAAATAGTAGACCACCGACATCGGGTACAGGGACCAAGTCACAGGTGGTTAGGACTCCAAAGATAGGAACCTCCTCACTATACGAGCCGTGTCCATCAGAACGGCCTTCTGCAACAGACCCTTGATCCAGCCGTCCAACTTTATTATTATTAACTATTATTATTATTATAAATAATTTAAAAGTTATACCTACGTTTAAATACTAAAAACCTGCCTTAAATATTATGTTAATACATATCCAAGTCTATTATAATTAGATGCAAAATGAACAAGCAAAATAATTATTGTCATTTCATACCAATCTATCAAAATAATGGTTGGGGGTCGTTTTGCAACCAAATGCGTTTTGCTCCCACAGGGTGGGCGGAGGGTTAAAGCACCAAAGTAATTTTATTGTGACGCAACAAAAGGGTTAAGTGAGGTGAATCGTGTTTTATGCTTTTTAATTTGTTTTTAGAAAACTGTTTGAGGGGTTGTAGGATTTAGGTTTTTAATATAATGTATTGGATTCTAAAATTAAAACTTAAGATGTTTTAGATGAACAGCTGAATAGTCCTTTATTCAAATACGTTAGCTTCTTTCAAGGTTAAGGCATTGGACTTGCGATTGGACGTGGGTTCGAATCCTGACTAGTACACTACCGACGTGAACCCACTCCTAACACAAGCAATTTAGCTTAGCGGAAATGGTTAACGGGAATACTGGTCATTTCGGGTGCTAGCAGTCCTTTAAAAACAAAACTTAAGGAACTACCAATGAAATTGCATGCTTTTACTAGAGACACTAAACCGACGCTCCAAGTATCTATACACCACTTCATCTTTCTATATGTGTTCGTAATTACCTATACTACACTATATTTAAGTAACATTACTTCTAAACGCCATCTTATATCCGTTTTAAACAACCCCATAACATTTTAGTCAGAGCTGGTTCAATAGAAACTAACTCTCTCACAAGTTAACGATAACTGTGGCGCCATGGCATCACATACTTAAAGTACAGCATCCATACCAAAGACAGTCCTCCCGTTTAAAAATATCTCATCCCCCTGACGACACAGAGGGTAATTGTTTATGGTAAGCAAAATACCCAAGCAACACCTGGCTCCCGTGCTGCTCTATTAATACGTAAACGGTTAAAGAGCCATTTAATGTGCTTCTTCCATTAGCAGAGGTTGTAAATTACACCCACTTTACATCTATGACGCCCTGGTACTTTCGCTACTGGTAAGTGATAAACGGAAGATTTGTGTCACAGGATGCTGCCGTTTTCGGCTGAATTATTCGATATTAAAGGACCTTTGACATTTTATGTCGGTACTTGCTTTTATTTCCCGCACTTTCGACTACGTTTGTTATCATCCGTGATGTACTAAGGGTCGTAGCGTAATACTATAGTGCCTATAAACCTTCCTCAACGAATACTCCAATAAAAATATCCTGTTATCTCATAAATTCTTCTCTTATTACTATGTAAGTTTATGTATGTTTTTAACTAGGTAAGTATTTATGTATGTGTATATATTTGGTACGTGTGTATATATGTATATTTACCTCACCTTTCTGTCTAACTTCTCAATAATTTTATCTTACTTTAAATATCAGTCTCTAGTGCACCTAATCACACATTTCAGTACCACCCTAAGGTAGACTAGAAGAAAATGCCTGTAGCATTAAGTCAACCATTGTACAATTTAAAAAAATAGTTACAGAAATTGTATCTACGGGGGTGGGACACTTCGACACAAATGGGAGATATAAAATCGAAAATACTTGAAAACATACTTTTGCGAACAATTAGAAGTCTGGGAACAATTAAGCAACAATCTGCATAGATATATTATTTAAAATAATTTTTGTAACTTGCAACTTCGATTTCTTATCGTTACATTAATCAAACTTCAAACAATTCAGTTAATCTAAAATATATCTCACAGTTTAAAGCGAAATTGGAAGTACACACCAAAAATAAACTGTCCTAAATTAAACACCAAATTCGATGTATTAAAAACAGCTGATGCTTAAATATTTAAATTCAATTCTAAACAGTCATATTTCACGTTCCCAAACGTCGCGGCGCTGCGTCGAAAAAAAACCCTAAAATTCTCTCAGATATTAAATTCAATACTGTGCTACTATTTTGGTGCATCCATGAATTGAATTTTTTATGGCGCGCGCGTGGGTCTCTGTCATTTGTTTTCATTACGTACACCCCTCGAGAAAAAATCTTTAATAAAGATTGTATACTTACAATGTCCAGTACGATAATAATTTTGGATGGGTTGTCTGTACGTTGCAACTTGATTTACATGTTATTATAATGCGGACGGAACTATTGATGTTAATAGCGCTAACGATTTGAGATATTTGCTCATAATCTTTATTTTCCGCGAGGTATTTGTACATTATTCTCTTAATATTTCATGCACGCCTGGTACTCCAATATGTTTTAAATTTTATCTCCTGCACGGCAGTTGTTTTAAAATCAATGATTATTTTACATTATTTTTTGTTTTAATGAGACACGTGTCAGTTTCACCGAAATAAAGTTTCATACGGCTTTGAATTATACCTAACTACCTACATGATATTTTTTCGATGCTTTTTTGTGAAAATTCTCGATATTATTATATCGGCAAACAGCTGCTAAAAATTAAGACTTTTTACTAGTTACCAGTTTACTTAAAGCCTTGCAGCTGTTCATCCATACCTATTGCCAGAAAACCATAGTCAACGTAATTACTAAGAAGCCGAAATCCCTATTAAATTTGTTAAAAAACAAAAAATCTTGTAAAACAATTTAAGTTTATTGTACAATTTAAATAATAAATAGCAGAAATGGCAGTGATAATCACCTCTAACGTCCCAAGCCACGCATAATAAACACAACGATACATTATATTGCTTACAATACCACGATTTTGTAAAAATAATATTAAAACAATTAGAAAATGACAGAAATAAAGCTGGGAGCTTATTATGTTTTTACACTCTCGTCAAAATACAATATGATCTGTTAAGATATTAAACATTTTTATTACATGTAACATTCATAGATATCTGCGTCTCCTCCAATAACACTCTATAACTTTTATGTTATCTTAGTAAATTTAGATCGCATTGTTACATTTTGCAGTTGTTTAAACACACGCGAATAAAAAATAAACTCGCAAAATATTTAAAATGAATCATTGAAAGAGAAAGCCAATAAAAATAGGTACGACAATTAAAAAACTACCTGTCAGATAAACAAAATGTCGAGATTTACGACAAGAGATTAGATAGGCAACGAATAAAAATATGATATTTGTGTGTTTAGTTATCGGACGAGGAATGGAACCCCCGTACCGGCCGTGGCGCCTACCGCCCGCCGCGAACACCACACAATAAAAGTAAAAACATTTCATAGAATCTGATTCACTTACACGCACGCTCACTTTCACAGTAACTAACCGTTTAAGGAAATTCCTCAACTATAGACTGCTAAGGGTTCGATTCCCATCCAGGACAAATAATTATGTGATGAGCATGACCATTTGTTATGTGTCTGGGAATAATCTCTTTACACTTATTATGATATTAGTGTAGTACATTGTTCTTAACATTATCTAAAACAACAAACACAGCATTCATTATCAAACATCCACCACAGCCTATAACAGTCTACTGCTGGACATGGGCCTCTTCTTAGAAAGGAGGTTTTGGCCTACTATACCACGCTGGCCATACGTGTTGGTATAGGGTTTGTTTCAAGTTTTCCTTCTCTTTGCAGTGCTGTTGTCCTGCGTAGTTTGCTCCCTTAATTGGCTCTTACGACACCGACGGGATGAATAGGGGTGGTGACATTCCGTATTCTTAATCCGTCACCACACGATTATCAAACATGAAACGTATTAAAAATTCGTTTTAATTGAGGCGAAGGTAAAACAGATAATGTCTTCCTCTTTCTGCGCTACTAAAGGGAGTAGAGTTACTCTGTTTGGGCCTGTTTTGTCCTCCACTCTCTATCTACTCCAACCTTTTCTGCCGTAGTCTAACTCTTTTAAAGATTATTAAAGTATCTGATTCTTAAACTTTAAGAGATTTTGACTACTTAATGAATTTTTCTTATTGCTATATTAAATTAGAGAAAACAGAAGACTCTCTTACCCCAAAACCGGGTGGGTACGTTTACGTATAAATATTTTATAAAGAGTTGACCAAGGGAGTGCCTAAATATGGATTCTGCCTCAAAGTTTATTGTGGACCCTAGTTGAGTGGACACTAATTGTATTATATACAACGATATCCATGTCGTATCATCTGGACAATGTTTGTTGTATCGCTGGTTAGTGTCTGTGACTCAGCTCACAATGTCCTTATGGGTTATTTAACCTTAAGTGTACCGGTTTTGAGATATATAGTTCGTCACCTGATTGCTTATTTTAAAATATTATTGGATCCTGTTAACTGTAGATTTACGATTGTTTACGAGTATACTTAGATGCAATACACCTAATGTAAAAAGTATTTGTTCATAATCTCTAATATATAAAATACTCGTGTCGCGGTGTTTGTTACCAAACTCCTCCGAAACGGCTGGACCGATTTTTATGAAATTTTGTGTGCATATCGGGTAGGTCTGAGAATCGGCCAACATCTATTTTTCATACCCCTAAATACTGGGGTATAAAAATTTAAGGGTAACCCACCAATTTTTTTATTTTTTTATTTTTTGTCATTTTTTTTTTTACTTTATTAATCAGGGTCAGCTAGTAGTATAATATAAACCTATCTAAGTTCTCATATTGCCAAAAGATGCAGCGATCAAAAATTGTTTATTTTTTAATGTTATAAGTTCATTCATTCTATTTACGGCCATTTTAATTTTTATTCCGCAATAAATCAATATGTAATATAATCTTAAAATATCAAATAATAAGTTTTCTGAAGTTTTGAGTTTACTTTTCGTAATTACCGTTACTTAAGTAATGCGGGTATAATCATCATATTATTATCATGATTATTATTCTTGAGATGTGTGAATAATAATCGGCCATCTGATCCCTAACTAGGCAGAGCCTGTACAATGGTAATCAGACTGCTGATAAACATACTTATATATTTCTAAATACATTCATATAATGGATAAATTACACAGAACCAGAACAAATGATCGTGCTCATCACACAATTATTTGTCATGAGTGAAATTCGAACCCACGGCCTCTGGTTTTGCAGTCAGTATCACTAACCACCCACTGACCAACATTCTTTCAAACAAGTAACAACCATGTTAATGTTATGTTTTTAAGGAATCAATTTGACCTTTATCACAAAAATATCAATACATTCTAAACTGTTTAAGATTATAGAACTTCAACTTGACTGCACTGATGGCGTACTGATTTAAGCGGTCGCCACGCCGCTTCCTACTGCGCTGAGTATTGTAGGTCCGATCCCCACATTCGACACCACTTAGCGTGATCCACTAATTCTTGTTCTGAGTCTGGGTGTTCTTTGTGTCCGTTTCACATATGTCTGAAAAGTCCTCCGCGACACAGGATGTATATTCCTAATGCGGAATTTGTCTTTAATAAACAAACAAATAATAAAATAAACCGACAATTTAGCAAATGGGGGTAAATTATACAAAACATATGTAACGACCACATTTCCACCCACGTGGGCAATTTCTTTGACCCGATGTTGGTGATTTTTCACTCATAATTCATCTATCTCAATAAGCGCATTATCCTCACTTGCTATCTTAGTGTTTTATGGTTTCACAACTAAACTTGTAGGTAGTTTTGACACTAATGCGTTCCACTCATACCTCATCACATTACACCCACTCCGAACAAGATAAAATGAACGCGACATAATATGGCATCCAACATTTATAGGACACGGCACTGTTTAAATAATACATATGGATAAAAATTATCTCGTTCTTCAGATGATTGAAGCTCTGACCCTAAAAGGCATAACGTGAAGTTTCATAGTCCTTAATAAAATAACCTATCTCAAAAAGACATCTATCTATCTATATTTTTTAAATCTTTCTTGTAGCTATAGAGATAGGTGTTTAAACAAAATAAACACTTCAGCTTATTTTAGTGTGTCGTGTGGAGGAAATTTCTTAAGGAGTTGCAGAACTGGGTTAGTCTCTTCATCCTTCATAGGACCGTGGTCAAACCGCACTGCTGACTTATAAATATGTTGACAAAACTCTATTTTTTTATGGGATAAGGGAGCTAACGAGCAGACGGGTCACCTGATGGTAAGCAACTACCGCCGCCCATGGACACCTGTAACTCCCAAAGTCCCAAGTCTGTTGCTGCCCTTGTAGCTCAAATCCCCCCTCCCACTCGAATCAGCGGGTGGGGGGATTCGGGCTCCGGTAACCTCACTCACACAGTGAAAGGCAACGAAAGAATTGCTTAACACCGGTTATTTGTGAGGCCGTGGTACCACTCCGGTCGAGCCGGCCCATTCGTGCCGAAGCATGGCTCTCCCACGGTAAAAATATAAAACAAATAATAGAAATAGGATTCACACTAGCGTTGAAAATTGCGAAGGATTCATTTTTTTTCGACTTTAGCCAAATTCCAAGAATTTTACAAGAATCATCTAGCAGAAATATCCTCACCTCAGATGTTATTTTATTTATCTTATTCTGTATGTATATTATAAAAATATTAATTTGTGTATTTGTTTATGTATTTTTAAATAGCATTATGTATTAATTATAATGTTATATTTTCGTAGTAACTTTTCTTTGTTTTCGTTATACATGTGCATCTACCATGTCCCTTACTGAACCATCTTAAGGTTGACTTACAGATAATGCCATGAAGCATTAAGAACGCCTCGTGCAAGTTGTAATACACAGTGTAAATAAAAATAAAAAGTACCATCAAATTCAAGTAAGGTGTTATAAAGAAGTTTGATGATTTTTTTATTTTACTATAAGACGAGCGGAGTCAGTACCCATAATACGAACGATTAAATTATACAGATTTTATATACCATACTCAAAATCATTATAGATTTACACTCAAAATACTATATTATTTCAATAATTATATTAATGCGAAATATACACCGTAAAATACACGTAAAAACATTGAATTACCATATTATACTACAAAATACCATATTATTTCAATAATTATATTAGGTGTAAAATTCACGTAAAAACATTATATTTGCTCAAGATTCAACCAAAAATCCGCACGGAGAGTTTTTGCATTTCATTGAAAAATACAAGGGCGTTTGAAAAATACACGTATTTTACATGTCATTTTCAACGCTAATTCACACCTGGTGTTCCTAGTATATACCTTTTATTACGTAGCATGCCATATTGCATTTTTTTTTAAAGGTCTTGAACGAACGAAATATTTCTTCTGTTGCTCAGACTCATCCGATTTTTTTAAAATACGGGCCTTACATATCCTCTGTCCTTATTACTTAATTACTGATGACGATTTTCATCCACAGGTTATCGTCTCACCGGAGACGAGTAATGTAATTGTTTTTTTTGAGTAGAATCACTCGTATCAGATAAATTCAAGTAGAAATATCTTATCTGTAATCTATGATATTGTGTACATAATAATAATTGTTAACGCCAAATTCAGTACACATTTTCTTGTTTACATAGTCAGGCTCTGGTATCCAATGCAGTAAAATTTAACTAATATTGTGGGTACCAGTCTTTCTTTTATCTACGAGTAGAACTTACATAGGTACACATATTTTTTTTACATTTTTTCGTGTGTGCCTGCATGCATATATATGTGTAAATGTAGTTTAAGTAAGTGTTGTGTATGAGCGCGTGTGTGCGTCTCTGTGTGTATAATTAGATTTTTTCTTGTACGAAGTTTAACTTTTTGTCTTATGCTACGCTAGAAATGATCTACAGTCTACGATTCCAACGTCCATTTGCTTCGTAAATGAGCGATAAGGATGTGCAAGTCAATAGATCGTAAACAGTTCGCACTTCGACGTGATGATATTTTAAGAGCCCTCGGGAAGAGAGTAATGTTTGTGTGAAAAGTTTAAATGTAATCACGTGTTATGTGATTAGGAAATGAATGGTCTATAAAGGTTACCCGCCCTACTTTTTTTCAATATTTTACTGTTGTAATATTGTTGTTTTTATGTTGTTAAATATGAAGAACTAGGATTTTAACGTGATTAATGTGTGCCTACAATAATAAATTTATTTAAACACACAAAATATATAATAATGTGAGTTTTATATTTAACGACTCACGTAATTCTCTCCAGTTTTATATAGTATTAAAATATGATGTTTCTGCTTATAATTAGCCAATGAATGAAACACAAACTTGTTGGCTAATGGAATATAGTCGTTATAATTATGAATTATAATAATAAATTTGCTCAAGAAACGTTTATTTTAAGAGATGTTGCCAATACTAACATGGCCAGTGTAACCTGGTAAAAATACAGGGCAATCAAAAAGTAAATATATATTCATCATCAACAATGATGATGATAAAAAATACCTGTTACATATTAGCATTAATACCGTATATACATACTTTTATATACAGTTACATAACATGACAAAAAAACGTATTTTTCTGCTTTTAAAAAAATATCTAAAATTATACACACTAAACAAGCCTATTAAGAATCATTAATCATAGTCATATAATCTATCAAGAGCCTTTCAAAGTGCACTGGTGGAAGCAGGCCTTAGAAAGGTGGTTTTGGACTTTTGGTTTAATTTGATGAGATAATCTAGATTGATTATTTTATATACCCAGTGCTGTTGCATTTCGTTATCGTTACTCAATATACTTAAGATAAACATTTTAGGGTTCTCTAATCGGCACCAGGGACTTCCTTTCAAGGGTATACCTGTTTCCCCGGCTATGTACCCGAGACGGCGTGCGGTTTTAGTCGGTTTGAGTCCGACATGCCACCTACAGCATGCCATGCCGACAGGTGGTATCCGAGGGGATTTCCGCACGGGAAAAAAAAAAGGGTTCTCTAATCACCAGTCTATTGGCTAAAGCACTCAACTGCACGGATGGCGTAGTGGTTTAAGCGGTCGCCACGCTGCTTACTACTACGCTGAGTGTTGTCGGTACGATCCCCACATGGGACGACACATTGTGTGATCTACAAATTGTTGTTCTGAGTGTCTGGGTGTTCTTTGTGTCTGTTTCATGTATGTTTGTTAAGTCCCCCGCGACACAGGATATATTCCTAATGCGGGAATTGCCTTTTTTTTTAAGAAAAGAAAAGAAAAGAGAACTTGCAATACAAATATACCTTTAGGTACTGCTATGCCTGTCATGAAAATTGTTGCAATAAAAGTAATTAAGTTAACGCATTTGCGAGCATAACAGTTTTTAGCTGTAATTGTATCAAAATTGGTTATTGTTTATGGGTTATTTGCTTGGCTAGGTGATACACTATACTAGTAATTTTGAAATCGAACATTAATTGACACTTTACACTGAGAACGAAAAGGCCCCACTTAAAATGTATCCATAAAGAAAAAAATAAGTAAAATGAAGAGCAATATTTAAAAAAAAATCTCTTCAATTCAACAAATAAGTTTCTCTGTAGTTACTAGTCATATCTCTGGTATTCTTATTAAGAGTACCATATAAGCTAGTTAACCATTTTCTATCATTTATCGCAGAAATAAACTGCATAGTGCAGTAGTATGTAAAAGTTTTTCTATTTATGCCTCGTCAGGTTTGACCTGGAATGTTCTTTTACCCCCTCTTAAACAAACACTTAGATGTTTTTTGCTTATTATTATACTGATGGTAATTGAACTGTTTTAAAAAAGAATGCCCACATACATATTCTGCAACAGTCTTCTGTGAAAAACTAGACATTGACTAATCCATAATACATTGTAAAGCGCTAATGCTTTTTATACATGCGTTTGCGCATTCAAGCGTTATTAATAAACGTCGTTACAATGTTTAGTTCAATGATTGCTTAATTTATGTAATCAGGTGGTAACTGCTAAGTGGTGTATTCTCAAGATACTAGAGAACATAAACATAATAAGGCATTGAATTATTTAAGAAGTAATAGAATTAGTAACGTAAGACTATGCTGATTATTCAATTAGTATTTTTGCTGACGCTAAATAAAATTGCTAGAACTGTGGAAATAAGGCCTTAGAGTCAACTTTGTCTGGAGACAACTCTTTTGTATGTACAGTTTCTGTTCACGGTTGTTGTTTTGTCTTCGTCTCCTTCTTATCATCAGGCCCGTCGTCGTCGAAAAAATCGTGCTAAATTGTTATACCGAATTTGTTCTGTAGTGCTTGCCGGGAAAATAATAATATAAACTTCGTTTGTTGAGTTGTGTTCTAAAGCTTCCTTGTTTAAATAGTATATTAACGTTTAATATGTTTATACTTATAATCGCGAGTCTTCTCACATACTCCTTTTATACAACCGACAAAGGCAAAGCTCCATCCAGAATTAATCATTTATTCTGTCAGTGTTCCATCATAAGAGGTCACACGCTTCGAGCCGCCACCGTCCTACACTCTCTTAGTAAATAATTACGCCGGAAGACGACCATAACAAACCACACTTAAAATAAATCATCCACTTAACACTTTTTTTTTATATTGGAACTACACAGCGACAATATCATCTAAATATACCAGGAACGCATAAAAAGTTTAAAGTTTATTTTGGTGTACGCCAATGAGAAAGTATGCGGCGCGTCGTGAGCTACGATCCGTGTCCCAGCAGTGGACGCCGCACGTCCATCATAGCTTCTCCTATCCTCCTCGCACATGGGTGACTGCTGAAACCTCTCGTTCTTTTTAACCATACGTGAATAGCTTGAAGCAATCACGTTTATTTTTGAAATTGGAACCTTATTTGAATAGTGACGGGACTATATCTTCGAGATATCGTTTTGCTGTGATTCGTAATATTCCAGATATGTGTAAGTGAAAAGGAATTAAACTGACTAATATAGTGTCAAAAATGAAACCTGTAGATTATATAGTTTAAAAAAGACCATTCCACGCCAATAACAGCGACAAGACGACATTTATTTCTACCTTAATTTCTGCTAAGTTATTGTTGTTGAAAAATCTTCGTATGCATCACCATCGGGCTGGGCATTTTTTTTTTTTCGTCTCAACTGACACAGAAAAGCTTTTTGGGTGATGCGCCTTATCGCGGAAAAAGAGAATAACAAAAAGTTTCGCAAACGACGACTTTGTATTCAAATCTTTGCCGAAATGTTTTTAAAAAAAAAATGTTATGTATGACCTGATAGTTTGTTTTGATTTGAAATATTCGCGAATTCCTTAGAACTATGTTCAAGAAGCTGTTGTTCATTCAACTACTTATACTTGGAAGGAGTTGTATGTGCCTAGCCTATCTATATCTATAAAAGAAGAACTGACAGACTGATTTTCTGACTGCTCGATCAAGGCACATCTGAAACAGCTGATATATAGAAGCATGAAATTTTGCACAAATGTTCCTCAGGTGACGTAGGTGTGCCCCTTGAAAATTTATATGAAACTTCGTTATTTTTTAATGGTATCGCTGTAAAACTCACAGTAAAAGCTCTTTTTTAAGAAGAATGAAAAACGTTATTACTAATTTTTCAAAACTACCATTAAAAAGAGGTGCTTTTTTATAAAGAACTATTTTTTTTTACTTATTGAGTCGAAACTCTTAATCTAATTATATTCTCTATTAAAAATAATAATATTTAAACACATGTTTTAGTAATTATTCTTAAAACTACCCTTTAAAAGGGGTGCATGTTTGTATTCTACATATACCTATAATCCTGATTCATTGTATCCTCTACAATGTCTGATGTCACGAGCGGACGAAGTCACGGGCAAAGGCTAGTAAAACATAACGATACAATCGTATAATAGTTTGCAACGTTATGTTTTTTTTTTTGTTTTGTGATTTTGATTTTTGAATATAATTATGTTTTGGAACCAGAAATAACGCTGCCACGTAATATGCATCACTTCTAATAAAAGAGGTCATTAGGTATATTAATGACGTTTAACAGTGTGGTTAAAAGATAAAAACTTTTTTCAATATTTTAACTAAAATTATTATTTTAATGCATTCATTTGAAGAATTCTCATTCCATAGTTGTGTCAAGTTAGCAATGGATATTTTTCTTAACTTAAAATTTATTATAAACGTGTTATTTGTTTTCTTAGATTACCTAAAAAATATTGACGACCGATAAAACATGTATAATGTCATGTTACATCATTTCTGATGCGTTAATCTCTAGTCGTAACCTTAGTATGTACCTATCATCAAACCCGACGCAAGTAAGACTACACATTCAGTCCTGACCACACCTATTTATTCACTTGTTATTTAAATAAAAACTTTAGGCATGTTCGGCATTTTTGAACAACAAATAAAAGAATGTATTTTTTGAGGTGGGGAAAACCATTAAACTCGCGACACTGTTACCGTTACCGACACCTCTGTATTTAAGTATCTACATATATTGGCCCCATTTACACGAGAGTTGAGTTTGAGTTGAAATACATTGATATATCCGTACAAAATAGATATGTATTCATGTCGGCACTTTTCGAATCGAAAAAAAAACAAAAAAAAACATGTTATATTAAAGATTTATTTTTATTTTTTATTTTTCCTTCTTTTTGAATTGCTGTTGTTCTGCGTAGTTTGCTCCCTTAGTCCGCTCTTACGACACCCACGGGATGAATAGGGGTGGTACCAACCCGTATGGCCAGCGTGGTATAGTAGACCAAAACCTCCTTTCTGTTTAGAGGTGTCCAGCAGTGGACTGTTAAAGGCTGATGATGATGATATGATTGTAATTTTAGCTTATGTCTGAAATAATGACGATTATTCTTATTCATGTTTAATACACATACAACCTTTGAAGTGAATGTTATAAAACTAAAATTAACGTCAATTCAATAACATGATTACAGTTATCGATGCATGTATAATTAGTACTACAATGGTTTACATATTTGTATAGTGTATAATGTCTTACACTGCTTGTGTACAGATCAAACATAATTCTCTACAACAATAGCCTGTAATAATATCTGGAGAACAGGAACCGTTTTATTAAAAATTCAATGTTCTACGGTCCGATGATCGGATGGTAGGGTTGCACTGAACGCGAGACACGATATTTGTTGTAAAGTTATAAAACAAAAAAGTTGAACCGACTTTTAACAATACTAACAAAGAGTACTAAAAACTTAGCAGCAATCGCGGTTGTTTCACTGTCATTTTTAGAAGAGTTCCGTTGTCTGTCATCGAGGATCATCATTAGATCTATAGGAAATTTAAATAGGACCATTTCGTCATAAACGCCTTTCGAACAAAAAAAAAAGAATTTTAAAAATCCGTTCATATAATATGATGGAGTTATGCCCGAACATACATTTTTTTATAAACATGCGAATTGATAACCACCTCCTTTTTTAAGTCGGTTAAAAAAATCGTTTATTTTTTTTGTTACTTTCTTTACAGATAAAGATTTTACATTTTCACGCTATGTAGAGTTATTTTCGTATCGTCAAGAGTTTCTAAATACTTTCAACCGACAATAATCTGCTATTTACTCAAATATATTTTTTTTTCTTAAAAGTACTACCAACTTATTACTAGTATTCTTGTTAAGCTATTCTAAATAAGATGTGTTTTGCGTGGTATGGTGGGGAGTGTGTTCACCTCTATAGCGCGCTATGTGGGGTTTGAAACTCGCCACCACTTGATCACTAGTCCGACGCCGCGCCGTAACGCCGTAGTGTAATCCGCTAAGGGGAAAGGGATAATAATTCAGAACATAGGTCATACTAACAGTTGGCCAAAAGACTGAAACCGCCTTTGATTCTTAGTAAGCACCACACACACGCTATAAAATTGTATTGCCACCTGGCTGTACCGCTTATGAATGCCCGCTCTCAGTGAGGCGTGCACGTCGCAACATATTAGACGCACCAATGAACAGACTGTTCGGATGAATTATTAAATATTAAACCGACAATGTACGGTATTCAGTTACTTATTATACACTTAGGGTCGTCACACAAAGTTTTTGATTGCGTATCTTAAAAAGTTTTTGTGCTGTAAATTTAGGTTTCAAAGTATTTCATTAATTTATATTTTACACACTGGTCTCTGAATACATTTCAAAGCCTTGAAAGCAATGAATACTTTACGTAAAATCACTCTCTCTTCGGCCATGTTTCCAAAGAAATTTTAAAAGAACATGGGTTCTGTAAATGCATAGAATTCACTTAGTGCTTTTGATCGTGAGATTTCGCTATTATTTTTGTACTAGGAAGTTGTCAATTCCTTGCCACTTCAACATTGTATTAAAATACAATGGACACTCGCTCAACGGACTCAATTGACTCAAGTATAAGTATATAAAATACTTCATATGCTAAGTTTAAAAAAAAAAAAAAAAATATTTCGAATTTCTTAGACAACCCTATTTAGTTTAATTCTTCTAGTTCAGTCGGTTTTGTTATTTATCCGCCCGTAATGTACATCAAGTATAATATTTTAGACTAAACTCTTAGGAAAATGTTAGTTAGAGAAATTACTAATAATAACTAATAACAATAATTTGACACATCTCACACACGGCCGTCTGATCCCAACCAAGGCAGAGCCAGTACTATGCTTACCAGACTGGTGAAAAACATCCTTATTGATTTTTAAATACATACAAATAGATAAATTTTACACAGAACAAATGATTGTGCTCATCACACAAGTATTTGTTCTAGGTGGGGAATCGAACCCACGATCTAACAGTCAAGGTCACTAACGACAAGACCAACAGGCCCGTCAAAAAAAAATACATTATTGATAGACAAATGTTTTAACATAATTCAGTTCAACAACTTACATAAGGCAGCGGTGTCTTAATCAAAGCCATCGGATCTTTCTATTCCTATCTACTGATACAAGATCCAAAACGTAGATTCAGCAGCTACCAGGTAGGAAAAAATCTCATACATATTGATGATTGGTTGTTTAATTGATGATTCACATGAAGTATCATCACACAACTTTCAACTCACTGAAAGCTTAATTACTGTCACTTTTTTCACATTAATTTATTCTTATAATATTACTAGCTGACCCAGCAAACATTATTTCTAGGAAATATATTTTAAAAAAATAGGGGTACCCTTGTCATTTAGGGGTATGAAAAATAGATGTTGGCCGATTCTCAGACCTACCCGATGTGCACAATTTTTTTTATAAAAATCGGTCCAGCCGTTTCGGAGGCATATAACTAAAATTGTGACACGAGAATTTTATATAAAAGATTGTAAAACATAATTATTGTGGTTTCCTTTCTTTTACTCAGAAATTGATAAAGAAGTAAGCGTCTGCTAAAGTGAAAACGGTTACCTTTGCTTTTTTGTAGCTTGTTTGTTGACTGTACTTTGCTTCTTGTTCTATCTTTTTTTAATAGAAACGGCCGAAAGGAGTAGGTTAAATTTTCCAATTTCTTAAACCGAGTGATGATGGATTAAGAATACAGCATGTCACTACCCCTATTCACCCCGTGGGTGTCGTAAGGGCCGACTAAGGTATTAAACTAACTAAACTAAACTAAAACAGGACAACAGCACTGCAAAGAGAAGGAAAACTTGGAACAAACACTATACCAACCCGTCTGGCCAGCGTGGTTTAGTACGCCAAAACCTCCTTTCTAAGGAGAGGCCTATGTCCAGCAGTGGACTATTAAAAGCTGTAGATGAGATGATGATGAAATGTTTATTTAAAAGTATTTTAACTAATAATACTCAAGTCCCTTGTATTTTAAATCGTAAAATCTGTTAGTGCTTTATGTTAAAAGACATTATATGAGTTTGTATAATTTGATTGTTAAACCACACTAAACGTTTATTTCGGAATCAATCTTGCATATAATGAAGCAACGCAGTTCACTTTTACGAGTTTATTTACATGTTCATGACTCTTAAAACTATTTAGAGTAATATTTATGTGTCATTAAATAAGGTTGATTAAGCCATATACACACGGCACTCATAAATGGCTGTTTAGATTTTAATCAATACTGTTACTTTTATTGTTATAATCTTACAAATAAAAAGTACGTGTAATAAAAGAGTTTGTAATAAGTTGCTTCTATTAGTATTACAATATATACAATCTCAGAATTACATACATTTCAACTAATATATGAATATATGTATGTATAGTTTGTATATAACTAAATAATCACTTCATCACCTGGGTGGTTGGCGCTCCACTACTGTGTGCTTTTCGAGACACTTTTTGGCCCGACAAACCAATCTGTGGAACGGGTTATCGTCTGCGGTATTTCCGGACCAATACGACCTTAAAACCTCCAAGAAAAGAGCGTACTCCTTCCTAAAAGGCCGGTAACGCGTTTGTGACTCCTGAGTGGCAAACGTTCATGGGCGGCGATGGTCACTTTCCATCAGGTGACCATCTCGTCTGCCCCATCTAATATGTGTACGTGATCGAAGAACTGTAATCAACCATATTCACAAAATAAAGATAATTATGATTATTATTATGTGGACATTCGATCGGGCAAAGTTTACTTTTAAATCTTAATAAATCTGTTTCATAATACTCTTGCAGAAATATAATTCATCATGGGTTAGTCATATGAAGCATGTGACACAATGACAGAAATTTAGATATTTCAACTTTATTTTAGAAGATAAATAAAATAACTGAAGATTGTTGTGTTATTCAAAATAACTGGGAAGTAAAAAGTTTGAAGAATAACCCTGCCTGTATAGTTTAGCTACTGTCCATATGTGGTCACGTTTATAGACAGAATTATTTTTTATACAATCAGCAGATTTTACTTGCTCGTTTTCTTTTTAATCCTCAAATATACAAAATCTGACGTGGGCGAAGCCGTGCAGACATTTGTCGACTCGACTGGAGTACCACGGCCTTACAGAAGACTAAGCAGTGAGTGAGGTTATATCTTTTATTTTATCTTTTTAAAAAGACAACTCCCGCATTAAGAATATATCCTGTGTCGCGGGAGACTTTACAAAGATATGTGAAACGGATTCAAAGAACACCCAGACTTAGAACAACAATTTTTGGATCACACCAAGTGTCGTGACGACCGCTTAAAGGCATAGTGTTTATTATTCCAATGCTTACACAACAATACAAAATAAATATAAAAGTGTTTAGTAACTTTTATCATTTTATTCTTTAACCTTCTCTTGACTATTTCAAACACAACAAAAAATAATTAGCAAAATTGGTCCAGCCTTTCACGCATAATACCGTGCCAAGGCAATAAGGGTAATTCTTTTATGCATAGATTAAAAAACATTTAATAAGGATAAAATAAAATAGTCCTAAGACTAAGACTTAGGGACCTTCAATACAGAAGGCAAAAATTACTTAAACCAACTAAAGTCGCGGCAGCAAAGGCTAGTGATCTATAAAAAGAAATTAACAAAACTCTACAGACTTTTAGTGCAGTGGTCTGTGTGTTAAAAACCAATATCAGTATTCAAAACTAGGTCTAGGAGACAAGCTGCAGCTGATTTAGTACTCAGTCATTGTATTACAAATACTAGAATAAATTTGTGGCGTCTAGACATTGAGATTATTGAAATCTTCCGTTCGATAAGTAAGGCAGTCGCTGGTTACTGTAATATTTTTGAAAATTCTTGTTAGCAAACGTATTTCGCATTCACAGCCCTGAATATACCATCTACCAAGTCTGAGCCACTGAGGTGTTGCCCTGTAAAAGGACTTTAAACAACTCAATCAATTTTGAATATTTTCACAATTCGCTTTCGACATATAAGATGTGACGACTGCTCGTACAAATAAGGTTATTATGAAAACGTATTGTTGTATATTTCTCTTATGTAAAAAGTAAAATATCAAGTCTTTATGAGTGCTGTACTGAGGGTTATGAACAGGAGAGTCAAACTAAAAGTAGGAATAGGCTCGAAACTGGAGGAAGAGAGATCGACGTTGCTTGCTGTGCAAAAATTATCATATGACTTTGATGAGAATTGCTGTAGGCGATATAACAGAAGACTTGTCTTCTGTCATAGCATGTTGTGTATTTCTGGTCTTTTTATAAATATTTTAAGTTCAATGAGAATTGTATTTTGTATTTGCTATTTTATAGTATCTATTTCTAATCTGAAATCTGTGGCTGTTACAGATTACAGTTTTGAAATTGTGTACGCACACAAAAAGACCGCTAGGATAGAACTTAAAGTCCAATTGCAGCAAATTACTTGCTGCTACTTTTTATGTCCAGCAGTGGATTGCGATAAGCTGATGATGAAACAAGTACGACCTAACTAACGGCTGCAATTAGTTGGGTCGTATACTTGTTTCACGATAACTATTACGACTTATCGCTAGGTAAATAGTTATCTTTGCCAATACTTACGATATCGTATTTTCCTATTAGGTATTAGTAACCCTACTTATCCTTTACTTTATATTAGATTCCATAATCTAATGCAGAACAAAGTGACCGACTTAGGAGCCAGGGGTCAACCGGCGAGGTGCACAGAACAGTTGCACACGTTATGAATATGACAACAGGTTAACTCGCACGCCGTAAGTACTATAAATATGTATATCTCGATATAATCGAATAAACATGGCCCTCGGCCTCCATATTGAATTATTCATCCGGCAAATTGTAATATTATACAGATTACATTGAAATTTGTCGTTCTGAACGCGTTCAAGCATTCGTTATGCAACTTGAACAATTTGCGCTTCGTACCACTTTGTGGTCGGATTAGCAGATAAGTTTAAGTTAGACTTAAGTTGTGAGCCAACATGACAGACACTTCGCTCTGTACTTATAGCTGAGCTTATTTATATACATCTTTACGCATAATAGGTTCTTGTAGATTTTACTGTAGGCTGTACTTACTGTAGTAAGGTATATGTATTAGTAAAAAATCACAATGGGGTCATTTATTTTAATATAAGTAGCCACTAAAGTGAAGCAAGTAATTGATAATATTTTAGTTCAATGATATTATATAGGTGTCCACTCCTTAGAGAAACACTATTTGGTGGTATTAGGCCACTTATAAATTTATAATTAACTTATCATCATCATCATCGACAGCCTCAACTAGTCCACTGGTGGAAATAGGCCTCTCTATAGAAAGGAGGTTTTGGTACGCTATACCACGCTGGATAATTAAATTCTGCTCGTTTCTGCAATATCGATACATGATAGATAATTGACACTCTAGCACTGTATGCTTTTCAAGAAACTTTCTGCCCCCTCACAATCAATCTGTGGGAAAAAAATGTAACCTTGGTTAAATCGATACGTCAAACCTTCAAATTTCAAACCATAAAAAACTTAGCGTACTTCCATTTCAAGGGCCAATAACGCACTCATGTGACTATTCCGTTCTAGAGGTCTATGGGTCACGGTTGTAACATATCATTAGGTGACAAAACTAGTCGTTTAGGTATCTCTTATATCGATTTTTTTATCTAAATATCTCATAGTTACTAACGTCTTCATTTTAATAAAAACAAGTAAATCGATTCTATACGTGAGTGATATCGATACCAATGTTTCTTATTCACCGCAGTTGGCTAGTAGTTGTGCAAAATTCCCAGCCTAGTCAACCGCCGTGGGTAACTGTTCGGGCTTTAGACCAGTCTGATTCTTGGCCACGACAATCGTTTTTCACACGATTTCCATATCTCACGGTCGTCTAGATTAATAATAAGGTGATTTTAATACATATTGCGACAACGTCTCTGGTATTCGATCTCTTTCTTGACTGACTATAAACTATTTGCAGAGGTACGTGTCCTCCGGCCGTGTTACTTACACTAGAGCTGTTTATGCGGCAATGTTTTATGTTTAATTAATCATTTGCGATCCTGTGTCTTGAAGCTGCATGTCATTGTATATTGTATTATGTTGAAAGCTCGATTAAATATAAATTACTTTTAGATATTTATTATAAAATACATGTTCTTCGATTGAATAAATGTATCTTTATTAAATTTACAATCCAAGAATAATCTGAGGCCAAGAAACTTTATTGTACAGCGTGTTTTTTTTAATTTAATTTAAGACTCAGAATAACAATTTGTCTATCACACAAAGTGTTTTCCCACTTGGGGATCGAACCCACAATACACAGCGCAGCAGGAAGCGGCGAGGTGACTTCTTAAACCTCAACGCCACACGTGCAGTCTGAAATGATGTATGTATGTGATATGTGTGTTTTAATAAACAGACTATTGCCTGAAAGTATTCGACAAATTAGAATGATTATTTTAGTATTGGATAGAACATTTATTTAGCAATTATTAAGGTTATAAACCATCATGCCACGACCCTTAGCAGTGGAACAGTAACTATAAAAGCAAGTGAAACTGCGGGGAATGATATGTAGTAGGTATATGTTTATGGGCAATGCGTCCGCGTGGTGACGGATTAAGAATACAGAGTGTCACCACCCCTATTCATCCCGTGGGTGTCGTAAGAGACGACTAAGGGAGAAAACTACGCAGAACAACAGCACTGCAGAGAGAAGGAAAACTTGACACAAACCCTATATCAACCCGTCTGGCCAGCGTGGTATAGTAGGTCAAAACCTCCTTTCTAAGGAGAGGCTTATGTCCAGCAGTGGACTATTAAAGGCTGTTGATGATATGTTTATGGGCAATGCGCCGGCAACTTCGAGTTAATCTGGTTTTACATCATGTTAGACATGTTTACCGTGTAACAAAGGTGCTCCTTGCTATTTAGTACCTAAGCAACGTAAGTAAGAGTGTTATGGGTTCGATCCCCACATGGGACGACACTTTGTGTTATCCACAAATTGTTGTTCTGAGTCTGGGTGTTCTTTGTGTCCCTTTCATGTATGTTTGTAAAGTCCCCCGCGACACAGGATATGTATATTCCTAATGCGGGAGTTGTCTTTTTATAGAAAAAATAAGGTCTTTGTTGGTAGTCAGACACACTGACTACTACAGTATTACTGTAATGAAAAAAAAATTTTAGGTTAGCTTCTCTTTTTTTTTTAAATGTTACTGCAATATACTATACAATACTACATACCTTTGAATTAGCTAATTAGCTACCTGTCGTTCTGACCAGATTACTCTGGTCGTGGTCACAGGCTGACTGTCTATGACCACGGCCAGTCCCTAAATTCATACATAATTTACATAACGTAGGTTTATACATGAATTTATTCATAGGTATACGTATGCGTTAATACTTAGGGATTTGGAAAAAAAAAAGATTCTACAATTTGCCTAATTTTAAAATAAAAGGTATCGCGATCCTGACCTGTTTAAGCCATTGCTTACTCTCCCAAAACCCCAAATCCGTATAAACCATATCTTCTTACTAGATTTTTCCTTTTAATATAGTGCCAGCATTGCCAATCTTGAATTCGTAGTGACCCATTACTGACAAAGTGCTTTTTATTTGAGTATTTGAGCGGCTGTGGGTGTTTTGGCTAAGGGAGCGAAATACGCAGGACACCAGCACTGCAGAGAGAAGGAAAACTTCACACAAACCCAATACCAACCCGTCTGGCCAGCGTGGTATAGTAGGCCAAAACCTCCTTTCTAAGGAGAGGCCTATGTCTAGCAGTGGACTGTTAAAGGCTGTTGATGACGATGATGATGATGTGGGTGTTTTACACCCCTCTGTCTTCACTTAAGAGACAAAAAGACTTATGTCAAATAATTTGTCTGTTTAAAATCGATTTATTATATCTATTATATGTAGTAGATACATTAGTGTTTCCTTTACAATGTTTTATATTTAATTAATAAAATATCATCTTAGTCTAGTAAACCTTTTATTTTGATACAACTAAATTGGACCGGTCTCGCACCATTTATTTTAATTCTTTAGCTCAATATTTTTTCGAAAAATGTGAATAAATGTCAATTTGCCTTTACTTTTATAAATCATGGCATTTTATCAGTTGGGGATCATTGATTACATGTAATGGAGTAATGTTAATAACAAGAAAATAGCCGTATATACCTAGTGAAAATACTTAGTAGTAAGTAAACAGTTACTAAGTGGAAAGTTTCTTTTAGAGGAATTTAAATTAGAAAAAATAGGAGCCATCGAGAGATATCTGTAGTTAATTGCTTTACTTAGCAACTTTGTATCAGAAACGTTAATTCTAATTAGCGAACGGCAAATAGCTTTAAAAGGGAGATATTGCAATTCTTATGGTCATTAGATAGCCTGTACAGTTCTATCACTGTGAGAGTTACCTAGAGCTGCAGTTTTTTGTATACATTACTTCAAAACGAAAACTTTTGAAGTATTTACAGTTTTAAATAGCGGTTTTTTCAGATTTTTGCAACACAGTTTGCTTTCGTTTTTCATTATATTAAAAAGACAACTTCCCCACTAGGAATAAATACATCCTGTGTCGCGGGGGACTTCACAGACATTCATTCAAATGAACATAAAGAATACTCAGACTTAGAACAACAATTTTGGGAATACACAAAGTATTGTTCCATGTGGAATCCACAACACTCAGCATAGTAGGAAGCTGCGAGGATACTATCAGCCTATTGCAGTCCACTGCTTTACATTTGCCTCTCTTGTTGCCCGCCACTTCCATCGATTTTCGGCTTCTCGCATCCAACTTCATGCCAACCATCTTGCGCAAATCGTCACTCCACCTGGCCTGTGGGCGTCCTACACTACGTTTGCCGAAACGCGGTCTCCACTAAAGAACGTGTTTACCCCAACGGTTGTCGGTTCTGCGGCTAATATAGCCAGGCCATTGCCACGTTCTCTTAGATTTAGTGCAGTTGTAAATGAGAAAGTTTAAATAGATGTTTGTTACACAATTACTCAAAAACGACTGAACGGATTTGGATGATTTTATGCCCAGAGATTGATTACAGAATGGAACAGCATTTTATCACGAAAAATGTATACACAAAGTGGACATTAAGACAGCATAATCCACTCGCTGTTAGTTTAATTTCGAAGCGTAGTTGTCGCAGCTGTCACATAGTTTGATAATATATGACGGACCTACGTGTATGAATATATTCGTTCGTCATAACGCATATTAATGTAATCTGTCACGTACTTAGCGGTATTGTTAGTTATTATAATTTGTTCGTCCCATGGCGCCTGGCTCGTGGTGCGACGAATACTAATATTACATAATTATATGTGTATTTTTATAGCTCTTAATGAGCTTAGAAAGGCAGGTAATATGTCAGGTATGTTACATACTATAATGCCTGCTTTTTTTTAAGACTAATCCCGCATTAAGAATATATATTGTGTCGCGGGGGACTTTACAAACTTACATGAAACGGACACAAAGAACACCCAGACTCAGAACAACAATTTGTAGATCACACAAAGTGTCGTCCTATGTGGGGATGGGACCCACAACACTCAGCGTAGTAATGAGCGGCGTGGCGACCGCTTAAACCCCTACACCATCACTCCCCTCCCCCTTTCCCAGACGCAAATTTATTTAGTAGCAATAATAAATAAATATTAATATAATATGTATTAAACATTTCAATCTGGACCCAACTTAGAAAAGCTTTTAATATGGAACAAAAGTTAATAAACATGTATAAAACATTTTATTTTCGAAATGCATATAGATTAGACATAATATATAAACACTCAATGCAAATAAACACATAAATTTTGCATAAAAATAAATGCACTTATCTAGAATCGAATCGATTTCCCGTCGGATGACTCGATTGCACTATCGCTACGCCACACAGATCGTCACTAACCTTGGTTCTAGATGGTTAAACACGACGCTATGGTTTCTGCACTAATTTGAAAAGAAACGTTAATAGATTATAAGTGTTACTTTTCAGCTTGTAATATTGAGGGGGCTCATGGGAGAATGGATAGAGAATGTCATAGAACTCTCCAGCTTCAGGAGTCACTGTTAGTGCTGTTAAGGTTGGGTCAGACAGTGGACAGAGACGGATGCACCAGTTAATATGGAAAATGGGCCTACTACACATTACAACTTCTACCGTGTGTTTTTTTTTTTCACTTCTAATCATTATTTAATTCACTAAAGTTTCAAATAGATGAGTTACTTACATTACAATGATTTCTACCTCTCGAAACATGATCCACTCTCTACATTTCACATTGAATCCGAAGAAACCACTTTTACTATAAAACAGCAAAAAAGTACTAATCCAAAATTGCGTCTAAATAAACAGTTATTTCAATCAATCTGTGTAAAATTATCCCAAGAAATTCCTTAAAAATCGACCCACGCAATTTGAATACATCTTCAAGACTCAATAAATCGATAACCAACCCACGATATTTCCTTATACTTGAGTTAATAGCCCTATAAATTGAAGTAATCGATCACCTCCGTGGCTATGCTCTCCTGGTATCTTTAATTGGTAGTTAATGGACAATTATTGGCTTCTGAGACTCTTGTTTAGGAGTGAGTTATTGAGTTACGCTCTTATACGTACTTCTTTTAATTGCTGCTATCCTCTTGGCTATTTTATTAAGAAACTATGACCATGTTTGTATAACGCTGTAAAAGTTTTCATATTTGGTTTTGAACCCTGTCTTTTTCGTCTTCGGCCACGTCTTACGGCCGCCGACAAGACCGCGGCCGAATCTGAATGACTTATATTTACTTTTTTGTTAGGATAGTATCAAGTAAGTATCAAGTGCCTCCAGAGGTGTCAACTATCCTCTGTCGCTGATACCCTGTTACCACATAGTACCCTTCGAAAGCCCTAAAGCGGCAGTATAAACATACTGTCGTCCTTCATGTTCACTAGGTACAATCGATTAAAAACGCAAAAGCTTGGATGAATATTTTTTACTAAATTATGATAAATTGTTAAACGGATTCAAGTGACATTTTGCGCAGACTTAGATTATAATCTGGATGGGACAGAAGCCACTGTTAATCTCGGCAAAAAAATATCATGAAATCGACATAAAACCGCAGTCAAAAGTTACTTAGTGCGAAAAAATACACACAAACTAGAAACCAGTCGATAGCACAGGAAAATATAAATATTTTTTTAGGTTTCACGTCGGACTACAATTTTAGTTATTTATAAAACTGTCATTTTGTCTTAAATCTTGCAACTTTGATTTAATGAGTATTAATAGCAATGGATCTACATTACTTATGTTTTAACACTCGATCCCGCCCCGCCCGCCCATTGCTATTAATAATAACACTGCTTATTTATTGATCACTTTATGCACAATGTTCACAGAGACAAACTTACTAATATAATCTGTGACGACTGTGTTTTATATTGAAATCTTAAAATGGCAGTATTTTTAACATACTAATATACATGTATTTAGAAATACATAAGTATGTTTATCAGCAGATTAGATACCAAAGTACAAACTCTGCTTAGTTTGAGACCAGGCTGCCGTGTGTGAGATGTGTGAAGTTTTTATTATTATTAACTGTTCTTAAGTCTCAAGTTACTAACTTAGAAAATTATTAAGTTCCTTACAACACTTAAAAGTTAGGAAATTTGCTGTAAATTATTCTAAAATTTATTATGCTCTAAATTATTCCTTGCTAGAACTTAGCCTCTCTTTACTTAATAAAATACTTAGTATTGTACAGTTATTACATTTTTATACCGCTTATGATATACGCTTTTACGTTTTAGCACATTTTTTGCCTAAACATTATTTCTTTATATAAAACCTGTTAACTAAATTCAATTATTTATATATTTATCGAGGCCTATTATATATATATATATATTATATATATTATCTTTTCGGCGCGCGGGCCGAAACACCCAAGGCGTTTATTTTATGCCTAGGTGGATATGCATGTAGGTATAATCACTGGTTGGTATATTAATTTACTTTTACCACAATTAGGTACTTAGAAATGATCATTCAAATACAATAAAATCATAAATTCCGTAATTAAAAATAATCAAACCACAGATTGCCATTTCTCGCCTCTGCCTACCCTTTCGGGGAGTCTTCCGCCCAATATGTTTAACTGTCTGTTCAACCATATCAACATATTGGACGGAATACTGGCGTGAAGATATACATTTCCAAAAAATTTAAGAAAACGAGAATATTAGAGAATTCAACTTTACTTAATGATATAAAAAATAATAATTTTCATTTAAAATCGCCACATTCAGAAAGAACTGAGAGTCGATTCGGTCCACTATATATTTATGGGCCGAATAGACAAATGAAAAAGATGCCTTAAGGCGTTTCGGTCCGCGGGCCGAAACACGAGCGGGGCAACATGCCCCACACCCTCACACTATAAACAATAACTGAAACTCACTTTGCTGTATTTAGTTATCAAGAGTTCTCTTCTGGCAATCAACAATTTAGTCTTATCCCTTATAAATTATATTTATATAACTGATGCAGTAGCGAGGATGGTCTTAAAATATAATTTAATTATCATGCCATCATCAACCATTATTTAAGAGTTCCCACTCATCGCCCCATAAAAAAGCCATGATATGTTTTATATCATCTTGTATCCCCAGATGTAGCCACTTTACGTTCTATTTAGCTAATGATAGTTTAAATTTATATCTAATAGTTATTTTGTTCGGTTTATATCAAGATGTCCCGTTAAGTAGAACATTTTGATTTACGTAACTATCTCAAATGTGTTACCATTTTATTTATCAGATAATTTGGGAACTAGAATATTATTTATAATCGGTACAAATAACTTTTAGCCGGTATCATTACACAGTTTTTTTCTTAATCATCTAATAGTAATAACATTGTAAATTAGTTCTATCTTTAGTGGAACTACGGTTCCGGGGCGTAGGCGTAGTTTCATAATTGGAACAGTATATAATAATACCTACTGGTATGTGTGTTCTTTTTACGCCTTTTTAAGCAAATATGACGCATCTAATCATATCATATTTGGAATACTTCATGTTTAAATGTAGAAGAAGTCCAGAAAGCCAAAACTCATTTTTTTTAAGACTTCTGCATTAGCAATATATCCTGTGTCGCGGGGGACTTTACAAACATACATGAAATGGACACAAAGAAAACCCATTCTCAGAACTGTTATACAAAATGTGCCATAAAGTTACAAATTACGCAAAAATGTGGTTATATTACGCTATTGGTCCAGTATGTATTTCGTCCTGTCTTGGTACAAAAGTTTATAAAATGACAGTACAAGTAATATTGGTGTAGGAAATGAAACATGACTCAAAACGGTTGGAATTCGACCTCCAACCAATTTCTAGTAACATTTTAATATTTACTTCTGTACATATTTTTATATTTACACTATGCAACGTCCGGAGACCCACACATGGCGTCATTACCTAAAACATGTCCCAACAAAAATATAATAGTAATAATTTAGGTTAAGAAGTAAAAATTATAATATATACACACATTGTGGTGGCATTGACGAGAAATCAGGAATAAAAGTGACGCGAAAAATAGATAAAAACTAAAAACGTTTTTAAAGCGTACACAAACCAACTTAACATTTTTATAAAAATATATACTATATTTTGTATACAATTGTATCTGTTTGTGTGTATTATTGTTTGTAAAAACTAAAAGAAACGTGTACGTAGGCGTCGCTTTGTATCGTCTATATTGTGACCATGAAACTGGTTTGTAGGACGATGGACTGTGCAGATTCGGCTTGCGATATTTGTATGCTTTTATTACCCATTACACCTAATCAATGTATTAATTGTTTATTAAACAGTTATTTTTTTGCTCATTTAATTGAGTTAACAGAATCTTCTAATACAACAACATTAAAAACATGTGTAATCAACTTACCAAAGTTTTTTCTATAAAGAATAGTACTGTTTATTTATAATGGCTATTTCTGTTTCTGTAATGCCTTGATTGGCCTTACTCTTTTTGTAAATTGTGATCGGCAACACACACACACACACACACACACACACACACACACACACACACACACACACACACACACACACACACACACACACACACACACACACACACACAGACACACTTAAATTATTATAGGAACCGCAATCGTCCTTGACCAGTCAACTCTCGTACGCCTTGCCGTCTGTCCGCCTGTATGCCTTTTTCTTAGAAACTTTCTTTTGTTTTCTTTTATACCTGGTATTTAATATGGACGCACCTATGAGGCCTTGTTTTGGCCCTTCTAATGCTTCTAAAGTATTCTAATGGCTGGATACTACACCAACTCTTAAAATTCCCTTGTCGAATGTGCAGCAAATTGATTAACAAAACTTGACTAGGAAACGTCATTAGTTTAAAAACTTTTTACTTGTTTCTTCCCATGCTATTACATATTCATACATTATATTTAAAGTACTGTATAAATTAACGCACCAAGAATTCTCCTCGAGAATCGCCTGCCCACGGAGCTCTTACACGACTCTTACAAGTGAAATATCGACTTGTAACCTGATACTCACGTAGGAGGGCTGTCATTCGGCTGGTACTGTCTTTTTTCCACTTAATATGCCACACAATTTTATAGTAAATGTCCACAGTGCAGTTTGAAGGCGTACGAGGGCCAATATACTTGTGTAATGCGATACCGTCGATACAAAAACGATGAGACTATTCTTGTTTACGATTCGCTTAGGTGTACTCTTAAGTGTTTAATAAGATACTGCTTTAATAGCTTCGACGTTTAGTAAAATCCATAAAATAAAATAAATTTTTAGACATGGAAATTGCTACGCTAACGATATGAATCTTGTCGTCAGTTAATGCACTGATCCAGGACCGATTAATAAAATAGCGAGGACTATAGGACTTAGACGAATTTAATGACATAACGCACACTGTCCGTGTAGTGACGGATTAAGAATACGGAATGTCACTACCCCAATTCATCCCGTGGGTGTTGTAAGAGCCGACTAAGGGTGCAAAACAACGCAGGACACCAGCACTGCAAAAAGAAGGAAAACTTTCTAAGGAGAGGCCTATGTCCAGCAGTGGACTATTAAAGGCTGTCGATGATGATGATGATGATGAATAAAATAACAGAAATCATAGTATAGAAGAATATTTTCAGAAATATACTGAGTGATACTGTGACCCATCCATAGTCTAACCTAATAAGTTACAAGTATAAATAAATAAAATGTCTAGAGCGTTGGCGACGATATTTACCTCTTCCAAAACCTCGTACGAAACTAATTAGGTAATAAGAAAAGAACTCCATGCAGTAGGTTATTTAGTATTCTCTTAAGTCTTGCTAGCATCAACAGAAATGTGGCTAAATCATAACCTACTATAAAAACAAAATGTACAAAGTTTTTAAAGAAAGAGACTTGGCTATCTCGACTTGAATTCTAGATTACCACACATTTAAAGAGATTCACACGGGCGGAGTCGGGGGCGGAACCTGTTAACACAGTACTGTGTGCCTTCGACCTAATGTTGATGATCTTCCATGAATACCTACAATATGTATTTCATGCCTCCGAATTAAGGTTTAATTTTTAAACGACAAGAGCCCACGTTCTCTCATTACTTTTGATTATCAGTCCATGAATAATAATCGGTTGTACCGAGAACTGGCATCAAACGCTAAATGCTTATGCATTTACGAGCTTTAGGTAACCTTTTTACTTTAGGTAAATGTTAAATGTATACATACATACATTATCAATGTTATATTTTTAACAACACGTAAATGATTACCTACTTTAAATTCTAATATTGTGTTCCTAAAAATAACAGTTATTTTTCACAAACTAATCGTGACAAAAACCTTGATCGCTATACAAATGGTTCTTTGACGTAACCAGATTTTAAAAACAGGAATCAAATTATTCAGATTTTGGCATATTTCGGGTCGAATCGAAAGTGCGAAATGACCAGGAAAGTATGTCCACGCTAAAGAGAACTAGTACGTAACCACTGTATAGTAACAAGACCACTTAGTATTCTTTATTCTGGTTACTAGGTTCGTAAGGACAATGTAGAGACCAGTAGGCACTGGTGGCATGTATATGGCACATCAGTAATGTCATACATCATACATACGTCAGTAGACATACGTGTCCATACAGAAATACAACGACCGGTGCCGTCACTACAATAAGGCCAATGTTAACTGCGATTTTCAGAATAGTGAACAGTTTTTTTTTCTTGCAATGATTTAGATTTGCGAAATTGCAAAATATATCTACATTAGCCCTAGAAGATACTGTTTTAGTGTGAATAGAAATATATTCAAATTTACTTATAATTTTTGCGTGATAAATAGTTATCTGTAATACATAGAAACAAATCTAGTAGACTTATTTCCACATAATTCTGCCGTAGACTGCCACCCGTTCCGTAAGGCTCTTGTATCCAAGTCGAACATTCCTCAGTATCCTAATACTTTCACGAAAGCAGAAACCACTAAAACGTACTGTTTTTGTACTAGTAGTTTTGCATATGAAATATCCAGCTACTTTATTGCAGTATTTCACAACCATCGGCTCAGATGTTCAGTCTTGAATAGTTCACAAACCGATAGAATTGCTTTCGCATGTATATTTATTAGTTGCGTTAGATGTAATCAACGGTACATGTTCCTAATCAGATATTACCTTATAACGTTCAGTAAATGTTATGATACTTGTAAAGTTACGTTCGATATTACAGTAAGAAGCTCATGTTAAACTTATGGTAATGATGTTGAAGATCGACATCACAAAACCCAGATTATAACTGGTTATGCACCGTAAGAGAATGCGATTGCAAAATACATTGGATGCGTGGTGTTAGGCCTATTTTATGCCTAGGAAATATGCAGTGCGAATACTTCAATTAGGTAGATTTTCTTGTAGTGTTTACCTCTCTGGTATATACCTGTATGCTTTGGGTATGTGTCCAAATCAAAGTAGTATATATAGTTTTAAATTATTTATATTTTAACTATAAGTAGATTATGTGCCTACTTTATAAGATTTCAGTCAAATAAATACACGATAATTTTAAATTAAATATATCACTAAAATTGTACAACGTTAAGCTATTTACAGTATATCACAAGAATATTTATCGAAACTGCCCTAGCGTATATTAGTATCACTCTACTTACATTCAGTCCGATCCGAATGGAATATTTCAGACCACCACTATACACTGAGTCTCTGATCACGTTCCGACACATGCCTATACAATACACATCGAATATTTCGTTAAAACTACTGAAAATGACTCGAGGGCAAACATGCGACCACTTCACGTAACACTATCACTCAAGACGAGTCCCTCACAGCTTCTCGAATGCCCTGGAATTAGTGAGCATCTCCCTTGTAAGCCTCCACACTTGCTTTGCGGCGTTTTCCAGCGCCGTCGGCGATTTTCCTTTAAACAGGTCCACGTGCGGCAGGAAATAGTGAGGACATCGGCGGCACTGCAGCGATGAGATTAACTGTAGGAAAATGCCATTGATCCTGTCTCCAATAGCCACTTCGTCCCACTCATGTTCTCTAGGATGTTTTTCGCATTCGTACAACAACAGCGTCTTCATATGATAACAGGTTACGGGGTTTCCCGGCAAGTCTAGATGCCTGTCTCGGATCGTTTTCAAGATACTTAGGCATTTTCGCCGACATCCGCCTTGCAGTAAGCGATTTTCAGCCTCGACGAAACTCAACACCCACGCATCACCTTCCATTGCAGAGTTCTTGCCTTGCAATGCCAAACATTCTTTTGATAGTAAATCAAACCCTTCAGTTTTCACTTCGGCCACAATGTTGGGGTGTGGCCAGGGTATAGCCGGCAGTGGCCAGTGTGCGGCGGACCGGGGCCATAACCCGGCGCATTTGAATGCAGGTGTAATCTGTACTACGTATCGTTCGCGGATTCGTAACTTTACTTCAGTTGTCTCAGCGATCATTTTTACGCAATCTCTATAGGAACATTTGTCACAGGCTTGGGCCACCAAAGTTTGGAACCTTGATCGGATTTTCCTCGCTGATAAATAGCCAGATGCAGTGATGAATTCAACCCAGAGGGACATGGAGCGCTTCCTTCCGTCGCTCAGTTTCAAGACAGCGCAGCCGGGTAGGGAGCCGTCGTCTACGAAGTTGAGAACGCCCATTTGGTTCAGGTATATTACTATTTCGAACTCATGAGGTGAAACCACTTCCAAACCATCGAACCGCCCGTTGTAGTCCGTAAGTGAGGAAATAAACCTCGGCTCTTGAAGTTCTACTTCTTTAAGGACATCCTGGACTATCCTGCATACTTCGTGAATGGTCTTGGTGATTTGCGCCTTCCTATTGGCGACTCTCTCATTGTAGTACTTGTTCATCTGGTAGACGAGTTTAGATTGCGCCGCCATCATTTCAGGGGGCACGAGCATTGTGATGAATCGTTGTCTGACTACGCGGAGTGCATCGTACGCCGGCGGCGGTGGACGCACGCGCACGGCACGCGGTTCTTTGCCGACTGAGCCATGTCGGATTACCGGCTTGTAAAGGCCGGGGTACGCCCAACGGGATCAGTATCGGCGAATGAGGTAGTCGGATTTTGTCTCGCTCATTTACGAATAGCTACTGGTGAGTTGAAAAAGGACGGAGGTGTTGCCCTTTAGTTGTGTTTGCGCGGTGTCGGAGTATTGATCGTGGTGTGACTCCGCCCCCCTCGCGAGGCCGTAGGTATCCCTCTAGCGTAGGCCGGCGAGGTGTCTGTAATTACATGATTGCGTTAGTTCGGCGCTCGTTAATTCAGTAGCAACAACAACTTTGCCTCTATTAATGAGGATATTTTTTATGGCTGCCTTGTTATCTTGATTCTAATTGGACTGATTAATTCAATTGTAGGCGTTTTGGATGTTGTGCTCAGGTTGTCTAATACGTATTTGAATGATCGTCTAATTAAATTATACAACTAGGTTCAACAGTAGCCAAATCAAATAAAAAATGTATTCTTAATTTTAATATGATGTTATACGCAAATACCTAATTAATTTTTACAACAAGAAAACGTAATTATCTGTGATAAAAATTTAGCTATAGAAAAAAAAAAAATGTATTTGAACTTTAAAAATTACTAAAGAAAATATAAAAATTGTTCTTTAAAACAAGGTCTTTAGATATTTCTTAAAACTGAAGTTTAATGTTACCACTTTTAGAGATGAGTGTGTAGGTAAGTATGAGCATGTAGTTGTATATGTGTGACCATTTTAGGGTTCCGTACCCAAAGGGTAAAACGGAACCCTATTACTAAGACTCCGCTGTCCGTCCGTCTGTCTGTCCGTCTGTCAACAGGCTGTATCTCATGAACCGTGAAAGATAGACAGTTTTCACAGATGATATACCTATTACTGTTGCCGCTATAACAATAAATACTAAAAACATAATAAAAATAAATATTGTAAACGTAATAAACGTGATATCGATAACGGCACCAGGTAGTAAATATTCTGTGAAATATTCACAGAATAAAATACTTTAAAAATGAAAAATAAAATAACACTAAAATTTAAGGGGGGCTCCCATACAACAAACGTTATTTTTTGCCGTTTTTATAGATAATGGTACAGAACCCTTCGTGCACGAGTCCGACTCGCACTTGGCTGTTTTTTTTTTAACTTGTATTGAGATAGGTACCTACCTACATTTTACTACTACTCGTCATGTCTTAAAATAATAAAACCTCCAGCTATAAATTATATAGGTATGCATATTTTTTATGTTTTAAATCAAGTATTTTCTTACTTCTGGAAACCCGAAAAATACAATTTATAAACTACTTTTTTCTGTAGAAATAGGTACGGTTATAGAACGCGCACGATATATAAAAAGGCAAAATGGTTGAGAATATAACGAGGCGACCTCTTCTACATGAAATTGAACCATTTTTTTCTTTTACACGAAAATTATGCAAGGTACCTGTAAAAGTATATGTTCGATAATCTCCTTTTTCTTCTACTAACTTTACAAAATACTATTTTTTTGCATAAATTCTGTCATAAATTGAATTAGGAAACATACCTTGGTGTGTGAAGGATTTTACTCAAATACCTAAATTTAATTCTTGTTGTATTCATAATTACAAAACTGTAGGTAGGTAAACATCGGTTGTACATTAACTGCATTATCGGTAGTTAGTAATTTTTTATCTATTTCTACTTTTTAGTTAAAGTGCCTACAAAAATGTCATGAAACTCTGTTAATAGCTTAAGCATAGGATTTTTATGACACTATCATCAAATCATTTATGAAATGTAAACAAACTGTTGAGTTTCTTAATAAATAATTAAGAACCACATAATCCAATGTACATAATCGACTGCACGGATGGAGTAGGTAGTTGTTTAAGCGGTCACCTCGCCGCTTCCTTTCTTACTGCATTGAGTCTTGTGGGCTCGACCCCGCAACACAGGATTTATTCCCAGTGCGAGAGTTATCTTTGCAAGAAAAAATACAAAAAGTTTTGCAGGTAGAAATTGCAAAATCCCATATACGAAGGGGGTTTATACAAGCCGTAGATGGCCCGGGGTCCGTCGGGGTTCCAGGGATTTCCTTCCTAGGGTAAGTACACTTGGTTCCCCAGCTACTTGTACCCGAGACGGCGTGCGGTTTTTGGTCGGTTCATATCCGACATAACCACCGAGGGGTGGTATCTGAAGGGATTTCCGCACAGACAAAAAAAAAGGTAGAAATTGCAAGAACTAACACGTTAAAGAAAGATAGAAATAAATAAACAAAAATATTTAAATCTCCTTAGTCATATCGCTGCCGGTTATATGGCCGCAGTTCTGTATACCTAAATAACATACACACAGTCATGTCTTTTTTCTTGAAGGTGTGAACAGAGTAGTGTTACCAGAGATGATGATGATGAGATGCCGGCTCTGTACCACTCCAAGGCCGAGCATTACCACGCACCATCCGGTTGCCTCTCCGACATACATTTAACGTGCCATTGCTTTAATTAAAACAACTAAGTTAAACAATACGTAATCTCACATATACTCAGCTTCTTCTAGAAATAATCTTCATCTAAAGGCCTATCATCAAATTGTTACCTACGTCAAAGAATCCTATCGAATCGGAAAAAACTGAACTGTGTTTTTCTACTTATTAAGTGTTAGTAACTCTTATACTTTTTTTTATGGTATCTTATCCACTCGGTGAAAAGCCATGGAAAATTTCTTTAAACACCGATTTTCTCTGAGGCAGACGTTAATCTGCCACAAAGCGTTTGCTCGTAGGTTAATTATAACAGCAGTGACAGTGACGAGTCTGTCCTGATTTTACTTTAAGAAATTGGCAAATTATTAAGCCCTTTTTAACTTTTGACTTAACTAGTAAGCTTTATTAATTGGAAATAAGAATTAAGGGAAATACCTACATTAATTTTACTTAAGTAGATTTTATTGTAAAATTAAATAACATGATTAAAATAATTAGGCTCTAATCCCGGATTTACCTTAATAATTTCACAGACATCAGACAATACACTGATACTTTAAACAACATTAGCAAATATCACCGACTGTGATATATATATATATATTATTATACCTACATATGTGCTCTATATGTAGGTATAATAATTTATATACCTATATTTATATAAGTTATTATCAAAAACAGATTTTTCGGACTTAGATTTTACGAATGAATAATAATTTAAAAATTTCATTTTCATTCTTCATAAGATTACAATCGCGTGTTGGTTACACAATGTTTAAATTGATATTTGTAATGGTAACCACTGAATTTTAACTTATTTTCTATCATAAAAAATGAATGTAGTACACACTACAACCTGAAAACGTAGGGTGCTCATGTTTTAGTAATAGGATTACATTTAGTAGTAGGATAAATATTTAAAAAGATTTATTATTAACCCAAATAAAGTGAAATACCAAGTACAAAAATATTTGAACGACAGTATCATCTGCATACGTAACCTATAAAGTCTCATATCTAATGAATCGCTTGTGATTAGCGTAGCGGAATATGTGGGGCTGTCTATCTACCTTGAATCTCTCTCTTGGGAATGACTAGTCAAGACGAAGAATGTCGTAATATCTTCGTACAAACTCATTTAAATAACACAAACTACACAAGGGCTTCATAAACTGGAGGAGTTTTCAAATATTCCGTCTGCGTCCCTTAGGTGAGAACGTCCAAGTTTAGTTATACATCGTCGGTCTATTTCGGTCGCACCGCGATTGATGGCCCGCCGCCGCGTGATGGATGGGACGACGGTGCTTGATTTACGTCCCGGCTCACTCCTCGCGATTCATGGGAGCCTGGTAATATGGGCGGATAGTTTCGGAGACGGAAAAGGAAATCAACTCTGGGTTATAAATGTATCGGAATTTTAATCGTTGTAATAATTTTATTATTTAGTCTTGTGTTGTTTTTAGAGGACTGAAGTGAATCTATTTTAATCTTATTGAAAACACTTCTTAGAACTACTACTTATTAAAGGAACTAAAATGTTAAATAAAAGCTTTATACAGATATTGTTTTTACTGACACTTTCGTCTGTGTTTTTCCCCGTTTGTATAAAAAAATGAAATTAAAATATAACAAATTTAATAATGAGCACACTTTATACGTGTCTACATTGAAAGAACCAAGTTGTATGTATTTATGAAAGTGGATATTATCTGTCAGTATTAAACATTTCGCAGCAGTAACAAACACGAATATATGGCGGGCGGCGCGACACTCGCGTAACCCCACACCGGCCGTACACAAATTATCAAACCTTTTTACCATAAACTCACATAATCCCATGAAGATCGTAAAATGGTCCCGAAAGCTCCGTAATTCCGCTTTGTTTATTATTTTATAATGCCGTCGGCACTGCGCACGCGCGCGCCGCCGCAAAATGGCGGCCGTTAAGCCCCGCCTTCTTCCGCCGGATGTCCGATGCCTCCTCAACCTTACGTACGGAGCTACCCTTTCTACTGAATTATATTATTTTTCATAGTTTTATGTTCATGTACATCATTTTGCGTTGCCTTTATTGATGTTGAGAAATAAATTATTATGTCTTAAGGCTAGTTCAATTAATTCAATCTTGCCTATTTATAATTTAACTTTAACAATAATTTATTCAAAGTTTAATAAATATTTAATTTTGACCATAAATATCCCTAATACCTACCTAACTTAACTTTTTTTATGGTATAAGGGGGCAAACGAGCAGACGGGACACCTGCAACTCAAAAGTCACAAGTGTGTTGCTGCCCTTGGAGTCCCTCCCGCTCAAGTCAGCTGGAGGGGGAATTTGGGCTCCGGTAACCTCGGCAACGAAAGAATTGCTTAACACCGGTTTTCTGTGAGGCCGTGGTATCACTCCGGTGGAGCCGGCCCATTCATGCCGAAGCATGGCTCTCCCACGGTAAAAACTTTCTTGGTTGTTTTGCAACAGCACTTTAACAGTACATTTTACTTACATTCGATGTCTGTTTATGATTTTTATCTTTGTGATCTACAATATTTTTGAGAACAACACATAGTAGAGCACTTTGTGTTGTTATATCCTCTACATTGCTTGGGAATTCTTTGGTATTGGCACTTCTTGGTATTTCTTAGAAACCACTTACCTTATATTATGTTGACTTATGATAGGTATACCTAAACAACAAAATTTAATAATTTGTCAGTATCAGTGACTAAAAATAGTGAAAATACATTATAGTAGGCACAACCTAAGTATTGTGTTATTTCCATTGGATGTAAAGTTGTCTGTACACGCAGCATGTTTGTTTGCCAAGTCAGTGATTGAAAATCCTTTTATTAAATGTGTATGAGAAGAACATCACTTAAATTAAAGAAACTCTAAATCTTCTGCATTAACATGAGTAATATTCGTTTAGACTTTATTATCATTAAAAAATCGTTACCCAATATAGAAAAAAATGTATTTCCTTAAATTGTCGTTTAAAAAAGTTTTTGTGAACTTTTTGTCTTAAAATCAGACTAACAGTGAGAAATTCGGTAAAAATGTTACGCCGTCAAGTAACTAACTGTTTAAAAATATATAACGCGAACATTAACATTCTTTAAATCAGTGAATAAAATTTGAGAAGAAATATTTAAAGAGCAGGACACAGTTATGACGCTGGGATTATACCTAACTCCGTACAGTTAATAAATGGCACTTAAAAGCATTTAAATTTATAATTTAAAGTATATTAGAAGTACAACCGTGTACGTGTACCGACGATGGTCGGTGTCTGACCGAGCCATACAATTTATTACCATCATAATGAGTAAGAGCGTTTGCAGGGTTAATAGCACAGCTAAATCAAATGTTTAGATCTGAGCCGTCAGTAGATTTAATAATAACAGCGCGCACGTCGCTCCGTCGTCTATTGGCGGTCTATCACCAGCCGTGTACAAACATACTGACAGACAGCATTGTGGAGCCAACGGCTCGGTGGCACAACTTAATTATTTATTAGGAATTGGATTTGCTATCGTGTTGAGATATGAACGATGCTCATGGACAGACATCTGTCATCCCCCACCGCTGGCGCGCTACTGACGGTTGTCCCACCCTACAACGAAATGGAGTGGGGGACACGCTCCGCCCAGCTGCGGATACCTATGGAGGAACATCTCTGGTTCAAATATTTAAAACCACATACCGCAATTTGAACCTTACGTGATGTAGATAAAGTCGAATATGAAATTAATTGCGTAAAGTTAGGGTTGTACGCAGCAATTCCTTTTTTTTAATGATTATTTTTCTTGGATGCGGAGATATTTTGGTCCTTTGCTCTCGGTAATTGGATTCAGCATGGGTAGGGTTCGGCTGTGGCGCCGATTGAGACGTACACTTGTCTCTTGTAATTATTATAAAGATTTGAGATAATATTCTGATCTCTTTGTTTTGTCGCTGCTTTTGTATCATTAGCGAATTATTCCTGTTCCGCTCTGGTTGCAGTTATTAAAACGTACCATCTAAATTTAGTTTATTTTATAGAAGAGGGGCAAACGACCAGACCGGTCACCTGATGGAAAGTCACTACCTCCGTTTTACTACTGGTTTTTAATTTAACGAAATAAGTTTTTAATTTGAAAAACTCACGCTCTTCGTGAAGTTGGAAGTTGCTGTACCTCCTTTTCGATTTATGTACTTTATATCCATCGTATAATGTAATAATATATATTTTTTTCATATCTTCCAAAATTGCAAGAGACTCAAAATAATACAATACAATAAAGACCCTGCAATACAATCCAAACAGAAACCTTGGACAATATGACAATCAAAGGTTGCCTGTAAGAGATTGCTTTTAGCGATAAGGCCGCCCATTGTACGTACATATCCGTCTGTAATATTTATCTAACACTAGCTGACCCGCCAAACGTTGTTTTGCCATATACATTATTTTTAGGAAATATTGAAAAAAAAACAATTTAGGGGTGGGTCACCCTTGTAGACACCCATTCTCAGACCTACCCGATGTGCACACAAAATTTCATAAAAAAAACGTCTAAAATGAGACACGATCAAATAATAATAAACACCGTCTCAGCAATAGCAAATCAGTGTCAACCTTAGGGTTCTTTGTAAATATGGCCATAGTTAATACAATTGTAAACTTCTTGAAATATCAAATTAAAATTTACAGTTTTTTGTTACGTTCAAAAGAACTGTCTATTGCGGTAGTGAAACTAGTGTTATCAGTAACAAACAAACGGTGGTTAAACAAACTTGTTGGTTCCTCTGTGTTCAGATAAGGCGGCACGCTTACTCGCATCTTATCTATAACTACTTGTTACGGATTCTCTATACCCAACAGCCTTATTTATTGGTAGTAACTTTGAGATTCTCGTTTTTGTGGCGAGGCACTTAATTTTAGTTTAATTTGATTCGGTTATCTCGCCAGTTTGAATTTCATTGCTTAGTGTCTTCGTTAGACACACAAGTTTATTCTGTTTTATTTTAGTTTTATTTCCTTTTTTTTTGGACATTTCTTGTACTGACTTAGTTTCAAAAACTTCCTTGAGTTTAAGATTTATTTTGTGAAATAGGTGGTTGCTTAAATTTCTTTTAAGACGGTTCATTTGTGTACGTATTTTGCAGTCTAAGTCAAAGACCAACTTTAGATTAAGGTATGCTTTAATATTAATATGAAGTAACATCTTTGGACCCCTTTTTTGAAAAAATGTGGTGCACGGAACAATGTCATATTTGAAATACTTAATGTCATTTGTTGAAGAAGCGCAGAAAGCTAAGAAATGATATTGCTATAAAGTTGAAATCTAGACTATTAATAGTAGTCCAGTATATATTTGGATTTGTTATTGTGAAAAGGCTATACAATGATAGTTCAACTTACACCGGTTTTAAAACAAGACATTCATAATGGTGGCAATTTAAATTAACACATTATTATTGAAGTTAATCTAAAAAGAACCAGAGCATAGTACAGCATTGCTGGACTTTGATAGAGTTAACAGCAGCTACTGAAATAATAGTAATGTAGACACAACCAAGTGGCCAGGAAAGTCCATCAGCAACTTGCTCTTAAGTACTGACTGTTTAGTCACCGTACTACAAATACATATGTGCCTAGCCCAGGTCTCCCAAATGGTCGTACCACTTTGTACTGGGATCGTCCTATTATCACTGACAGGACAATGGTTGCGAATAAACCTGATATACTTACTGGTAATAGACCGATTAGAGCGCCGAGCAATGATTGTTGACATTACCATTCCACGTGACGACAATCTCTTGAAAACTGAAAAAGATAAACAAGTAAAGTTTTTGGATTTGGCTCACGAGATTGTCGACATGTGGGATGTTGATTCGGCAATAATTGTACCGATAGTCATATCGGCCCATGGATTAATTGCTAAGAGCCTCGACCAACATCTTCAGAGCCTCGCGTTAGGCAGCTGAATTAAGGGCCTGATGCAGAAAGCAGTTCTTCTCGATGCGGCACCTATTGTGATCAGGTCTTTGTCTCTGGAGTCCTAACCGCCGATATCTTGTTCCCTGTACCCGACACCGATTAGACACTAATTTTCATATTTTTAAATGTAGGTACATATTTTGTTTTTTTTTGTACAAAAATATATTTAAAAATGTAATTTAAATGTGCATTTAATGACATAAAGAGAATATTAATATTTCATTTTATATTATACATAGAAAACACCCAAACTCCGAAACGATTTTTTTTTGCAGATCGTACAAACATTTGATCCGACACGGGCATCGAATAATCAAGTTAAAATTTTGGTTTTAATCGTTTATAGATAGAAATGCAGATTAAATCGCTAACTGTGAATATTCGTAGTAAACACATGTCAAAAAGTCGTGTAACTTCCGAAAGAGGTCGACAGGTGGTATTGATAACGTATTTGGAGATGGTATTACATTATCTTATCGTTAATGTGGAATTCTACTTTATCTATCTAAATATCTTTGAGTTAACCAAAACCCTTTTATCATTCTTGATCTCCTAATAGAGTGTGCCAGCTGGCTCACCTGCTACGATTATTTGTAGACATCAAACCAATCATAGTCTATTATCACAAAATTCGCGGTATTCCGGAAACGACGCGACTGTGGCGCCGCGCTAACTGCGCACAGATGACGCACTTCCGCTGCGCGCGCGCATCTACACGTGGCGCGAATTACGCGCTCGCGAACCGTAATCGAACGTGACGGCTCGGAGATGAGTCTAATTGTATCGGTTTTGTTGTCGTGCTGTCGTACGCTGCACTGAACGTATACTTTTGTTTTTCAAACATGCTTGAAGACGCTTGTATCAGTCTACCAGGATGACTGTTACTGCTCTTTATATTGCCAACTGTAATGAATGTACTGCAATTGTGTTGCTGTTAATCTGAATTATATTTAACTATGGGTTTTCGTTGATTCTATCTTCATTGGTATTGTACTCGCTTCTTAACTACAACTGACTGACTACTGACGGGCCTGGTCTAGTCGTTAGTGACCCTGAGTGCTAAGCCGGAGATCGTGGGTTCGATTCCCACGAACACTATAGTTTGTTCTGTGTCTGGGTGTAATTTATCTGTAATATGTATGTATTTAGAAATATATAACTATGTTTATTAGCAGCCTGGTTACCATAATACAGGCTCTGCCTAGTTTAGAATCAAACAGCCGTATGTGACATGTGTGGGGTTATTATTATTATAAACTTCCCTGATTGAAACAGTTTATCGTTATCGGTTAGCTTTTATTGGCCGGTTCGAACGGAGTGACACCATGACCTTGCAGAAAATTGGTGTTAAGCAGTTCTTGCTTTGCTTTTCACTGAGTGAGTGAGGTTACCGTCAAATAAACCCAAAACCCCTCCCTACCTCATCCCCCGTTGATTCTCGAGGAGGACATAAACGGCGGCAACGACTTAAAATTACCCTTGAATTGCAGGTGTCTATGAGCCGGTGGTCACTTATCATCACGTCTGCTTGTCTGCCAATAAAAAAAAAACTTGAACAAATGTGCGAAGGAACAACAAACCAGCAAACACATTTTCCCATCTTTACATTGTATAAAATAAAGTCGCTTTTTTGTGATGTACGCTTAGATCTTTTACATTAAGCAACGGATTTAAATGCGAAATAATGTTCTACGGAATAATATATATTAAAAAGATCTACAAAAAAGTCAGCGATGGTATATGTCTATCTCCTAAGAATAACCCACAGTAACCATTTATATCTTTTAAATATTACAAACAATTAATGGGTTCATACGAAGCTATTTTAAACAATACATTATTATTTCTTATCCAATTAAATACGGTAGATACGTTATGCATTTAATTTAGATTAAAATTGCTGTTTACCGCATATCATTAAAATGAATATTTTAGAAGATATTAAGAGGTTTAAAAGGCGGGGACCAACTACCGTCGAGCCGTACGTCCGTCCAGGGTGGCAGCGGCCGGCAGGATCGGAGCGGGCCTATAAATATTGCATTTAAAAATGTCCTTTAGTATTATTAATAGTCCTATCATAATAATAGTATAATTAATTACTCCACACTAACACCACATTAGTAGTATTAGTAGTATCTACATTGCACCCGTGCGAAACCGGCGCGGAACGCTGGTTTATAATATACCTCAGTGAGGATATCTCTAATCCTCGACTTCCACACCCCACGAATGTGTGTAATCTGCAGTCATTAACAAATAGCCACAAAAGATTGATGGCACTCCTAAACAGTTTCTTGTTACTCTCTAAGCTGAGATAATCCTTGTGCTGACAACCGCCATAACTTGTTCACTGTACGAGTTTATTTTTATTGTCCGTTGAACTAACATCTTGTTCGTATATATTGAGGCAAATGACAGAAAATTATTCTTTTTTTTTTGTAAAAGACAACTCTCGCTACAAGAATAGGTATATTATGTAGTGCGGGGGATATTACAAACATGAATGAAACATACCCAAAGAACACCCAGACTCAGAACAACAATTTGCGGATCATACAAAGTGTTGCCCCATATGGGGATCGAACCCACAATAGTTAGCGCAGTAGGAAACAGCGAGGTAACAGGTTAACCATTACTCCATCCGCGCAGTCAACTAATTGTCCCAGTGATACTAAAACATTTTTTTATCACTGGGACAAATTGACTCTTGACCAAAATCAAAGTCAGAATATTGGTGTTACCAATCATAGGTGGAAGCAGCTAGAAAGGGAACATTATACTATAAAAAGTGTGAATCAAGAATAATAATGCACAATTTTATAAGCAAAATACGACCCCATATTATGATGGAAGTAAATAACGCAAGAGTATTGATTTTTAGCTTCTAATGAATAGTAATTTTGTCCTAACAAGGAACCCTTAAAATCTCGCTATATCCGTCAGTTGATCATTCCGTCCAAGGCTTAGCTCAGAGCCTGTTAATATCAGTAAACTGCAATTTCAGCATGTATATTAATCACGCTAATAATGACAGAAAAATATACTTTTATACCCACAAGAACCAACCTAAAAATTATAAGAATCAAATAAGAGATTTATTCACTAAATTCTACACAAAAAAAACTTTGCCTGGTAAAAAAACTTTTAAGTCCAGAAATAGTATGTGAGGCGAAGAGATGCGTTGACAGGGAATTTATTAACCATTCGGGATGACAAACTGCGAAATGGAGAACCGACGCGACCTACTATTGGTGTGGTACTCACTGCGTTATCGTAATTGTGAGATTACGACAAGTGTTGGGGTTTTAAGTGAGTTTACTTAATCTCGTGTGAGTATATAATTAAGAATATAGATCATCACATCAACAGCCTTTAATAGTCCACTGCTGGACATATGCCTCTCCTAAGAAAGGAGGTTTTGGCCTATTATAGATAGAAAGATGACATTTCTTAATCGGAAATTGTGTAGCTATCATCATCATCATCAGCCTATCGCTGTCCACTGCTAGACATAGGCCTCTCCCATTGCACGCCACTTAGATCGATCTTGGGCTTCTCGCATCCAGCTCCTGCCAGCCATCTTGCGCAAATCGTCACTCCACCTGGCCTGTGGGCGTCCTACACTACGTTTGCCGAGACATCGCTATATATAAGTATACAATTTCGTTATTTATTCATTTACCATTTTACACAGTCTATCCAACTAAAAAAAACAACATTTTTAGTTAAGTGAGGTAGAATAATTACAACGAGTTATGTAAATAACTAGATGAGATTTAGAAGTGCATTAAAACACTAAAAAAAAGTTTACTTAACATTAAAAAAAAGAAATACATTAATATTAAAATTAAATATATCCACTCTGTAATCTTTTCCGTTCATATTTATTTGAAACAACGAAAACCTATGGTATATTGCTTCGTAATAGGCGTACATATCTCTGTTGAACCACACGGTCGTGATGTATGGTGTTTTAATTAGGACTTCCCGTGCCACCGTGCCGCACGGCGGTGCGACACCATACGTGAATTAAATAACACTGAGGGAAAAAGTTTCAGGAAGCACCGTAGACAAGCAGAGCATTGTAATTGGAAGATAATGAGGTTAATCCCATCAAAGGAAATGTTTAAACCAGAGGTTATTCTTACGGATGTAATTAAGAAATAGCCGTTAGGTTACGCATAGCACGCTAGTCAAGTGAAAATAAATATTTAAACTTTGAGTAGATTATACTCGGCACTTCCTATTATAGGTAAAGGAAATTGAAATTTCGTCACAATTTACTAAATTTATAACATTTTTTGTCTCTGAGTAAATCAATACAAATAAATGAAATTGAAGTGTCTGTTTGCAATGTCAAGATAATAGATTGTTTTCATCCTCATACGGTTATTTGCGCGATACTTATACCTAAAAACCAGTTTAAATATTTTTTGGCTGTCTGTCTATTTGTTTCTTCCGGGTCGCTGTAGACATAAGGCGTAGCTAAGGCTATCTTTCCTCTCAGAAAAACCCTATAATAATAATAATAAACCCAAGGCCTTACGGTTTGCAGTTGAGTATCGTACTACACCATCAAGGCAGTGGCTTTTCATATTCCGTATAAAAGAACAGGTACCAGCTAGTAGTTAGTAAATAAAATTACTACATTGTATTAAAAATCGAAACTGACACTTTCCCTTTTTATAAAGTAACAAACCTGACATAACAGATTGTTTCTAAAAAATATCAAAGATACATTATTACGATACATTTTTGATGGCACACAAAGGCTATTATCCTATTTAATTTTTAAAACACAAATAAATCAGTATCCGTCAAAGTATGATCCATAAGTCGGGTAAACGACTTCAACAAAATACACATTTTTGTTAAACAAAACTAGTTGTACAACGCTCAGTTCACATTAAAATGTTAAACATTTATCTCCAAAAACATATGCGAGAGATATTTTAAAAAAGAATGTCCAAGAGTCTGTTCTCACTCGTACGAAAGCATTTATACAGTTAATTAGTTTCGTGCGTCAAATATCATCTCACTTCGAACACTCACCTAATCGAAAAATGTCGCAGAATGCCCTGTTGTGATCAACATGCATTCATTTTTAGAAAGACTGTAACTTGGACTGGGCCTGAGTGACCTTAGTTTGCATTCTTGATAACACGTCTACTACGATAGGATTAGAATGTTCAGCTACAAGAATCGGCTTGCACTTCTCCACTTCACTTCTCGGCTTCACGTTGAATCAATCTCAAACACTTTTATAATGCCTTGTTACAGCACTTTCAAACGTCGGTAATATTGAATATACTACTATGCCCATGTCTTGACTTATATTATGAATAATTCGTTCAAGTACTGCATTATAATATTAATCAATAACTTTTTCCTGATTAGTCTAGATTAAATTTAACACAAAAAATCAGATTGAAGTCTGAGGAATTACCGCACAAGACAACAAAAAAAGAATGAAGTCTGGTACAGCATATTTTTTATCCCGGAAAATTAATTGAGGAAAACTAAAAAAAGCCGCGGGAAATAGCTATTATTGATTGTGGCATTAAGTCTGTCCCATAGCATATTAAAATATTTTAAAAACTTATCTTTTTCATTACAAAACTATGTTCAGACGAGTTACTCAACCAATACCTGGTCTATGATAGGCTCCCAATATATTTATGTCGTGGGATCGGCACGAACGTACCGCTTCCATGGGTGCGACCGTTGCCAACTCCGCAGGGATTTCACGACGTCCTGTTCGCTGCGTATACTCGTATGTATAGTTAACACGACGACAAGCTTGAAGGGAGAATAATAGAGGAAATATAAAGTTATATGTATACATTAGTACAAAAGGGACTCGTTGGTAGAAGTGACATACCTATATATTACTATAAGTATACATCTGATTAACGTAGCATTTGACGACCGAATAGCGCAGTGGGTTGTGTAACGGACTGCTATTCCAAAGGTCGTGGGTTCGATTCCCGCTCAAGTCAAACATTTGTGTGCATGAACATTTAATGTTTGATTTGGTCTGGGTGTTTCTATGTATAATAAGTATGTATTTACCAAAAAAAGTATATATGTTTTTATATCAGGTGTCTAGTACCCATAGTACAAGCTCTGCTTAGTTTAGGACTATATGGCGCTGTGTGAATGTGGTACAATATTATTTATTATAGCACAGGATCTTCACAGGTTGGGATCAGACGGCCGTGTGTGAGATGTATGAGAATATTATTAAAAACAAAAACTATCGTTTCTAGGTCTGTATTCGAGGACTTGGCTCTAATAATAATAATATAATCCGTGTACCATTCCATATAAAGACTTCCAATCCACTGTAAATAAAAAACTAATTACTTAATTAAGGAAAAAGGTATATCTTATCTACTAAATAGTCAAATGACGTAACAACATGGAATCGCAACAACAATGCCCAAAAATGCGTTAAAATCATTAATTGATACCATAAGAGGGTAGATTACAAAAGTATGCATACAGAGAAGTTGTCACCTTTCGCCTGTCACAAAAATAAGGGTGCACTCTGTTTAGGCAAAGAGTTAGCTACAGAAACTTCGCTATCATTGTGACGCTTCAGAAGTGTTTTAATGAATGCCAGATACCTATGATGAATTTGTCGTATAGTGCTTTAGCTACTACGGTTCACTATCTTATACATTTATAAATAGGTTATATTCGTTTGTGGATGCTTAAAAAACTCAAAAAGTATTCCCTGATTAGTGTAGCACTTTTCTCAATGGAGCTCAAATTTTGACTCGATATACAACCCCGTTCAAAGATTGTTTTTATATATCTTTCGCATCAGTTTTTTTCCTCATTTGTCATCAATGCAACGATAATTTACCACAGCAAAGCGTGGCACAGCTAGTTTTGTATAAAATATTATTTTATATAAAACTACATACTATTAAATAGACCGTCTTCGTCAGTTCGTCGCTACAGTCCACACATTTTAATATTTACGTTATGCGGTTGTTATCTACTTTAATACTTCTAAGTTAAGATAAGGGCACACCTGTCACCTGGCGGTCACCGCTTGCTGTGTTCAAACCTATCGTAACCTCTTAGAAGGAACCCATATAACGTGCGTCATTTGAGTTTAATAACTGTTTACTTTTAATATAAATTGTATAAAACGCTCTCACTACATGACGTCAAGCACATTAACAGTTTTTATAGCTTCTGTCACGCGTCACGAATCTTATTTATTGATTAATACTACTGTATGTTAATTTAAAATTAAGTTTGTATGACTTACTTTTCCGGGTAATTAATTTTTGCTCATTAAGTATAAACTTCAATTTTTCATGTATTTATAATAATTTTTTTTTTCAAGTCTGTAAACATACGTACAGACGTACGTATGCTTACAGACTTATGATTTGTTAGCGCTCAGTATTCAGTATACTAATATAATCATGGTTTACATTTTATTTTTCAAGTAATACAAAAGCGTTCAAATTTCCGTATACTTTTGTCTTGTCGATTGACCTGAACTTACAATATAGTTAACAATCATCAATAACGGTGTTACTTATCTCTTGCACTTAGTTGAAATTAGTTTGATCTTCCCATTATGATAAATATTTAAGCTGAGATCTTATGGCAAAATCTTAGTGGCATATTAGCCGCCAACTTAGAACTAGCCCCTGCAAGTATGTTTCGCATGTGTCTTGTGCAAGCGGTGAGACGGTGACGGCCGCTCTATTTACATTTCCTACCTTTTGACGCACCTTGTTATAGTACGGACAGACAAATAAATAAAATTAACTTTTTAAGAAAGTATTGTAGAAAAGTAAAATCAATTGTCATTCTTCATTTCGAATTATCGATATTAATCGATTTTATTCGAATTATTCAATTAGTATAATATCGATTATTGTTATGTTTTTATTCGACTCCACTTCGCTATCAATGATCACAAGATTATACGTCTTGATGTACAGTGTTTTCTTTAATCGAATCGTTATTATCAAGTTAGTTAAGAAAAACATTTTTAGACCGTGCTTGTGTATACGTACTAATTTAATAAAAGAAAGCCCAAGAGCGAACGAAATTAAAATTTCTTTTTTGTAAACTGTACTTGTACATTTTTTATCCACGTCCCTCGGCCGTCACCGCGCTCTTAATGGCCACACTTGTCACCCGCCGCAGACCTTATTTACGGCTCAGATAACCATCGCCATTTTGTTGGCCATACCTGGCCATACCCAGCCCTGTTCGGCCCTGGCCGTTTACTATAAACAAAACATGTGACTAAATTAAGTTTTTCGTGTAATCTATTTATGTTTCTTTTTGATAGCTCAATGTTGAATAAAATCGTTATTACAGTAACTTTTAATCACCCTAATTCTTTGTAAGTACATACCTATAAATGATTATAAAATCACTGTTTATATGTAACTAGCTGACCCGGCAAACGTTGTATTGAAAAACAAAAAAAAATTAGGGATGGGTCACCCTTACCATTTAGGGGTATGAAAAATAGATGTTGGCCGATTCTCAGACCTGCCCGATGTGCAAAAGCCGTTTCGGAGGAGTACGGGAACGAACATTGTGACACGAGAATTTTATATATAGGTAAGATTAGACTTTGTTGAAAGTTGTTTGCTCGGATAGCACAGTAACTATATTAGTAACCTTTCTAACTGCGGGTATCCTTTTTCGGGTCGGGTCACGTGATAAAGAGCGACTACCGCCGCCCAGGAACGCTCAGGAGTCACAAACGCGTTGCTGGCCTTTGAGAAAGGAGTGCGCTCTTTTCTTGAAGGTTTGCAGGCCGACGTATCGGTCCGGAAGATTGTTCCACAGATTGGTTGTGCGAGGCCAAAGTGTCTTGAAAAGCGCACAGTTGTGGAGCGCTAGTTATCCAAGTGGTGGGGATAACTGTCTTGACGTGTGGAGCGATGATACTCGTGTGATTCTCCCGAAAATTATTAAGTATTTTTTTTAAGGCAAAGGCAACAAAAGAGGTGACGTGTGACCTGATGGTAAGTGACTAGGGCTGCCCATAGACACATGCAACTCAAGTGCTTAGTCATTCTTTAAGAGGCCCTCCTCTCTCCAGAAATAACCTCTGAAAATTATTACTTTAATCATCATCATCAACAGCTTTTAAAAATCCACTGATGGGCATAGGTCTCCCCTTAGAAAGGAGGTTTTGGCCTACTATAGATAGAAAGATTACATTTCTTAATCCAGCCAAACGGGTTGGTATATGGTTTGTTACGAGTTTTGCTTCTCTTTGCAGTGCTGTTGTCCTGCGTAGTTTGCTCCATTAGGCTCTCACGACACCCACGGGATGAATAGGGGCGGTGATGCAATGTATCCTTAATCCGTCACCACACGGATAATGTATTATCTTAAAACTGAACCAAATATCAACCGTAAGCAAACGTGATTGCCTACAAGAGTTTTTATTTCAAGTTCACCGACAAGAAAAACTAAAATAATTTCCATCCTACCTACCTACATATAATTTCGCCCACTGTTTTGAACTAGGCCCAAATAAATCACACCTCCATGTGTTACTCTCTCACCATTAGAAACCTCACCATCACTTTATGTCGTGACAACACACCATTATGCTCTAATCGTTGCAGCATCCCATGCAAAAGGGGCACATTTCGACAATAATTACGTTTTGTATTCATGTTTACGCAATATCCATTTATGAATGATATTTGTAAGTTGCGAATAACTGTATAAGTAATTAAAAGAAGTATGATATTTTGTAAATACGGATATTTTCTTTGTTTGTCTGTTTATGTATCAAATCTATGAATAAAACTAGGGAATAAACACTGTCAACAATCATTAATAAATCGATATAAGTTAGAATGAATGGCTAACCAACTAAAAAATTAAAACCCACAATGTATTTTTAATTTGCCTGGTTATATGTACCTTTGTTATTATCATTGAACTAATAGGTCTCTGGAATTAGTATCTGGTCTCATTTGAAAAAAAATATTAAATATATCAATTATAAAAGGCTAGGTGGACTGACTATTTATGCAAGATGGCTGGCAGGAGCTGGATGCGAGAAGCCCAAAATCGATCTAAGTGGCGTGCAATGGGTGAGGCCTATGTCCAGAAGTGGACTGCGATAGGCTAACGATGATGATGATGAAGACTCGTACGCTTTTTAATATTTTTTGATTATTATAAAATAATATTAAATGGTTAAATTACAAAATGAATGCAGTGACATCGCCGAAATCCACTACGATTAATTATGGTCGTTTCAGAAAAATATAAAACAGTTTAAACTCTTAGAAAGGGGCGTCGGGGCGTTTCGGTCCGCTTGTGTTTCGGCCTGAAAGTGGTCGGTCCTTAGAAAGCAAATAAGTTTTCGGATAAATATATAAAACGCATAGCTCATTAAACTTTTTAATGTTGTGGTAACCTTTGAGAAACTCAACATACACCTACTGCCTCCAAACCTTTTCCCAAACTGTATTGGGATCGGATTTAAATCTACTACGATACTGAACATCGTTTTTTTACGCAGAGTGACTGCCATCAAACCTACACAACACAATTGATAGGTGATATCGAAGTTCTGTAGCAAGAATGTTATTGGACTTTTAGGTCAGTAACTACCCGTAATTATTGCCACAGATTTTCGTATGGCAACCGGGATCGGCGGCTTACCGTGCTCTCCGAGGCACAGATAGGTCTCAATGTGTTAAGAATGGTCACCCATCCATAAACTGACCTGGCTACAGTTGCTTAACTTGTAATGTGCTAACCTATTCGGTTACTACTTAGCCACCAGCCCTTTCACGAGATCCTAAATAGTATACATACACAAACAAACATATAATTTTTACTTAGTTCTGGTTCAAACAAGGAAAGCCGAAGGGTGGTGATCTAGCTCATGTGTACGAGCACACGTACGTTAGCCGTGATCTATCTCCAATAAGTTGTGTACATCTCGTCCTATTGTGAGGGTGTTGCTGTTTAATGAACGATTAGAAAACATGAGGTGTCCGCGCGCATAACTTGAAGAGATTGAATAACTTGGTACCCGTAATATATATAGATACGTCACCAAGTTTTGCAGATTAACCGTTAATATTCTTGTACTACAGCGCTCCGGACCCGTGGTCCAACCGCTGTGTCTAACTACCCATGGTCCAACCAATTGTACCACGGGGCAGCAAGTTTGGATAAGTTAGCATGGATAGGTTTACTTACCCTTAGTACAATCAGTTGGACAGCGCTTGGACCCCTTGGACCCTTGGTCGCTTGCGTCGGTAGCGGTACTGCAGTATTATCTTTATAATGCGACCAACGTTGACGTTAATGTAACAAACTACGCATGACAACAGCACTGCAAAGAGAAGGAAAACTTGAAAAAAACCCTACACCAACCCGTCTGCCCAGCGAGATATAATAGGCCAAGACTTCCTAAGACACTCCGTCTTACATCCAGCAATGGACTATTAAAGGCTGTTGATAAATGTGACCAATTATTTTCCTTAAATGACTAACAAGTAATAAGCATGGAACTAAAAACCATTGACGAAAGAAAACATTAAATAACCATCGTCTGAGGCATTTTTTACAATTCTTCTCTTTGTATTAAAATAAAGAAACAATAAAATAAAATAAAAGAACAACACATGTCATTTTATTTTGTCTGTCATCCGAGATTTTGTGATTCATCCCTCTACTGTAATCTACAGCCATATGATAAATTGCAATACAATTGGACCAGACATTTGCACCCTCGCATGTTGTCTCTCACCCCTAAGTGTAATATTACCTTGTACTATTAATACTCCATACAAAAACACTATTAAATTCGTTGGGTTTAAAAGAAATAGTTATTATGAAAGGTGGTCGTGGATTCAGTTTTATTTAAAAAATAACACCCTTAATTATTGAAAACATGAAAGATAAAATTAGACGGGCCGTTATGTCTAATGGTTAGTGACCCTGACTGCTAAGCCTGTTGTCGTAGGTTCGATTCCCACCCAGGACAAATAATTGTGTGATGAACACGATCACTTGTTCTGTATCTGACAGTAATTTGTCCATAATATGTATGTATTTAGAATTATTTAAGTATGTTTATCACCGGCCTGGTTTGCTCAGCCTATTTTGGGATCAAATTGTCGTGTGTTAGGTTATTATTACTGAATAATAATATAAGCACGCTATAAAAAGCAACAGTTTCACACACTAGTGTTACCGACTATTAAATTTAATGAAATAGTTTTTTTAACACGCCTTTTTTTAAGCTTATATATATATGTAACGGAATCTTCTAACGTGATTTTCACCCACTTCAGTACGTTCAATTAATTTGAAACTTCGCACACTTATCAAGGACCGATGACAATACAATAATTTGATAAATTTGGCCGATTATCCTGATCAGGATCTTCAGGGTTAACAGCTTTTTCCATACCGAAAAATACTGAGTCTTTTGCTGCATACTAAGAGGCGTCTGCTAGAGCATATTTGACTTACTTACTTGTTACTTTTTTAATCTTAATGAGAAAATAATCATCATTAATGACTAAAAAGCAAACATAAGTTATAGTTAAAAAAAAAAACTAAAAAACGGGTGCTTTTCAAGATATTTTATGATATAACTAGCTGACCCGGCAAACGTTGTTTTGCCATACAAATTATTTCTAGTGAATACTTTGGTAGTTAAATAAAAAATAACGAACTTATTGAAAGTATGTGATAAGGGTTATGACTGAAAGAGGAATGGAGCGCTGGGACCAATGACTGCCTATGAAAATAAAAAAACTCTTACCATTAATAGTCTTAATGCAGTGTACTTTTTTAACTAAATTAACATATTTACAATAAAATAATGAAAAAAACAAGGGAGGGTACCACATAAGGGTATAAAAAATAACTTGCGACCTATGCACAGACCTACCAAAAATACACAAAAAAAAACATAAAAATCGGTCAAGTCGTTTCGGGGGAGTTCAATAACAAACACTGTGACACGATATTTGTATATATTAGGCTAGCTGGTGCCCGCGACTTCGTTCGCATGGAATTTGAGAAGCGCTTCCTTCCTTTCCTTTTGCGCTTCCGCTCCAAAATTAATAACAGATATACCACAGGAGTAGAACAAACAGCAGAATATCTTTTAGACTCACTCGTACCTGACGATCGACCGGAAAACGACACTGATCATCACCGACAGATCAGGCAGTGGGCCATCGAACCACCACTGTCTCCAATGTCTGATTTACCATCTTCAGACGAATTTCTCGGTATCATTAGATCCTTGCCGCTAAACAAGGCTTCGGGTGATGATAAAATATCTAACAAAATGATAAAAGAAGCTTGTAAACTTTCGGGTGACACGATTTTCACTGTCTTTAAACGTTGCATTGCTGAAGGAATATTTCCTCGTATATGGCGGTGCGGTAATATTCGTATAATACCAAAAAGTGGCGACAAGCCACCGGATGATCCTAAATCCTACCGACCAATCACATTATTACCATCGTTAGGAAAGCTTTTAGAACGTCTTGTAGTGCCCCGGCTTCTGCCAGGTGGAGTCAAATTTCATGATTGACAATTTGGATTTACGTTGGGTAAATCGACAACTGACGCTGTTATATCGGTTAGAAAGTTTGTCACAGAGTCAAAATTTCAATACGTGCTGGCTATTTTCTTAGATATATCTGGCGCCTTCGACAACGCATGGTGGCCCATGCTGTTGCTGAAATTAAAATCACGGGGGTGCTTTAAAAATATTTATTCCCTTATCTCTTCGTACTTTTCACAAGATACAACTAAACTAAGACTTGGTCATCATTCTGTGTCGAAGGCGCTTACAATGGGATGTCCTCAGGGATCGGTGCTAGGTCCATACTTGTGGAATATCGGCTTCGACGATTTTCTTGCGATACCAATACCATCCGGATGTATTCTGAACGCGTATGCTGATGACGGCTTATTACTGGTGGAATCTGATACTAGGGCGGGACTTGAGAGATCAGCCAATAGATGTTTGAACTTCATATCTCAGTGGGGTGAACGTAATCGCTTAACTTTTGCACCCAACAAAACCTTCCAGCTACTTTTAAAAGGTAACCTCAAATCACCGCCAAGCATTAGATTTGACAATGTTACTGTAAAAAATAAAACCTCAGTGTGTTACCTAGGATTAGTTTTAGAAAGAAACTTTTCATTTATCGAACATATTAAAATAGTTAATGAAAAGTCTAAAAAGAGTTTCTGTGCATTGACAAAGATATCCACTGCGACATGGGGTCTATCATTTAATACATTAAAGATCATATAACTAGCTACTTATTTAGGTTCTATGTGCTATGGTGCACCTGTATGGGCCGATAGGGCGACCGTAGGCGCTGTCCGTCGCAAACTGTTACAAGGCCAACGACTTGCACTGATATTCTTGTGTAAGGCATATAGGACGGTTAGCACTGAGGCTTTGCCGGTGTTGGCGGGTGTGCTTCCGGTCGATCTCGAGTACTATTCAAGTCTCATGTACTATTCAAGACAACAAAACATGGAATGCGATTTTTTGGGCGCGCGGGATCGCGGTAAAATTACAAGATTGCTTCAACAGCAGTCCGATGTCTATAATGACCTCATAGACGAATGGCAACAACGCTGGGATGAATCATCCAAGGGGCGCTATCTCTACCAATTCTTTCCATCTGTTCGCGAACGGTTGTCGAGGACATGGCTTGAGGTGGATCACTGTGTCGCTCAATTTCTTACGGGTCATGGGAACTTTAAGAGCAAGCTTTATTCATTTAAATTTGTCGAGTCACCATTGTGTCAATGCTCAACACCTAACTCTCACTATGAACAGTCTGCTCATCATATCCTCTGGGAATGTAGTCTTTGGTATAATGAACGTAATATAATGCTGAATAGCTTGCAGGTGACATCTAGGGCGGTATACTATGGGGATCTTGTGTCAACTAGAGTGAATATCCGTGCGTTTAGGCGATTCTGCCATACATATTATAGAAATCAAATATAGCTCACGTAGGACCCGTAATATTTTTGTGGCCGTGGTGCTTCCCTGTTTAAAAGGGTGTATGCCTATTTTACTTCATTTTGTCTCCCGCTTTGCTAAGGAGGGAAGTGGATTTACTGTATTTCCAACTCCTCCAATTTTCTTCTGATTAATTTCGTTGCGGGTTCCAAGACAGTTTAATTTCTTCCTTCTTCCCGAGTGTCATAACTCGGTGTGTTCGTGGGTCACTGCTGTGGATCCTGGTGTCCAGGAGTTACAGTGGTGGGCGTGTGGGTGGGATTAGTCCCAATTAAGCGCTTCCTTAGTGGGTTCGATTTCCGGACCGAGCAAAATTTTATAGGTTTTTTCTGAGAGAAAAAATAGCCTAAGTTACTCCTTATATAGACACCTTCCGTCCAGCCGTTTTGTAAGATTAGCCGGAACAAAGAGATAGACAGACAAAACATATTGAAGCTGGTTTTTGGCATAGGAAACGTGCAAATAACCATGGAAGCATGAAAAAAACCTATTATTTTGACATTACAAACAGAATCTTACATTTTTTTTGTATTGATATAGATATATGTAATAACTTTTACCAAAATTTGACAACAAAATACTTGTACAACAATTGAGATCCAGCACCACATTTTACGATAATATCATTGATCCATTAAACCCTAAACCCCCAAACGTATACCTGGGTTTGAATCTCCAGGCGCGACACGGCTCTCCACACGCTGGCAGAGTGCCCGGCGTGGGTTGAGCAGAGGCGAGACCTCGTGGCGGCCATCGGAGTGGGAGTTCTCTCGCTCGATAGCCTGATTGCGGCTATCGTGCGGAGCGAGAGTGCGTGGAACTCTGCAGTCTCCTTCTGCGAGCAAGTTATGCTCGCGAAGGAGACGGCGGAGCTGGACCGGGAGAGGTTTAGAACTCTCCCGGCCCGCCAGGCCCGGGCACGGGCCAGGCAGCGCAGGCGACTCAGGCGCCGGAGGTCGCAGAACGACCTTCGTCCTCCATAAGCGCAGGCCTGGGGGTGACAGGTGAGGCCATCTGTCACCCTAGCAGAAGCAGGCCGGGGTGGCGGCGAGCGCGTTGCGAAGCGCGCTCGCTTCCAGGGAGCACAGGGAACATGGGGTTCCCACACGGGGCGGGGGTCGTCTACTCGTCTGTAGATGACCCGAGGTATGTCGGGGCACCAGGGCCTTCCTTTCTAGGGTATACCTGGTTCCCCGGCTATTAGTACCCGGCGAAGGCGTGCGGTTTTAGTCGGTTCGAGTCCGACATGCCACCGACAGGTGGTATCCGAGGGGATTTCCGCACGGAAAAAAAAAAAAAAGGCGCTGTCGCAGTCGCATGTGTTGCCCTCATCTATCAGGTATACGTTTGGCGGTGAATCCGTGGAACGTTAAGAAATAGGTCGTACACAGTCAATGGATAAAATGTTTTTGTTTTTTAACTTAATAGAAAATTATTTTCTACTTTTTAGTTCGAATAGTTACAAAAGCGTGTTTTTTAGTTTTTAAACTATAATTTATAAATATCTTGTCTTGCAAGTCAGAGGTATTAAAAACTACCGTTTTAAAGCTATAAGTGAAATTTACCATTTAATAGTAGAAGGAATACTTTTCTAGACGTTCACCGCAGTTTCATCTACAGTTATGGGTGCTGCTGATCTCGTCCGGGTCATGTTTTGTATCTTATATTACTTCTTAAAAAATACTTTTTATAAAACAAAAGAAATCATACGAATCTGACTGATAATTCCAGAGATTATCGATTGTAAACATACAAACAATCTCTTCAAGTTCAGAATATTAGTATAAATGATTCTTAATTGGTAAATTACTCAAATTCTTAATGTTTATTCAGTATATTTGACGAGGGTTGATATCAGAGGGCGTCGTGTTTTATATTCACATTGCAGTTTTTTTCCCGAGGGGAGAGGACTCTCGGTGTTGAATAGGTGTATAAAGAGAATGCTATAACGCTTTGTTTGTTTTGTTGAAGTGCGTAATGATGCTTGAATTGATCTCAATGCTAAGTGCAAACAGACTGGTGTGGTAATGAAAGCTTTTATTAACTAGTCACTAAGTGGTTTACATAAAGGTTATAGTGTCATAAAACTAAAACTATGCGTCGTAGAATAAAAAGATTTCACAGAACATCTTGTGATTGGTTTTCTGGGATATTGTAATAGACTAGAAGAATGAATTTAGTACATATCTTTCCGTGGGAAAGGCAACACAAATGGGCCGGCTCGACCGGAGTGATATTTACCACTGCCTCACTGAGAGCCTGTGTTAAACAATTCTTTAATAAGTTACCGGAGCTGAAACCCCTGATTGTTAAGGACTCGAAGGGTGGCAAAGCACCTTTGCCTCTTGCGTTGCAGGTGATCCGTCTGCTCGTTTGAAAAAACACTATAAAACCACTACATCATCATCAGACTATCGCCGTCTACAGCCGAACTAAAGACTCAACAACAACCACAACATAACTATATTCCATTAAATATTTCTGATATTATTTTTAGAAACTTAACGTCTCGCCTTATAACTGAGGTAAGTACTCGAAATTTCCTCTGACAAGAATCTGATCTGCTTCCACTGAAAAACTACATTAAAAAAAAAACTACGAGAGTATATTCCTCACCATTACTTTTAATAAAAAATTCAAATTAGTGTAGCGACAACAGAAATCAGTGGGGCCAACATTACCGCCACATGTCGCACTCTCAGTACACAATGGGCCCCAGGACCGCTCCATAGAATCAAAGCGGCAATCCATCTTCAGTGCCAATTAGTACGCTCTGAGGACAATGCATGGGAATATGACACTTGTATGTGCGGTTTAAACAATGGCTGCGCTTTTGTTGCCACGTACTAGACAGGTTCAATAATTCTATGGTTATACATGTTATGTATATTTTCGTTACCTATCTCAGTATGAATACTGTAAGAGTAAATCTAAACCAATATAAAACATTATAGTTAGCTTGTTTGACCAATAGAAGCTAAGAAAGGAAAAAAAATGTTTGGCTGATATACAGATAAGGATCAATATTTGTACGAACTTTTTTTCGAAATCTTTGATTTGTTTCTGTTGGATCACAGTTTTAGATCCCTTTTATTTCCATTGAACTCCATGTTATTACAACACGTATACATTTCAGAAGCAAAGTGATTTACCTATTTCAAACATTTAAAAAGCAACTATCGACGCGTTGGTGTGTCTGAATCGAACCGACTAAAAGCCACTGTGTGCAAGCCACCATTAGACAACTTTTAGGTATATTTTTTCCCAAATTCCTTTCTTACCATTAATTTAATATTTCTTTTTACACAGAGATTTAAGAAACCCTTTTCACAATAAATGTTAAACATGAAACATAAAATTTTACGTTTTCAGGTTAAAAAAATGCATAGTTATATACTTATTTGAAGAAAAGAAATCTTAAGTAATCTTAAGTATAATGGGAGAGGCCTATGTCCAGCAGTGGACTGCGATAGGCTGATGATGATGATGATGACGTTACCTTCGTAATTGCTAATTTTGTTTTAGTAAATAACAGAGTATTCTTTAGTCGGACAGCGCCTATAAATATTAGACTTAGTACAATCGTGACTTAAACCTAAAACCTATGGAACTTAGTTGCAGATATCAACAAGCGTACTACTAATGTGACCAGATCAAAAGCCCCTAAACTGAAATTTAATTTATGTATTTTATAAATTTATAAATAGTAATAAATTAATCAAAACAATCCATTGTCTTTTTTAAACATGATTAACATAATAATTATAGATGCACATGCCAATGTAAAATTTAAAAAAAAAACGAAAAACGGATAATATCAATTTAGAACCGGTAAATTTAATGGATGCAGCTTATGAGAAGAAATCAAGCAAACCAATTCAGTCACTCTTTTAAACTTAACTAGATAGTTCTAATGATAAATTAGTACTACATTACTTTTTTGTTTTAAAAATAAAACAAGCAACCCTTACCCTTAGTCTCGCGCGCACTCATTCGTCATTATCAACAGCCTATATCAATAGTCCACTGTTGGACATAGGCCTCTCCTTTGGCGAGACGGGTATAGGGTTTATTTCAAGTTTTCCTTTTTTTGCAGTGCTGTTGTCCCGCGTAATCGTAATCTAACACTGCGCGTTTTACCGGGTTACACTGTTATCCACTTCCGACCCTTTTCACAAAATTACTCATAAAGATTGCAGAAAATATTTAAAGGAAAGATGTTACAAACCAAAAAATTATAATATTCTGATCACGATTCGCTTCGAGCTAAAACCATATTTGCAAATCATTTGATATAATCGTAATTTATCTTCAAGCTTTATCCTACCTAGGACATAAATCTACCTTACGTAGGCTGACATAGTTTAAACATAGGATATAGAAGTCCAAAAACTACACGTGACGACATTACTCAAAGTGACCATCAGAGAAACACATTAAAAGTATATGTGTCGTCGTCCCCGCACTTGATTTACACAATTATTGTACAAATAAATTACTGTTAACGAACTTTTTATTACTCCCAAGCATTCTCACGTTTACGGCGTATCTTCGTTGTACACGCAGCGCCATCTCGCGGATAACTTATGACTAACGACTTTAATGCGACTGAGTTTATGTCTCCATTTTAAACGTGACACTGGTTTTAATGACATTTACAAAATGAGGCGGCAATTAAAAGTTTTATATGTTATTTTTACACTGTCTTTTATTACATACCTACATACACGCATAAGCAGAGGCGTATTATACCGCCCATATTTATTGTTTGCAAGCCTATTTAAGTTAACCGGGCACTATAAATAGGATAATTGGGTTAGGCAATTGGAAGTTCAATAATAAAAGAGTTTTTTATTGCTTTTTGTATTTATAATTAAATCTAAACGACAAGAGTACTCTATGTATCTCTCTGACCACTAGTGCAGTCACACAGTTCAATCTTCTAGAAGGTGCTTTAAAATGTGAATGCACAAACTTGCACATCTGTAATGCTCAGAACTATGACCTTTTCATAATGAAAGTACCAAGCCCTGGGATGATTAAGAAACAGGAGTAATTAGAGCTGAAACAGAAATCTGTTTAAGTTTTAAACATTCCATGATTTTATAATTATGTGTATACAAGGAACGCGAGTACGTAGATAACAGACTAACTTTAACTCTCTGTCATCCTAAGGCCACGGCCCACTGTCCAGTGGGTTGCAGGGTACACTCAACCTATCCGAAACTTAAGGTAATTCCGTGAGCGTTAATTTCCATGTTTCCACGTAATCGACCGCATATACCACGAATAAACGACCGCATCCCGGATAATCGGTCAACCATGAAGCCGGATAGCTGATCGACCATTGTCAATTGTTATACCTAGCTGTCGGAAGTGATGCCTTGATGACGTTGATGCTTTAAAAAAGTAGATAAAGATTACACGGGATAAAGACTTGAAATTTACTTACAGATTTTCGTTTTCGGCCGTATAGACCTGATCCTCATTAACATATATCATTTATTTTAGTACTAATTTTTGTTGGATGCGGGCAGCACAGGACTGTTTGTAGTGGCAAATATTAGGGAGGCCTATGTCCAGCAGTGATATCATTCCGCTAAGATGATGATGATGATGGTGATGTCTTTAAGAAAAAGTACTGAAACTTAAATTTAATGTAAACATGATTAAAAATAGGACTGATTTTAAATAGAGTACATTGATAGTAACGAATTGTTTTCTGTTCTTTTCCAGGTGTTGAAATACTGCGAGCACCTGCACGGAAAATGGTACTTCAGCGAGATTCGAGCGATCTTCTCGCGGCGATACCTGTTGCAGAACGTCGCAATCGAAATGTTCCTGGCCAGCAGAAGTAAGTGTCACATCGTAAAGGAATGTATTTTAGTCTCATAATCTTTCTTCGAGCCTTTTTTCCCAAACTAGGTTCGGTTAAACTTTATTTTTTTACCATCAGACCTCCACAACCCAAGTACTAGGCGAATCGAAGCTCCATAGACTGACTGTTGTCGAACTGTATATGGACGATAACGTAACGATCTCCAAAAATGTCCGTAAGGCAACCGGGACCGACGCCTTAACGTGCTCTTCGAGGCACAGAGGTGTTTCAGTGTGTTAAGAATGTTCACCCATCCATAGACTGACCTGGATAAGATGGCTTATCTTTGCAATGTGCTAAATTACTCGGCTACGAGTTTTTATTGTGATAATAATAATAGTTTATATCTTAAACTGATTAACCTGCTAAAAAAAATATAAACTGATTTATCAGGTGAACCAGAACCAGGTATGTAATATACTTAACAGCCAAATGGCGTAGTGGTTAGTGGAACGGTAAGGTCGCGGGTTCGATTCCTGCTCAAGTCAAACATTTGTGTGAATGAACATTTAATGTTTGATTTGGTTTGGGTGTTTCTACGTATAGTATGTATATTTTTATAAAAAAAAAAGTATTTATATACTTATATCAGTTGTCTGGTACCCATAGTACAAGCTCTGCTTTGTTTAGGGCTAGAAGGCGCAATGCGAATGTGGTAGACTATTATTATACTGGAGAATGAGATCCATACTTATCACTTGGGTACTTCACCTTATTTTGTACGTCGTTCTTTTATTATGTAAACCTACTCAATACTCTAAAGCGTTTCACAATGTATAGGTGATATTACTTAGCTTAATGGCTCACGTTGTGAACCCTGTCAGAAGCAGCAAAGTAGAGAGAAGAGGAGAGAGGACGATACCTATCCGATATCCCTTAGCGTTACGTAGAGATGTGGCTTCACTCTGCATTCTCTATCGCATATATCATGGCGAGTGCTCCGAGTAATTTTTCGGACTAATACCGGCCGCAACTTTCCGCCATCGTTCCACACGGCAAAATTTTCATCCTCATCACCTGAATGGTTGGCGCTCCACTACTGTGGGCTTTTCGAGACACTTTTTGCCCCGCACAACCAATCTGTTGAACGGGTTATCGCCTGCGGTATTTCCGGACCGATACGACCTTCAAACCTTTAAGAAAAGAGCGTACTCCTTCCTAAAAGGCCGGCAACGCGTTTGTGACTCCTGAGTTCCAGACGTTCATGGTTGGTCACTTTTCATCAGGTGACCCGTATGCATGTCTGCCCCCTTTAACATAAAATTAAAAAAAAAACGCTTTCGTTAAAACTAGCAGACTGCTTTTACGAACAGACGGACGGACAAAAGCCTTAGTGAGCTAACTCACTCACTCACGGACTCACAGTTCTTTCACACTAAATAGATAAAGCGTTCATCCACTTTAAATAGAGGTTTTACAGTGTAACATAATTACAACAGTAACATAGTTTTTAAAGAGTATTTTAAAATTCAAAGAACCAGTATTATATGTACTGTAGATATAGAAAACAATATTGATTAAGTCTTTTGTGTAATCTGTGAACAGACATGCGTTTTAATACGCGCCTCTATTTAACAATCCTGCGTCGCACTGCCTCCAGTAAATCATAATAAAATGTAATTTTAATGCGTTCCATTTTTGTGTTCCAGCATCCATATTCTTCGCGTTCCCCGACCAGGCTACAGTGAAAAAGGTGATCAAGGCTTTGCCCAGAGTGGGTGTCGGCATCAAGTATGGCATTCCACAATCCAGGTTAGTGATTACTAATTTATTAAAGACATATGAAATGATGCGTTTTAGGAGCTGAAATTCTACCTTATATTATCCTTAGTCTTAAAAATAAAATCAATTTTGAATCTGTAATAAAAACGACATTTATAAACTTAACTGCATTGTTGCGCCATCTAGTTGCCATTCAATGCACTTGACTTGTTCCATTACCAGTTTACATCACGTTTTTGTGTTATCAATCGGATTTCATAGATGGCATTACTAGTATCGGTTTAACAAAACGTTATCGACATCTTTGAGAAAACTTTCGAAATATTATTTAATAAAATTCATGACATGTAATATATCTTTTGACTACTTTTTCACATTTTTATAATATGACAACTCTTACGGTTTTCATTCAATATAAATAATTAAAGTTATTTAGTAATTTATACAAATATGTACAATATCTCGTCTGATCTGTGGAACATATTCATGGCCTACGGTGGCTGTTTATATTCAACATGCTGCGTCCTGCTTTTACTTTGGTCTTATACAAACTGACTATCTCTATCTTTTACTCTGTATTGAAAGGGAGTGAAGCTGAAATGGCCCTTGTTTCTGATGAAGAATTGATATTAGGTGTTCTTATCTCAACATACATATACATTAACAAACTATCGTGCTCATCACATAATATTTGTCCATGTTGGGAATTGAACCCACGACCTCTGGCGTAGCAGTCAGAGTCGCTAACCACTAGACGAACAGGCCCTTTATGTCTGTACACACAACAATCATATAAAAAAAAATTACAAAACTTACTAGACTTCGCTTAATTCGCAGATATCTTCATGTCTAAAAGACGTCACGGAACTGAGCGAAGTTAAAACTCATTTAATCCCGACTAATATTACGGCTAAACTGCTGAATTGATTAGAATGAATTTTGGCGTAGAGATACTTTAATTCTTTGAAAAGGACCTAGGCTACTTTGTACCGCGATAACTAGTAATAGGTATATAAGTAACAGAAGTGTCAAAATAAAACAGTTTTATTGAAATATCACTCGTTTATTCACCATCACAGTTTATTTATATTGGTATATCTCATCATATACATTAGTATATTGCTTATTGTATATAGTACATATATACACCCTGATTAAATTTTCATAGTCTTTGTTACTTTATGTAATAGGAGAGGCAAATAACGGGTTTTGTGATATAGGAGGCAAACAAGCGTACAGGTCACCGATGGTAAGTGACCACCTTCGCTCGTGGAGGCTAGAACTTAAGTCACAAGTTTTTGCTCCCCCCCCCCCCCCCCCAGAAGTAGGGGGTGCGGTGGAGTTGGGCTCCGGTTACATAATTCATTGGGAATACTACTTTACAGTGGTTAAGTTTATGACAGGACCCTTGTGTTCAACTGTAACAGCCGACTATTACACTATAAATTAATCGATGAATAAATAAATCTTATTTTAAACGTAGTGTAGTTACTGCAACTATTTAATTTGATAATATTATTATTATAATTATATAATAATTAATTATAAAACTATATACAGTCGGAGAATTAAGAATTTTGTATAAGAAACTTTATTTGTTGCTTGCAAGGACAAGGTTCATTATCATGAAAATAGATTTACGATGCTAATAAAACAAAATTTGTATAAAATATTACCATAATTGTTGTAGTAACCCTATTTTCAGTGTTTATAAGTAAGTTAAAAAAGAAACACATATTAATAAATTTATAACAATATATTTACCTAAGTATAAAATAGTTTACTTTAAGATTTCTTCATTGCCTTCTTTCGTAATCAAAATTTGTACTTAACACTAGGCAAACTATAATCCTAAAACCTAACGGAATGTACAAATCATTATTATTATTAACATTCTGATTAATACTGATCACAAAACTTCACAAACAATTTAATATTAAAAATAGTTAACTTTAAAAATTCATTGGTACCATAAATATTAAATACTCGACGCTACAAGAACAATAAATTATTATTTGCTTTATAAATATATAAATGCATTAATATAAAGTTTCTATAAAAACATCATTTAAAAATCCTACACAGAGATATTTTAAATTATTGGTGGATAATTGGGGTGCTCAGTAATGTTAGAACAGGCTTCCTCCTATTTACTTGTTTTGTACAATAAGTAATGATATCGTTCATGAGGTGACATACGTGACCCGATAAACAATACGTGTAAACGATATGTTAAGCCATGAATTATAAATACGCTAAATATGTGACCTCATGAACGATAAGTGCGCACTAAATGTGACCTTGTGAACGATAAATGCGCACTATATGTGACCTCTTACGCGATATCTGACCACAAACTATATCACTTCTTGATCACACACTTTGTGATCTGTCATCGTAAACAAAAAATGTATAGAAAATAAACATACAAAAGCCTAAAACTCACAGCAGGTTTATTAGGTAGGCCACCCATCTATTCACGAGACCGGCGATGGTTTTTTAACCACGATTATCACATTTTCCACTTGGACTTTAATTAAGACAGCCTTAAAATTTTTAAGCTATAAATAAAATCATGTACCTGACGTACAATTAGCGGAGTAGTAATTTTTCTATTTTCTTGTAGCGGATACTTTAACATTTTACAGCTAAAAGTACTAGGCAGGCATGAGACCTGAAAAGGTTACTCGCGATACGTTTTCTTGCAGTCTTCTTGTATCCACGACGGCCTCTTCTCTAATGACACTGCCGCCCCCGCACTGTGCCGCCTTTGTACTGGTTTCCCTTCATCCGCAGGTTTCTCTTTCACGTACCCAGCTTCTGGGTCTGCGTCCTTCTTATCTTCGTCGAACTGTTTCATAATTTCAGTCAAAGATTTGCCTTTAGTTTCTGGCAGGAAAAAGTAACAATACGCGGCTCCCAGAAGCGCGAAGCCTCCGAAGAGGTATAGAGTTCCATTACTCGTTAACAGATTCTCGAGTTGAGGGTAAGTCTTAATGTTAAAGAAGATCAAAACATAGGCACAACACGACGTAGCCCCGGACATGAGCCCTCTAATATCTTGAGGGTACAATTCCCCGGACATGATCCAGGGAAGCTGTAGAAACCCTACCATACTGAAGGACACATGTAACAAAACACAAGCCAGTTTCACTAATGGAGGTCCGTTTAAACTGTCACAAATGGCCGCTCCGAGCATAGCAATGCCGAGTAATAGTCCTGAAGTGGCTGCCAAGGTTTTTCTTCTGAAGCTGTTGATTAAACAAGCTCCTACAGCTCCCATAATTACTCTGACCCCACCAACTATAATGGAGGCTGTGAATTCATTGACACTCGTTCCAACTGACTTGAAGAAATCCACAGCATAGTACAATATCACGTATATTCCAGACATCTCTTGGAAAATAAAGAAAATGATGAGCAAAGCGAAGGGTTTGACGACACTTCGTCTTTTAAAGAGACTCATTTTCTGTCCAAAGGTCATGGTTTCTCCACTTTTTCTGTCTTTGGTGAATTCCATGAGCTCTTGTTGTGCCGTATTGTTGTTTTGACGAAGCCAAAACATGGCACTGTAGGCTTCTTTCATGTGGCCTTTTGAAGCGAGCCACAGGGGGGACTCGGGGACGAAGTACATGAGGAATGGGGTGAGCAGAGACACTCCAGCACAAATGGCTGCTATTTTCCTCCAATGAATGAATGCCCCTAAGAAGTAGACGATGAAGATGCCGGTTGAGACGAGGCCTGGTCCTAGGGCGCTAAGAACGCCGCGTTTTTCTGGAGTCGTGATCTCAGCAACGTATATGTAGGATACGGTAGACATACCTGCAATTGGAAATAAATTTAAATTAACGAGTTCACCAGGAAATGTTACATTTGAGATTCCACCCAGTATTTCACTCTTACTTATTTATTTCCCTTTATTGTTTGACAATTTATAAAATTGCACACATTATGTCTTGTACAGTGGATAATGATATTATTATCGCTAAAGTAGCATGACAAACAATTTTGAGTTAACAAGCTGTCGAACACAATATTATTGTTTTATTTAATATCGCAAGAAATGGGAAAATACAGCGAAAACAACCTTAATAATATTCTTGCAAGATAGGAGCCACACAATTAAAGAATTCTCTCTCATTGAAGTCCTTGGATAAATTACTTAGCCTGACGAACTGCCAGATGTCCAGGTATTGAATGTCATTTGTTATATGCCATATATTGTTATATGTCATATGCCAACTGAGTCGGAGATTTACACATAAAAAAAAGAAATTATAGTTCATAGACATTTAGTGTTTATTCGAAGGGTATTTTTAAACTACTCACCAATAGTAAATCCTGTGATAAACCTTCCAATACAAAGGTAGACGTAGGTCTCCGAGAAGGCTATGACGAGCCATCCCACGAGATTGGGCAGGACTATAGACTCCAATAGGAGCCTTCTGCCAACCGCGTCGACCAACATGCCGCCCAGTAACGCTCCAATAGGATTCGATATCACACCTAAACTGGCTGGAATAGAAAGAATAGTTATAGTAATATCATGAAAACACCATAATACCTAAAAGACGAACATGACATGGTGAAAGACAAGAAGTAAGGTAAACTCGCAAGTAGCAGTCATTCGTTGCTTTCGGCGAATCTGCGAAACGAGCAACTGAGTTGCCCCCTTTTTTTTTGTTGACTCTGTGGAAAATCCCTTGGGATCTCCGGCTCCTCAGGAACGCAGGAGCCAGGGTATGTGGTGTTTCCACTAAAAACCACCCCGACAGCCGGTCTCAGGCGCCCTGCTCTGGGGAGGACCCTGACCATGTTATTTCAAGCCCCCTCCCGAATCGACGCCGCGCCTAGCCAAGCCCTATCCCGGGGATCAGAGTTGCCCCCTGCTATTGAAAAACGAGATTTGTTTTAAATGTTATTATATTTTGTTAGACACAGGTTCAATGAAGACCTATGATATAAAACATCTGTACATATAAAACCACTTGCCCTGACTGATTGATTCATTAGCCATTCATTGGCCAAAGCACTGGTACTACAAACTTGAAATTGTGACAGCTGATGCTTCTTATGCTGTAAGCACCCTCTAAGAAAAGATTTTTAAAAATGTCACTCCTAAGGGGGCGAAAAAAGGATGGAACGGTTGTCTGTAAGTTCGTCATTTTCAAAGTTATCTAGCTAGTAATAATATCTAGTTTATATATATAGAATCGTTGCCTGAAGTGAATTCAAACCGCAATAACTTGTTCTCCCCTAGTTCCGCATCCGTGCGCTGCAATATCGCCTCTAGCTTAGCACCCCTGACCCCCTCACGGCTGCTTATCTCCTAGTTCAAAATAATAATGTGTGGCTGTGCACACGCCGGTATCTTTGCGCGGTGTACACACAGCCGTTTACTAAACAAAGTCAATTTGTTTAACTCGTTAGCGACAAGCATGTTACATAATAACTGATATTATGTTCTTTGTTGGTAAGCGTATCACCTAAAAATGTAGTTTTGAAGTAGTTATGTGTAGTTGTGTAGTTCTACTAAAATATATAAAAAGTATCCCAAGAAAATTATAAATGGAAGTCTATGAAGTGAACATAATCAATTAGTTTTTTCAAATCTAAACGACGATGTTGTCGTTTCAGCTAAATATTTGTTTCTATTGTATATTCGATACGCTATTTATATGGTAACAAACTATTTACATGTTACCGTGTTATAGAAGTAATAAAAGCTTTAATCTGTTTAGAATTTATCGTTGGGCATGTGATGGGTGGATCGAAATTAAAATGTTCTTGAAAAACAAATTTATATTAGAAGTATCTTTTATGGTAGCTAAGTTAAACACTACACAATCTAATATACCACAATGGGATAAAAGTATTCAAATTGTATGATAATCTAAATTATTACAAATTTCCCCGTGACGTGTAACCAAACTACACATATTTATTTTTAGCTTCCCTTTCGAGCCGTCGACACAGTAAACAAATAACAGATCCCAAAATAAAATATAAACAACGCTCGCTTGCCAAATCCTTTTAATACACGTGACGATACATTTTGATTTTTTGTTAAGATGTAAATTATAAAGAAAACATCAAAACTATTTTCATGTGCTTGCAACATATAAGTAAGCGTTGTCTACTGTACTGCTACTGTAACTGCTAGGAATCCAAGTAAATAATTTAAAAATGACAATTAAAATAAATAAAGCCATGATATAAGGTTCGTGTTGTTTCCTTTGTAAATTCTATTACTAATAATTTTTATTCTGCCTCGGATTTTTCGGAATTTTAACTTTTGCGCATTTAATTTAGATCGGATCGGAATAGGATCACACATTGCGGAGACATGAACAGGAAATAAAGCGCACGACTTATTCAGGATTTTTTTTTTTATAATGAAGGCTAAGATCATCAGTTTAATAGATACGTACCGATCCATGAGGCTTGCTCGTAGGTTATCGCTGGATATTCATGTGTGTACTGAGGCAGAAGCACAGCTGAGAAACCTTGACAGAAGCCCACCGAAATGTTGATGGACTGAGCGGCAAGGGCCGCCAACACCTGCAATTCATAAGAACCATGGTTGTACAAAACACACATATACTTACTTACAACTACTGAGTTCAAAGCTTATCGATTAAAACTATGATGGGGAAATAGTCGGCCTATTGTGTAACGCTTATATCTACTTCTACGACCAATTATTATTATCGTTTTTGTGTCATACGACCAACAACTAACATAGTCTATACCAATTAAAATGCGCAAAATGTTTATATAAACAATATAATGTAAAAAAATAGCACAAAATTTGCTTATAAAGACACACGGTGATATAATTAGGTCACTGTACTACCTAACTTACAACTTAAGAGTTCAATTATCAAAAACCGTAAAATTTTAGTTTGTGTGATTACCCTAAAGTTGAGGCGCCTTTGTATCTTTACACGGGCAGAATATATAAACGACATTTTAAATAAAGTAATTCGGTTGAACAGCCTGCAAAGCCAGCAGAACAGCGTTTAAATTATTAATATTTAACACTTTTTGAAGTATAAAATACTTTCATTTTTCAGCCTTGCTTTTTTTAATTGAAAATCATGCTAAAATTAATTTATGTTAAAACAAAAATATACCTACACATTTTTATAACACTTGAGTATTTTTTCTAAACCACATGACGTTCGCTGTTGAACGTAACCCTCTGCCGATTATTATATTTTTCAGTTTTTGATCCAGTTTCGTCGACCTAGTTATTTTAAACAGACCCAATGCCTATTAGGTGCCCATATAACCCTACTTATTCTGTTACTGTTATAGAAATTGTAGTATAAGATTACATTAATTGCACCGTTATAAATAGCTTCAATTAGTACAGATCAATAAACTTAACTGATTTGATATCTGACATCTAACAGTAACTATAACGAGTTCAACGCTATATCAAATATATTTTATAGGATTTTATATAACAATCCTCAAGATAGCACTTTAGCTAAGCTGTTAACGGTTGGCACTTGATCATAAACATTAAAAGGTTCATTCGTATTTTTTTTTCCACACTTCATCATCAGCCTATCGGAGTCCACTGCTGGACATAGGCGTCTCCCATTGCAAGCCACTTAGATTGATTTTAGGCTTCCACACTTATTTAACTTTAAAAATATATTATAACTCAAAAGAAACAAAACAATCACGATATGTAGTGTCAATCTCATAGACAATAAATACACCATCATAAGGTTCTATAACATAAATAGAACTATCTCATGCGCCCTTTGTTAAGAGCCGTTTAACATAACACACTGGCTATGTACGATACCAATACGTTTCTACGTAATATTATTTGTGACTCCTGTGTTGCAGACGTTCATGGGCGGCGATAGTCACTTTCCATCAGGTGACCCGTCTGCTCATCTGCCCCCTCTAACTTAAAAAAAAACATGATAGTTCTGTCCACATTATTTAACCCTTGAAAATATAGATACTGTCGTTTTTATTTATTACATCTATGAGCACAGAGTGTATTTCATTTTTGATGGTTTTATAAAGAAAATTTCACCCACTTATTGCAATTCTCGTCCTCTGCGTAGCTCGCAACTTTTTCAATTTTTATTATCCCTCTGGAAGAGTACGTTTTCTTTTTATGGGCGTCTGACAACGTGTACGCGCGCAACATTACGCAGAATTTCATAATGAACGGCCGAGTTTTAAGGCGCCGAAGCGTAACATATAAACAGTCACTTTTGCATTTATAATATTAGGATAGATTTTATAGGCCTCTTAAAATTAAGTCTTACTTTGAATCCACCTACCGTAAATACGCTACCAACTTGCAATCCATTAGAAAAACAATAATTGAATTAAATAGATAGCAAAATCAACCTACTCTTGGCCTGTTTCAATATAATTGTTTTGTTTACTTGGTAAGAAGACGATTGTTAATGAGTTTCAGAAGTCTGCTTCATTTAATGTCGTTTTTATAAAAAAATCGCTTTGTCATTACAATTTCTGTAAATATTGAATTAAATACATCATTTGAAAAGACTACATAACTATTGACTGCACGGATGGCGTAGTGGTTTAAGCGGTCGCCACGCCACTTCCTACTACGCCGAGTGTTGTGGGTTCAAACCCCACATGGGACGACACTTTGTGTGATCCACAAATTGTTGTTCTGAGTCTGGGTGTTCTTTGTGTCCGTTTCTTGTATGTTTGTAAAGTCCCCCGCGACACAGGATTTATTCCTAATGCGGGCGTTGTCTTTTAAAAAAATAAATAAATATTTCTTGATGTATTTTTAGATAGCTGTTGAAAATTTTAGGTCATTAACCCCTCTTGTATGATCACTGTTCTAAAATAGCAACAAAGGAGAATAGTCCTAGTGGAAAATAACTGATTTCCTCGTTTTCCCATAATGTTAGTCCAATCATAGGATAAAGTATTTGACATAGCATTTTTCTCTCAACTGAGACAAGATGTGTGTGTTATACTAGGTGTAATGACACCTAGACTGTTTTTGACGCAGTGAGTACACAGATAACAGATTATTAACAGAGATGACAATACGGTGACTAGTTACATAAATGACAGTGATAGAAAATTGCTTAGACGTTGATTGACGCACGTGGCTGTAGCTTCAGCTACGTGATCAGCTCTCATCACTGTAATCACCACTCATTAGAAGTGATTAATCGGCGACGACAATTTCATAGTTATTAAGTCTCACAACGTACTATTTTTATTAGCTGGACGTATACATACATTAATTTGTTAAACAGTATAAATAATTGGAATTCTCTAATGTGCCTAATAAGTTCCATGTAACATGTTGAAAAATTGAATTTTAATAATGTGAATAAACTTCTTTTTTTTGTTTATGCATTTACTAGATTTGTCCGTGTAGTGACGGATTAAGAATACGGAATGTCACTACCCCAATTCATCCCGTGGGTGTCGTAAGAGCCGACTAAGGGCGAAAAACAACGCAGGACACAAACCCTTTTTTTTTTTTTTTTTTTTAACGTGTGGAAATCCCCTCGGACCGTCACCCCACCGGGGTTTGCGGCGGGGCAGTGTGTCGGACTCGAACCGACTAAAACCACACGGTGTGCCCTCTTTGCGCTTCCAGTTTAGGAGGGGTCCAGGTAGTTATCGCCTTCTGGACCCCTCCCAGCGCCGGCCCGCTCCTGGTGCGGGCTCCGTCTTCAATTATCCTCTCTTTAGGCGACGTTCGGCACACGCGGACGCCGCCCCCTCGCGGCTGGCCAACTAATGCGGGTGGAGGGGAAACCCACCCCGTCCACCCGCGGCCACACTCAGGGCGGCATGAGGCGCAGGTAAGCGCGCCTCCGCCGCCCGGTTCGCCGGCGGCGGATCAGGTCCGAGTGGAGGTCGTCCTCCCGGGCCTTCTCCGCCGCCTCCTTCTGCGAGATTACCTCCTCGCAGAAGGTTGCGACCGCGGTAAAACAACTGTCGCTACCGGCCATGGAGCGAATTACGGCCGGTAGCGAGAGATCTGCTCCGATGACTGCAGTGAGGGCCCGGCGCTGCGTCGCCCATGCGGGGCAGACCGCCAGCGTGTGCTGGGCCGAGTCCTCACTGCAGTCGCAGTGGTGGCAGGCGGGACTCAGTTCCCTCCTAGTGACCGAGTGCAGGTACTTTCCGAAGCAACCGTGCCCGGAAAGCACCTGCGTCAGCCGGAAGGAAAGGGCCCCGTGCTGCCGCCCTGCCCACTCGGCTATGACCGGCTGGAGAGCCTCCACGGCGGCGAAGCCAGCGCGTGGAGTCTCCAGCCGGAACGACCATCTAACCATGGTGGCTCGGCGAGCGGCTTCGCGCCACTCGCGCACGTCTTCGGGCGGAGGGCGAAATCCGCTCTCCGCCCGGAAGTCAGCCACTCGCCGATAAACTTCGGCGAGCACTTCCGCCTCCAAATCCCACGGGGGTGTTCCGGCCAAGGCGCAAGCCGCCTCGGTGGACACCGTGCGGTATCCGCGTATGGCTCTGACTGCCAATATCCTCTGGGGGCGCCAGAGGCGCGCCCTATTCGGGGCGGTCAGAGCCGCCACCCACACCGGTGCACCATAAAGCGCCATGGACCGGACAACCCCCGCGTACAGCCGCCTCGTGGGAACACTGGCCCCGCCCAAATTGGGCAAAAGTCGCCCTAGGGCGGAGGCAGTGTCCACCAGCTTCGGACCAAGCTGTCGGAAGTGCTCGTCGAAGAGCCACCTACCGTCTAGGACCAGACCCAGGTACCTCATCTGGGCCCGGACCGGTACGAGGACCGAGCCGACCTCGATTGAGGCGCCGGCGGGCGGACCACGACGGGGCCCATGAAATAATAGGGCCTCCGTCTTATCCAGGGCCACCCGTAATCCCAACGCCTCAATGCGCCCGACCACCTGGGAAACTCCCGTGGCGGCCAGGCGCGCCGCCTCCTGGAAGTTAGCCCCCCGGGCCGTGACTAAAGTGTCATCTGCGTAGCAGAGTACACCCAGCCCGGGGGGGAGACGCCCTCGTAGGGCCCAGTCGTATCCAATGTTCCACAGGAGTGGTCCTAGGACAGACCCCTGCGGAACACCGCACGACATGGCCCTGCGTCTCAAGACGCCATCTCGGTCCTCGTACATGACGGTTCGCTCCTCAAGGTAGTCTGCCACCAGCCGCCTCAGGTACTCCGGCACTCCGTGGTAGCGGAGCGCTTCCCTGATGCAGCTGAATGGCAGACTATTGAAGGCGTTGGCGATGTCCAAGGACACCGCCAACACCACTCCGCCGCAGCTCACGGCCTCCTCGGTCACGGCCCTAAGGCGCATCGCACCGCTCGGAAACCGAATTGGGCGTCCGACAGATCGGGGCCAACCTCGCAAAGGTGCCGGACGATGCGGGCAGAAAGCACCCTCTCAAAAAGTTTACCCGCCTCGTAGGACACAAACCCTATACCAACCCGCCTGGCCAGCGTGGTATAGTAGATCAAAACCTTTCTAAGAAGAGGCCTATGTTCAGCAGTGGACTATTAAAGGCTGTTGATGATGATGTGATTTACTAGATTTTCCCATTATTTGTTTTGTAATGAGTTGTCGACCGAAGCCAAGGCTTTCATTAAAAATATTATTCCTTTATAGATAACAGTAGATACCTTTAATTAGTTTCACCTGTTACTAAAGAATTGCTTTTAACTTATTTTTAATTTTACTTTTTATTTTTAAATGATAGTACTGTATTTTGGGATCTTGGAGCTGATACGGAGAATGATCGCGGAGGAATTTAATTCTTAGTTCGCTACTAGTAAACCCTTGATGTTTTCATGACGAGTCCGTCTGGTTTTGTTAACCGAGTTATTGTTATGGCAGCTTGGTGCAAAACGAATTATAAAAATTTACTCAGTTAAGACTTTGTAACGACAAAGCGGTGTGGACATGTTTTTTTAAACACATTAAAATGAGTTGTGTATAAGTGGTTCACAAATGGCACTCAACCACCGGAACAACATGACATGCGAATGATTCTTGTCATTGTGCTAACATTACTAACAATCATTACGCGGTATGTGAACGTATCCTAATTATTGTATTGCAAATTCTATAGTCTTTATTCTATGAGTTGCAAAATTTGTACAATTTAACTTTTTTGCTTGTCTACGACTTTGTTCTTACTGAGCGGAGTTGTCGTGACTTTTTTTCAGCACCTTTAAATAATTGAAATAGTTTGTCATGGGCTACAAAGTTTTCCATAAATATATTACGTATAAATACGTCTCACACTGATTACTAATTATTTCCTGAACATTATTAGAACTCGGCGGCACCATTTGAACTGTTTTTAAATATATTTAATCACTATCATTTAAAAAATGTAATTGGAATAACTATTAATGGGACCCGCTATAATTAGTTTGTTATCTTTTCCTATCTTTTGTGATTATAATGAAATTTTTCAAAGGTACTCTATGGGGCAGGGGGGCAGAATTAAAAAAAAAAATGCTGTTCCGAGGAAAGTAGTTATTATAAGTTGCACTAAAAGAATAACTTAAAAGAATAATATCGCAGTGTTGTCACATCACTGTCATTCCTAATCATCATCATCTCATCCGAGAGACATCCACAGCTGGACATTGGCCTCCCCTAAGGTTCCTAATAATTATATTAAATCTGTTTTCATTTTAAAAGTCAAACTTAAGTTGAAATCGTATAGTAATACTTCATGTAATTCTTGAAATTGTCTAGTTTACCTTACCTTGAAACATTGCAGTATAAGAATAGTTATTTTTATATTCTTTGCTTTACTTCGATTTTCTTTTATAAAACTCGGTGTATCTCATGTTTGGTTTAAAAAAATACTAATATATACTCGTAATACAAGTTAATCAGTTAATGACGTCATAAACATACCTATTCTATTTACCGATGATACGATTTCCGAGATTCGCAACAAATACTACACAATGCCTCGCCCAGATAACATTTAATAGAGGTAAATGTAAACTGTACGTGACTCTGTGTACGGAACGTGTGCAACCTCAGTATTTTATTGGAATAACAACGGAATATCCAGTCACTGAACTGCAGAGAAACATTATCTAAAAGCTGTGAATTATAATATATGACCAATTTTTATACCACTGTAGTGGCAAACAAGCATACAAGTACGGTACCAGCATACTATTTTCATATCAATCTGCTAAAAAAGCTTTTGAGAAATAGCTTTAAACAACAAAACAATTTTTTTGTTTAACTCAATGTTGAAAGTTTTAAAGTATGGTGGTGTGTTTTGAATTTTTAAGATATTATGACTTCTCTGTAAATGAAATGTATGCCGTTTGGCACCAAGAAGTGTTAAGAAGAAGAATAGTAAAACCAGGCAATTGGCTATTGGTGAGGCGCTAAAGCGATCTAGCTAACACTTTTAATACTTTGTTTCACCTGACCTACTTGTTGAAACCCGGGATGAGCGTCAATAGGTCAGTTCTGAAATCATCGGATAAAATGGATGTACCTTTCGAGCTAGTGTGTTATAATTTAATAAATTTTGTACATATCTGTAATATATCATTAAAAATGTACTTTGATTTATTCGTATATATTTGTTTGACTACAGTATTCAGTTTTGTATGCATATTTGATTTTTCGTACGTCAAAAGTTACGGGTGCCGTATGGCACCTCTAGGCGGATATGATGTCTTTTCATTTACGTTAGGCGATGTTTTTTTTTTTTTACTTTTCGATAAGATAAGACATATCGATTTTTTCGATAAGAGTTGCTCCTTACACCAGCCACTAGCTCTATTAGAAAAAGACGAGGAGCTTGAACCGCGGTTGCTTTATATTGAACTTCCAGAACCGACTTATCAATAACCTCGCAGGTCGTCAACTAAATGCTAAGTGCGGAGTAGTGTTGGCATCAACGGCTTTGTCACCACCTCGATCTACCAGTCTTCGATCAAAGACAACAAAAAAGGATCATGCATCTCGAAGATGGATTGATGAAGATTAAGTTCGGGTGCCGTCCATATTTCCTGAAGGAGATTTTAGTACAGTTCAAAGAAAGTCACCTACGGAAACCCTAAATTTATTCTTCAGAGATAGTGTTTGCAATCTTTTGGTGGATCAATAGCTAAAATATCCTGCATTTTTGAACTGCACTGACTAACAAATTTCTACTAAAGACGTAAAGCTTTTATAGCTATTCTTAGGCATAGACATACATACATTTATAACATAAAAACTGTGTGCAAATAAGGGTGTTTTTACATATTGGTATCAGGCTCAACAGTTAGCCAGTTCAGGTGTCGCAATTTATGTGAAATCAAATTGAATACATAATTAAATGATACGGCTACACTATTTTAGCATCAAAGAATTCTCTCAGACTATAGAACATATTGTTAGTTAACCACTTTTTTAAACTATTTCTGAATATATTTCCGTATGTTGTCGGTCATACTTACATAATACCGATCATCTAAAAGACATTACTGTGACCTAGCCGAAGATATCAGAAATTCGATTGTTTATTATAATAGTATGCGTCGAGACAGATTTATGTCAAATATGCGCTTCACGTATATAATACTTCTAAACTTAGTGTACTAAGCTACTATTATCATTTAAATTGATAAAGTTAATGTTTTTTATTTATTTATTTCAACCCTATCTTCATCTAAGTTGACATAAATTAGTAAACTAATGGTAAGTAAATACATACCTAGTATAATTATGTAAAGCCTATGGATTAGCCTAGTGGTGCCGTACGGCAATTCAACTTTTAAAAATCAAAATAACTAAAGGTACCTTTAATAACGATATACCAAAAAAAAAACTCAAATTCTAAGACCCTAAAATAATTCAGGTCATAATGGGTTAAGTACTTCCTTAGCTTTTACATTAAACGGGAGATTCTTTTATATTTTCAAAGAAATTAATTTGTTTTTAACTTAAAATCTTATTTTACGTAAGTTTAATGTTTGGTACACTATACTCGTATAACTCCTGTTCTAGATATACAATGTCTCTTTCTGTCCCTTTTTAAACAAATATGGTCCACAGGAGCATATCATATTTGGAATACTTAATGTTTCGACGTAGATTTGCACAAAGCTAAAAAATTTAAACATTATGTGCTATACATGAAGCTATAGAGTTCCACTATATATTTATTATTTTGATCTGTCACAGTACAAAAGTCTAACAAACCAGTCGAATTTAGACCGCCATTTCGAGTCATAATGAACTTATTTCAAATCAAATGTATGACAATCGAATTGAATTAACCCAATCCCTTTACCACTTGTATTGTTATGGATATTTTATTTGTAAATAATTAAAACATCGTTGGAGGATAAACTTCACATAATTATTTAATGTCTTTTTTATACTGGATTACCTGTACCCTGCCAAGCTTCGTGCTGGCACATTGTGGCTGCATTGATGAAGAATAAGAAAAAAAAACTAACGCGAAAAATAGATAAAAACAATTTTTGTGGTGGGTTGTATTGTGTATCGTGTCAAAACTGGACCTCAATTGGTGCAGAACTTTATGAGTTTTCAGGCTTACACAAACCAACTTAACATTTTTATATTAAACAAAAATTGCAAGTGTCTTTACTAATTTTTTTCTCTAAAGATATTAATGATATTTTGTGAAAATATGATCTGTCTTAGATGTAAAATACTTACAGTAAGTGATACGCCGATGGAGTCGAACGTGTTCGTTTGTTTGTTTGTGTACATTCCAACAGGCCTGTGTGTCACATGCTACGTTTACCTACACTGCCTTGTGCGAGCGTTCCTCATATTATATATGTACAACATACATGTATTTTCTCACTATATAAAAATGAGCGAATGGAAACGCCTTAATATTTTTCTTTTAAACCAAGCTTTTACCTATGAAGTATAAAAGACGACTGAATTGAATTTATTCCAAGTCACCACCGCTGTTCATCCCAGGGGTGTCGTAAGCAGGTCAGTCGACAACCCCCCAACTAAGCAGGACAACAGCAGTGCAAACAGACGGTAAACTTGACACAAACCCTATACCAACCCGTCTGGCCATCGTGGTATAGTAGGCCAAAACCACTTTTCTAAGGAGAAGCCTATGTCCAGCCGTGCACTATTGCAGACTCTTGATGATGATTATCAAAGCGTCCTGTGAACTTTCTCACTATGAAAAAAGTCTAAGCGTTATTTTTAACAAGTTATATTAATGGCGAGAGTTCTGTTAATATTCTTTTTATTATAAAAATTTCAATAAGGCTGCCTTCTTCGTAAGACCTTGGATATAAATTTATCGCCTGCCCTTCTCATATGATAAAATCCTGATACCAAGCACGCTCGCATGTCTCATCTAGTGAATACACTTCCATATTATCGAGACTAAGTGAGTGAACGTAAGGCCATGTGTGTTTTTCACCTACTGTTTTATCTGCTGACATTTCTGCTGACCTTATAAACTGAACACAAACGTGAATGAACGCTCTGGAAATTAATTTATACATGTCGCTCTTATTTTTTTTTAATCAAATATAAAACTTGATGAAACCGATTACTATTTTCTTCAAACAAGCAACACGTAGGTATATGAAAATGGGTTTTTCAAAGGTGTGTATTACGAGTAAAACGTAGGTACGTTTTTAATAACTTAATTTAAACTAAGCTCGCGAACAGCTTTTTTAAAACTGTTCTTTTATTTTTGTTCATCATCATCATTTTTCTGCTCTTTTCTCCATTTTATTTGGTCAGCCGCATGCCTGACGCCTTCACTCCATGGAAACTGTAACCCAAAAGAAAGAACAAAGAAGAACGAAAAGAGATAGAATAAAGGACCTAAGATAAAGGGTTCCTTAAGTTTCGAATGGAAAACGGGACTGGAGTAACTCGGAAGAAGACATAAGTATGTCAGTTTTATGATTGGAGAGACCACGAGAGTACTGACATTTTACCATGGGGAAGTGATAATACGGCCTCACAAAAACTGGTGTTCAGCACTGCTTTCGTTGGTTTTCACCGAGTGCGTCAGATTGCCGGAGCCCAAACTGAGTCTGGGAGAGGGGGACTTAACGTTGCATGAATGAATGGGCGGCGGTAGTCACACACACACAAACACACACGCATCAGATGACCCGTTTGCTCTTTTGCCCCTCTATCCTTTAAAAAAAACTGGTCTGTAAATAATAAATAAATAAATAATATTGAACCACATTCACACAACGCCATCTAGTTCCAAACTAAGCAGAGCTTGTACTATGGGTACTAGACAACTGATATAAATACATATATAATTATTTTTTTGTTATGTAAATACATACTTATTATAAATAGAAACACCCAGACCAAATCAAACATTAAATGTCCATGCACACAAATGTTTGATTTGAGCAGGAATCGAACCCGCAACCTCTGGAATAGCAGTCCGTTACACAAACCACTACGCCATTCGGTCGTCAAATGTTTTTGTTCTGTCATTATTTTAATAACTAGATTTATACAATAGTACGATTTCTATGCCAAAAAATCTTCCACCTAACTTTTTAAATTATTTTATGTTAAATATACATTTATAACGATTACAAAAATAAATGTATAATTAAATGTATTTGTATTTAACTTCTGTCGAAACTCGACTGCCTTTTTTCTTTTATGTTTAATCTGACTGTATGAGTTTTATTTTTAAATCTTATACAGTCAGACTAAACCAGACAGGCCTGTTGGTCTAGTGGTTAGTGACCCTGACTGCTAAACCGGTGGTCGTGAGTTCGATTCCCACCCAGGACAAATATTGTGTGATGAGCACGGTCATTTGTTCTGTGTCTGGGTGTAATTTATCTATAATATGTATGTGTTTAGAAATACATAAGTATGTTTATCAGCAGTCTGGTTACTCAGTCAGGCTCTGCCTAGTTCGGGATCAGACAGCCGTGTGTGAGTTATGTGATATATAAAAAAAGACATTAGATCCACATTTATGTATATTTATGCAAACACACTCCAAAAAAATGCGATTAAAGGATCAGCTGCCCGTACCATAGGATATCAGAAATACCAGGCTGACATATCGGAAGGATATAAAGAAACATAATATAGTTAAGTGGTCGTAACCCGCATGAGAACAGCCTTGACCGTGTCTATACAACGCCGCCTTCACTTCGAGCTACAGTTATACTTCTTAGAATTGTATGCTATCCTAGTACTTTGAATTATATTGTGAGCTTTACGTACAAAGCTCTCGCCACATTAAATATTAATTTTTAGAGTCCTATTTTCATTATAATTGGCATGATCTACGCTGTAGCATAACCTGACGATAATTATGTTTAATTTGATTGTGTTATCGAGAAACTGATAAGGATCTATTAGATTATGATTATAGGTACTCAAATTATATTTCGATTTCACTAATTTTGTATTCGTATGTAACGGTAAAACTCCAATTCATGTATTTAGATATACCTTTTGCAATAGACGACTTTCTAACATCTAGTACTTGTTTTTAATTACCTTATTATTTAGTTAAATATATAAAATCATAAAGTATTGTAAAACGCCATAATATATACAGTCACTGGGATGGCAAAATCGCAGCTAATATATTAAGAAAATACGAACCGCAATTAAGGTTGATAGGTATAACATTGGAAAAGCCAGCCACAGTTTGATATTTAGCGATATTAGCATGCTTAATGGACGAGGCCTAGGGAAATTAGATGAATTAGAGTCGATATACGAGTATATAGTAACCTAAATCCCATATCCATGATTTAAACTTAACAAAAAAAGATACATGGGTATATTGGACACAAAAACGAAAAATATTATATCGTAAAAAAGCGAATACTGTCTTATTAAGGTTTACCTTCGAGAATATTGGCATTGAGTGAATATGAGGTTATCTAGAACAATATCGAACGGCTGCTGGTTTGACCCTATAAACAGAATATTGCTACAATACGAAATTCATAGTGTTGAAATGTACGGGTTTGTAACTATCTCTGCCGGTGCTTACTGATTGCAACTGTACCAACTGCTTGTTGTGATTACAGTCGTGTGCCGAGCAGAGAGCGTCATCGACCCTATATCGTCAGGGCTATAAAAATTGAGAAGTAAAATAGACATATTTTTAAAAGAAATTGATTTGAGCAAGCGCACGATTTATAAAAAAAGGTGTTTAATTTATTGTTATCTTTTCCGGAATATGTCATTTACATTGAGTAAAGCACTATTGTATTTCATCGACTTTTAGTAACTGGACAGTTTAATGTCGCCTGTACACTGTACATCTGCCCAGTTACAAGATGAGGGTATTTTGAATTAAAAACGGATGTCATATATTTTATAGGACTTTGGGTTTTCTTTATATATATAATTCTTCTGTGAGTGTGTATGTCACTGAACTTCTCTCAAACGACTGGACCGATTTCGATTTTTTGTGTGTGTTCAAGGGGATCTGGGAATGGTTTAGATTCACAATTTTGTCCGCTGGACAATGTTTTTTTAATTAATTTTTAATTTATTAGTAGTTGTTGATTTTGGAATGTTTTACATTGGATCAGACAGACGGCGCTACCATCGCAGTGTCAAATTTGACAGGACAACGTCTGTCGGGTCCGCTAGTATCATAGTTGTTATATCATGGCCATGGAGAAAATATTATATTTAATTTTTAACAAAGTATTGGAATAAAATATATTTTTAATTTAGCAGGTCAATAATACGCAGTTTGCGTCCCGCGAAATGTCACTTTAACCCTTCCGCTTCCGTACCGCCAGTAAAAAAAAATGGATTTAAGTCACCTTGATTATTAGCTTTTATAAACATTTTGTTACTTAAACATTAGCTGTATAATCTCGACACAGTAATTATAGCCATCTGTTCAACGATTAGGAAGTAATGTTTGCAATATTTGTGATTGTCGGTTATGCGCTCGTGACAGGAAGAGAACGATTTTAATAATTATGTCAATTCTTATTTCGTATCTAGTATATGACACAGCTACACAATTGACAAGTGACATCGACTATAGAGAAAGTGTCAGAGAAGTGTCACCGTTACCTGTTTAAGGCGCTTTTCGTTTAGTACGGCAGCAAACTTTGAGTGGTTAAGAGTTTAGTGTGTGGCTCACCAGTACAACAGTGTAGCAACCCAAGTAAATAAATAAATAGTCAATAAACAGAAACAAAGATTTTAATGAGTCAATATGTTCGTCGTTTATGTGCCATTTTATTAACACACAGTATTAATTTCTTAACCTGTTCAAAACGAATTAATTTTTAAAATCAGCAAATGGGGGGTGTAACAGTAAAGGATTTCCACATACTGTCAAACGCTGTCGAAAAGTTATTTATTATCTTATTACTTTTTATTAATTATTATTCTTATTATTTAAAAAAATGGATTCAAATTTTCATTTAAAAAATAGCCATCCTTGATTATTGATTTGATGAAATTAGACGGGCATCTAAAGATTAGTGACTGGCCTGGCTGCTAAGCGGAAGGTCGTGGCTTCTATGCCCACCCAGGACAAATATAATTATGTGATCATTGGTTCTTTGTCTGGGTGTAATTTGTCTATAATATGTATGTATTTAGAAACATATAAGTATGTTTATCAGCAGTCTGGTTACCATTGTACAGGCTCTGCCTAATTTGGGATCAGCGTGTGTGATATGTGTAAAGTTATTATTATTAAATGTAAAACGTAATTAAACCCTTATAACGTGTTTTCCTTCCTACCGGTGGATTTAGATTTTTTGCGATCGCAGCTGTATAACTGTTCGTAGCCGAATGACGCGTGGCAGGTCGTTAACGAGTTACGTTCATGAACTTGAACCTCGCTGGCCGCCGACCGCTCAATGCCAAACATTATGCATTACCTTCTATTTTAGTTATCGTCAATCAAACATGCACTATATTTATGATTTATATTTTTGGAAATGGACGTAGCTACAATACATTTTTTTTAAAGAAAACGTCACGTACTAAAATGTTATTTATTTAGATACTATATGTCTCTTCTCGGCATACAAATTTACTATGGTAGATATGTACCTGTGTATGTACATATGTAGATGTCGCAGCCTGTTCTCCTTACTCTCCGCGTTCAGCGAACTCTTAGTTCGTCAAAAGCCTAGTGGGATCTATTTGCAGATGAATGGAATGTAATGTTATCTATATGCCTAGAGATGGACTTAATTCGCCTGCCCGGATGACATAGTGGTTTAAGCGGTCGCCACGCCGCTTACTACTACGCTGAGTGTTGTGAGTCCGATCCCAGGATATATGCCTAATGCGGGAGTTGTCTTTAAAATAAAAAAATACTATATGTACAAGCTAGCTTAGTATATGGGGTAGTTAAATTTACAATGATACAAACATATCGGTCTGTGAAACCATCATCATCATCAACAGCCTTTACTAGTCCACTGCTGAACATAGGCCTCTCCTTAGAAAGGAGGTTTTGGCCTACTATACCACGCTGGCTGGTTTGTTTCAAGTTTTCCTTTTCTTTGCAGCCCTGTTGTCCTGCGTAGTTTACTCCCTTAGTCGGAAGAAAGAAGAAAATGTGTTCATTTGTAAAACAAAATTTTCTTATTTCAACAGACTGTTTTTGAATTTCCGCCTACTATGTGACTCAACCTTTACAAACCTTCCTTTCGTCAGAGGGTTTATTAATTCTAGGTCTTTAGATCGGCGTGCGGACCGTGTTATACCAGGGCCTCAATTTTGCTATTCTATTATTGTACGAGTATCAATAGACTGTCGATAAAATGTCGTTGGAATTGTTTTGCACTTTTCGTATTCTACTAACCATGAAAAACCAATGGCCCGATGACTGAACTGCCACTGATACAAATTTCGTCGATATTTTTGTAATAGTTTAGTTAACGGTACATTTTAAATTTATAAGAAAAAGATCTATTTAATTTTCCAGGTATAGTATATACCTAGGTATAGTATAGGTAGCATCATATAAGGGAGTCGATAAAAACAACCATATTTGAACCGAGTTGTCCAGAAAGGATTCGATCCACAGACTGATTAAATTAATAATGCCAATTAGCTGTTTAACAATATGTGTATTCATATTTTGAAAAACTCATTTATGGGTTTTGTGACTAAATGGGCACTTTAACAATATTAACTTACATATACGAGTATGTATATACAAATACTAGCTGCGCCCCGCGGTGTTACCTGCAGCTGTTGTACCTTGCTCATCCCACACACCGAACACAATTTTTTTTTCAGGATTAAAAGCCTCTATGCTCTCTTAGACTATAATCTATCTCTGTGCCAAATTTTATTACGATCTGTTGAACCGTTTTTGAGTGAAAGAGTCACAAACATCCATACAAACTTTCGCCGTCATAATATTAGTAAGATTAGGTAATCTAACTACCATAAGGTACAGAGTTTATTGAATAAGAAAGTATTTGTAATTTGATTCTAGTGAATACAGGAATATTTATAATAGGTGGCAGTGGGGACGACCGATTGACCAAAGCTGGTTGCTTGGTACTCACCAGACCTTGCACCTACCGACTATTACTTTTTCCAAAATTTCGACAACTTTTTAGTGGGTAAAAAATTCAATTCCCGAGAGGCAGTACAAAATGCCTTTGAAGAGTTGTTGCCGTCCAGCTGATTTTTACAAGAAGGGCATCAATAAACTGCCAATGCGTTGGCTAAGATGCGTCGATTGCATGGGTGATTACTTCGAATAACAGAAATTAAAAAGTTTGAAAAAATAAGTACTTTCACTTATTGCATAGAAAACGGCAATTTCATAGGTAAAGACCTATTATATCAAAGAAATGGACAATTTTATTGAGAGAATATAAGATTACATTATATTCAATAAAATAGCACATTATAATACGCTATTAAAATATATACAGAAATATAAGGAAATTCTCGCGTTACCACGGTACGTCCCCTTACAGCCATAAAAGCTACATTTGGATTTTTTAAATTAATCGTTATTAAAGCTTGTTTCGAATCCCAAACAATTTTCTGATTCTTATAAGGTTAATCTAGACTTAAAATTTTAGCTTTTAGGTATAAACTGTTTTGCACAGTTTTAGGTCTTCGCAGAAAAGTGATAAATGTCCAAAATCACCATCTTGACTTATGATTGCTGCTAATTGTTTTTTTATTTATTTTATTAATTTCCTATGAATTGCCGTCACTCAAGGAAGTATCGCACTTATTTGATTACGATTATAAATATATATACTGGCAAATAAAAATATTAAAACTTATTTAGGTTTTTGGTCTGTCATTAAATGAATTTTCGATTGGCGTGGCAGGATTATAAATCGTATAATTTAAGTTACAATGAAAAGTCATGGTAAATGTTACTATGATTCATAATGTTAATAGTAACACCAAATCAACAGACTTTTTTTTATTTTCAAAGCTTTTTCTAATATTTTTATTACTCAAATTGACCCTCTATTCAATACCATATGTACAAGTTTCAATAGGTACTGTATTTTTAAATGTTTGGAAGTAAACGCTACACAAAACTTTTTATAATATACGTCTTACGTTTTTATAGCAGTGGTGCTATGAAGAAAGTGATTTCTTATACGTATGATGATCACATAGTTAATACTATTTACACATTTCATTTTCAACCTTAAACCATACGCCTTTAAACTAGTTCAGAGCACTCGAGAGTATGAAGATTAAAATAAAGTTTAATCACTTGTAATATATTCGCAAAGATATACGTTACCATATAAAGGTCGCCATAACGGCACACCTTCCAGAAGCCCTTGATGCTCGCGAGCATGTTGCGAGTACGCCGTTCACCCCAGCAAAACGCGCCCGCGCAACCCGCCGCGCGCGCACCTCGAGCGCCTCTGTCACGAAAAACATGCATTGTTAAAACATTTCGCTTTAAATCATTTCTGAAGTAAAAGTACATACACAGTAAAAATATAGGGCAGAGTATATATTTTGAGGTGTCGTGGTATAAAGTGTACATATATAATAACAATTCAAGTTATAGTGATCGACGAAATAAAAATAACTTCACACATTTCACACACGGCTGTCTGATTCCAAACTAGGCAGACCCAGTACTATGATAACCAGTAGTCACTCATAAACATACTTTTATCTTTCTAAATACATACATATTATAGATAAATTACATCGAGTCACAGAACAAATTTGAAACAAACATATTGTCCAATAAATTACATTCTAAATAGACAAATAAACACAGTAGATTATACATACAATAGGAAAATAACGGGACGTTTGAGAATGTTGAGAGGGATTTCCCAATGTGATGTCCCCTTACTCTCATATCAGATAAGGATGATAGATTAAATGACTCCTATGTATGTAGGTAATTTCTTCATGGTAAATTTAACATTTGTTTCCTCAATTTGCAAAACTACTTAGAATTTAAGGACAACGCACTTTCTTTTAAAGTATAATGCACAGTAAAAATGGAATCTAGATTAACAAATCACTGAAATATGTATTAATTTATCTTACACTTAAATCGCTTACCCCATGAACGCTCGAATAAGTGAGGAATGAACTGAACATGCACCACTGACAGTAACCTGAATAGGCCCTAATATAGTTTTGCACAGAGATTTAGACGAGCAAAGTTCTTCACGCTAAGCTACGCTAATGACTAAGTACATCTAAGTATCCTATTTTGAGGGCTAATTAAGGCTTGAACAAATATTGCAAACATTAGTAAGTAATCAATAGATTTTATAAACATCGATTCAAAAGGAAACAAACGACCGACTGGAGAGAAACTCGCTGCACTCGTCGTTGTGTTAATATTGATAAGATAAAAGAGAGGAGCTCCTTTACAACATTAAAGGATGATTGCGATATAATCGATTCATGTTATGTACAGTGTAATACGACAATTACTTCAAGACATAAAATTCTTTTATTAAATATTATAGACAACATTTAGGTAGACTTCTTATTGCTCTCTCTTAAAACTGTGGAAACGCCTAAGTTATTTGTGTATATTTAAATTAGACTTGCAACGAATATTCGGTTACTATTCGGTATTCGGCCTATTCGGCTGCTTTTATTATATTCGGCCGAATACCGAATATCTACATATTATTCGGCCGAATACCGAATACTTAAATAATATATTTTGTCATTGAGAAATAATTGGTAAAATGAAAAATTAAAATCGATTGATTACGTATATATTCATATTTTCATTTCTGTTATAATCATTTAAGTAGTCATTGGTGCATAACACAGGTACATAATCATCTTCTGAATAGGAGAAATGGAGGATTCTATGTATTTGAATTATTGTGGTAATCAAAATTTAGAAGGATAAGGTTCTCATTTCTTTTATAATCATTTATTAAGTAGTCATTGGTACATAAAACAGGTACATAATTTAATTCACGTCTGTTTTTGGCGCTAAAATCCAGCCGAATACTTTTGCCTAATATTCGGCTATTCGGTCAGGGGCCTCGCTGAATATTCGGTATTCGGTATACTGCCGAATATACTATTCGTTGCAAGTCTAATTTAAATACTTGGGAACGCAAAAATATAATAGATAATTGACATATTAGCGATGTTTCTTATTTGTGCATGAATCACGGATGCACCTGTAAGTGTGTACACTTCTTGTGACTATATATTGTTGATATTATTAAAAAAATGTAATGGAAACAATGAAAAATAAAACGATTGTATGCACATGAATCAACGTGAGACATGTCATATCTGCTCTTGGAAACGAAAATATTTTGACTCAACATTGAACAGTACGTAAACAGTATCATAGCTTCTATCTCTCGCTCATTTTTTATATTTTCCTGTTGCTGTGACGTATGTTCTTGTTAAGACGAGGCAACTTGGACGCGTAATGTCCCAATCACAGAATGTCATGCAGATGCAAAAAATGGCATCCGCTGATGATTAAATTCCAAGTTGCAGATATCATCAATAATAAAATTATATGCATTACGAGTCTCTTCAGCCGCGCAATCAAAACTATTTGGTTATTTGAAAAAAAATAGTCATAAATTTAGCTTTCTTTTTAGCCTTTGGCAGATAGTTGTAAAAAAATTTAAACCTTTAAAAATAATTTCATATCAAATACAAATGAATAAAATAAAAAATTGAAACAAACAATTTGAGAATCTAGTCCATAAGTTAAGATAAAAATCTTGATTTTAGTTCCTAATATAAAAATATCTCTACAGTACTGAAAATTGTTTCATTTTATTTGCACCTACGTAATTATTTATTAGCAGTCTTTAGAAAGGAGGACGACATCATTTCGAATCTTGAGTTTACGAAATATCTACGTCTCATGACCTATATTATCAGAGAGGCTCTTAGGAAATAACATGTGTATATCAGAACAATTGCTATTGTTCATTCTTGAGATGTAAATATTATATAGATGAAGCAAGTTTTTCTACACAATTTATGTAGTTTATACGTTCATCCGGTTATTTTTTCATCCCGGGTCGGTACAGATTATTATGCATACATAGATTTTTTGTATACTACGTGACGGATTAAGAATACAGTGTTACCACCCCTATTCATCCCGTGGGTGTCGTAAGAGCCGACTAAGGGAGCAAACTACGCAGGACAATAGCACTGCAAAGAGAAGGAAAACTTGAAACAAATCCTAAAGCAACCCGTCTGGCCAGCGTGGTGTAGTAGGCCAAAACCTCCTTTCTAAGGAGAGGCCTGTGTCCAGCAGTGGACTAGTAAAGGCTGTTGATGATGAGGATGACTTTGTGTATGTGTGCAAAAAACATATATCTTGCATTAAAAAACGAAATCACCGCTAACTAGTGATGTAAAAGTATATTTTTAACATTGAAGTGTTTCCAATAGAGATCGTTTCTAAAAGCTACGTACTCGAATTTTGGTCCAATCGTTTTCCATAGGTTAGTAATGGAAAACTATTATTAATCAAGCTTGACAGGACAAGAGTTTTCAAACACATTACAGTACGAATCTAGGACATAAGTACCTTTGTTCCTATTTTTAAGTTAATAAAAACAAATGGAATTAAATAATGGATCGCATTAATTACTATTTACAAAACGCAAATACAGATAGATAATGAAATATCTCTGACGGGTTGTTGTGGGAGGCCTGTGTCCAGCAGTGGACTTCTTTTTGCTGATATGAAACAATGATCATGAAATATCTAAGTACCTTTTTTTTTCGTTTATAATAATTACAAAAGTAAAAGTTATACATAAGCATTTATAGAAAACCTATGTAAATGCATGTACTGTGGTGTCTCTGTCCAAAGGACGAACCTACGGTTGCGAAACCCTATGTTCTTTGATCTACTGCCGTCTGAGTCCCGTTTCCCATTCCCATCCATGTGAAATATCTTACTCTTGTTCCCTCGTTATCTTCCTTATTCCAATTTACTTTCCTCCCTTTACCCGTCAGAAAGCGAATATATTCCCAAGGTAGATTGCCGTTAGACGACTAGCCATAAAAGAACCCCAAAATAAAATTGTGAAAAATGCAGGCAAACTATGGTTATGATGATTGTGAATTACATGCGATAGATGAATTCCATATAACTCTTAGAGAGATGTGTTTCAAACGTTATCTGTTTATGGATGTGCAATCAAGAGATATATTTACTCAACGCGTGATACTGGTTTTGATATGATTATTATGCTAATTAACGTGCCGTATTATATAATTGATTGTCTGAATAATTTATGTTAATTGATCGTGAATGTAAGTGACAAGTGTGATATTTATGTTATTATTTTATAAACTTACCTGTACTTAAGCTTTGAGAGTTTTTAACTTACAAATCAGTAGAAGGTAGCGGTATTCGAGGGCTGCTGACGTGCATTTATTTCTAACATAATCATTAAACTTAGCCCTAGTAAAGAAGAATATTATTCAAGCGTTTGAAAAGTAAGTGTAGGAGTGATACCTTAGCTCTGTCGATTGTAGTAAAATAATAATAAAATAAAAAAGTAAACGTGAAAACATTGTTACGTTCCAGTTTTTAAATAATGTTTTTTTTTACATTCCATCAACATATTCGACAATTGCGACCTTTCATTCAAGTCATTACTCTTAAGTCTGCTACTCTTTTGAAATATTGATCATATTGGTCAAGTTCACTCGCAATTTCAAAATATGGTTTCTGTATAAAAAATTTCGAATTTGCTTTAAAAGGTTACCTCTTTACGGCATATACGATGTTAAAATAACGGAATATATCTCCAATAACATCAAATAAGAGAGTTAACTGTTAACTATACTAAAATCAATTATAGAATATAATTCTTAGGTTCGTCCTTAACCTTCTTATGACCGTTGCCCATCGACATCCTAAGAAAGCTAAATTAAGATATCATTGCCAAGAGCTTCAGTAAGCTCTATTCTTGAACGAACATCCAAAATGGCATGGCTAGGCTCGTATCAAATGTGGTTAGGCAGAGGGTAACACAGCAGACAGTGGAGGTGAGTGCTGACACGTCGCAAGGAGTACTCCCTAAACCTACTCCTGGGTCGCAATTTTTAGGCGCCTTCGAAGCCGCATTTGTTGCCCCACTTATTACGCGATGGACCTGGCACCCGCACGGTAACGCTAAGAAATAGGTCTCTACAATATTTAATGATTTTAATTGTTTGTCGTATAAAATAAAACATATTGGCAACATCATTAAACAGATCAAAACAATTTATTTCGGTATGTTTTGTTTACGATTGCCAGATGTTTTGTGCATATAAGTAAACATCCGAATAATCGCACACGTAAATTCACACATATTGTCGTCTATAATTATTTTCCAGTAAGTTCTTATTGATCTTTCAAAAGTGGAAACCAGTTACTCAAATTAAATGTAATCATTTCATTGAACTTGTTGTGTCGTTTATTTAGAAATTCGTTTAGGATGTCGATGCCTTTAGCTTCAAAGCGGCTGAACGAAATCGGGAAATGATGTGTAATGATAATCTTCCGTGATAAGCAGCTTAGGACCTATGTAGTAAGCTGCTTATTATCTATATTATAGCAGCATAATAAAACATCTATATGTGAGCAATTGGTTTGTTCAAACAAATTATTCCAAATCCAAGAATAATTTAAACCCTTCTATTTTTTTTTTGTAAACGCTTGGGTCATAATAAAATCTGATTCTGATCTTACAATTGACTCTGAAGGTAAGCCAGTTTTATCAACAACAAACGAATGCTAACAAGTAAAACCATAGTCAATATTTTTGTGAATGAAATAAAAGAGAAGAATTCGTATTTTGTTTTTGAATCGGATTGGCATTCCCGAGCTTTATTAAGCAAATAATATCATATAGAAGTTATTTACAAAATAATAAAAAAGCATGCATTATAATTAAAGTTAAACGGTATAACATTTGAAGTAAAGCATTATCGCAAATTAAACAGAACGAAATGATTTGATTAGCGTAACTTCACATTATTATATATGATTGAAAACTTTAATGGAATAATAGTGAATTTATGTCTGAGGGGAGTTGATCAGAGATTGGTGCGTGATGAATTGCACCAAATGAAAATGTTTCGCGCTACTGCAAGTGACATGTTCTCTACTTTGACCATTGTTATATTATTGGTTTGAGTGCCTAATGTCACTGTAAGTATATGTATATTTTTAATCTGTTACAGTTTCTTTATCGACTTATAAAAGCAACATAAGTTCATAGGTAGTGAAATATACATATTAAACCGCCTTTTTTGTGATAAATGTGATGTTGTTTGCAATTCTTTTTTTTTTGTATGATTGAATAGATAAAAGTTCTGTTTAGGTTTTAGTTCGATGATTAATAATTAAAAAAATAGGGTATCGATGTTTTTTTTTAACTGAAAGCTTATGCCTTGTTCTGCTTTTGTAGTTTAAACATGTCTTTAAAGTTTTCTTCTATAACAATTTAGATAATTAAAAAATCCTAATATCAGAAACACTATAGATAACCTCGGCCAGATATACTTTTTGAAATTGTGTATGTTATGAAAATTATTTTGAAATGATAATGTGTGCCTACGTAAGAAGTACCTCTAAAGGGTAGTCAAAAAAAAAAACCCATATGGGAATACTCACTATTTATCTTAATGGAGAACTCCTTCAATCCCGTTAAATATGCACACAATAAACAAATACTGAACAATGAAAAGTTTCAACAAAATAAACGATTTTCACCCAAAACGCTTTCCTCAACACAGAATCGTGAAAATATTTGGCGCGCAGAAGCTCTGTTTAAATTTGGAACTCCGCGCACGTGCCGTCTCGATACGCGATTACTTGTTGCTATTTTTTTATAATGTTTGTTTTTTTTTAATATATAGAACAGTGGCTATGTCACATCGCGATTCAGACCGGCGATCGACTGTTTTCGAAATAGTCCATATGGTCTTGACCTTGCGGTGTTCTCGGGCGAACTGAAGCTGCTTTTCGTAGACGCTGCGTGTTTTATAAACGCATTATTGTTGTCATAACTTTTACTGTGTGCGATTGTGCCAAACGGCGATAGCAGCGAGGCGCACCGTGGATTCAACCGCTCGTTGCGGTTGCTGCTACGGAAACACTTTCTTGCTCTCAAATATCAAGATACCTCATAAGCCTAAGTCTTAGGATGCCTAAAATCTTTTTATATTTAAATTTTAATTTATTTATAGGCATCATTACTTTAATGTACAAAACATTTGTCAACTTATACATTATAATAATATGTTGAAATGTCTTACTAATGTTATATTGGCAATATCAGTAAGATTTGTAAATTTTAGTACTGTTGAATTTTAAATTTTCTTTTACTAAAACAAATAACACCAGTTAAGATAATTTAATTAAAAAATAGTTTCATTAATTTTGACTACCTATTTATATAGTAACGGAATTTCTAGGGCGTACACTTTTAGCTGATTGAAGAGCATCTTATTAAAATTCTTTATAAAAAGTATCAAAATTAAATATACTAGGTACCGCGGTGCGAGCTCTACGTTGAGTTGTTTACGTAGTTAATCATTAAAAGCGTCGGTGGCATAACGACCAACGAGTTCGACCGAACCATCAAACCGTCATGATCGTAGAGTAATGTCGGTTTTGAAAAAAATACGAAACTCAGTTTTTACAATATTTGGAGACTACATTGTCTAAATATTATTACTACATTCAAGATTTCTTTTTAAATAAATAATGTTTGTTTAAAATTAAATTAAAATGAAGAAAGTGATTTTTCTAAAAAAATGTGAAATTATTAGTTGTTTTTTCTATTGCATTTTAAAACAAACCCTTTTTTTCACTTGTACCTATGCCAATTTTCATAATTCATCAATCATCACACACACGACAGCCTATAACAGTCCACTGCTGGACATAGGCCTCTCCTTAGAAATGAGGTTTTTCATAATTACAGATTTAGAATTTACAAAGTTATGTCAAAAAAACTAACATAATTATTTGTAATAGCTGCCCCTTGTAATTGTCATGTAATGTAGTCTGTAACTAATCCGACACTATATTACGACTATGACGAAATATTAGTGGGTTTTACGAATAAGTACAATAAAGACTTAAATACACTCCCAACACTAGCATATAAAGTTAACCGAAGTGTTAATAAGATTACTACTGCCGAGGATACCTTCGTACCAAGCGACATGTAAAAAGTTTACATGAGGAATTTAAATTTCGAATTGATTTGACTTATCTCTGTGGTAACGGATTAATAATATCGAGTGTCACTATCCTTATTCATCCCGTGGAAGTCGTAAGAGCCGACTACGTGAGCAAACTATGCAGGACATCATCACTACAAAGAGAAGGAAAAATTGACACAAGCCATATACCAACCCGTCTGGCCAGCGTGGTTTAGTAGACCAAATCCTCATTTCTAAGGAGAAGCCTATGTCCAGCAGTGGACTATTAAAGACTGTTGATGTGATGTGACGTTATTTTTTTGCCATCTCTAATTGGATTACACTCACGTATTTATCCCTGCATAATAGATTTGAAAACCGTTGGTAAGAAAGAGAAAGAAAAATATATATTGCTTATACCTTACACCTGTACCTATGTGGTAATTGGGGACACGAGTATGAAAGCAGTTTAGAAAATAATGAATGGGTGATAAACTCGCTAACATAAAAAATACTAAAAAGATAAATCTAATCTGATATATAATTGCGGATTTACGAAAACAAATAATATTGAAATGATCTAGTAACAATAGCTAATAATTTCAATGTTTTACGTTTCAACATTTATCTTTTGAAAATATTAACATTTGCTTAGCAACTGTGTTTTATTTCTAGTGACAGTAAAGTAAATAAAATTATAATGTATTAACATAGACATAAATAAATAAACAATTAAGTTTGAAAAGTAAAACTGACTTCAAAACGCCTGCATCGTGTTCGATTGTAAAAAATCGTCTTTAATTTTTAGCCTTAGGGTGAAACTTTTCTAAATTTTGAATGGATGAATAATTTCTTCCAAATAAATAATCCCTTTCAAATAAAACATAATTCATTAAATAAATGACGGGAGTTCTGAAATAACCTCCTCCTGTTTTTGAAGTTAATTAAAAATTAAAGGAGCCAATAAAGACTCACAGAAATATTTTACTCGTAGGTATTTGGTCACAAATCCTTTTTCATACATAAGCTAATTTTGCAGACTTTTTAAATGTTCTGTTCAAAACTAAAAAAGAAATAGGAAACTATTTTTCAATGACATCGGTACTCATTCTTTTTTTTTCAAAATAAGAATCAGAGATGCCAGTTTTATAACTTTATTGTCATATTATAAAACTTTATAAAACCACCAGTAGCTTTAAGAGATATCTCATAGTCTCTTTCTGTCTAAGATTATTTAACAGTTGCTCAATAGCTTGACAGTTCGCTGAGAGTTTTACTTCCAACAGAATTGCACTATCTTATCCTTTGACAACTCAACTATAACACTATACTATTGTATGTTTTAAGACATACATTGCTTATTTATTTATTTAGGGCAACTTACAAAACATACACTAATACATAGTTTACAAACATGTTGTACAAATATTTTTTGAGTGTTGTCTTACTTACAAGTTGCCATGGCGTGGTAAGGGACAGTTACATCTAAGATTATACAAAGCAATATCTATAATAATATACGAAACATACAGAACATCATAGAAATTAATTAGAGACCGTGATGCATTTAAAGTGGTCTACTTACCCTTACCCCTTCTTTATAACAGATACTTGGTTTCTTGCATTTTAGTAACGAAATACAAACTATATTTTGTTACAAACGGGCCTGTTGGTCTAGTGGTTAGTGACCCTGATTGCTAAACTGGAGGTCGTGGGTTCGATTCCCACCCAGGACAAATATTGTGTGATGAGCACGGTAATTTGTTCTGGGTCTGGGTGTAATTTATCTATAATATGTATATATTTAAAAAATAAATATGTATGTTTATCAGCAGTCTGGTTACCATAGTACAGGTTCTGCCTAGTTTGGGATCAGACGGCCGTGTTTGAGATATGTGAGATATATTATTATATATATTTTTTTTTAAACATATTCTACCTACTATGGGCGGCGGTGGTTGCTTACCATCAGGTGACCTGTCTGCTCGTTTGCCCCCTTATACAATAAGAAAAAACTCGTCTTCTCTAAATTCTCTATCTTAACTTACTCTTCTTCTAAGTCTTTCACTGTGGCACTTGTGACATAGTGTGAGGCAATGTGCTATTCTATACTATATGACTCGATTACTGGACATAAGTCACTGTTCATCATCATCAACAGCCTATACTAGTCCACTGCTGGACATAGGCCTCTCCTTAGAAAGGAGGTTTTGGCCTACTACACCACGCTGGCCAGACGGGTTGGTATAGGGTTTGTTTCAAGTTTTCCTTCTCTTTGCAGTGCTGTTGTCCTGCTTAGTTTGCTCCCTTAGTCGGCTCTTACGACACCCACGGGATGAATTAGGGTGGTGACAATTTGTATTCTTAATCCGTCACCACACACCACCACCTGTTACATGTATGAAAATGATGTGCAAAACCTAAGTCAGGGCGACGATCTGTGGCGACTTTTACACAAACTTTAGCATACACTGGACGAAGGTCACCCAGCCGGCAGCACTGATAGGACTTCCATTAACTACCGCGCTCAGAACCACCAAAGACCGGACAATGTGGAGACGGCTGTCAGCTAGGATGACCAGAACACTTCAGAGTGAAAACAACATTCAGCAATTCAGCAAGGGACTGAAAAGTATCAATATACTGATATACTCAAATATACTCTGCCTTAAGGATTGTGTATTAATTGACAAATCTATATTAAGCCAAAAGCGGATCAAAAGCTAATAAATAATATACACTACGCATAACAAATATATAACAATAATTTACAACTAAAATAATGTTATTAACTCAAGGTTGTCCAAATTTACCTATTTTTTTCTTTAAAAATATTTACGTGCATATTTAGTTCAACTACGAATCTTTTGTGTCTGAGCATTCATAGACACATTATCCACATATTTGCCTCTATGTTGAAAATTTTTAAATTTTGTCAGAACTCTGAAATATTTGTCCTTGAACTAATTCCGATGATATTTATATCGAACAAATGCGTAAATAAATTAAACCAACACCCATTGTTCAGTATGTGCGCATGCGCAGTTTTCTGGCGTCATAGTCCTATATCACTCAACTGATATATGTACAAAGAAATACTAAAATACTACGTAGTGATTAACTTACATACTTTAAAGCTGTTTACGTTGACATATTTTATACATTATACATCAAATGTGTTTTATGTATAGCACATACATGTATGTATACCGTACATATAATTCTTCAGATATTTTAATTTGAGTTTTTTTTTTCCATTCAGGTGAAGGTACATGCACATTGCATTACATGTATTGTATGCCGATATATTCTTTTCTTTTTATAAAGACAACTCCCGCATTAGGAATATATAATGTGTCGCAGGGGACTTTACAAACATAGGCGAAACGGACACAAAGAACACCCAGACTCAGAACAACAATTTGTGGATCACACAAAGTGTCGTCCCTTGTGGGGATCGGACCCACAACACTCGACGTAGTAGTAAGCGGCGTGGCGACCGCTTAAACCACTACGTCATCCGTGCATTACATCACACATGTATGTAAATGAAATGAAAATGTAAATGTAAATGATAAATAGTAAACGACGGATTGAATTAGCGGTTAGGTTTCGGTAGCGGCTAGTGTCACATACTAAGCTGTGTACAGAAGCATGTGTGCCTTACTTATTTGTAACTTTTTTTAGTCTATACTGATGAAATAATCATCAATAAAGTCCAACTAAAAGTTTAATAAAATTAAAAACACGGTGTTGTAACTAATCGAACTAAAAAGTCAATAATATTTTTTTATACGTTCAAAAAAAAAGAATAACTAAAAATATCATAGAAAACGTATTTTTTTCGTTTTTTTTAAAACTATTAGTTAGTTTTTCTTTAACATCATATCATATACAACTGGCTTACAACATACTTATTATAGAGGCCGTAGCAAATCAGCTGATAAGGATCGTTGCAAGAGCATCATTGAATTTTCTCTTTAATATTATTTTTATTCTCTTGTGGCTATAGGTGAGGTTATTAGTAAAATTAAGATTGCTCTAGTTTTCGTTTTAATCTGTTTTAACTTGATAAATTAAATTAAATAATTGTATGACAACACAAAACATTGATACCCAAAAATATATGTTCGGTATATTTTATTCAACGCCAAAATTATTATTGAAATAAATAGAACTTTGTAAGTTTGAACAGAACAACAAATAAAACAGAAAAAAAAAAGAATTTACAGTGTTGAATATACTTGTATAATTAAAATTGAAAATTACATTGCATAGACTTCTTATTAGTTCTTTATTTTACTTTTCCATACATACTTACGGGGTTTGATATTTTTGATGTAGATAAAAACAGTTTTCTGACATGTTATTATAACTAAATTGGTTAATAAAACAAACAATACGTTAAATGCTATCTTTGTATATAGCAATTAACATCATTAGTAGTGTCAATTACTCGTTGCTAACTTATAAAGGCATACTTTAAACACAGTGTAAATAAAAATGATTTGACATTTTATTGTCGAATCATGCCAAATATCAACGATCTTAGTAAATTTTTGAAGTGAAAACTTCATTTTTCAAACAACAAACAAAAATATGTATTTTTTGAGATGGGAAAAAACCATTGAACTCGCGACACTGTTACCGTTACCGACACCTCTGTATATAAGTATCTACAAAATATTTGTCCCGTTTACATACGAGAGTTGAGTTTGGGTTTAAATACATTGATAATATAACTATGTATAATATAAACATATATTGATACACAATATTATAAATAATAATAATAACCTCACACATCTCACACACGGCTATATGATCCCAAACTAGGCAGAGCCTGTACTACGGTAACCAGACCGCTGATAAACATCCTTGTATATTTCTAAATACATACATATTATAGATAAATTACACCCAGACACAGAACAAATCACTGTGCTCATCACACAATTATTTGTCCTGGATGGGAATTGAACCCACAACCTCTGGCTTAGCAGTCAGGGTCACTAGACCAACAGACCTGTCAAACCAAATATATATAACAAAATATTATGTGATACACTATTTTATATAGTTATATTACATACAACATCATAGGTATAAATTCATGTCGTAACTTTTCAGATCGAAAAAAAAACAAAAAAAAAACTGTTATAATAAAAAAGAAAAACAAGTTTTCACTTCTGTCGGCACTAGACGGAAATTATTGCTACTTTTAAATCATATTTATTTCACGAAGTGAATGGTTTTGTCACAGCGATTTCACATGTGATCGTGATTTCGTCATGGACAAAGATAAGTGGCATTAAAATCAATCAAAATTATTTAATAATTTTAGATTTAGACCTTTCGTGAGTCTTGAGCCAGCGTAATAATAATAATTAAGTAGCAGTGGTTTTGTAAATCAGTCACAGCTGTTTACAAATGATTTTCAAATCATATCATTAATCACATGCGATTGTGATTTTATGCCATCCCTAGTCGGTACTCCCGGAGTGCCACTGTTTTTTTCATGGTATATGTGGCAAAGAAGCACAAGTAAGTGACTATCACTCCTCATGAACACCTGGAACTCAAGAGTTACTAGTGCGCAGGCGACAGTGCTAATGCCAGAACTATGTGTATGTATTCAAGGTTCCTCGAACTAGAGAAATGAAACTTCGAACAGCTCAGTAAACCAATCCAAATGTATTTCTCAAAACTAAGGTATCATCATTTGAACAAAAATTTAGGCCCGCTTATATACTGAACCTAAAACCCAAAGATAATGCGATTCAGCCGGACGAAAGAACGCCATCTATCGAGCGCTTTTACAACTTTAACCTCCTCCAGCCCCTCTCCCTCTAACGCCTCCAGCAACTTCGCTTACTCGGTGAAATGAAAAAAAAAATTGCTGAAAACTCCGATTTTCTGTAAGGCTATGTTATCACTCCGAGTTAAGCCGGCCCACTTGCATGGCTCTCGAATACCAAATTCATAAAAAAAAACCATTAAAAATAACATAACAAATACAAACTTACATAAATCGACGCCACAACAATCGTCGAACTATCTCCTTACACTTGATTCGTGCCATAAAATCTATGACGTAGTTATTTTCCTCACCACCATAAAGAAAAACTGCTTCCTTATATAGACGTTAGCCCTCACAACATTACCGCGAAAAACCACAAACACCATGATCGTGAGATCGAATAGGTTTTCCACAAAATATAGTTAATACTCGCACTACCGAATAAGTATTTTTTTATCGTTTGTATTTCATGTAATCATAATTGACTATCGAAGTTCGCAATAGGCAATCTGTACGTAGCTAAACCACACACGCAGTTATGTTCGTTTACATTAGATTGTTTTATTTTCTTGCAATATGCATATATGTAAAAATGTTAAGTTGATTTGTGTACGCTTCATGAACTCAAAAAGTTCTACACCGATTGAGCTCAAAATTTAATTACAGCACGCTTCGAAAATAGTTTTTATCTATTTCCTGCAACCACAATGTGCCTCAGCGGAATCGTGGCAGGGTACAGCTAGTATTTTAAATATCACCTCATGCTAAAAATGTACAAATGGCGATCTTATTGCTATCAACCGATCTCTTCCAGGTAAACGCTGGTTAGTTAACTCTGTATTTGTTTGTTAATATAAACTTAGTTTAATATTTATTAAGTTGTTTTTATACTCGTAACTATTTAGGAGGACATGGTAGATTTTTGCTTACGTCGGAACTACTGAACTGGAGAAGCACTCCACTATATAGAGCGGAGATTTTTTTCAGTTAATTTCTATTCCAATAAAAACAAATATCGTCTTATTGTAGATTGACTTGAACCAAGTTAAAGCAACACATACACCAACATTTATATCCTTAGAAGGCTAGAAATGGACTTATTAAACGCCTGTATTTTGACGTCTATTTTTATGGTACCACTTACGTAGAAAGTGGGCAAGTTTATTGCCAAATACGTAATAAAACAATACCAATGTAAAAACTGTAGCAAATAATTTGCTACAGACTATTTGTATAGTATAAACCTGGCTTCATATTTGATATGCTTGCTACTTTGTGGTCGATGTGAATAAATATTTACTTTCAAATGGTACGTTATGGTATTGGGTTTACAATTGTTCCGTACTGAGATATTTGGAATCGTATTTATATTGTGATTAGTGTATGGTGTGTGGGTAGAATTTATTTAGAAATGGCAATATATGGATTCATTTGTATTCCGATTTCATTAACACCCAATATTAATAAACCTACATGTTATGTAAAATCCAGAATCCTAAGTTAATCTTATAATTATGACACTTTGAACATACTTACGCGTAGGTATATTTTTTTGAATCAATTCAATTCAAATTTCAGAAATATTATGCTTGATTAATTAATAGATACGTAAATTGCGAAATTAAGTCGCGAGTTCAAACAAATTCCGGTTAAAAGAATATTAACAAACTTATTGAAAATTGGTTTCTATGCTACTAAAAATTACCAAACGAATGAAAATAAAATTAATGAGTATTTCCCTTAAAGATCTTAAATAAATTCTCGCCTCGTTTTTAAAGAAAATATTTTAAATCGATTATAAAAATCGGTTTCCTTCTAGACCACGCTGGCCAGACGGGATGGCATAGGGTTTGTTTCAAGTTTTCCTTCTCTTTGCAGTGCTGTTGTCATACATCAACATGTAGGATCTTACGACACCCACGGGATGAATGGCGACAGTCCGTATTCTTGATTCGTCACCACACGAAAAGAAACAATTCCCAGACATGTAAACTTATGATAATATACGTGTAAATTGCCTGTAAATACTTACGGCAATAACACACACATATAAACCTGACCAGGTACTTCGTCAGCCGTATGTACTTACCCAGACATGACGCTGTTGTGTCTGACTTTAGTCCATTCATCTTTAGGCATATATCCTGTATCGCGGGGGACTTTACAAACATACATGAAACGGACACAAAGAACACCCAGACTCAGAACAACAATTTGTGGATCATACAAAGTGTCGTCCCATGTGGGGTTTGAACCCACAACACTCGGCGTAGTAGAAAGCGGCGTGGTGACCGCTTAAACCACTACGCCATCCGTACAGTCACGGCCTTACCCAATGTCATTATGATTCATGGGATTCTAGGTTCCCCTCCAGGTCATAAAATTGTAATTGGGTTTCTGTTATAAAATCTCTGGTGTATTCTCCCTCTATTGAGTTTGACCAATCATGTAATTTAGTAAATTAAATATTTTGGTGGGTTTTACTACTTTGTTTATTCTTTTAAAGAAACCGCTATCCTTTCTAGATCTTCCTTTCTTAACCTAACTGATTTGGGCCCGGACTCCTTGTTCATTTGCGCCAGAATGATTTATTCTTTGTTTTCGTTGATAGTAGATCTGCTTTCTATTGCGATGAGTGATGTGGATACGATCCCCACATAGGATAACACTTTGTATGATTCACAAAATGTTTTCTGACTTTAGGTGTTCTTTGTTTCCGTTTAATGCATGTTTGAAAGTTTCCCGCGATACAGGATAATTTCTAATGCGAGAGTTGTCTTTAAAAAAAGAGTAGGTTCTCTTGTGTTAAGTCTGACTCTGATAGTGGTCCATCAAGTGGCTGATGATTTGCTACTTGACCGTTGTTTGGTATTGCTTTTGAGCACTGTTTTCACAAAGTAACATCTCGTCAGCTCTGAGGGGGAGGGGGACTCAAACGCACTTAAGACTTTTGAGTTTGAAGGTGTCTACAGGTGGCAGTAAACGCCATTCATGGACCCGTCGGACGATGATGGAATATCTATGACAGCACATAGAGCAATGTTTACATTACAAGGTCATGAATATAAGAAATAGACACATATGCATACCTCGTATCATGCGATATGTATCCCTATATATATATAATACATAATGCAAAGAAATAAACTGTTTCTGACATAAATGATTGCTCTCGGCCGGATGTCGACACGAGCCATTATTAACGCTTTATTATATCACGTATGTTATTATATACTGTACCTAGGTACGCTACCTACACGCTGAAATCAGCAGCGAGTAAACAAGTAATAACAATTATTGACAGATTAAGATGTCCGTGTAGTGACGGATTAAGAATACGGAATGTCACTACCCCAATTCATCCCGTAGGTGTCGTAAGAGCCGACTGAGGGCGCAAAACAACGCAGGACACCAGCACTGCAAAAAGAAGGAAAACTTGACACAAACCCTATACCAACCCGTCTGGCCAGCGTGGTATAGTAGGCCAAAACCTCCTTTCTAAGGAGAGGCCTATGTCCAGCAGTGGACTATTAAAGGCTGATGATGATATGATATCAATAATATCGAAAATATGGACGAAGGACCTGCACGGATGCGTCGATAGAGGACAGCCGGACTGGTGCTCCAACTGATGAAGTTATTGTCCAGTGATGCAATAAACAGTTTTTTTTTCCAGTTTTAGCCATATGCTGCTTCATTCATGGGATCTATGTTGACGACTGAACGAGGCCCACAAGTATAGAGAAACTGGATCTGATCCATATTAACCAATATTGTATTCGCTTAACTTATTTTGCTTCCTGGATTAATCTATACATACGAGTATAAATACCTTGCCCTGACTAAGCCTAAACCGAAATGAAATGAAATGTGAAATTTTGGAAGCTGATACTTATTATGTTTGTCACACACACTAGGAAAGGATTTTTGGAAATTTCACCTTTAAGGGGGTAAAATAAGGGATGAACCGTTGTACGTTAGTAAAGCCGGTGGCAATAGCTAATTTAATAACATAAACAATGTGATATTTACATGGATTACTTACGCAACTAATGTTTAGCACACATTTAGCAGCACTCTACACTGTAACGACACAACACATAATTGTTATCATTTTAAAAACAACTTATGCATCAGAAATCATCTGCGTAAATCTTGCAATCACGTCTTTTGGATTATGAATGAGATGAGCATTAGATACATATGTTAGAAAACACCCTTTTTAAAACCACTGTTACTAGATTTAATAATTAAAAAAATATATATCAAATATACATCCTCAAATATTTAAAAGAAATAAATAAAAACTTAAAACATAAAATTCGAAGATATTTGTCTACCGGATAATCAAATAAAACTACAAGCCTTAGTGAGGCATAACCTACTTGAATTTCCATCACTTATGAACGCAATAACCCTGATTATAAAGAAGTACATCCAACTGAAATGAGTAAGGCATATACACAACATGCAAAAACATCGTCGGGTCTTCCATCGATGATATCGATTCTTCTTCTACCATCTGAATGTTACCTACCTGCCTTAGTTTTACATGGGTGGTTGTGTACTTACTTTTATTAAAAAAACCTTTTTAAAACCTAATCTTGCTATCCAGCAGTGAAATAGAAAAATAAATAAACGATACGTATTTTGGAGTGATGGGAATAATATCAGAGTGATGTCCTAAGTGGTACAGATTCTCCGCACAACTCCGTTGCGGCAGTTTATTATAGACTGTGGCATTTAAACATCCTTGGATATTATCCAAGCACCCAGTATTCTATACCTTAACTAGGCTTTCTTGTCGTCCCACGTTAATCAAATCATATCTACTTTCTATTTATTGTATTCAAATTTATTTTGACGGGCCTGTTGGTCTAGTGGTTAGTGGCCCTGACTGCTAAGCCGGGAGGTCGTGGGTTCGATTCCCACCCAGGAAAAATATTGTGTGATGAGCACGGTCATTTCTTCTGTGTCTGGGTGTAATTTATCTATAATATGTGTGTATTTAAAAATATATAAGTATGTTTATCAGCAGTCTGGTTACCATAGCACAGGCTCTGCCTAGTTTGGAATCAGACGGCTGATCCCAAACTATTAAACTGATTATTATTATTTTATCTTTATGTCACTGTGGAATTGTAAATATTGTCTAATTATAATCTGTCTCGCGAATTAAAAACACTGTAGAAAGATTGTGAATTGAAATATACTGTTTACAACCTAAAGCATTACTTTTTGGAAGATCATAATCTCTTCAAGTAAAACGGTCAAATTGTAAATTTTTAATTATTGATTTTCAGATAAATACTTACAAATAACCCGAAGTAATCGGGGTCATCATAAAAAAATCACCTTGACCTTCTAACCTAATCTATCCGTGTCAGGATGGGCGGTTCACAATGAAAGTTAAATTTAAACTTATTAATGAAAACCGTTCCAGTCCCAAATGTTTTATTTTATCCTTTTAATATTAAAATACTAGGTACACCACTATAGTACGAGTTGAAACCCCTAGCCATAGAGTACACTATATAAGCAATACGTCAAATTAACATCACTGGTGTGTGTGTGCGTTACATCGCGATACACGATAATCCTAAGCCAATAAGGCGATTGTTATGTAAATCATTTGTAGGAATTCTACTCGACATCTACGTACTTTCCATATAATATTTTTATGAGACATTTTTTGTGTGTGTCTCATAGACACACACAAAAAATACACAGCCCAACTGTGCTATGTCACACAGTTAGGGATGCCCTAAATAGTATTGAAAATAATATACCAAACTTCTCATTAATTAAATTTAGGCTTGATTATAGCTTTGATTAAGGCAATCTATGACATGTCTTTATTTGTGTTATTTATTTACTTGCAATTTAACTGTATAAAAATATAAAAATTATCTTAGAAATATATAAAATTTCGTAAACCCCCTTAAAACTTTTTGAAAATCTAAAAACTTTCATTCAATTTTATCCACTCTTGTGAATAACTAATCTGTTGAAATAGATTACGTAAATATGTTTTTTTATTTTTTTGAAAACCATAACATCCTCCTTGAGCATTGGTGACAGGCAAAGACCGACCTTAAAAGGCACAAAACAAAACTCTGCAATAACACATTGCGTCGATGATAAATAAAATTAGGAAATCATCAGGTAGATGATTAGATTAAAAATAAAACCGATTTACATAAAATAAGAATATATTACGTAGAATAATGACGTGAAACAATATATCAGTAAAGCCGTAAGACATCTAAAACTAAACATAGACCTCTATCTCCAGCGCTACCTATTCCAGTCTCCTGCTACTGTTATTGTAAAATGAAAGAGTTTATTTCTTTTTGTGTGATTGTATACAGTCTTATAACCTTCAGTTGGACTGCACGGAAAGCGTAGTGGTTTAAGCGGTCGCCACGCCGCTTACTACTACGCTGAGTGCTGTGGGTCCGATCCCCACATGGGACGATATACAAATTGTTGTTCTGAGTCTGGGTGTTCTTTGTGTCCGTTTCATGTATGTTTGTCCCCCGCGACACAGGATTTATTCCTAGTGCGAGAGTTGTCTTTTTAAAAGAGAAAAATGTGCAGTTAGACAGGCCACTCGTTGAGGTAGGTCACAGGTATGTTATGTAACCCCACGCTACATGCTACACGTGACTGGTGAGTGTTTCTGTGTTCACGGATGTTGCCGCTTATAATTTTATGATGAAGATCACAATGTGTTATAAATTTATTGATTACTATTATATAAGCATCTCTTGTTATGATTACGTATTGTATGTATCTGAAATCATTTTTTTTTTTTCAAAGATTGGAATGTCTACAAAATAATAGATTGTCAAATTTAATATTTTTAATATTGCTGTTCCCACCTTACCCTCAGGCGAACCGTACGCTTGCTGTTCACCTTAGCTGTTATAAACACACAGACGTATATCTACATATCTCGTATCTTCACACAATTAAATTGAGGCTATCATAAACTTCTACAATTATCACAAATGTGCAGGCTGTCACCTGTTCTTGACTGACTGGTTTTTCTGGCTTCTACTCTTTCTAATTGATTAATTTTTTTCAATAGCTCACACATGGAGTTTTCTTTTTTTTATTGACATGCGATCATACAGAAAGAACTTTATATTCAAAACTATAATTAACGAAAACGATTCGATGACATCACACGTTCCTTAGTCGTTGGGAAATATTTAAAAAAACATTCAATTGAATTGAGGACCTGTTTAATAAAAGTTAATATTGTCTCTGATATCTGGATAGCTCTTAGGCTTAGGCTGTATGTCTTTGTATGTGTGAGTCAATATTTAGATGTCACATTGCGTGTATCTTGAGTCACAATAATAGTATTGTTCTGCTGTGCACCAAAAGCTTCCTCAAATATAAATCAGTATACGAGGTCGCTCGATCGACATTGATTCACTCGACCGCAAGCCGCAAATAAAGCTTTCTATACAATTTAAGTGATGACAATCTTATTCGCCTTAGCGCATACATTTTTGGATAAGTTTTTGCAAATTAACAAATGTAAAAACCCAGCGTTTTATTATGCAAGACATGCGTGCGATTTGCGCAGTGCATCGCAATATGACAGAGCCAATCTTTTACCTAACAAAGCAATGTTACAAACAATTTAAGGATAAAAGGGTACACCAGATTTCATCTTTGTTTACATTAGGGCATTTCTGCAAGGAACCATTCTACCGCAAACAGGGGATAGTAAGAACCAGTTCCAGGAAGATCTTTTGTTATCATAGTCACACATGCAATTAATAGGTATGTATATTTCAAGGAATAACCTGATTGGTCACTTAGCGTCCTTTCAATTCCGTGACAAAGCTAGTTACCAAACGACTTAAATAAAATGTTCATTTCCGCGTAATTACGACATGCAAAGGAAATGCAACATGGCATTTTTCCTTGTTTTATTCCTCCATAATTGCACTGATACAGTTGGGAATGTTTGATAACGAAGGCAGATCTAAAACAAACCTTGAAACATTATCTTCATACTCCAATCCTTTTCCCAAATTCGGTATAGGTAAGCTTTTAGTCTGCGCCACGGTTAAACTTCGAATTTTTACGTGGAGCGACCGCCATCAGACCTCCACAACCCAAGTACTAGGCGACATCGAAGTTCTGTAGATAGACTGTTGATGGACTTTTTAGGGCTCCAAAAACCCGTAATGATTGCTACAGATGTTCGTTTGACAACCGAGATGGCTTAATGTGCTCTGCGAGGCACAGAGGGGTCTCAGTGTGTTAAAAATTATCACCCATTCATAGACTGACCAGGCTAGGTTTGCTTAACTTTGCAACGTGCTAACTTAGCCACGAGCCCTTACTTGAAATATAAATAAAAGATATTTGCAACTAACCATTATATATATTACAACAATCGATTGATTCTTCATTATCACACTGTGACGCTTACGAACTCCAAGTCACATGTTTCGTACATCTGTAGTTAATTGTAATGAGATAAGAAAACTTATCGGAGCGAAAAGGGCGACCGAAGAATACAACAACACCTCCAGTCAAACATTAAAAACAGTTCCGATACAGGATATAAGAGGTTGTTGTTTAAAGACCGCGAGTCACGTACGGTGTGTAGACGAGATACAGTTTGTTGCTGCATTGTTTTCGGGTACAGCCTGAATAGTAAAGATCGGTATGACTTCTGTAGATTTTACCCCTTTTTTTCCGTGCGGAAATCCCCTCGGATACCACCTATTGGTGGCATGTCGGACTCGACCCGACTAAAACCGCATGCCGTCTCGGGTACTAATAGCCGGGGAACCAGGTATACCCTAGAAAGGAAGTCCCTGGTGCTGTAGATTTTACCCTTTCAGTGAGTAACATATATACGATACATCTATGTTCTCGTTTATATTAAGTATTACTATATTCAACTGTATCTCTCGATCATCTTTCCCATTTCGGCAACATTTTTATTGATTGATTGATGAAAAATTGCTATCCAACACAAAAAGAAACAATTCGAATATATCATTAAATCGGGATCGGATCGAATCAATCATAGCCACATTTGAAAGGCTGAAAACCTGTCACTCTGTTACCACGGCCAGTGCAACCAGAAGGCCAATTCTCGTAATAAAAGTTCGGTCTCAATTCCGTTCCGATCAACTTTCGATCTCACAACTGACATAAAATGTATTTTCGTAGTAAATTAGTAAAGTATTAGTAAGACTAGCAGATTACCGATTCAATTTTCGATTACAATTCGATATGATCGCAATACAGTGCACGTTGAATGTTTAATAGTTTACTACGAAATACCTTTTATGACAGTTGTGAGATCGAAAGTTGATCGGGACTGAATTGAGACCGAAGTTTTATTACGAGAATTGGCCTTCTGATCGAAACGTCAGGTAATTCGCAGCTACGCAACACCTATTGATCTCTTCCTGAGATAAGTGTTAAAAAACATAGTCTTCACTTTTGTAATATTAGAATATAATAGTTTTCATCAGTCACAACGAGTTGCCGGTATGCCAAACCCTGACATGTATTAAGACATTACAGTAAAAGTAGGAACTGTTAGGGTCGGTACCTCACCTTGCTCTCTGTCGTAAATATGACCTGATAAGCATACAACTGTTGTTTAATTAGTATTTTTTCCTAGTTCCGGTGGTTATTTTATATTACTTCAAATGTGATATATTACTGGTTGCGAAAGAGTAAGGCCTATTGACATGGTACCAACACTTGCAGAAATAAAACAAAGTTATTTTTAGATGTTTTAAATTAACAATGAAATTTGTTATTTTGTAAGTGGTTGAATAAAAATGAATTAATAATTAACTATAAAGAAGTATTATTATAATCGACATAACTGGTAATACGCTGCATTTTTCATCTCTTAATCTTTAACCTCCTTAGAGGTGGATTACATTTCATTTAATGTACACGGAATTAAAATTAAACACCGCCAATTCAAATCAAATAATGAAGTCTAAATAAACAAAATAAGTTTAAAAACTTAAAAAATATGTAACTGACTACAAAAGGCCAAAAGTAGGAAACAACAGATTATAGCCTTAAGCCCTTAAGGGTTGATGAAACCACGAGCCACAATCATGTTTCACAATTAAACAATATTATTACTGAATTATGGTGTTTTCTTTGTGGTGAACCAGGCTTTTTAAATTTAGCATAACGTACATATTCCCTTGTTTTGTGAAACGGTACCTTATATGCACCACAAGTCCGCCTTCCATCATGAGTTTGAAAATGCCTGAATCACTTTGTGCATTGATTGTGTTTTTGTTTTATACAATAAACTGCAAAATTTACATTTTCTTCTTTAAACTAATTAGTGTAAGATAACGCAGAAACATTTATTCATACACTAACAGATCTCTGTGATGACCATGAATTCGAAGTTCTCGTAACTCGCGGTCAGTTGGTAAAGAGTTTGTCTTTTCTTATAAAAAAAATGAAACAAAGGCAAGAACTGTATCAAACAATTATTTATTTATTTAAATATAGTTATGTAAATCAACTTACATTAAGCTAACATGTGCATTTGTAACATACGGTCGACATTGAAACATTTCCCAGAAGTTGTAACAGTCGTGATAGACAACACCGAACTTGTACTATAAACTGATGTTGTTGTCAGATCATTGATCTTATTGCGATACGAGTGATAATGATTACATGTAAATAGTAAACAATTGCAATATTTAGTAGAGGATCTTTAAAAACAATGTAGGCATTTAAACCTGAAGTTGATTAAAGCGACACCGAAGTTGCTATAATCGCTTTTATCGACTTCAAAGAACGAAAGATCGAAACATCATACGTCGAGGTCGATTATGAGAAAATTTGGAAATTTATTGTTTATTTGGAAGGATATACTTTCCGTTTGGTCCCATTCAGTTTGAAGAACAAAATCCCCTTTCCTCAGGGTGGAAATTAAAGGAATGAAGACTAACAAAAGATTTTAAAATTAAGGTAGCAAATGAAAACCCAAACCTGAATATATATGTATGTATATTTTAATCTTTACATTTGAATTTCGTTAATGTTTATTTGGTAAAGGATTACTACATATACAATAATGATTAATAATTAATATTTCCCAGACTTATTATACAGTAATATTAATTGTTATCGACGTATAATTATGATGTATTTTTAAGTAATTGTTTGTTTTTTCACTCTGTACTCATATTTATAACTCAGTAAACCGTGGTAATACGATATTAATCTTTATTATTATATTCAATAAAGATCATATTAAGATAAACTTTACGTCCAAATAGTGTGATTAATGGAGTATTCTGCTTCTAATATATGCAAACATAAATATAATTACGTGTAATTTTTATTAATGAATAACATTAAGTAATTGTTTATAGGAAACAGAGGCGCGTTATTCATTACGCTGACGTTCTATTGTTTTTAACAACCGGAACAGATAACGGTTCGTGTTTAAGCAGTTGCCTGATAAATATGTTATTTAAGTGGGTTTTTTACATCATTTCATACATTTTTTAGCTTTAATCTGTACAGTACACGACTCCACCGATCATAAACTGTGACACAAGAGCTTTCACTGCCCGAGTTCTATACTCTATATCTCCACTCCGCCGTGAATTTGTTTCTTCTTATATGCGTCAACCCCTTGCCAATGGACGGTTGAAAATCGACACAGACATCTAATAGATTTTCCATAGGTATTGTTATGGTAGGATTGATTTTGGTCAAAATATTTGACAAAACAGATTGTTGCTATTGTGTGTGTTGATCTATGTCACATATGTTGACTTTAGAGTCATTACGTAAGAGACGATTTCAAAGATTTTTATGATATAAAGATATTTTTATTTTGCCTATGGGGCCCTGGCCCAATTCTCAGAAATACCACACTAAGTACTAATGTCAGCCATCTACTCAAAATATTTTACTAATATCCATTTTTAAAGAAGATTCTATCAAATCTGATTCCTCTGTGAATTGTGGATTGAAGGATCTTATTTATCAAAGGATTAACATGGATTCGTATCGATTAGATTAAAAATCAATCCTATTATCCTAAATATGACAACGAAAAACTCGGTCAGAAGTTATTCCCACAGTTTGAAGATATATTATAATTGTTATGTTTACATTTTACAAGGTCAAAAACCTTTTTATATAATTTACATTTGTTTGAATAGCAGTAAATGAAAAAAATATAATATTTTATAAATGAACTGTTCTGGTAAACTTATTACGTAATATTTTTGTCGTAGCCTTTAAACTCGAGCGCGCGGGTAGGTCCACTCATAAGCTTCCGCTCGGAAGATAAATAAATAAATGCTTTTCAATAGGAAGTGTTTAATTTCCTGCTAGACGTTTTAATGCTTTATTACTTGTCATTCTTGTAGTCCACACACAATCCCCTTCGTTTCTAACATTGATAATATTCACTAGTTCTACATGTTAACGATTTATTGAATGACATTATATTTTTGAGAGTTTGGGATGAAACCGTTACCACTATCCTTGTGGTGACGGATTAAGAATACGTAAGAGCCGACTAAGATAGCAAACTACGCAGGACAACAGCACTGCAAAGAGAAAGAAAACTTGAAAAAATCCCTGTACCAACCTGTCTGGCCAGCGTGGTATAGTAGGCCAAAACCTTCTTTCTAAGAAAAGGCCCATGTCCAGCAGTAAACTATTATAGGCTGTGAATGCTGGCTGGAATGAAAAGTGTCTCCGTTTTTAATCTAGATAGAAGAAATATAAAGAAAGAAAGAGGTTTTGGCCTACTATCATGACTACATACATATACTAATATTATAAATGCGAAATTAGATGAAATTTGGTATAGCGATAGTTTGAGTCCCGGGAATAGGACATAGTATAGTTTTTAATCCAGAAATCACCCTTCAAGGGGGGTGAAAACGGGGTGGAAGTTTGTATGAGAAATCAATAACCGCTGAACCTGATCGATCTGCTGAATCTGATTTTAATGAAATTTTGCATGGAGATACATTGATTCTTGAAGAAAGATATAGGCTACTTTTTACCGCTATAATATACATATATAAAGAGCCAGGCTATGGCACCAATGGGCCGGCTCGACGAGTAACACCACGACCTCGTAGAAAACTGGTGTAATATTGCTTTTCACTAGAGATGGAATAAAATCGCAATCATATGTGATTAATCATAATATTTATAAATCATGCCATCACGCTTGTGACTGATTTATAAAGCCATTGCTACTTAATTATTAATATTAGCGCAAGACTCACGAAAGGTCTAAATGTAAAAAAAAGGCCGTTAGGTCTTTAATAAAAATCATTTTGATTGATTTTGATGCCATTTATCTTTGTCTATGACGAAATCACAATCACATGTGAAATCGCTGCGACTAAACCTAATCAATTCATGAAATGAATATGATTTAGTAGTAGCAATAATTTCCATGTCTACTTTTCATCGAGTGAGTGAGGTTATCGGAGCCCTCCCCATTCGCCTGATACTAGGGGGAGACTGAAAGAGGGGCAACACATTTCTAACTCTTGAGTTAAAGGTTTCCATGGACGGTGGTAGCGACTTACCATCAGGTGACACTTCTGCTTACCCCCCTATACATCAAAAAACACTTCACGTCCAACTTCGTCGTGAACTTAATTATTGGTATCTGGGTATCTACATCGCTAGTTTGAATTGCTTTATGAGCTTTTAAAAGTTAAGTTCTTGAAGTAGTTTTTTTATTTTTTATAAACGATTAATCCATAAAATTACTTGCCCTGAGTGTCTGACTGATTCATTAACGCAGTACCCCTGGGGCTACAAACTTGAAATATTGGCAGCTGATGGTTTTCGTATAGTAAACACCCCTTAATTTACCTACGAGCGGCAATTTTGCCCCTAGTAGGGTGCCCGAGAACAGGCCAGGTACCGCAGACGGCTCGGGCACCGGAGGTCGCACCCGTAAGCGCAGGCCTGAGGGTGACAGGTGAGGCCATCTGTCACTCTAGCAGAAGCAGGCCGGGGTGGGTAATGGCGCGACGCGCTACGAAGCGCGTGCGACCTTCGGGGCAGCAAGGGAAGATTCGGGTTCCCACACAGGAGGGGTCATCTATAACCCGTCGATGGCCCGAGGTACGTCGGGGTACTAGGGCTTTCCTTTTTAGGGTATACCTGGTTCCCCGGCAACTGGAACCTGGAGACGGCGCGCGGTGTTTGGTCGGTTCAAGTCCGACATAATCACCCACTGGTGGGTAGTAAAATAAGGGAGAACGCTTGGATTGATGAAGTTCGTTATTTTTAAAGTGAGTAACACGATAAGATTTAATGGCGCGAGAGAAACCGCGGGCAATAACTAGTTAAATATATTAAGTTAGAATGCTTAAGAAGTCACTTGCTTCATTACTGAAAGGGAACATGAAATTAGCTGTGTAACTCGGACACATTCATCCGATTATATATGAAGGTGATTCAGTACGCGGTAATGGTGGATAATTTGATCATGAGCATCAGAGATCTGCGCTCTAGAATGTTCCTTGTCTTAGTTCAGCATTACAACTAACGCTCACGACACGTCAATCCTTGCACGTGTTTTTGCTTACTCTTATAAGGACTTGCTTCATAACTCAATAGCCTATGTCCTTCCTCAAGAATCAAACTATCTCCACACCAAATTTCATCTAAATCGGTTTAGCGGCTATTGATTCAACATACAAAGTTCAACCCTCCCCCCCCCCCCCTCCCTTTCACCCTCAAAAAAAGATAATTTTTGTGATAAAAACTATCCTATGTCCTTTCCCGGGACACAAACTATCTCTATGCTAAATTTCATCTTAATCCATGCAGCGGCTTAACCGTAAAGAGGTAACAGACAGACAGACAGCCACGCTTTGCATTTATAATATTAATATGGATGTTAAGTTGGTTTGTGTACGCTTCAAAAATTCAAAAAGTGCTGCACTGATTGAGCTCAAACTTTGACACGAAATACAAACCGCTTCAAATATTGTTTTTGATCTATTTTTCGTATCAGTTTCATTCATCATTTCCCATTAATGCATCTACAATGTACAACAGCAAAGCACAGCTAGTATTCAATAATAACAGACGTATAAAGCAATCAATTGTATTTTTGTACGACATGTAAACATAGTAGCAACAAGTTATTGTTAATAGGCCAGAGTTTAACAAAAGTATCATGCCTCCCACAGAACTGTCGCCTGTTGATCGGACGGGCTTATGTCCTCCACCTGCAGTAGAGCCTCCTGGGCAAAGAGAAGACGTCCTTGTACTTCTGACCTCTCCTCTTCACTCCTCTTAACATATCGCTGCGTGTATCATTGAGAACATGCCATGCTAGTAGTGGTTAGACGTATTAACTCCGACTTTATACCGATGAGGTATCACCATAAACCTTAAAAATTAAGTGCGTACGTACGGAACTTACTCCACTCGAGCTCTACTCACACTTAGCCGGATTTTTTTATTTGGCGTTCAGATTCGTCTACCAGCACCTTTACCGTAGGACAGTTTTAAGTGAATCATTGCGGCCTCAAGTACTCACTTGCCTTTGCTTCGCTGACCGCACATATTTCACGAAATTATACGCATTTCTTATATTCCATATACCTACATTTATAAGCATATTACGCATTTAAGATTTCTGGTTTAATATTTCTTATGTAGGAAGCGTTTTAATAACTCCTTATATTTGTAACTAGAACAAGTACATAAAAAGACGGTTTAGTAATAGTTTCTGTATTTCTACGTAAAATCCCCTTGAACGTTCTGAATTCTACAAGAAGTTTTTTTGTCATTTATGTCTATTTATTTATGTACCTACATATTACCAACTTCGTATTACTGTTCAAATTAGATTAATTATAATAGTTTTTTAAACAGTTTTTTTCCGTGAGTACACTTTAATTTTAATTATCAATTTAAATGTTGTTCACCTTACATCTATTATAAACGTCAAGGTTTGGATGAATATATGTTTGTTACTTAATCACGCCAGCATGGCTGATTTGATCCTGATGAAATCTTTATAAAATAAAATAGATAAAGAGCCAAAGAGACGCTTCTGCTATAGACCCGTGACAAAACGTAGACACGAAATAAAATCGAACACTATTATCATTATCATCAGCCTTTAGTAGCCCCCTACTGGATATAGGTCTCTCCTTAGAATGGAGGTTTTGGCTTACTATACCACGTTGCCTGGCCAGACGCGTTGGTAAATGATTCGTTTCAAGTTTTCCGTTTCTTTGCAGTGATGTTGTATTTTGTCCTTAAACGGCTCTTACGATACCCACGGGATGAATAGCGGTGGTGACACTTCGTATTCTTAATCCGCCACCACACGGACAAAGGCAACAATATTATAACCATAAGCAATTCAATAAATCACTAATGGTCATGGTTTTCTCCGAAAATTGTTAAGTATGTATTGCGTCATAATCTCTATATGTCATTGCCTATATAATTTCTATTGTTATGATTAAAAAAAAGATCGATATTGAAAACGTTGGACGTCGTCGACACACCTTCATTTCCTTTTTAGTAACTTATTTTATTACATAGCAGAAAATAACACATAACTATAATGAACCCAATAGAATTGGCACAAAAATGGAATCAGGATTACAATACTGTTGACCTTAAGAAATCGTGGGAGTTCCAAGGTACCTGAGATGTCTACCTCACCTTAGCTTATTTTTGTGTCGATATTGCCGGCCATTGCCAACTTGAACTTGACAGTATATTACAGCCATTAATGGATTATAAGCACAATATCATAATAAAATCTTGATAAAGTTAAACAAAGCTTTAAATTTTATGTCAATTTAAAACAGGGGTGTGATATAAGAAAAATAATATTATCAACGAACTTAAAAACGTTATGTAAATACAACGAAATCTTTTTAAAGTTTTGTGTAATATTTTCCCTTCCGTACATAACTGTTTATAAAAAGGTTTCAAACATCACATCATCGCCTCACATCAACAGCCTTTAATAGTCCACTGCTGAACATAGGCCTCTCCTTAGAAAGGAAGTTTTGGCCTACTATACCACGCTGGCCAGTCGGGTTGGTATAGGGTTTGTGTCAAGTTTTCCTTCTCTCTGCAGTGCTGTTGTCCTGCGTAGTTTGCTCCCTTAGTCGCCTCTGACGACACCCACGGGATGAATAGGGGTGGTGACACTCTGTATTCTTAATCCGTCACCACAAACATACAATCTTTTAAATTGATAAATGACGGTTAAAATAGGCTGCATATTTTTTGTATACAAATATAAACGTGAAGTTACCAAAATAACTAAATAAACGTCAGGTTGTTATTAAGGACCAACTTGCGCTAAAAAGGATTTCCCCTTGCTTAATAATTCATAGGATGTAAAAAAAAAAACGATCGAAACCTATTTCCTAGTCGATAATTATTTGTTTATTTATGACATGACCTCTCACTTCCACCGACTTCCTGCCGCGTGTGTTGTCTTACGGAATACTGGTGTATATGGAGGCACAAGCCCGCCACTCACTCGTATCGATTTTGACAGGGTTGTCACACATAAAGTTGAATGATTGATCCATTTCTATTGCAATCGGAAGGCCACTATTTAACAAGTACGTCCCCATGCAGAAGATTTCCAGTCCAGTCTTTAAACAGACTATAATTTTAAATTTGTCCTAGAGTACGTGCAATGCGTTGTGCTTACGCAGTAAATAAAATAAATTAGTTTTCTTTATAAATCATTTTACATGACAAAACTTATGATCCAATAACATTTTCCGAAGCATTATATAACCAGTTAACGCTATAATTAAGCATTGAGGAATTATTACTAGTGAAGGGCAGTTTTAATAACAATTGTCACGATAATCAAACTTTCGCTACGAGAATCTAAGAAAGCTTTTTAATTTTATAGAAAATTGAATCATCAGTGACAACCCTACTTAAAAATATTGTAAAATTAACTCATTTATAAGTTATTAAATAGACCGTTTCTGAGCTTCCGACCTCAGAAAAGCTTAACTGTTTGGATTCAAATTAGTTTCGACCATTTACATCGTCAGTTTTGGTAGTGCGAATTGGATCTTGGAATACTGTTACAACACAAATGTAAAATAGTACCATAAACACGGATTCGATTGCACGGATGGCGTAGTAGTCGCCACGCCGCTTCCTATTACGCCGAGTGTTGTAGGTTCAAACCCCACATGGGACACCACTTTGTGTGATCCACAAATTGTTGTTCTGAGTCTGGGTGTACTTTGTGTCCGTTTCATGTATGTTTGTAAATTCCCCCGCGACAAAGGATTTACTCGTATTCCTAGTGCGGGAGTTGTCTTTTTTAAAACAAACAAAAAAACAGTTACGTATATGGTTAGCTCACTTTAAACGAATGAGTATAGTATTTAAAACACTGCTGTAAAATTTGTATGCATATTTTCAATTATGACATTGCTAATAATATGAATGCAGAAGTGAGCTTGTTCTGTAGGGGCAGCATGCTACTAGCAATTTACAGATTTTTTTAAAGCTTCCAGGCGGTTTTAATACGTATTAAACATAAATGCGTTTTTTTTTTTTTCAAACAGTGTGGAATGCCTACTCCTAACAGTACATTCTACCAAATCTAGTCGCCGTTTAGAAACTATGGAAATATACAGTAATATATATGTATGGTGTGTATATTTCATTATGAATTAAATTTTTCTTTAATGTATATTAAGGTAATCGTTTGAGTTTCTGCTGCGTTGTGTCGCGCGGCGCGTGTGTCGCTCTTGCGTCTGCGCAGACATTGCGGCGCGGGTCGACAACCGCGTGTCGGTGTCGTGTCCCTGACACCGTTCCACGACACTTACCAAACACGCGGAATATCTCGTTCTTTATCAAAAGATATAAAATTGCCGATAAAATGAACATTGCGATTATTACATTCACTGTTTCCGGAGTTTATTTCTGGTTAATTAAATATGTCAATATCAAATCAATTAACGCTGAAACCTTTACTGAAATCATAATCACCGAAAAGTGTAATCTTTATTTAAAGGTAACATAATTTATTTTCAACCTGCCGCCCTTTCAGTCCCTCCCTTAGGAATCAGGGAGAGGGATGATTTGATGGGTGGCTCTTCGATGGAGATTATCTCATTCTTAATCTACTTCTAATTTAAAAACACCATACACATGAATAATAACGAAAACAATTGAATAGTATTTAGTTTGTACACACACACGCACGCACACTTTATATTAAATAAATTCCCATTTAATAATATTGACTGCAGGAAAATATTGCAATGATTGTTATAAATAATTAACACATAAAAAACCTCCTCCTCCTAGTACACTGCTGGGCATAGGCCTAAAGGCTGTTGATGTGATGTGATGTGATGTGATGGGTTACATAGAGATATCTGGAAATCCAGGAAAACTAAGAATTTAAGTTTATTATTCAAAGAGTACATTCTAAGTTTACTCCTACTCCTCCTTAAATCAATGTAATAAAATTTATTTGTTACTTTACATTATATAAATTAAAATAATGACTAATCTCACATTAAAACAAAAATATAAAAACACCATACTTTTTAAAATAATTTTTCACTTTAGTATTGGGACTAACCCAAGCATGCTCTATCTGGTTAAGCTCCGGGCTGTGTACTTTTGAAATTAGTAGATTTAGAGGAAATAAATTCACAATCTAACCCAGAACCATGGCTCTTGAGTATACCTTAAAGACGTGCATATGTCTTATATTTTGTTACAACTTTCAATAGTTATATAACCTTTTATTTACAAATATACATAATATTGTGTATCGTGACATGAAATCGAACCGACTCGACACGATGTGCCTATCTTATTGACCGACTCAAACACTTGCACAATATTTTGCAATATCCGTTATACGTGTTATGCACTGAACAGGTAAAAGAAAATAATTAACAATATTATGGCAGGTTTTTATCGTGACTAGTATATTTAACTGTAATCATCGAGTTGAAATTATAGTAGATTTCGCTGTCAGAAAAACCGTAACAGCACATCTATGTCAGAAACTCAAGGGGTTCGGTACTACAAACAAACAAATACCGACTGAAATGAAAAAAAAATCTGCTACAATGTTGTTGGTGACTATCTTTCGTAGATGTCATTGAACAGACGAATTTTAAGATGATCGGCGAGGTGTGCTATCGAATTACTCGTTTTTGTATACTCAATTTTTTTTTATGGACTTTATTTCAGTCACAACGTAAAGTTTGTGACTAAAATAAGGTAGTCGGTTTTAGTCAACGATCTGTAAGATCATGCGACAAGGGGCTGTGGCGGAGTCATAAGCTTTGGTACGATACATAAAAGATAGATATTTGGATTAGAGATATAATAATTATTATATTGTTTTCGAGTCTTTTGAAACTGTTATTTTAATTTTTAGAATTCGGGGGCAACACGTTATGGCAACCACAAATTGTTTTTCTGAGTCTGGGTGTTCTTTGTGTACATTTCATGTATGTATTTGACACATTTCTAGTGCGGGAGTTGTCTTTAAAAAAAGAAAAGAAAGAAAGAAAGGTATGATCCGCTCTCCTGTTTGGAGAATTCTCCCCTTGTGTTGGAAGGACATAAGACTTACAAACAAATGATCAGGATAAAACAACAAAAGTACGGGTATAAAGAATCCGCGTGATATAATATTTAATCGGACACTCTAAGTATAGGTTGCATATGCATATCGTGACCTGTTTCACAATCTCAAAACATCACAAATTTATTTATTTGTTCTAGAAGGTTTAAATATAAAATAACGAAAGCGTAATAAAAACTGATTGTACAAAAAACATGACAGTATCCATTAGATTTAATTGTGTGAATGCAATTATAATAAGAACAGCATTGAGGTAAAGTGATGTACATCCTGTCTTATATGTTTTTATTTCGTAATAGTTTATCATTATATTAAATTTCATGTGTTTATTGATATTTAAATTCTACTCTAATGTTATATTAATAGGTCTTTCGCCGATCCTTATTCCCAATAAAAGTTGGGTCGCCTTTCAGTCTTACTACAACACGGTTGAGCTTCGATTTTTTAAGTGAACCGACTGCCATCTCCACAATCCAAGTACTAGGCGATATCAAAGTTTCGTAGAAAGACTGTTGTCGAACTTTTAAGGACCCCCACTACCTGTAACGAACACCACAGACATTCATATGGCAACCGGGACTGACGGCTTAACGTGGTCTCCGAGACACGGAGAGGTCTCAATGTGAGAGGAATGGTCACCTGTCCATATAGTGACTTAGCCAGGATTGCTTAACTTTTGCAATGTGCTAGCCTACACACAGGTTAGCTGCTAGCACTTTAGCACTGGTTTGGTTACAGTGCACGAATGACAATAGGCCTCTCCTTTACGCCTACTATACCACGTTGACCAGACAGGTTGGTATAGGGTTTGTTTCAAGTTTTCCTTCTCTTCGCAGAGACACCACTCGGACAATTATTTATTAAAACTACTTAATTTTAACTGATGAATCGTTATGTGTTGTTGCAGACGCGCTTCGATGATGTCGCCGCGTCAACTCATGCGCAACTCCAACATGACACAAAAGTGGCAGCGCCGGGAGATATCCAACTTTGAGTACCTGATGTTCTTGAACACCATTGCTGGTAAGTAACTGCTGTGTCAGATGTCATGGGTTCGATTTCCACCCAGAATTCCAAATAATTGTGAGATGGGCTTGTTAATTTGTGTGGGTTGTTTGTGTGGGTGTACTTTATGAAGTATTTAATAATATATAAGCATTTTTATTTGTAGTCTGGTTGTCATATTACAGACTCTGCTTAGTTTAGGATCAGATGGACCATCATGTTAAGTTAAAAAGACATTCCACTGAAAGGTCAATGATACTTACATCAATCAATCACCTATCCTGTCAGTGTCGTCACCTTTCAGAGAATAAGCGACTAATGTCATAATATGACATAACATCAAATGTCAGTTATGTCAGTGTAAGTAAATTTATCGTGTCTATTATCACATTGCGTACTTGGCTCTTAACAACGAAGCTGTATCGAAATCGGTGACAGACAGTGGCGGGGGTGTCAGACACAAAAAATCAAATAATTCACACAGTTAAACAACATCGTTTATGGGAACAACAAAACTACGCAGGACAACAGCACTGCAAAGAGAAGGACAACTTGACACAAATCCTATTCCAACCCGTCTGGTTAGCGTGGTATAGAAGGCCAAAACCTCCTTTCTAAGGAGAGGCCTATCCAGCAGTGGACTTTTAAAGGCTGTTGATGTAATGTGTATGGGAACAGATTTTTCTTCAAAAACACCATACGTCATTAAAATCATCAAATTTCTGAATTAAATTGATTGAAGATAAAATTGGAGGGTTATAGAATTACGTTAAGGATGTTGGTATAAACCTAATAGTCACTTAAATCCTGAAAATAAATTCTACCATCAGATAGACAATTAACCAAAAAAAAAAATAGAGAATGAAAATCGAAAAATCTAAATCATTTGTGCTTGTGGGCACCGACTTGTATGTCTAGAGAATATCGTCAAAGGATTTGAACGGACTAACCCACAGTCAATAACAGTACTTGCGCAATATCTTAACACGCGTTTATTAGAAAATGAGTACTGCAAACCGAGGCGAATAATTCAATTGTGGAGTCACTTGCAGCTGGTAGTGGTGTCTCAGAATTGAGTAGTATTATCCTAATATAATGGACCGACGTCACGTGATAGACAAGTGTTAATTGTATTAGCTATTGATTGGATATCCTCACACACATCATGCTGTCCTAGTACTTTTATATAATACATAGATTTAACATTTGTAGATTTCTACTTTTTTGAACGTATGCGGATAACTCTTGACGGGCCTGTTTGTCTAGTCGTTAGTGATCCCCACTCACGACAAATAATTAAGTGACGAGCACGGGTCTGGGTGTAATTTATCTACACCAGGGACTTCCTTTCTAGGGTATACCATGTTCCCCGGCTATTAGTACCTGAGACGGCGGGCGGTTTTAGTCGGTTCGTGTCCGACATGCCACCCATAGGTGGTATCCGAAGGGATTTCCGCACGGAAAAAAAAAGAGTGTAATTTATCCACGATATATATTTAGAAACGTTTAAGTATGTTTATCAGCAGTCTCGATACATACACGCGCGACAGATAGAATGTATAGAATTAATTAACAATTAGATAATCTCAATACTCTCTACCAACGACGAGCACAGCCAGGATTAATAATTTTTATGGACTCCTGACATCCTTACAATTTTTATGCCATCCATTAAATATTATAGTCAAGAACACAACTCTGCAGGATCAAGTTTCAAGGTTTGAACTGTTCCTTCGTAAACTATAGTATTTGGTTGTCAAGACAAATTATGATTATGTTAAATGGGTGTGGCCTTTAAAAAAAACCGAGTCAAGGAGGTTACCAGAGCCCAAACCTCCCCCTAATTCGAAATGAAGGGGGTGGAGATAAAAGGCCGCAGCGTACATGTGACTCTGAGGTGGAGGTAGGATATGTGTCCTGTACGCTGGTATGCCTCCTGTGCTATAAAAAAAAGAACCTGAGACGCCCTCACTATATCTAGTATGCCTTAATGCCTTGATGCATTTTTAGGTCAGAGTCAATCAATGCGTCTTTGAATAACGTACATTAGAATATAATAAAGTTTAAAACAACTGTCTTTTAACTTAACATATAATTATGATCACGAGAAGAATTTGCCTGACATCAGTCAGTAAACAGGAATTCCTCGTTTAGTTGAACGCAGGCGCATCAATTACTATTCACCACAATTATCGTTGTACAAGTCCATGAAGACAATACTGCGTATTAGGTTTGGTTAGTTCGTGTGATTACTTGGTCACTGGTCACACGAATCATGTAATGTTTCCACTGTCCAGTGTCAAAATTTTTTTTCCTAGCATTGAATGTCAATTGTCTTCTAGACATATAAGATTTCTTGCCCTGAATGATTGTTCATTCATCAACGCAGACCCTAAACCGCTGAGGATACATCCTTGAAATTTTGGCAGCTGATTTTGTGAAAATTTGTGTAAAAACAACTTTTTATGTAAATTGATAAAACTGTGTTATAGTTTATATCTACTACATCACATGTCATGATATCAGTTTGGTGGCAGATTAAGAATACGGAGTGTCACCACCCCTATTCATCCCGTGGGTTGCCGACTAAGGGAGCTATCTACGCAGGACAATAGCACTGCAAAGAGTAGGAAAACTTGAAAGAAACCCTGTACTAACCCAGACGGGTTTGTTTCAAGTTTTCGGCCAGCGTGGCATAGTAGGCGAGAATCTCCTTTCTAAAAAGAGGCCTATGTCTAGCAGTGGACTAAAGGCTGTTGACGATATGATGACTACATCACAAACGACCACCTCTATAAGAAATTGATCAAACAAAAGACACGCTACCAATAGTGTGATCGGCTATACTATAACGTGACACAACAAACGCTAAGACTGTACATTATATTTGACAATTACATCACGTGTGCTGGCACTTGTATGTGTGTCGACATGCTTCTTTCAATGGTAGAAACTACGTAGGTACTTAGGCTGTACCAAATTATTGTACTAAATTAGTTAAATGAGTAGTTGGAATATAAAAACAGTTTAGCTTTTCAAAATATTCGGCTCCAACCCCTAAGCCACTTATGCATTCGGGTGAACCGGCTTTCGAAATATTAAAAAATAGTTAAAAAAAAATAGCTATCTAATGATTTTGAGCAAAAAGATTTATATTTAAACCAGCTTCTGCCCGTGGTTGTGCCCGCGTGTATGTAGGATTTCGCGGTAAACGTACCCTATGTCCTTTCTAATACATCAAAGTATCTCACTACATGCAGTTTGACCGTGAAACAGTAACAGACAGAGTTTATAATATTATGGCATTTATAATATTAGTAATTTAAAAATCTGCCCAAATAATTAGTAATTTTTTGACAATTTGGGAGAGCTATTTCCAAAAGTACAAACAGGACAATGGTTGCATTGACTAAAAATATTAAATTAAGTACGATTGCGAACTGAACGATATAAAAATATGTATACTTTAAGTAAATTGAAAGTTATAGTGCAAAGCCTACTTGCGTTGCAGCCAAGCGGCAAGTGAAAGTGGTTACGACTGCTACGACTAATTATTGTCTGAAACAATCCCAACTGTGTTTTTAGCACACTTAGAGTATACGTAACACAATGTTAAAAAAAAGGAGGAGGATTTCGGAGGAGATCGCTATCCCGCAGACTACTTGATGCAGCAGCAAGTTCTAGGTTAACATGTCGTGGAAATACCATCAAATTAACAGTATACCAAATTTGGTTTGGATTTTAGTGAGATCCCTACATCACCTAGCAAGTGAGCTGATGATCTTTAAAATGTATAGCTAAGAACCATCTTGTGACTCTTAACTTGCACCTGCAAGTCAAGAGTCACAAGCCCGTTCCGCAATTTGAGTCACCCACCTCCCTAGAATCAGGGAGAGGAGGGGTTTGGGCTCCTATAACCTCATCCACTGCCGAAAAAGTGTTAACAATGTTTACTTGATTCGTTACGTAAGTTAGCTAAATTAAGTAAGTAACATCCTAATAACTTAATCATGTTTAGGGTATCATACAACTACCCGCAATTATATTAACTAGGCATCTGATAAAATTCCTAACCGGCAACCGTTGCCAATTATAGTTGAGCTACAACATTTGTGAGCTGCTCTTAATAAAACAAAAAGAAACAACGATTTTAACACAAAACGTGTTAAAATCAGTATTTATGCAAACAACTCTTGAAAATTAATTTTAACCTGCTTTTTATAATCGTATATAAATGAAACTTTATTTGTGTATCTATTTTCGATGACAATACTGTAATAGGTCTCAATTAGAGCTGATCTGATGATGGAGCCAGCAGGTGGAGCCGGGGCATCCTTCGAGTTTGGGCTAATACGGTTCATTTTTGGCCAAATAACCAAAAGGCCAGCAGAAGACTCTTTTTTAGTTCGTACTTGGTGTACGTCATTTGGTGTCGTATTAAAGCTTGTTTTTTAGTTTTGTATGACTATAAATATTTCTATAAATTAGCTTTTTAGTGTTATCTAAGACACTAAAAAGCTAGTTAATAGAAAGCGGTTGACAAACGTGGCCTATTTTTATTAAATGTTTTTACAACAGTGCTATGAAACGAGATAACTTAATACACAGATATAAAAATATAAAAAAGATACATTACTTAAATATAAATATATGTAATTCAACTGTCACAATAAATATTACTTAATTACTTATTCAAAATGGTAACCCTAAAACAACAAAAAAGGAACATTTTAATACATTTTAGATTCCCTGTGATCCGCTTTATAAAAAAAATACCTTTGTCACTCTATAAAGTAAAATGTGGATACGAAGCCACTTATATATATAGTTTATATTAGTCGATATAATAATTATTCGGCTATTGAAAATCTAACAAGAAAAAAAAGAACTCCAAAGACAAACTATGACTTCATTCAAGTACCAGGGTAACATAAACATTGAGATATTACCTTTTCAAAAGTTCAACAGCCTTATACCGCAACATATTCATTGTATGCTATTCACCAACTGCCACACATTTCAAATAATCTCACTTTTAAATAGATACACTACGTAACTCGGATCCAATCTTTTATATATTTTAGTTTTTAGTATTACATTGTTGAGAAGCACGTTGTCCGCGAAAGTAAGCAACCGTTTGACTACACCGATCGGAGTGGTAAATGGGAAAAGTGGAGACCGCGTGACTACAACAATAGCTGGCACGCACTTAATGATAATTGTACGAAGCTGTGTGGGTCAGAGGTCGTGTTGATAAACAGACCTTGCATTCGTACTTACCCAGGGACAGACCTCAGGCGAGCCTCTACTTTTCCTTATTGCAATCAGCTCTTTTCTCTACAAAGTGTCTAGACTGTGTCTTCATATAAATAAGATAGCTGACTGTGGGCAATATCTTTCTTCTGATTGAACTTCAATAGAAAAGTAAATCTCTAGAAATGAAAATACACTTTATGACGTCATAGCGTCTTTACTATCGTCAAAACATTTACCTATAATATTTAGTTTTATATTTTATTAATAATATTTGTATGTACAGATATTTAGGATATATTACATACATATAAGTTTACTTATATATTAAATAACCCATCCCTAGTCGCTCCTGGCGAAAAGGTGCGCGTACGCTGAATAGCAACGGCCAACCTCTGCACCAGGAACGAACCTGAGCGGGAGTCACCAGTCACTTCGTTCAGCCTGCGCCCTAACTCATGTACAAAGGCCTTGGCGTCTGTACCCCAACTACCCAAGGTCTCCATGGATTTATATTAGAAAGTAAATAGAATGTTAAAAATAATGTTTTCACTCTTGAGAGCTATCAATTGGCTACAATCGTTTTCGCATTATTAAACGTCAAAAAAACCACTTTAGCTTGAAGTTATCAAGCTAAAGTGGCAGTAGGCTGACCATATTAGCCTCAGAACCGACAACCGTTGGGGAAAACGAGTTCTTGAGTGGAGACCGCGTCTCGGCAAACATGGTGTAGGACGCTCACAGGCCAGACGGAGTGACGTTTTGCCCAAGATGGCTGTAGGAGCTGAATACGAGATGCACAAAATCGATCTAAGTGGCGTGCAATGGGAGAGTCCTATGTCCAGCAGTGGACTGCAATAGGCTGATGATGATGATGAAACGTCAAAATGAAACGTCAATAGAAAATAATGAAATTGCAACGTATGACGTCACAACTTGCTATCATCAAATAATAAACCTTTAATGTTAAGTTTCATGGTTTCTCAAACTCTCTTTCACAAAAACTCTCTTTATTTCATAAAAAAATTAAATTGTTTGAGATCGTCTTTTATGTGGACTCAAGTCATAGATCAACACACACAATATCTGTTTTGTCAAATAATAATTACAAAAGTGAATACAATCTTGTAAATAACGATCAAAGATTGGCTATTAAGTAATTATTTATTTTTACCAAAAAATAATGCATTTTCCGGCAGAAAATTCCAATGATTTTCGAAGCAGAATGATGGTCTGAATACACAATTTCAGTATTCGTTACGACGTCCCTTACACCCTGTAAATCTACCGATGTTTTATAAAAAATCTGTAGTAAATATGTAATATTTTCTGATTGATTTTTTTTTATAATGTAACATATTAAATATTTAAAAATATATGAATAGCGGGCATCGGGGTGAGACCGATTTCAACAAACACCTGCAATTCTCCTTGTAAACTTATTTATTAAAACTATTTTGTAAATACATTACAATAATTAGTTTTCATATTTTAATTAACTGTCACAATATTTTAGCATAAATTTACATTAATTTAGAAGTTCCTTAAATAATATACATCGGTATAAAGTATAAATTGAAGAAACAGTGTATTTAAAAAAACCTATTTACCTTCACATTATATATTTATATAGCACGCTATTTAGGAACAAAAAAAAACAACAATTTACATCAAATTACTTCATTTCATTTTCAAACTACATTTTATTTGTTGTCTGTAATAATAAATAAAATGAATAAAGTGTATAAAACTTTAAAGTTCAGATTGCATACAAAATATTTTGCGTAATCGTCACGCTTGTCAATGTTTTTAAATATAAATTTACTAATTCCTTTTTCAACGAAACAGCCCAACCAGTATTTACCTACATATATATATAATCTGTGCATACATGCGTCATCGCTTCAGGTACTCGAGAATTATAAAGCATGATATTATGAGCTACATTATAAAAAACAATCTCTTTTTGCAGCATCACGGTCCTCCATATGCGTATATAATTAGCATTGTTACTCTAATTATGCTAAGTGTTACGGTTTTACTTACTTACAAATTCGAGGGACGACTGATTTGTTACGGACCTGACACCCATCCAGGACAAATATTTATGTGATGAGGACGATCATTTGTTCTGTGTCTGGGTCTAATTTATCTATCATCACATCGACAGCCTTTAACAGTCCACTGCTGGACATAGGCCTCTCCTTAGAAAGGAGGTTTTGGGCTACTATACCACGCTGGCCAGACGGGTTGGTACGGGGTTTGTTTCAAGTTTTCCTTCTCTCTGCAGTGCTGTTGTCCTGCGTACTTCGCTCCTTACGACACCCACGGGATGAATAGGGGTGGTGACACTCTGTATTCTTAATCTGTCACCACACGGACATTCAATTTATCTATAATATGTGTGTATTTAGAAATATATAAATATGTTTATCAGGAGTCTGATTACCATAGCACAGGCCTAGTTTGGGATCAGACTGCCGTGTGTGAGATGTGTAAAGTTATTATTAAGGTGATAGTGTACGTAACACAACAAACGCCAATTACGAAACTACTATTAACTGGCATATAGATTTAATAGTGATCCTGTGTGCTGAGCCAGACGCCCTGGGTTCGATTCCCGTCCAGGACAAATAATTGTGTGAACGATCATTTGGTTGCCATAGCTCAGGCTCTGCCTAGGTGCCTTTTTACAAGTGTTTTATGTCGTTATCACCTTGCATAATTTCACCATAGCCGTGATAACTGGTGTTTCGCAATATATTTAATATATTTACCGATTGGTCACGCAAAATACGCAATGCACTTGTACGCTGTAAAAAGAGAAAATACGCTTTGAAAGTGACGTGTATCTGAGGTTGTCTTGTAATAGGGCTCCCAGAAAAAAAATGTGGTGTGGCTAGTATGTTTTTTATTATTATTATTTTTTCTATTTTTTATGTTTCACTTCATTTTCTCTTGTATTCGTTTTTTCTTCTTAATCTTGTTTTCTCTTCGTTGTTTTTTCACCTTTAAGTCCTTAATAACGGACATACTAGCACACATCAAAACAATGTTGTGATATATTTAATAGTGCCATTGTATCTACTTGTGAATTGCAAAAGAGTGGCCATGAGTTTGTTTGCCCTTTCTTCTCATAAGGCTCAACCACTTGGAAACGGGCGGTTGTAGATCGGCACAGGCATATCATAGATTTTGTATGGGTTTGATTTTTGTTAAATTTATTTGGTTACTATTTGACAAAACAGAGATTGTTGCTTTTGTGTGTGTTGATCTATGACTTTAGAGTCTACATGGAAGACGATTTCAAACAATTTTGGAAATTTTATGAAATAAAGAAAGTTTGAGTTTGAGTTTAAAGACTATCCGTGTGGTGACGGATTAAGAATTTCGAGTGTCACTCCTCCTATTCATCCCGTGGTTATCCTAAGAGCTGACTAAGGAAACAAACTACGCAGGATAACAGCACTGCAAAGAGAAGGAAAACTTGACACAAACCCTATACCAACTAGTTTGACCAGCATGGTATAGTAGGTCAAAGTCTCCTTTCTAAGGAGAGGCCTATGTCCAGCAGTGGACAAATTAAGGCTGTTGATGATGATGATGATGATAGTCCTGGTTAGGTGAAGACGTTAAACGCCTACACATTTTGTGAAGCCCCTTCATGACGGGCCTGGTAGTCTATTGGTTAGTGATACTGGATTCGATTCAATTCCCACCCGGGACAAATAGTTGTGTGATGAGCACGATCAATGATTTTGTGCCTAGGTATTATTTATCTATAACATGTATAAGTATGTTTATAACAGTCTGGTTGCCATAGCTCAGGCTCTGTCTAGTTTGAGATCAGACGGTCGTGTGTGAGATGTGTGAGATTATTATTATGTAATCAAGGCAAGTCTCTTTATAGATTAGATGTAAAAATTGATAGTATATTGAAAGTAAAGCTATAAAGGGTTTTCCAATAAGAGGTGTTATTTTAGTATTCAAAGAAAAATGCAATTTTTTAAGATAAATGCCGTTAATAATGGAAGATAACATCAGCCAAATGGCTACCACGACCACGCTTACAGGACCATATCCTTTTAATGAAATTTTGCATAACCAAATCGCAAACTGGCTGCCCTATGTCCTCGATAGCCTCACGAATTCCATCTTTGAGGTCTTGAATCGACGCTGGGCTGTTGGCGTAGACCTTATCTTTCACGTGGCCCCAAAGGAAGAAGTCGCAAGGTGTTAAATCACAAGATCTCGGTGGCCAATTGTGATCACCTCTTCGAGAGATAACACGGTCAGGAAACTTTTCCCGTAAAAGAGCAATGGTTTCGTTGCTTGTGTGGCACGGAGCGCCGTCTTGTTGAAAGTAAACGTTGTCCAGATCAATACCATCCAACTCCGGCCATAAAAAAACATTAATCATATCTCGATAGCGCAATCCATTCACCGTAATCCAACCTCATTTTCGATAAGTAAGGTCCAATGACCCCGCCGGACCATAAACCGCACCAAACAGTCACACGTTGAGGATGGAGAGGCTTCTCAACAATAACTCTTGGGTGTTCCGAGCCCCAGATGCGACAATTTTGCTTGTTGACGTAGCCTCCTAGGTGGAAATGGGCCTCATCAGTCAAGATGATTTTTCGATGGAATTCCGGATCATTTTCATGCATTTCAAGTACCCAATCAGCAAAGACACGACGTTGTTGATGATCGGCCGGCTTGAGTTCTTGTGTTAACTGAACTTTATAAGCCTTAAGACCCAAGTCTATGCAAAATACGGTGTAATGACGTTTGTGGAATGCCCAATTCCAAAGAACGACGAGGAATGGACAAACCTGCGTTTTCTTCAACACTTTGGGCTACAGCAGCAATATTCTCAGTTGTTCTTGAGCGACGTGCACGAGTTTTATTCTTCACATCACTAACTTGTCCCAACAGCTCGAATTTTTCCACCAATTTTTGTATTGCGGTCCGACAAGGTGCTTCACGACGACCAAAAAATGCTTTAGTTTTGCGAACTGTGACTGCAAGATTTTAACCATTTTTGTAGTGAATTTTAATAATTTCAATGCGATGTTGAAGTGTGTATCGTTCCATTTTTAGTAATAGCGTAGTTTCTACTTGTCAAATGTAAAAATAAAAGCTTCAAAAGTGACAGCTACCGAAATACCGGGTGATTCAAAATAACACCTCTTGTTGGAAAACCCTGTATAAGAAGGAATGGCTACGGTAGCAAAGAGATATTACTTATTGGGATAATTTAAGAAATCTGAGCAATATCTCCAGCAGATTAGATTAGGCATACCTGTAACTTGAATTGGCTATTGCTAAAAAGTTCGATCTATAACCTAATATACAATTATCACAAGAGAATTCTAATTTCAAAAGTTTTATTACATCTTACCATAATTCAGACTCATTAAATTTAATGATGCCGTTTAAAAAATAACTCTATCAGTTTTACAAACGCAATTAATTAAAAATCTAGGATAAATCCTTCTTAAACCTATAAACAAATTAAAACCTTACACCCCATTAAACTGTCAATACAATACAATCCATGACAGATTTATTCACTTTCAATCAGTTTGATTTCTTAACTTTTTAATTGTCCTCCGGTCCAGTCGATAATCTTACAACACAAATCATGTCATCACGTAAACTAAATAGGGTCAATAGTAATCAATGGAGCGATGAAAAAATTCGCCGCAATTGGTAAATTTTTCTCGCAATTGCGTGACGAGGTCACCATAGGTTCGTGTCGGCTAGGTCACCATAGGAGGTCACCATAGGTCCCCACGGTACCATAGGTACAAAAAACAATAGCAGAAAAAATACACAAATATGCAGACCTTAAGGATGAAGTTTTAAGAATCTGGAAACAACAAAAAGTATACATTGTCCCTATAGTATTGTCCACGACCGGTATTATTCCGAAACATATACATCATAGTTTAAAACTCATTGATCTGAAACCTAATACCTACATGATTCTTCAAAAAGCTGCTATACTAAACACTTGCAGAATCGTAAGAAAATTTCTGCAAATAGATGAACACAATGCAATAGACGAATAGACATAATAAACATCGCCCAAGAACCCGTGGCATTTACTTGACTTTGTCCGTAAATGTCACAAAATACTACCAGCGAAAGCTGAGAAAGAACAAATTTAACATAACAATAATAATAATAATAATCATTTATTTCAGGTAAATACCCATAGAAATTACATTTGTAGAGTTTTCAAATCATTCAATAACAATACTAAAATTATGATGTTACTGCTGCAGTGTTATTGTCTCCTGGTACTTTCTGTAAAATTCTTTTAATATATAATATAAGACGCAATGACTGTCTTACGATTAACGGTACCTAATTACCAATAGGGTAGTTTAAAACAACCAAAAATATCAAAACCTATTGTTTAAAGCTAGTTCTTTTGCTAAGTACTCTAATGTTTGCTATTTGGCGGGGACATAAACTAGGTATTTGTGAAATGTTCTATCTTAATTGACTTACAATGCCAAAAAGGCTTCATAAGACATAAACGGCAAAATACACGTGCAGAAGTATTTGTAGAATTTTATTGTAACTGTACTCTGTCGGGATGGATTTGATTATCACTTTTAATTAAATCCAGTAGTCATTTTAATAAATATTTATTGTCTGTACTCAAAGAAGGATACAATTATTCGAAACTAATTGCTCATGGCATTTTTCATGACACAATTTAACAAAGACAGCTTGGTCTCAAATTAGCGTAACGAAATCCTCAGACACACTATGAGTCGCTCACTATAAACATTTAATTATATCCATTATGCCAGAAAAACAATGATAAAAATAGAACTAAACCGTATACCGATTTATCGTAGTTTAACAAAAGAGATATCTGTAAGAGCGTCTTGATTGTCCGTTAGTTTTAGGCTAAATATTATTGTGTGACGTTACACGAACTTTAGACGCTTTAAGAAGGACAAAAATGACATAAATAAACAACAAATATAGAGAGATGAAAACCTTATGAAAAATATACTCAATGGAATTTCAACCATCACTATGGCTTCTATTTTTATGTTTTATGATTTCCAAATTAATAACTTATAAATCAAATCGTAAATAATCCATAAGGTAGAATAAGAAATGAGTGTATTAATGACAATGAAGACCAAACCATTAATATGACCGCAATGTATAGGGTTTTGTTTCTATTATAGATAAAGACCATATACAAATTATAAATACTAAATCATATATCACATAGAATAGTTTTTCTTTAATTTAAGTATACTCTTTTTTGTTATCAGGCCGAACCTACAACGATTTGAACCAGTACCCCGTGTTCCCCTGGATCCTGACCAACTATGAGAGCGAGGAATTAGATCTGAGCCAGCCGAGCAATTACAGAGATTTGTCTAAGGTAATGCACATATAGTTTCTTTAAACTTTATTATAACGGTCATGGAACCTGAACGCAAAGTTAGTATGAGCGTTCTTCTCTCTATTGAAGCCTGAGTACCGTATTTACCATACTTTTTTATTATCTGTATATTCTTGACGCCTTTCAAACGTACTTAGAGATCTACTGCATTCCTAAAATAAGAAGATTTTTTTTAAGTTGATGACGTATGAAAATTACGTAGAGAATAATCTTTCAGTTCAAAATACCTTTCAGCCCACTCGTGACTAATTTAGTATATCTATCTATATATATAAAAGAAAGTCGTGTTAGTTACACTATTTATAACCCAAGAACGGCTGGACCAATTTGGCTGAAAATTGGTAGGGAGGTAGCTTTAAACCAGGAGACGGACATAGGATACTTTTTATCCCGTTGTTTTTTTTTTTGTTTTTTTTTTATCATGCATGCCAAATGATGACTACAAACTCGTGATCAGAGCGGATAAAAGACAATCTGAAACACACGAACGCACATTTAACGCACCAACAATAGATGAAGTTGCCATCCTGATACTGAGCAAATGCAAAAAATATCTTAAATACATCGTTCATATGACACGTTGCAATACTCGTTGAAGTTTTGGCAAGGAGAAGATGGATGTTATTTTAATATCAAAATGAAATATCCATTGAATGGGAAGTATCAATATCATAGTTTTGATTTTACATGTCATACATTATACAGTGTTTGGTTTTGGTTTTGGTTTAAAATAAAAGGCCAATTACACTGCTTATTATCAGGAAATAGAAAGCCGTAAGAACAAACTTAAAGATTAGGGGACTGTTTGTTTAGAGGAAATTGGACAAATGGCTGGAAACCGATTTAAAATCATTTATAATTATGCTAAAAATATGGATGTTAGTTTCACATACAAAATAATAATTCTACTGTTTTAATTTCGGGTGAAGAAACTACCAAGAAAGTTAGCTGGATAAATTATTACGCATATCGTTTGATGATTCGTCAAAATGCTGACAACTATTTGCTGCAGTTTCGTCAATTGCTTCAGCAGTATTGTGTCGAAATGTACGTCAAAATAGAAACGGAGCGCTTAAGTTTCATTCAGTCGAACTAAGCCAAACTGCGTTCTGAGGAGTATATCCATTTACGTGATGCAAAAAATTAATACTGAAGGAAATGCAGCTAATATTGGTCGATTAACTATTCTGACGGGGACGTACATAGGTAGGGCACGTCATATGCATGAATATGCGCAAGATGCAATGACATATGTTCGTCATTACGGTCGGCCAGATCTCTTTATTACTTTTACGTGTAATTTAAAATGGATAGAAATTGTTCAATTACTGCTTCCCGGACAAACATCAAGTGATCGACACGACATCACAGCACGTGTATTCAGGCAAAAAATGCGGTCCCTGATGAACTACATTGTTAAACAACGTGTCTTTGCAGATACTCGATGCTGGACGTATTAAATCGAATGGCAAAAACGGGGCCTGCCGCACGAACACATTCTTATTTGGTTAGTGGAAAGAATTCAATCAGACCAAATATATGATATCATATGTGCCGAGATTATCGATCACGAAGCCTATCATACCTATATGATGTTGTAATTACAAATATCATAAAATAAAAACACAATTAAATCCAAAATCTGCTCATTTATTGCCTCTAAGGCGGAACAAAGTTCGCCGGGTCAGCTAGTATATATATAAAATAAAGTCGTGTTAGTTACACCATTTAAAACTCAAGAACGGCTGGACCAATTTTGATGATTTTTGTGTTTTTCGATTTGTCGTCGTCCGGAATATGATAATAAATATTAAAATAATATATTCATCAATAAAAAAATATCATTAAAAAAACATCAGTCAAAAAATGAGCCTAGCCATTCATTTGTTATAAATGGTATTACAAAACGCAACTGACAGCTCACGTAATGTTGTCTATGGTTTGTTTTAATTGAACTTAATAATTCTAATTTAACTTTAAAATCCTAAACCTGCTCATTCATTGACAATTATATTTAGGGTAATATTTACAATGCGTCAGGATATTCAGTAGTTCATCATTATGTCATTATGACTGTCCCGGTGGTGCAGTGGTAGCGTATGCGACTGCTGTGCTGAGCTCTCGAGTTCGATTCCCGGGTCGAACCAAATTTTTGTATGATCTTCAAATATTTGTTTCCTACGTATAATATGTATGTATTTACAAAAAAAGTCTATCAGTCAATTTAGCTTTCATAGTACAAGCTCTGCTTAGCTTGAAACTAGATGGCGTTGTGTACGTCAGAAAATATTATTATTATTATAAACCTAATCCAAAAACTGTCATTGTTCACAGCCCATCGGAGCTCTGAATCCAAGTCGTCGGGCTTACTTCGAAGAGCGGTATAACACCTGGGAACATGAATCAACACCTCCCTTCCACTACGGGACCCACTACTCCACCGCTGCCTTCGTACTCAACTGGCTTGTGCGAATCGTAAGTTTAGGATAATTCTCAGCCTTGAATGTCTTAATCCATATTCCATTCCCGATGCTGTGTCTCAAGCTGGTTTTTACAAGTGCTATTGATCAAATTCGTTCTTTTATTTTCACAAAGATAACTCAAACTCAAACCCAAACTCTCTTTATTTCATAAAAAAATTAAAATTGTTTGAAATCGTCTTTTATGTAAAGTCTAAAGTCTATCAACACACACAAAAGCAACAATCTCTGTTTTGTCAAATAGTAAGCAAAAAAATTTAATAAAACTTAAACTTATACAAAATCTATGATATGCCTGTACCGATCTACAACCGCCCGTTTCCAAGGGGGTGAGCCTTATTAGAAGAAAGGGCAAACAAACTCATGGCCACTCTTTTGCAATTCACAGATAGATACACTAGCGTTATTAAATATACCACAACATTGTTTTAATGTGTGCCAGTATGTATACAATACGATAGACGAGGTTTGCTCATCTTCATGTTACCAAGTATCTTGGGTAAGGTAGATAATCAATGGAATTTGAAATCAATCATAACTTCTCATATTCATAGAAAAAAAAATTTATTCGTGGCTCATAAGAACTACCGTGTTCTCACTCTTTTACTCTCGAGTCGTTTATCTGTTTTTGAGGGAATTTGCATTGAATTACTTACTTGCATAAGTCACCAGGTGTGTAGTTAGGTACGACATATTTTGTACGACATATTTTCTGTTAGTATTCACCAACAATTCTGCTACAGAACTGGACTCATGAGACTATGACGTAATGAACAGCACAATCATATGCATATTTTTGGCTCATCAATTTATGATTTTAAAATATCATAATATAATTTAATTGTTTAGATCTCTGATTTAATCTCTGTGTTAAAGAGATTGTTATCTTTAATCTCTAAGTTAATCACGGTGTAAATTAACACGCAAATGATGTGTAACACCAGCACGTGCGTGAAACTTGCTTCAATATGATTCATTTGTCACGGTACAACACTTTTGTCACGTCACCGAACATTTGACACTCAAATTAGATTTCGCCGGACCACTATGTACTAACGGTTATTTCGCTGATGAAAGTGTAATATACTTTTTGTTACAAAGTTAGTAACTCTGATTCACAATTCATTCAACAATCATTGAAATGTTTTGACGATGCAACAATGATTTATCTAAGAACTAGCTGACTCTGCAAACGTTGTTTTGCTATTTACATTATTAAATAATTTTTTTTTGAGTTACTTAATATCCGTTCTTAGCTGACCTCTACAAGGGGAAAAGAATATTTCTACCAAATTTCAAGTCTGTAACTCTAATGGTTCCAGAGATATCGTGATGAGTGTCTAGATACGTGGAAATCTCTTATATTGATTAATGTTTTTTTAATGAAATCATTATCGACTTAAATGTTTTTTTTTATGGAAGAGAGGGCAGACGAGCAAACGGGTCACCTGATGGAAAGTGACCACCGCCCAACTCATGATGTATAGTAATCTCTACATGTCAAATTACGTGCCGTAACTGCTTGATTCATCAACGTATAGCCAAACCGTTGGAGATACAAACTAGTAATTTTGACAGCTGATGCTTGTTGTGTTGTAAGCCCATCCACTAAGAAAGGATTATTCGGAAATTTCGCCTATAATAGAATAGAATAATATTTATTTCATAAAGCTAAAAGGCTAAAATAAGTGATAAATGGTTGTATGTCAGTTCGCCATTTTCAAAGTTAGATACACGAAATAAAAAAATATCATACGAGAGAAACCGCGTTCAATAGCTAGTGAACTATACTCTTCATTCCTTGACACTTAAAGGTGGAGTTTATTCCTCAAATTTGAATGGAACCAAATCGGAAGCTCGAACACATTCTTTCTGATTCAGAGATTCTATGATACCAAACACAAAAAAAACATACAGTTAAATCAGTTAAAAATATTATTAAAATACTCATAAGTACCTTTATGTCTGTATTTTCGGTGAACCTAATAACATCTTAATAACCTTTTGTAATGATCTTGTAAGATTACTGGACTCATCTACTTCTGTACCTAGTTCACTAGAGATTTTCGCGGGACACCATGCTTAAGCATTTTGTGGATCAGGCTCGACCGGAGCGATACCAGGGCCGTACAGAAAACCAGTGTAAAGCAGTTCTTTCACTGCTTTTCACAGAGTGAGTGAGCTTGTCGGAGCCCAAAACCCTCCCACCCCCTGATTGAAGAGAGACTGATAAAGTGGCAACGCACTTGTGACGGTGCAGGTGTCCGCGGCGGCGGTAGTCACTTACCAGGTGACCCGTCCTAAAAAAAGATTTTCCATCGCACTTATGCTCATGCGCACCACACGTTATGTGCACATTTACCTACATTATACATAATAAGATTAGCCAGTTAGCCGTTAATAACAAGATTCATCCATCGTTTGATAATAATTACATGGAAGTAGCGTTTCGCTTTACATCACATGGTTTGGCACGTGACAATGCTGTTATAAAACCTTTTAATTTATGTTCAATAATTATAATTTTACTTCTTGTTCACGTGTCCAAACCCAGATTGTGGGTAGGTACTTATATACACGGTGTACGGGACGTCGAAACGAATACTGAAATAGTGTATTCAGACCATCATTAATTAGACAGAAAATCATTGAAAGTTTCTGGCGGATAATTAAACGTTTTATGCAATCAGCTGTCAAAGGTAAACAATCATTCTCCGTAGATATCGCACAAAAGTAATAACTACATGTGTATTCCGTGCAAACAGTCTACGCACACTAACACAAAACGGCGGGCCGGAGTGGCGAAACCGCGCACTTCGGCTGTTAGATTGATGAAAAAAAAAAAATTACATTTGCTGTTTATTGGTATTTATTAAATTGTTTTATTAAAATGTTCTGTGTACTCAAAATGGAAAATAATTGATGAATTTTCCGGCAGAAAATTCCAATGATTCTCGACTCAGAATCATGGTCTGAATACACTATTTCAGTATTCGGTACGATGTCCCTTACACCTTCTATATTCTGCATTTCAAAAGATTAAGTCTGACGGTCAAAGTACACTCTTAATCAAATATAGTCAATTACAAATGTGTTAGGTATTTGTATTTAAAAACAAAAGAAAAACCTACACTAAAAAGAGAGGTGACAAAAAATAGACGTGCACATAAGTAACATTACAAATACATACATTTACATACAAGGGACTCGTAACTAAGTGGTAAAAGAGTTGTCTAGCACATTGCAAAGTAAGACAATCCTAACCAGGTCAGTCTATGTGACCATTCTTAACACATTGAGACCGTCGATCCCGGTTGCCATACAAATATCTGTGACAATCGTTACGGGTAGTTACAGCCCTAAGTCCGACAACAGTATTTCTACAGAACTTCGAAATCGCTTGGCTTGTGGAGTTGGCAGTTCTCCACGTAAAAAATCAAAGTTCAGTAGTGTCGTAGAACACTGAAAGCAGACTTAATTTCACTTAATATACACACAAAATATTAAAAAAGTTTTATCGTGGCGGCGTTTCCTCTTCTGAAAAGTGCCACTAAAAGATCCGTAGCGGTAGTAGATCACCCAGCACAAGAAGGCTGTATAATTTAGGCATTTACTTACAAAATGCATATTTTAATTAATGTTTTAAAGCTCTTTCTACTATGATGGGCACCTATACCACATATATTTTACAATTAAAAAATATCGAGATCTCGAAGCCAAGCCCAATGTTCGCAATAACATACGTTTGTATTCAATCAACTTAAACCATGTAACCACTGCCGAACTAAACTATTAAGTTATTATTATAGCTATTGATTTTTAAGTGTTTACCATATTATACAACTATTTCAGCTAAATAGAAATAATAATAAATAATTATTTTGAAGACTCCGCCCCTAACCTAAATTATTTTAAACTTTGATACGCTCCGTCACCTCACCTCAACAGCCGTTCATAGTCTACTGCTAGACATAGCCCTCTCCTTAGAAAGGAGGTTTTGACACTATACAATGCTAGCCAGACGGGTTGGCATAAGGTTTATGGCAAGTTTTCCTTGACAGCTCAAGCTGTTGTCCTGCGTAGTTTGCTCCCTTAGTCGGCTCTTACGACACTCACGGGATGAATGGGGGTGGTGACACTTCGTATTAATCCGTCGCCACACGGATGGTAGATTTCTATGCTTACGGTTTCGAATAGATTTCTATTTCGAATATTTAATAATTTCAGTTATAATTACACTCCTATGGTGCATAATATAAGTGTGACACAGTGTTTTGCTACATCTTCTGCACAGAACAATTACACTATATCTTCTGATCTTTAATAATGAAGTACACTCTCGCAAGTCGAACTATGTAGAAATAATGTTTTTACTTATACAACAATAGCATAGCCATACATCTTTCACTTCAATCGTGCCCTTAATGGATCCATCGTTCTCTTTTTAAAACAGAAAACATATTTACAACACGTTGACTAGTTATTTCAAGTGATAGTCAGTAACTTTGAACAATGGCGCGGTGCTATAAGGGGCATCAAAGACCAGCCATCATTGTAAATTAGTGTACGCATTAAGATGTCGACACTAAAAGTGGTGGTGTCAAAACATGCGCATGCGACGACGTGACGTGCGGCGACAGATGCGCATACGATAGCAATTAAATGCGACACCGGTTTAAAAGGTAAAAAAAAATAAAGGGCCGCTGGGAATATGCAAAGAGGACTGTTTACTTTTTATTTAAAATTATACTTCGTGAGCTAAAAGTCAAGTGCGAATCTGTATATTTATAAATATAATAATAATAATAACATATAATATTTCACCACATTCACACAACGCCATCTATTCCCAAAATAAGCAGAGCTTGTACTACGGGTACTAGACAACTGATATAAATACATATATACTTTTTGTCGTAAACACATACATATTATACATAAAAACGTCCAGACCAAATCAAACATTAAATGTTCATGTACACAAATGTTTCACTTGAGCGGGCATCGAACCCGCGACCTTTGGAATAGCAGTCCGTTACACAAACCACTACGCCATCCGGTCGTCGTATTAAAAATGTACAGTCCACATACGGAAGTCACTGAACACAGAAAACGGCTCTTGGACAATCCAATTTTATTTATGTTGCCGTTTACTCCTACTATTTTCCATGTTATGCCTGTGCGGTTTGCTAAATGAAAGATAAACGTGATAGGAAAAAATAACTGTGTTTAATAGAAGAAGAAAACTTAATAGATTTACAAGAAATTGCTAGATATCGATGTGCGGCGAATGTGTGATAGGTCGCTCGGCATGATGTTGCAACGACTACTTATTCATTGTTCAATTAATTATACATATACGAGTATATATATATATATATTTTTTACCACATACACACAACGCCATCTAGTCCCAAACTAAGCAGAGCTTGTACTATGGGTACTAGACAACTGATATAAATACATGTATACTTTTTTTTTGTAAATACATACATATTATACATAGAAACACCCAGACCAAATCAAACATCAAATGTTCATGCACACAAATGTTTGACTTGAGCGGGAATCGAACCCGCGACCTTTGGAATAGCAGTCCGTTACACAAACCACTACGCCATCCAGTCGTCCAGTCGTCGTCGTCAGATGTCAGCATAAAACTATAACAATCGAAATGTACGGGTTTGCTCGTACAATGCCCATGATATTAGTGCCCATATTTGTACTAAACACAACATTAGGTTTATTACTGTTTGTTTGACAGGAGCCGATGACGACAATGTTTTTAGCGCTTCAAGGTGGAAAATTCGACCATCCCAACAGGCTGTTTTCCTCCATAGCCATGTCGTGGAAAAACTGTCAGCGAGACACCTCCGATGTCAAGGTAAGCTTGCGCTTGAAACATTTAAATTGAAGAAGCATCAGTCCAGAAGATCACAAAGTTACTGCAGTATTCATTTATTATTTCGTAACATGATTACTCTTTCTGTTGTTCCGATATATGTACTTCTTTCTTTTATTGGGTTTCATGTAAATAAATTTACTGGAGATTAATAGTAATATCTTTTTAGAGCAAGCTTTTTAGCATTTAGGCACAGAAATCTTTATCCAGTCCGGCCTCTGCCATGTTTGAGAATCAAATTGAATAGCAACCTTCTCTTTTTTAGTACAATAATATTAAGAAAGGTGATTCCCGAAGTAGCTATGCCCGGTACTGCGCAAGAGACGCCGTCGTCTCTCTTACGCAGTACCGGCCTTGCTTTTAGAAAAAAAAAAAAAAATATGCCTTTTTTTAGTTACCTCACCTTTCAACCGAGTTTCACCGCTCGTGGTAGTTCTTTTTTCTTCATATCTTACATAGTAAAAATCTTTTATACCATATTATTTTCTCCAGGAACTAATACCAGAGCTGTTCTTCCTGCCCGAAATGCTGGTGAATAGTTCAGGTTATAAACTCGGCATCCCTGAATCACCATCTGGAGATGTAATCCTGCCACCGTGGGCCTCTTCAGCCGAAGAGTTCGTGAGAATCAATCGAATGGCGCTCGAATCAGAGTTTGTTAGTTGTCAGCTTCATCAGTGGATTGATCTTATCTTTGGTTATAAACAGAGAGGTAAGATTTTTTTTTACTGTTTAATACTGTGGGTCTTTTCCAATTAATAAAACTCATATTAACAATGTGATCAATTCCGGTTTGTCCGGCAATACTGAAGGTATAATTTTAGCTGTGAGTAAATCGCTAAATCTAATGAAATCTTTGTTACGTTTTTATACCAATGACTAAGGCCATGTAGTTACCTACTATTAGGTATATAATCCCTAATACACATATATATAGAAAACAAAAAAACTTAAAAACATTTTTACAATTAATCATGATAACTTTTTTTAAAGTTAAATATAAATTCAAACTAAAATAATACTTCGAATCGCCTCTTGTCCAAACTTGCTTAAGTTTTGTATTTTAATCAACAACATATTAAAATTAAGTTCTCGTTAGTTCCTTTTTACAAAACACATAAAACCTATTTGAATGCAGTGCATTAAGTCATTAACTCGATTCGTACCCTCGCAGGTCCGGAAGCGGTCCGCGCAACCAACGTCTTCTACTATCTAACATACGAAGGTGGGGTCAGACTCGACCAGATCACGGAGCCCGTGACTCGGGCGGCTATCGAGGACCAGATCCGTAGCTTCGGCCAGACTCCTGCCCAACTGCTGAGCGAGCCGCACCCGCCGAGAGCTTCGACGATGCACTTAGCTCCGTTGATGTTCGCCGCGGCGCCGGACGACGTCTGCTTGAGGCTGAAGTTGCCTTCGAACGCGGCCGTCGTTCACGTCTCTGCTAATACATATCCTCAATTGGCGATGCCGGCCGTAGTCACGGTGAGTTCCAGAATTGAACGTTTCGTGCTCGAATTTCAAATTGATGACTAGCGTTTAGCGGCCTCATACGAGTCAAAAAGCTGGTATAGAGAGATAAACGCTAATCAGGTACTTAATGTGTTCTGGCAGGTGTCAGCGGCGCGCGCCTTCGCGGCGCACCGGTGGGGGGGAGGCGGCTGTGCGCATGCGCCGCACGCGCCGCACACGCCGCACGCGCCGCGCCACGCGCCCGACCACGCGCACCACCCGCACCATCCCTTGCTCATGGACCCTGTCTGGGGTGAGACCTACACTCTTGCTTCTACCATACGTCGTCATAAGACCGACCTTAAAAATGCAAACTTTAAACTTTTAGTATTTATTTTATTTGAACCGAGTTTATGTATGCGCGTGTAGCGGCCGGTGGCGCCCAAGCGCTATCCCGACGGCAGTTGGGCGACAACTTCTCGCAGAGAGTGCGCGCGCGCAGCAACTGTTTCGTGACGACGGTCGACTCCAGGTTCCTCATAGCCGCCGGCTTCTGGGACAACAGCTTCAGAGTTTTCTCCACTGAGACTGGTGAGAATATCATCTTAAAGAAGACGCAACTAAGATATATTTAAACAGATATGATGTCGTTTGAAGCGTGTAGACTAGGTATTCTACATATACCTACTTTGTTTACATTAGCTCAGAAAGAAAATCAAACTAGTATGATATGATTACTAAAAAGTTCATACAAATCTATACTAATATTATAAAGCTGAAGAGTTTGTTTGTTTGTTTGTTTGTTTGTTTGTTTGAACGCGCTAATCTCTGAAACTACTGGTCCGATTTGAAAAATTCTTTCAGTGTTAGATAGCCCATTTATCGAGGAAGGCTATAGGCTATATATCATCACGCTAAGACTAATAGGAGCGGAGCACCAATGAAGAATGTTTCAAAAACGGAGAAAATTTATTACTATTGAGAGACGCAGACGAAGTTGCGCGGGTCAGCTAGTATGTTATATGAATAAACTGTTGAACGCGTAAATCTATGTAGACGAGATGGAATAAAATCACAATCACATGTGATAAATCATATGATTTAAATAAAACAATAAACCCTGTGACGGATTTACAAAACCGCTGCTACTTAATTACTATTATTACGCTAGCGAAGATTACGACTTATCTTTAATAACAGGAATTTTGATTGATTTTTAATGCCATTTATCTTTGCCCATGATAAAATCACAATCACATGTGAAATTCCTGTGACTAATACCGATCATTTCAGCAAATGATATGATTTAAAAGTAGCAATACTTTCCATGTCTAATGTAAACCTTGATCGGTATTATATTATATATTATAATAATCAAAGTATTACGCATTCTTACTTGACCATCAAGAAAGACGTAAAACGCTAATTTTTGATTAAAATTCGTAATTTAAAGTGGCATTTTTTCCAAAATAAATTTTTGGAAAAAAAATGCCACTTAAAATTACTTACTTACTGCTAACCAAAATATTTTTCAAGTTTATACTTGAAAAATATTTTTTCATATTATTATTTTTTCCTAAGTCTAGAATATGTATACACGTACTCGTATCTGAAATGAAAATTAATGCTGTGCTCAAAGTAGCAGCTCTCTAATAGATGATAGGACTGATTGCCAGGCGATAATGACGCCTACTAACTCAATATTTTTAAAAAAATATTTTTTTTCTGTGTGTGTTACAGCTAAAATAGTTCAAATAATCTTCGGGCACTACGGCGTAGTGACGTGCGTGTGTCGCTCAGAGTGCAACATCACTTCCGACTGCTACATCGCGTCCGGCTCGGAGGACTGCACCGTGCTGCTGTGGCACTGGTAACACACACATACTCACATACTTTTCTAACTGACTAGAACTTAAAATATATGTCAGTGTCTGTTTGTAATCGAAAGACTCGGGCCTCAATTCAAAAATTATTAAAATAAATACTCGTAAATCATTTCCTAATAATTTGAAAATATATTACGATTTTTGAGGAAACGTTTTTTTTTTATTAATTTTTTTATAAATTTTTTTTTTCTTTTTTATATAATTTTTTTTTTAATAAATAATAATTTAATCTAATAAAAATAAATTAATCATTTCCTCAAAAAACGTAATATGTTTTCAACTACCGATATTTATACCGATGCCAATGGCCACTCGATGGCATCTCAATAGCGTGTCAGTGGTACGAGAGTGGCTTGGCGTAAACATAAAATAGCAGAATTGAGGCCCAGGCTGTGAAAAACTAATTATAATTATATTCTAGCCAAAGTTTTAACTTTAATCTCGGTGGTGTCTAACAGAGTCTCAGGTGTGACGGGTTCTGTGCATGATCACGCACTCGAGTCGACCAATATTCTTATTGTGTTTCCAGGTCAGCTCGCCACGGTGGCATCGTAGGTGAAGGCGACACTCCAGCTCCCAGGGTTACGCTGACGGGACACGACGCGCCTATTAACGGCGTGCTGGTCTCGGCCGAACTGGGGCTGGTCATATCTTCGTCTGTCAGTGAGTGTCGATTACTTTACTATTTTTACCAATAGTGTCTGAATGTTACTGATGGAGTGACTTTTTTTGTAGTTTTTTGGGCTACTGTAGAATCAGTCTCGTTTCTTATCTGAGACTGCGGTAACTCTTAGCCTAGTTCTTTGGATTTATCCCTTTTCCCAATTTTCTCCTTGGGAAAGTATCTTGAACATAAATAAAATTGAGAAACTTCGGTAGGATGATAGTGATGATATCGAGTGTAAGTTATTATCGAGAGTTCCTAATAGTCCACTGCTGGACATAGGCTTTTCCTTACAATGGAGGTTTTGGCCTATTATACTACGCTGGTTAGATGGGTTTGTATAGCGTTTGTTTCAAGTTTTCCTTTTCTTTGCACGGCTTTTCGGCTCTTACGACACCCACTAGGGCCCTCTTAGGACCACTCCTATTCATCTCGTGGGTGTCGTAAGAGCCGACGAGGTTTGATGAATTAAAAATACATATACATATATTTTTAATTCGTTACCCCACGGAATGCAAGTCGAGTGCAAGTTATATCTAAATATATAATATAAGGTTGCCAGTAAAAAAAACTGTAATTCACACTTCATAAAAACGATTACGAAGTGTGAACGAGTGGGTCGGCTACTCGGGGTACGAATAAAAGAGCGAGTGTGTTTGTCCGTCAGACGGTCCGGTGCTGGTGCACACGACGTTCGGCGAGCTGCTGCGCGCGCTGGCGCCGGGCGCGGGGGCGGGGGCGGGGGGCGCGGGGGGGGCGGCCCCGGCGCAGCTCGCCCTGTCGCGCGAGGGCGTGCTGGTCGTGGCGTACGCGCGCGGACACCTCGCCGCCTTCACGCTCAACGGCCGCCGCCTGCGACACGAGACGCACAACGACAACTTCCAGGTCTCTATAGCGACTATCACTCTTTATGTAACTTAAACTATGCTGTCGATTGTTATATCGTCGTCGGGATTCTTTTTTATATAGAAACTGGCGGACCCGACACGTTATCCTGTACGTACAGTAGGACGTGCGTCTTAAACTAAAACAAAAATTGCAGTGACCCGAATTGTGAATCTGAACCGTTCTCGAATCCATTTAAACGCACACAATAAATATCAATATCGGGCCTGTCGCTTAGGAGGAGTTCAGTCATATGCACACGCATAGAAGCATATATACAATGTAAGAAACATCGTAACGAATACTGAAATAGTACATTCATTCTTAATCTAAAACTATTGGAATTTTCTACCAGAAATTTAAACTGTTTATGCAATCAGCTGTCAAATGCAAAGATCATTCCCCATAGGTATCGCACAAAAGTAAAAACTATATATGTATTCTGTGCAAAAAGTCTACACACACAAACATAAATTGGCGGCAGACAGGGAGGCCTTACGCACTTCGACTGATATATTAATTACATTGCAGTTTTTGAACGTATACGGTATTTAATAATTTGTTTTCGGTAAAATGTTCTGTTTACTCATTGTGATATAATTTTAACATAAAAAAATGGATATTATAAAACATTTTGATGAATTTTTAGAAAATTCCAATTGTTTTGGACTCAGAATCATGTTCTAAATACACTATTTCAGTATTCGTTACGACGTCCCTTACACTCTGTATAAAAATGATGATGATGATGAATGATTTTTCGTGCAAAAACACCTAGTGATTATGTGTAAAATCCTGTAAAATAATCAACAAGAGTAACATATCTCTGTTCTTCTCTGTTTAGTTTGAAACAAGATAGCGTGTGTGTCAGACGTCTGAAAGTATTTATTTTTATGAAAAATATATATTTTTTGAATGTTATTGTGATGCGGTCAGTGCCTGGCGCTGTCCCGCTGCGGCGAGTACGTGGTGTGCGCGGGGGACGCGGGGGTGGTGGAGGTGTGGCGCGCCTTCACGCTGGCGCCGCTCTACGCCTTCCCGCCCGCCGGCGCGCCCGTCACCTCGCTCGCGCTCTCGCACGACCAGAAGTGAGCCTTGTCCTTGCTTTGAACCAGGGACTCCCAAAATATTTACGGCGAGAGACCCCTTTTCTAGATGAAATGATACCTCAGACCCCCGTAGCCAAATTACTGCTCTGTTTTTTTTTTAAAGTACAACGAAGATACTTCCTACTAAAATGTTGGTCGTTCTTATAACGAGTTGCTACATATAACACGAGAAATATATCTTGAAAGTTTCAAATAAGAACTTGTGTTAATAAATAGGGTCGATCGCTTGCCAAATGGCAAAATATAGCTGCACTACATGTTTATTCTATAACTGATAAAAAAATTGGTTGCCTGTAAAGTCGGTATACGGGCGAAAGTTTTACGTGACAACGACTTTGAGTGATGAAATAATTTTAATGTGGATATTCATTCGTATAGTAGGAAGAAGGATGAAATAATAGTAACAATTTAAAACAATAAAATAAAATGTGTATGCCTATCTCTCTCACTCTCTCTCTCGCTCTGTCTCTCTCGCTCTTAGGCGGGCTAACTGTGCTCGAGTGGAAGGGACGCGTGCCTTTCACTTTTTATGTCTGTCTCTCTCGCTCTTAGGCGGGCTAACCATGCCCGAGTGGAAGGGACGCGTGCCTCTCACTCGCTCTCATTGTGAGCGCATAACGTGAGCGGAGCGTAACGCAGTTTCTTGAAGTGTCACCCGGCAAACCAATTTATAAGACGTTGTCACGTCAAAACTATGTTAACACCAATTGTAAAAACCTGTATTCGGGTGGGAAACCGATGTCGACCCCGAGGAGTCGATATCGACCACTTTGGGAATCCCTGATTTAAAGCATTACAATATTGACTCAACACATTATATCGTAACAATAGAATGCAAAAGGTCATATCTTACTGCACGAACGACTCACTGTCCGTATTAATTTATAAAATTATAATTATTTAAATAAAACATTTCTAATGAAATCATGTCAGCTTTGAACATTAAAGTAATTCCACCAACTTTATAAAGAAATAAGTATAGGTGAAAGGATACCGTTTTCAAAAATAAACATAAGGTACTTAAATCGAATCCGATGTGGATTCGACTGATTTGTCCAATAATCACAACTTTCTCGGTGTCCTGACAATGAACCCTGCCGCTTGGCTTGGTGGTTTGTGTAACGGACTGCTAGGCCAAAGTTCGCGGGTTCGAATCCTGCTCAAGTGAAACATTTGTGTGCATGAACATTTAATGTTTGATTTGGTCTGGGTGGTTAACAAGTATACATGTATTTATATAAGTACCCATAGTACAAGCTCTGCTTTGTTTGAGACTAGATGGCATTGTTTGAATGTGGTAAAAAAAAACTGATAGTTTTAAATTTTAAAACTCATTTGAAAATTTTTCAGATTCCTGCTAGCGGGTCTCGAAAACGGATCTCTTGTCGTGTTTCACATAGACTTCAACAGATGGCACCACGAGTACCAGCAGAGATATTAGGCCATTGATACTCGTATAAGTTATTCGATTAAACGTCTGTAACCGAACGATCTAGTTTACACGAAAGTTCGATATAAACCGTAAACATTGTTCTTTACTATTCCATGCTGTATATAACCCTCTCGACTGCTGGTAGTCTGAGATACTTTTGTACAGCGCCATCTATTGTGCTCAATGAGAAACATGAATTTATATTGAGATTACGATAAGACCTTTAGAAGCATGTAAGTTATTAAGTTCACTGAATAGTAAAGAACATAGTAATAATTATTTATTCAGGGTGTTTTGTTTGATCTGATGTGATTAAAAAATATCGCCCTGAGAATAGTTTTAACGAGAATATTGTTGGGTTGTAAAAGTCTGTCACATTAATGCTATATTGATTAGCTAAACGTATTAACAAAAAACAAGTACTTAAATAGTTCTAAGTCAAATTGACATTCCAATATATTATAATATAATTGATTTTGTAAAGATTATTTTTTAATATAATGCCGTTACTTTTTTTTCTATGAATGGTACATGTTTATAAGTATATGGATTTGAAATTATAAATATTTACAGTATTTTTTCAGTGTTTAATTTGTTTTAGATAAAAATATTATATGTGCCGTTTGATTTTTAACCGCGTGACTAAAAATATTAGCTAGGTATTGCCGCTTATAAAAAAATAGTAGTAATAGGCAGTGTACCTAACGGATTTAGTTTGATGTAGTAGATTACTTGTACAACGTAATAGACATTGTTTGAAGGTATGAAGGAGCTACATTCCTTTTCGAACATAACATTTTTCCTTTTATTATATTCAGTATAATCTTACGTCGGTGCTTTCTTCCTTCAAGCAATCTCTATTTAAATTATAAATATTTGTTTATGATACCTAATGCAGCTGATACAATAATATTACGTAGTGCCATAGGGAAAAATATAATTTTAATTTAATGCAATCTTTATTTATCTTTATTTTTTTTTTTATAAAGCGAAAAATCTTCAATATTTATCAGTCATTTTTATAATTTGATATGCATTATTTTAAGATTTCATATTTGTGTTTATTTTAACTTATTGATTTTCTTTACATGTGCAATATTTCTTTGCTATTTCTACTGTCTATCAAATTATATGTTTCATAAGATACGATAAGTATTATAAAATGTAAGTTAGCCTTCCCCGGTTATTAATACATTCCAAAAACGAGGTATTTATATGACATTTCTATTTTCAGTTTAGTGCTATTTAGAGGTGGCGGGTAAAGTACTTAATTTTTATTATTATTATTGATAAATGTGTTGTTGTAATTAATTTTTGGTTTTTATTAAATGGTTATAGAGAATTATTTTTGTTTTTTTTTTTACGTCACATTATTCCATTAATAAAGCTTTTTTTTGTGGTAGTTTGATAGAGCTTTTGTGAGTTTACTTTTTTTTTAATTTACTTTGTTTAGTTATTTTGGCGAATAAAGAATTCGCTATGCTAATGCTATGAGAAGTTATTAGATTGCTTTTGTGAGTAATTTTAACAGAAATCATTATAGCATTATTGTACAACTTAGAGGTCGATAACAGCGCGAAAGTGCCAATAGTTTAGTCATTTTCGCTAATTAACTATGTCAATATAAAATTAGAACAAGTTTAGTCTATATTTATAATGATAAATGCTAAATAAAGTTATGTTATGGCTAGGTGACGTTACACATACGTCACAAAAAACATAGTTTTTTACGCATATGTCGTATAACATTGTAATTAATGTACAAGCAATTAAAAACTATATTTTTGCATCACTACGCCGGCACCGCTCCTTCCGTTCTGTGATTTAGGCTTAAATGCACGTCTAGACATACTAAAGTTTATCTTCTCTTTTCCTATCTCTGTGCCAAAACTAAACGTATATGAGAGACAAATCAGTGATTATGTAATATGAAATAACGATAGTTCATTACCGACTACGCTTCAGATTTTTGCCCTATTCCTCCTTATCAATCACAAATGATAAACAATCTACAATCGCATTGTTCTATAAAGAAGTCGATAAAGAGGATTCTGCTAGTTTTATCTAAATATAAAATCTAGAAAAATCTATATAATCTAATCTATTACATAATTGTACAAATGACTCTTGGAACCCTTGAACTCACGTCCCTCTGTAGTTTTAGTGTACTTAGTGACACTTAGAATGTACCTCCTATTTATTATTAATCTAGTCCTAAATCTCTATGCTTGTAGAAAATTGTTTTACCTAGAGGCAATTTATACTTTCTTCTAAAATTTTGTTTCGGTAGTAATCCTCATACATTACTAGCTGCAGCAGTGCGATTTTAGTATCTTTCTACTATCAAAATAGTTAATATAGATGACACTTCGTTGTACACTTAATTTTTATACCCACCTGTACAGAGAACTACTAAAAATCAGTGTGACCAATAAAGAAATCTAAATACTTTTATTCCTTGCACTTTCACTGTCCTGCCTTCACTTCCTGCCTTTCCCAAAAAAATCACGCAACACCCTAAAGTATTTATTTTGTCAAAACACGCTACACGCAATTCTGTCCATTATTAATAAGATAAATAGTTATAGGTTGATGTTGGATTAGAACTAAAATTAACGTTTTTATTTAGTAGTTTAAGGAACACCTTGTATAATATCACTGTCCATTTAAATATAAGCTACATCAATTATAAGCATTGTATTGATATATAGTAAAAATCGCTATAAATCTTTTTTTATTGTTTAATTAGTACGTATTTAAACCACCTAAACACGCTAACATATTGGACCTATAAACATCATATTTTAGCTACCATTTATAACATTTTTGTTGGGCCGTTTCATTACTTTAAGTGCAAGCCTAAATGCCCCATAACGAGTAAATCTAAATACTGCCTTCGCCATAATAAAATATTGCTTGGTTAATTAAAGAAACTCAATACATTTTAATGATACAAAGTTGTTGAGAATATTATAGATAAATTTTAGACTTAGAACTTGTAGAATTGTAGTTTCGTAGTAAGCTTAGTTTGATGAACCGGTCGGCATTTCGTATAAGTATTTTAAATAATCACATTTTTTGTTCGTTATAGAAAAATCAAGTGCTACTGATCACGTGTATCCAGCTCTAGCTTGCTTCATATTTTCTCCTTAATAGTCATAGTAGCATTTGAAATATGGTAGAAAATAATCAAACTTTAGTAATTTTCGTTTTGTTTATACTGCCTAAAATTCGTGTTGTGCGGTTTATATTAACTATAATATATACTCAGATCAACATTTAATTATATACATTGTTTCCCTTTATTGTTGGCCACGTATATATTTTAAATCGTTGTTTTTATTCAATGTTTATTTGTATTAATTGTACTTAAAGACGAAATCTATGTACTTATTACTAGTTACAGTGGTTTCGCTCGCTAGGTCACTAATTTTATAGATTATAATTGATAGACTTGTTAAACATGTTAAATATTGTTACTAATTAATTATTACCATTAGTTAATATTTCACATTACTTCAATTGTAATTATAAATGCACTCGCTTTTATAACTTATGCTGACAAAACTAATAAATTTTCATCTGTTAATTCTTCATCATTTGTTGTGCAGGAGAATTAATTTGCATGACGTGTCTTTTTTCAATATTTAACCAATTAGGGCGAATATGTCCATAAATAAATTATTGTTGTGCTAAGTATATGGTGCGTTTGTATGTAATGAAAGGATCTTGAGTAACGAATAAACTGCATTGATAAAATAGTGTACTTTTTTATATTACCCAAGTTTTCAAAAACTCTATGTAGGATAAAACAACCGTAACCGTTTTGATACTGGTAACACTTCAATATTGCTTTAAGGGAAAAACATTCAACCAGCTTCAGTTAAAATAATTTCTATTGAGTCCGGATTTTTAGATGTTACTTGATGATGATAAAATACCAAATAAAATTAAATATATGTCGAAAAAAGAAGCGTCAGCTGGTATTCAGTATTCATTTTTTGAAATATTTCAAAAAATGATTCATTAAATTTATATAATCATTTAACAAATAGTTTGCACAGTCGGCGTAGTGGCTTAAATCGTCACCTCTCCGCTTCCTACTTCGCCGAGTGTTGTGTGTTCGATCCCCACATGGTATATCACTTTGTGTGATCCACAAATTGTTGTTCTGAGTCTGGGTGTTCTTTGTGTCCATTTCATTCAAAAAATAGTAGTAGTAGTTTCTTTTTATGGGATATGGGGGTAAGTAACTACCACCGACTATAAACACCTAGGACCTTGATTAACAAGTGTGGTGCCGCACCTTAAATTGCCAGAAATAGAGGCAGTGGGGGATGTGGCCTCCAGTTACCTCACTCGCTCGGTGAAAATTATTTATTCTCTAAATATATATAGCGTATAGGTCTTAGCGTATTGGAGAATTTTATATGTCATATTATCTTATTTACTGAGAGTAGCTGTGTGGCCCATTCGGCAATAACGTACAATTCTACAATAATAACATAGTGTGAGATAGTACTTCTATGCAGGGCCATAATTACATTAATCACCGTATGGGTGGAAATCGCTAATATTCTAAACTATGAGGAAAAATTAGTATCGGAGTTACATTATCATGTGAGGTATAATTACTTCTTAAAATTATATAAATACTCGTACATACATACACTACACGAGGTTTTTACTATTAATATGCTAAAAATGTATTTGAAGAGTTTCACGAAGCTAATTTATAAAAAAAAAATGTAATGGCAACAATAACTTTAAAACGTCATTAACATGTCATAATTATTTATTGTTGATCATAAATTAAGGATTATTGTTGATCATAATCATAAACAGAAAATAAACTAACCTAAAAAACCGTAAAAAACCGTAAAATATTACGGCGAGGTTTTTATACGCGCGGAAATAAATCGACACAGTATCATGTTCAATATAAACACAGATTTTTTGTGAGAGGGTAGTCCTATATAAAACGTGCTATGAAAAATCGCTTAGCTGACGAGCTATAAAATATTTTATCTGATCGGTATCTGAAGTTTTGTGATGACTATCGCAGTCTATGAACGTCTGCAATTCAGGAGTCACAAAAGCGTTGCCGGCCTTATAGAAAGGAGTACGCTCTTTTCTTGAAGATTTGAAGGCCGTATCGGTCCGGAAATACCAAAGACTATAAAAAAGTTTTGTTGATATTAAAAGAAAAATTCAGAGTTTAAATTTGTCAGGATGAAAGTCTGAGAGAATGGACCACATTTCTCGACTTTTAGAATGAAAATTGGTGCTAGTGTTAACCATAAACAAAAGAAGGTTTAATCATCATCATCTACTTTTAGCAAATGTGTTTTACGGCTTTTAGGCACATAAGTGTGTCCTCCAGACAAGGTAGAATTCTTACTTGGTTTTCATTTATGATTTTAAATGTACGTTGTGAGATAAAGAGTACATCGGAACTGAATTTTTATAACGAGAATTGGCCTTCAGAGCATTTAGAGACCATAGAGCGCGAAGTTGTAAGTCTTTGAGGTTATTTGAATAACCTGAATGTGAAAAATACATTAAAATTTAATGTTTATGAACTAACTAACCTATTGTCAAAGAAACTACCTCATTTTGACAATTCCCAACTCCATTAGTATGTTAAATATGGATTTTGTTGCAAGGGGGATTTTCAAGTAATAGTGGCAATTTTTGGGGTTAATATTTTTGGGTGTGGGTAACACTGTGTTTAACCTGGTTCCGATCTTTTTCTGTCTCCGATTCTAACCATGGCGGTTAACAACATTTCTAAAAAGCGAAAAGTACGTTCAAATCAGTGTTACATATGTTGAAATACACGTAATAAAACGTTTTATATCAATTGAACATCCCATAATTATAAATACTTGGTTTCATTAGTTTGTGAAATATGTGATGTTGGTGGATAACTTTTATCTCGTCAATTGAGCCACTATTGTTATTGTACTTGTGTTATTTAATTTACAGTTCAACTCTTATGTAAATCGTTTAAATAACATCTTGATTAAAAAATTCGATCTCGGAGACCCCGATCGTTGCGTTATTTTAATGAAATTCGTGAATCATAACATAACCTCTCCGTGCAATTGCAGTTCGTCGGTGACGGAGTTTTCAAGGCGGAACTCAATGAGTTCTTGACTAGGGAACTTGCTGAAGATGGATACTCCGGTGTGGAGGTGCGTGTCACCCCGACCAGGTCGGAAATCATCATTATGGCGACCAGGACCCAGAGCGTGCTCGGTGAGAAGGGAAGACGTATCCGTGAGTTAACGTCTGTGGTCCAGAAGAGGTTCAACATCCCTGAACAATCTGTGGAACTGTACGCCGAGAAGGTCGCCACGCGTGGTCTGTGCGCCATTGCCCAGGCTGAATCGCTCAGATACAAACTCATTGGAGGTTGGTATTTTGCTTACTTTCGTTAATACTTTACACTGTCTTGTTAAAAATATAATTCGTCAGTCATTAAGAATATAAAACAGTTAATATTCCACCCAAGTCAAACAATACTAAACTGATCTGAGACTTTATGGTTTGTTTTACTTCTTGTATCTTCTAAACGCAAACAAAATTATGGCAAGTAATACGTTGACACTTAGAACAATTTATTAATTAATCTATTAATTCAATTTATCTATAAATGTATGTATTTATTAGAAATATACAAGCATTTTCATCAGCAGTCTGGTTAGCATAGTACAGGTTCTGCTAGTTTGGGATCAGATGGCCGTGTATGAAGTTCTTATTATGATTATGCTACTTAATTTTCTATCTATTTTGATCAAGGAGAATGCACATTTTTAATTATTTCAATAAAATGCATACATTGTTTACAAAACACAGTACATTTTTAACTCAGGTTTGGCTGTGCGTCGTGCTTGTTATGGAGTTCTGCGCTTCATCATGGAGTCTGGTGCCCGTGGTTGCGAAGTGGTTGTGTCCGGCAAGTTGAGAGGCCAACGCGCAAAATCGATGAAGTTCGTAGATGGGCTCATGATACACTCTGGAGACCCATGCAATGACTACGTCAACACAGCCACACGACATGTATTGCTTAGGCAAGGAGTACTTGGAATTAAGGTAATTGTCACATTTTACTTTTTTATAAAACTACTACAGTATTATTTAATACTTTAACCCAATATTCTACTATCATTTTCAAGTTTGATCTGTCTTATGCTTGGGAAGTAGTTTTGACCGTGTTAGAATACAAAACCTCAGATCTATAAACTTGATCCTTAGTGTTGACCCAACACTGCTATTTTGTTTAAAAGTAATAATTGATTTTAATAAATGGCAAAAGTAAAAATAAAATTATTATGGGAGAGCCATGCTTCCACACATATGGCCCAAACTCTACCTGATTCTGACAGGGGGCTTGACTTGTGCCTCAGTTGTCCACTTGTTAGCCCCCCTTATACCATAAAAATAACAAAAAATACTGAAGCTAATCAATAAATTATATCATCCCCTTTTTCGTATGCACATTGTACATAAGAACTGATCATTATTAACATTGCCGAAGACACATGTAACAAATCCGATGTGTATTTTCTTATTCATCTTAGCACACACATGTCATGTTTAACAGCTTAAGTTATGGCAGTTACATTCTCAAGCCACTGTCAAAATGACAAAATAAAAAATTAAAGTTAAAAATAGAAAATAAATTTGAATAAAAGCGTTGGGTGCCTGTTGTCAATAGTAAAAAGCTTTGGTTTTCTATAGAAAGCGTGTTGTTTAGTTTTGTTTTTTCCATTAGTGTATTATCATCGGTCCTCGATATATCTACAAAGTTTGAACGAATTCTGACCGTTGAAAGTCAGTCAAAATCACGCGCAAAGGAGTCGGGTTACAAACATACAAGTGAAGCTAATATAATGCGTGTAATAAAATGCAATAGTATGTGTTGGGTTTATGCCATAGTTTCTCTGCTTACACCATTTTATCATATTTGGGCCTGTTAGCCTAGTGTTTAGAGGCTGTGGATTTGACTCCCACCCAGGACAAATAATTGTGGGATGATCATGATTGTTTGTTCTTTGTCTGTGTGTAATTTATCTAAAATATGTATGTACTTAGAAATATTTTAGAATTTTTGTCAGCAGTCTGCTTACCATAGCAAAGACACTGCCTAGTTTGGGATCAGACTGCCGTGTCTGAGATGTGTGAAGCTATTATTATTATTATACTGCAACTGATATTTTATCATTGATATTAAAGCAGTTTCTGATAAATCCACAATTTCAGGGATCTCACGCCTTTCAATGGTTTGGGGTCTAATAATTGTGGTAAATTAACTCAGCTTGTTTATTGGAGGGTCTGTCTCATATGGACTCTGGTACGGTGCAGGCTGGACATTGCTTCTTTACTCAATTTAGGTCTTTACTAGTCCACTGTTAGACATAGGCCTCTCCTTAGAAAGGAGGTTTTGACCTACTATACCCCAGTATAAGGTTTGTTTCGAGTTTTTCTTCTCTTTGCAGTACTGTTATATAGTATGGCCTACTCCTTTCGTCTCTTACGACACCCATCGGAATAAGTAAGTACTGTGAATAAGGGTGGTGACACCCTGTATTCCTAATCCATAACCACAAGGATTTAATTTTTTAGTGTCATCATAAGTAGTGCTTTGTCATAAAAAAAATTGTACCTATTTTTCAAATAACTTAAGGAGTTAATCACTATTTGTTCAATTTTAACAGATTAATCTATATTTACAGGTAAAGATCATGCTTCCGTGGGATCAATTGGGCAAGAATGGACCCAAGAAGCCTCAGCCTGATCACATTCTGGTCACTGAGCCCAAGGATGAGCCTGTACCACTTGAGCCCACCAGCGATGTGCGCTCGCTCGCACCAGCACCGCTACCACAGCCCGTGCCCGCTGTTGCTTAGGTTATAAGCTAATTAAAAAAAAAATGTAAATTTATTTTGGTATTTTTTTTTATCGCTTTCTAGACATTTTACAAGCCCAACGTGTTTTAAGCTCTTTCTATAGATATAGGTATTTGCGTTATTTTTTAGGTGTTTGTGTCAGGTTATAGAAATGTGCACAAAAAAAGTAGAGATGCCACGAATAGTGATTTGGCCGAATAACGAATATTTGGCGGGTTTAAACCCGATAAACTGAAATGGTCAGAAAACGCAAATCCTAACCTAATAGAATTTATTAAAATTTATTTATCATGTCCCGGAAGCAGTATATACACAATTAATATTGGGGAAGAGGCCCTTCATTTGTGATTTGGAAAAAAATACTTCCAGCTTGTCCCATTCTTTGAACAAGAAATACCACTCGGAGGAAAATTAAATAGATAGATACTGTAGAAAACGATTGAAAATGACTGAGATCCTACTTTAAAAACATCAAAATCAGGATTAGTCAAAAAGAATCGGATCACTTTAATGATCGTCCACTAATTTAAAAATTTCCTCCCCCTCGAGACAAAAATGACGTTTGTGCACACCCTTATTGTCCCCATCTTGGACTATAGTGATGTATGCTATTATGATCAGAATGCAGGTCTCAATAAATATGACCGCCTTCTGAATAAATTCTTTCCATGTTTACTTTTGTCACGATTGAACTGGCACACTATTCGCCAGCGCCGTCAGCTGCGCGGCCTCACCATCTTTTATTCTATTCTCAACTCACCTATTTCTCCTTCCTACCCGACTTCTGTGTCCCATCCACGATAGAACCCTCTGTTCATCTAACTATTTCTGCTATGAGCCACTCATACTTCCGCTTGTGTCCACTCCTCCTAATTCAATCCGTACTCTAGAAATCAGGATAGCACCCAACCGCCTCTCATTCAAGAATTCGTACTTAGTACGAGCTCGCATTCTGTACACCCTACAGATTCATATATTTATATGGTACGTGTGTATATTTATTGCATTATTTCTATCTAACTTCTCAATAATGGTCTCTACACATGAATATCTAGTGCACCTAGTCACACATTTCAGCCAAACCCTAAGGTAGACTGGGAGAAAATGCCTGTGGCATTAAGTCCGCCATTGTACAACTAGTATTTGTGCATAAAGAATATTTTCTCAGGAATACGTAGAAGCCAGTTGAAATTAACAACAAATTCTTATGTCCATGGTCACCGAATGGGTTTTTTACCAACTCTATATAAGAGACTAAACACGTGTGTCCAGTTTATAGACGTAAAACAACCGATTTAAAACGTTTTACATAAAATGTTGCCGTTTTAAACAACAAATAAATAGTTTTAAACGGTTGAAAAATAGCCTACAAAAATAAAAAAAAAACTGTTTTACACTTCATCGTGGGCAATTTTGGGTCATCTGACGTTTCGTTTTAAACTTATTGTTTTAATTGGTTTTAAACCGGCCTTACGTCTACAGTCCAGTCGGTGAAACTCAAAATTAATATCACTTATTTCCTCAGCTAGACATGACAAGTAATTTTGTGTTCGCCAACGTGACATAAAGCAGTGGTAGAGACACTAAGTTCCAAAAATAAATTAAACCTTTTTTAAATGTCTACATAATTTTTCGTACCTTTGTCACATTTTATAAAAAAACAAAAATCAAAATATTTCAAACCGTCAGATTTAAAATATCCTGCAAAATTATCATCAGATTTTTGGCTAGTATGACAGGAACATCAAGCTGAACCGTCTGTATAAAATCTAACGGGCTCGGGTATTTCGAAATGGCGATGTTTCGAATTTGCAGTTTGCATTATCGATAATTGCTTAGCTGCGATAATAGCTGGTGTCACTTTAAAATCGTCAGAACTTTCAATAGGAGCATTTTTGGCGTCCAAATAACATAGGTATCCCCATAATTTCTCCCCACTAAAAGTGGAAACATTATATGGCTTTTATTCATTCTATTAGGTACCTAAACTTTCCATGACGGTCGAGTATATCCCCTTTTAGCATCATGGGCTCCCCTACTATTACTTTGTCAGAACGACGAGCCAGGTAATAACTATGAGGAAATATAGGGAGTAGGGAACGAAATTGTTCAGGAAAAGAAAAAAAAAACATGCAATACCAATCTTACCAACATTTTATTTAAAAACCTGTCTACATTCACCCCAAACCAAGTGCGTTATAATTATTGCTAAATACAAATATGTCAATACAGCAAGACCAGTTTAAATTAACATAATACATAATTTGCATCAACTAAAAAGTAATACGTGTAATCACGGACACACTTAACAAAAGGTTTTATTAAAGGTTCACGATAGAAACCTGTATTAAGAATGTTTCTCTTTCAATCATGAATGTATAAATAGATATACTATAAAATTCATAGTATTAGTTTAAAATTTTATTTATAAAAATGATAAAATATTGAAGAATGGTACAAAACAAAATATTCAACATCTTACTGAGCGATAAGCGAGTACGTTAAACCAACAAAGAAGTGATTTTACTGCAAAAAAAGACTCGTTACCTGTCAAGTGTCTGTAACATCTCGAACAAACGAAGAGCACGGTACAAAAACCTTACAATGAACACTTACTACTCTAACTTAAATAACATTCCTTCCTAAATTAAAATTGGACCGTTATTATGTTATTTATAGTTCTCGTACTTACTGGCCAACATGTTTTAGTTTATAACACAAAAAAAAAACATCTTCAATGTGTCATCAACTTTTAAAATATTTCAATATTGACAGTTGACAGTGACAGATAAAACTGTTTTATAGGTTAATACAACCCATGTCCTTCAGTAGATACGAGAGAATGTTTAAATAGAAATTAAACTTAAATACATAGTAGGTATATCCCGTAAAATAATACATTATACTGTCTTTACAACCAAAAGATTATGCTACGAAATGCATTGTAGAAATGTATTGGAGATTTTGTACTGCAATGGTTTGGATAAGATTGTTCTTATACAATTATAGGATGGTCCGTCAAAATATTAATTTGTTCTTATTTCATGTTGACCTTTTAAAGTAATTCAACATTTTTCAGAAAGTAATATTACTATCTAATGCGAAACAAGGTTTTTTTATTTTAGAGTGAGATGAACTGTTTTATAGATATTTTTTTCAGCCGTTTTATATTAAAAAACGTGAATTTATCGAATAATAATAGATTTAAACTGTTATTAATGTCATGATCATCACCTCGATAAAAATCCACACGTTTCTACGTTGTGATGTGAAAAACCGTAACTTGTAAGAGACATTTAAAATCCTAGTGCCACCATCAGTGCGTAGTATTCAGACCCATTCACATTATGTGGTTTTGATACAAAAGAACGTGATGATGTAGAAAGTCTTCTATCCGCAATGACATTATAGTGTACTTTGACGTTATCTGTAATTATAAAAATATTCGTTTGAGATTTGCACTTACGCTAAGGATCAAATCAATCAAATTGTTACTCTTCGAGGTACCTTTGAAGGTAACACCTTTGATGTCTCGAAATATCAATTGACTTGCGCAGATGTCACTTATAGTCCATTCGCGTTAAGAAAATAGTGACGCATCGGTTAAGCGTCGCACCCTGACCCATCCAAGATTTCGTACGAAACGATAATTTCTTGGAAGTTGATTGGTCGGGGAGAAGTGTGTTCGATGCGTCACTATTTTCTTAAAGCGAATAGGCTATAGTTAGAATCGTGACCACAATCGGCCCAAGTTAAGTTTAATATACTGACACAATTACGCCGTATTTGAGAAAGCGCTGCACTTACTGTTGCACGTGTTCCATGGGCGGGGCCATGCGACACACGAGCTGCACGCAGCTCTGTATGCCGGAGCGGAGGATGGCGGGGGTGGCCGGGCGCGACGAGAGGCCCTCGGCCACGACGCGCAGTTCGCGGAAAGTGTTGCGCGTGTAGGGGTTGCGGCGTGATGCGTAGCGCCACGTCACGAAGTAGTAGTACACGAACGGTGTCAGGAGTCCGCAGTACCCACTGTTCGCATAGATAACAACACGCACTTCAAGTACATATCAGAAGAGATTCCTAAAAAAATTTACTTTATCGTTCGCAGTAATGATTACGAACTATATTTGTTCTAAGAGTTTAACAACTCAGTTAATTACGGTATCTCATTCGGAATGCATTATACCGTCACAGTGTATTAAATAAAACGAAACTTAGAAACCCAATTATATTTTTGTTTTAATTTTCAACGTAACTTGAAAATTTTGAGATTTGTCTAATAACTAGCAACAGTATTGACTTTTGTATTCACTTTCATATCATAGCACTTATTAGAGCCAAATTGTGTTTATCTTTACATACTTAACACATTTAGTTCGGTTGGATTACCATGCATTACACTTCATAATAATAATAACTTCACACATCTCACACACGGCCATCGGATTCCAGACTAGGGTACTATGGTAACCAGATTGGTGATAAATATACTGAAATCTTTCTAAATACCTACATATTATGGATAAATTACACCCAGACAACAAAAGATCGTGATCATCACAGAATTATTTGGAATTGAACCTACGACCTCAGGCTTAGCAGCTCTGGTTCTTAGTGACCCTAAGAACCAGTGCAACAGGCCTGTCTTACAGTCAACATTGCCTAAATGAAATCTGCAAGCAAATCTTTACAGATATTTTTACAAGTCGTACATTGCAGCTAGAAGGCGCCGGCATTTCCTAAGACTCACTCTGGGAAGAAACGCCGAAACAAACCACAGAGGTGTTTTTTGTTTAGGTCCGTGTACAATGTTAAAGAGAACTATGTAAATTCAATATAAAATAAATAAGTTCCTATATTATCCACATCCAAAAGAATATTTAAATTCCATTCTAAATATCCTTGTGTTCATTCCATCCTGGTAGTATACTTACAAGAATGCCATGAACACAACGAGCGGGAACAGCACGATCTCAGCGAGCGCAGCCGCGCGCAGAATGTTGCGGGACTGGAACTCCACCAGAGATATGAGCAGACGGGCTACCCACATCGAGTTCTGGCCCAACGTCTGGAATGAAATGAAAACGTTTATTCTGCAAATAGGTTACAAGAACACTTACAAGTTAAACTTTATAGAGCAGATGACTTCGGCCGTTTGTCCGTGTGGTGACGGATTAAGAATACGGAGCCAGTGTGTGTACGGCTTTCTGTGAGTCCAAATGCGCCGAAGCAAGGCTCTCCCACGTGCATATATGTAATAACTTTTACGTGATCGACTTAATTGACATACATATACATAAATAAGCTGGTACACGCTACTTTATTCGCGTGGAATTTAAAAAGCGCTGCCTTAGTGGGTTCGATTCCCAGACCTGGTAATTTTTATATGGTATTTCTGAGAAAAAATAGCCTTAGTTACTCCTTGTATAGGTACTATCTGGTAGTAAACATTATCAAAATTGGTCCAGCCGTTTAGGAGATTACCCGGAACAAGCCGACACAGACAAAAAAAAACTGGTTTAGGCTTAAGTGTCGTGCTAATAACCGTGTGAGCATGAAAAAAACCTATTAATTTGACATTACAAACAGACACTTCAATTTTTTTATTTGTGTAGATATACATAGTAGAACGGGTAGATTGGAGATCCTAATACACATAAGTTATGTAGATCTGGACCAGCGGCTCACAGCGTAGGCTGTGCGAGCGAGTGGTCCGTCACAACTTTCTACTACAAATTGGGTAACGTCGACCTGCCATTATGGTTCGTTAATGTAACTGAGAATCTACTACAAGATCGGTGACAATGGTGCTAATTCTGTTGTTAGAAAACTCTCTAAACTAAACTAAAAATCACTAAATATTAGTTTAGTCTTGTCAAACAACGTTTCGTATTCTAAAAAAGTAGTACTTTTCCTAAAAGTTCATTTTTTTACATTCCCTAAAAGGGATGAGATTATGTTGCTATTTAACTGACAGTATTACGTGTTTAAGTGTATAATATATACTACATAATATATAATTTGTTTGTTTGAGCAGCGTGCCCATAAATATTGTACAGATAGTACCTATCACAAAGCGATTGACTGTATAAAAAGAAAAAGAAGTATTAACAAATTACAACTTTTGTAACGATTTCAAACTTCATTTTTTATCAAAACAAATGTTTTTAACAAAATTAAAAGCGTTTTTGTAACCTCTGATATTTTATGAGATTATGTGATTTTTTTCATATTTTAATATCTTGCGATCAGTTGACAAGCCCTTTATTCGTTATTTTCCTGATATTGTTTCTAAGTCAAATAAAAAAAGATTAAAACAAAGATATATAAAACTTTATAATACTTAACTGTTGCGTATTAAACAAACCTTGGCAACAAAACAATCACAGGAAAAGATATTTAGTAATTGTACTTGTATTTTTACACTAGATGCGCCCGCGCAACTTTGTTTGCCTGTCAAAAGCAATAATCCCGTTCTTGCAACATTTTCTATTGATGGTCGGCTAGTCTATAGCCTTCCTCTATAAATGAGCTATCCAACACTAAAAGTTTTTTTAATTCGGACCAACAGTTTCTGAGATTAGCGCATTGAACCAAACATAAACTCTTCAGGTTTATAATATTAGTATAGATTTTATTGTGTGTTTTTCTACTAGAGATCGCTGAGGGGTCGAAGTTCGATTTCGTTTAACACTTAAGTATTTTGTTGTTGTATTGAGTATTTTAGTATATATTATTGTGTTATGTTTTTGATGATGATGTAGGAATCCTTGTGACTTAGGTCACCTTTTCTAAAATAGACATGTTCATGTTTAAAGCGAAGTTTATAAAAAGGACATAAACTTATACTAAGTTGGGTATCGGGTAGGGTTAATTAAGGGCTGTCCGTGTGGTGACGGATTAAGAATACGGAGTGAAACCGCGTCTAATTAACGAGTATAACAGGATTCAATATTTCTTTTAGTATCAGAACCGAATAGTTTTTTTTTAAATAGTATATCTGACAGAGAGAGGAATCCTGTACTTTGGGTAAAATTATCATTAAATTAGTTTATATGAATTTCGCATAATAATTTTGAACTTTTAAATATTTCTTTCGTAATGTTTGTATCATTGACTAGCTTATTAGTTTAGTTAACTGAAAAGATTTACTTGCAGAAAAAAATATCATTTCATTTAATATCTCTTTAGTTCAGGGTGTGAACCGAAGTATGAAGAGTTGTAACGATGCTCGCTCGCTACCTGGCAGTGTGGCCATCGCTTTATACAGACCATTTATTTCAGTATACTCGTAAATGTTGATTATAACAATCTAAATAATTAGTCTTATAAAACTTTAATTAATAGACTGCACGGATGGCGTAGTGGTTCAAGCGGTCAGTACGCGGCCACGTGCTACTTTCTACTGCGCTGAGTGTTGTGGATTCGATCCCTACATGAGACAACACTTTGTATAATCCACAAAATGTTGTTCAAAGTCTGTCTATCCTTCGTCGTCGTCGGCATCTTTTAAAAATACATTGGTCCAAACCTCACCATAAACACAATATTAAGCCGATGCACACAGGTCTACTAATGAAAATATGTTTGCAACGTCATGTCGACCAATTGAAGATACATACTTGAAGATGACAATAATTTACAAAGGCAAAGATTTCTTAGCTAACAACATGAAATGTGAAGGAAAAATGTATATTCATAACAGACAATATGGCGTCACTCGTACACGGCAAACAATTAAAACGTACAAGGAAGACACACTAAGGTCGAGTGTTACTATGGCAATGAGACAACCAACGCGCTGAGCAGTTTTAAATTCCACAGTCAATCTTCGTTTTTACATAATATCGTTTAACTATCATTTTTCGTAACGTTTTAATATCATTTTTCAAAACAAGAAAAGACCTTTTGTGGGTTGGGCCTTATTGGGCATGCTAAAAAAAAACACTTCACCTTTATTATATTTATTTATATCATCGTTAGCTAAGTAGACAAGACTATTGTTGTTGACGCAATTGAAAGTAAACAGAAATATTTAGGTAATTGTTTTTTTTTCCTTTTTAGTGACCTAACCTAAAAAATAAACATGAACACCACGTCAATGCCACCGTATTGTGTGTTGTAAGCCAAGGCATTGTCATCAATTAATAATTGATTATTAATGTTTTCTTTGTTTTAACATAATAGGAATAAAAGGAATTTTCATAGTGAATTATTAAACATCCAACGTTGACTGTAATAAGATTATATCGTAGTGTGACCGAAAATTGAATCGGTATTCTGCTATAGTCTCAGTAATACTTTACTACGAGAATACCTTTTATTTATTTATTTTTAACTTTTTGCACAAGCACATGCATCGGCGGACTTAATGCCTAAGGCATTCTCTGCCAGTCGACCGATTGGGCGATACTGAGAAAGAATGAGGTAGGTGCAGTCTTTTATGACATTTGTGATATCGAGAATAGATTGGAATCAAATTTTGAACAAAATTTTATAACCTTCTGGTATCAGTACTAGCCAGACTTCCCTGTACAAAGTAGAAAAATAAAGAAAGTACCTCCGCTTATTAAAACAGAGTCTATCAAGGCCTTAGTCTAAATAAAGCGTCCGCTTATTAGTTCAATTTTATTTAGATGCTACTAATCTCTTTCTCCGAGTTGAGGAGTAAGGGGCAAACAAGCAGGCAGGTCACCTGAATATAAGTGACTACCGCCGCCCATGACATGACACCTGCAACTTAAAGAGACCCCTGCCCCTAAATTTTACGGGTTGAGCTCCGGTCACCGCACTCACTCACGCAAAGCAACAAAAAAAAAGGGTTTTCTGTGAGGCCACGTTACCACTAGCCCATGATACCGAACCATGGCCCTTCCACGGTTTCTTTAAGTCTCAATAATCTTGAAATTTACAATTCATTCTCATATTCTATTAATGAAAAGAGATGCACGCAACAAAAATAATACACCATCAAAAAGTATAACATAATTTCACAAAGAAATCCAATAATTAAATTGGATGACTTCAAATATAATTATGTAATAGGCCTGGGTATCGATCTCTGTGGTCATGTGGCCTGACATTTCTGGGTTAATATTATTATAACATAGGACATACACATACACCGGAACGACAGGAAATTATGTTGACTATATATTGAACGTCAATAAGGATTATTGTGGCTCGTCTCGAGCCAATAATACTCAAAAATGCACGGATTCATGGACTGCACTGATGGCGTAGTGATTTAAGCGGTCACCACGCCACTTCCTACTACATGGGACGACACTTTGTGTGATCTACAAATTGTTGTTCTGAGTCTAGGTGTTCTTTCTGTCCGATTCATGCATGTTTGCGGAACTTCTTTAAAAAAAAATGTAATATATTTTCCCACGTTCAAATAATATATTGATGGATTAATTTTAATAATAGTGATCCATAAATGCCGTAATACGATTAATTATTTTAAAATACAAATTCTAGAAACGTAATAAAACAAAAACTAATTAACTAACGGTAAATTTAAAATATTGAGTAATGAAAATTCCTTTCATTTTGTTTCCATGGAACTTCAATCCACGTTATATTACATTATTTTATTTATCACTTTCATAGCAGTCTCTTCGCGTTTGTTTAACTTTATAGCCTTAAAGATATACCATTGTTTCAAGCTTTTGTATTTGGAGAATACTTTACACGTCACGAAACTTATAATGACTACTCATAGTCACTAAACGTCACACTTCGTTAACTCTCCCGTCCTTAACATCTCACTTAATTTGTGGATGTGTCGGGAATAATTTACGTAAATACTATATACTAGCTGACCCGCGCAACTTCGTCTGCGTCTCTCAATAGTAATAAATTTTCTCCGTTTTTGAAACATTCTTCATCGGTTCTCCGCTCCTATTGGTCTTAGCGTGAAGATATATAGCCTATAGCCTTCCTCGATAAATGGGCTATCTAACACTGAAAGAATTTTTCAAATCGGACTAGTAGTTCCTGAGATTAGCGAGTTCAAACAAACAAACAAACAAACTCTTCAGCTTTATAATATTAGTATAGAAAGTATAGATTAATTCAAATATTATTAAGTTAGTATACACGCTGACGTGGGAACGAGTAGGTTAGCACATTGCAAAATTAAGCAATGATAGCCAGGTCAGTCTATAGATGGGTGACCATTTTTATTACATTGAGACACATCCGTGCCTCAGAGAGCAGTTAGCTGTCGGTCCCAGTTGCCATACAAACATCTATGGCAATCGTTACGGGTTTTTCTTTTTCTTTGATGGGGTGGAAAATCCTCCTGCTCCTCGGGGACTCAGGAGCCAGGGGTATGTGGTGATTCCACTAAAAACCACCCCGACGGCCGGCCTCAGGTGCCCTACTCTGGGAGGACCTGGACCATGTTATTTCAGGTCCTTCTCGAATTGACACCATGCCTAATCAGGCCCTAACCCAGGGGAAAAACCACTTCCCCCCCTCGATCGCGACGTGCCGGCCCAATTTCGTCTAAATGCAATCAGGCTGCCATATCCCCTACCGCAGCATTCAATCTAACACCAGAGGTCCCCACTCTCTGGCGGCCCGCGGTCCCGTCGGCGGCTGGTATGATCGCCGACGTCCTCTACACACGGGATCGGCCTCCTCCCGAACGGGTAGTAGTCCTAGAAAGTCCGACAACAGTCTCTATACAACTTCGATATCGCCTAGTTACGCTCCACGTAAAACATTAAAGCTCAGCAGTGTCATGGTAGACAGAAAGCGGACCCCAACCTAGTTTGGGACAGATTTTAACTTAAACCACACTTTAAGTTGACACCGTACCGTACATTACCAGTACATGCCAGCACGCAACAATTGTAATAGATTAGATAAGTAATAAAATAGATACTTACATCAAGAATAGTTAATGAGTACGACGCGGCGTGCAGCAACGCGAACAAGAAGATCGGAGTCAGGACCACTGTGTCTGAGTTAAGGGTACATTATGTTCACAAAATGTTGGTAAAATACTAATATGTAGATTAATGTTAATCTCGTACCTATAACACAAACTTTAATAATTGTATTAACTTGTTTCAACATTACAACAACTCATGGATAATAGACTTGCAGTGAACTATGATTTATCATTCGATTTGTCCGTACGTAGGTTAGGGTTGCTACTGCCAATAAGCTGTTTTTAGACGCTATTTAACAGTAAAACTAGTGTCTTTTTTTATTACCATGGAGGGAATGGTATCTATATATAATAAAAATACTAGATTTACTGTTAAATAGTCGAAATATGGTCTTTATGCATTGTCTGAAAACAGCTTATCGGCAACAACGCGTGAGTGAGTAGCAACTCTAACCTACGTACGAAAAAATCGAATGATAAATCACAGTTCATTCACAGTTCATTGTGATTTTGCCCCATTTGTAATGGATAATGTGACTCACTCATAGGTGAGAATAATGTGGCAAATAGAATAAAAACCACAAAAAAAAGCCGTGTGGTGTCGTGGGACACCCGATAGGAACGAAGTTGTGACGATCGAGTAAAACTGATTTGACACGATTTTAATTACAACGCCATCTATGAAAGCGGCTATTACCTACATATTAAAAACAATTAAAACAATTTATACACTGGTAAAATCTCCTTGCGAAATGATTTCCTATCTATTCGATAGATGGCGCTGAATGTCTGACAAGATGACACGAAAATAAAGATCAAAAAGCCAATATCACGTGGTATTCCCAGGCGGTCACCCATCCAAGTACTAACCACGCCGATGTTGCTTAACTTCGGTGATCGGACGAGAACTGGTGTATTCAACATGGTATGGACGTTGGCGAACGTTAAAGCAAATTTAATGTATGGTATCCACAGTCCAACTGTGGATCATCATCATCATGATGATGATGATGATCCACAGTTGGATGTCAATTTATATTAAAAGTGTCGTGACCAATTTTCGTAAGAATTTTTTCCGTCTAGCCCCCTTTCACAACGCGCGATAAGGAATTTCGTTCCAAAAAAAAAAAAAATGGACTGCGTAAAAAGACGTTATGTCTAGAAAACGAGTTAGTAGTGAGCTGACAAATAATAGAGCAGAAGAAAATACACTGTGCTGATTACAAATAAAAGATGGCAAGAAGATTATGAACATATTACCGATAAGGCATTTTAATGAATAAAACAAATACATTTTGGTTACACCACTTATAACTCAAGAACTGCCAAACAGATTTTCATGCATTTTGATTTTTAGATTTGTCTCCGCCCTGAATAGCAGAATAAGCATTAAAATATTTACAAAAACATCATCATCATCTTCATCACCTACAGCCTTTAACAGTCCACTGCTGGACATAGACCTCTCCTTAGAAAAAGGTTTGTGTCAAGTTTTCCTTCTCTCTGCATGCTGTTGTCCTGCGTAGTTTAGTCCCTTAGTCGTCTCTTACGACACCCACAGGATGAATAGGGGTGGTGACACTCCGTATTCTTAAAGTGTCACCAGACGAACGACAAAAACCTTTTTTATTTGAGAAAATGCATTTTCTCATTCATTATAAAGGATAAAGGGCAGAGCTGGGACTAAAAAAACTGCGGGGGACTACTACCTAGTAATAGATGTGAACTTCAGCGAATGCGATTTTAATTTTACGAGGAAATTATGGGACACAAGGTAGTGACACTTTGACATTATATTATACAATTAGTCAAATTGTGTTAAAATTGGAAAAACTGTAAGCGAGGAGGCTAACCTTGATTTTCGTGTATAATTATGTATAAACAGTTATTTAAACACAACATTATAATTTACGTAACTAACGAGTTTGTGGCAACGTATCATTTAAATGTCTTGGAGCATAGGAATCCCTTGTTCGTATAATATTGAAAAAGGCATCAACATAATTTTTCTGATCTCATTCTCAATTTGATTTGGGGTCAGTGCAATGTATAAGACCCATACTACGAGACCCATTCAGGGAGAGGGAGGTCTTCATAACACCACGATTGGTCACAGAGGCGGGGGGAAGTTAAACCAGTTCTAAAAATTGTTTCACGTAGTATGGGTTTGGCTAGTTTCTGTTCTTGCCGTGCTGGCTGCCTACCTGTCAGTTGTCACCAACAAACGGGACCAAGAAAGCACTTAAATTGGGGATAAGAAAACGGACAGGGCCAAAAAGGAGGATGACGAAGACATACCCTATGTTCGTTCAGTAATGAGGGAGGAAGACAGAAATAACTGACCAATTGAAGTACTAACATAAATAATGTACTATATAAGTAACATAACCTGACTAAGTAAGTAAATCAAATGTGTGTCTTCTATTTATATATAATATTGAATATTCATGAACAATAAGAAGTCTTATTTATTGTTGAGATTAAGTAAAGTGGCTAGACGCTATAATGATAAAGTTTCTGCCTGATACACAGTTCATGTTGCAACACTTTAAAGTATCTATATGTTAATTCCGCTCTCGATGTCGGTTCTTTTAGTGATATATTCGTATAAAATCTTCATTAATTAATTATATTTTAACGTATATCATAACGATATAAAATATTTACACAAGCCAACTAAGTAAAACGTAACATTTTTGTTTCGTTTTACTTTCGGAAGAAAAGTGAAAGTACGTGAATCAACTTGGAATGTTCTAGAGAAAATTGGTATCTTGATTTATTCTTTGAACCAGTTTTTGTCGACAGCCAGTTAGTTAATAGTTTAAATCGTACTCTAGAGAAAAATAACATTTTGTTAGTTTACGAAGTATGATATCGTTGAATTTCCATAAACAAATCAAGATAGAGAGTAAATATATTGTTACAATAATATATTCTGAAAAGCTAAACAGCGAAAATTAATAAGCCTGACTCATTCCGTATTCGCCCTGATATTGCATTCATCATCATCAGTGAAATAGCACTGGTGATTCTACGGTGATTATTTATTAAACGGGCTCTTTACTAAGAAGTGGCTCAATGCTGAGCTTAGAATGTGTACAAATACAAATGTTCACTTTTGTAGTTCTAAAGTTTTTTTTTTATGTGTCTGTATTAACCGAACCCCGTTTAATACAGACATATCTTCTTTTTTTTTTTTTCCGTGCGGAAATCCCCTCGGATACCACCTGTCGGTGGTATGTCGGACTCGAACCGACTAAAACCGCACGCCGTCTCGGGTACTAATAGCCGGGGAACCAGGTATGCCCTAGAAAGGAAGTCCCTGGTACCCCGACATACCTCGGGTCATCTACAGACGAGTAGACGACCCCCCCCTTGTGGGAACCCCATGTTCCCTGTGCTCCCTGGAAGCGAGCGCGCTTCGCAACGCGCTCGCCGCCACCCCGGCCTGCTTCTGCTAGGGTGACAGATGGCCTCACCTGTCACCCCCAGGCCTGCGCTTATGGAGGACGGAGGTCGTTCTGTGACCTCCGGCGCCTGAGTCGCCTGCGGTACCTGGCCCGTTCCCGGGCCTGGCGGGCCGGGAGAGTCCTAAACCTGTCCCGGTCCCGCTCCGCCGTCTCCTTCGCGAGCATAACTTGCTCGCAGAAGGAGACGGCAGAATACAGACATACCTAAGTTACGTGAGAAATGAAGCACACTAACGTTTATGATGTTTAACGTTTAAAAAATTCAGTTTTTTTTTTATTTTATTTAAGTATTGTGAAGACTTACAGTTATAAAAAACGCAAATAGAGATCTGTAAGCAATTTTGTAAATTAAATAAACGTCATATACTTACTTTTCGAATTACCTATTAGTAATTATTTGAAATTAAACAAAGATTCATTAGTGCTCGCTCGTATCCACGCATATTTTACAAAAATAAATGTAAGTATCCCAAAACAATCTCTTAGGTTTTTTTGTCCCTTTTTTCGTGTTTCGGGGGAAGGGGGTCGGGTCTTTATAAACATTTATGAAACGGACACAAAGAACTACAAAACTCAATACATTTCCTCACATATCTGTAGAGGAGATTGGATTTTACTCATAGATAAACCATTCTTATCTTGCCGCATGTGTCGCCAATAAGGTTTTATAGGAAAATAAAAATAATTAGGCAAATCCGATAACTGTAAATTGGAACATAACAGCATATTAAGTAAGCTTATAAAATGTGTAGTTTCCACGATTGATCTCATCCATGGAAAAAGGGAGGCAAAATTTGGAAACCAATCCATTTTTAAACAATTTCTTTACCTCTAAACTTCAGTAAATACAATTACGCAACTTCTGACTATTTTTGCCAATTAGAGACATACTTTGATACTGTTTGACATACTTACATTTTCGCTAGCTATATATGTATTTTTTTTTTAAAAGGTCTACTAGCAACCAAAATTACTAGTATTCCCGTTAACCCCTCCCGATAAGCTAAATTGCTTGTGTTAGGAGTGGGTTTACGTCGGTAGTGTACTGGTCAGGATTTGAACCCACGACCTATTGATCGCAGGTCCCACGCCTTAACCACTAGACTACCGCCGCTTTTAAATTATTATTCCTTATTATTCCTCTTATGTATTAGCTCCTGTAACAGGAGAGGCTGATGTCTTTAGAAAAGGATACACAAGTTGGGTGCAACATTCATGAAAATAAGTGAGTAGAAGAGATAATGCGCGCTGTCTTCTAAGAAGAACCTCGCGAGGAACTCTCTTGACACGCTGATCTCGCGGGCGGGTATGCGCTGGTGCAACCGCAGCGCTGATGTCGCCGCGTTTGCAAGGAGGGCTTTGTAGAATGCTGACACTGGACTGTGGAAGAAAACAAGCGTTAGGAACATCTGCTGGAATTAAACTTGAGACCTTGGATTGAATCTTGAGTGTCCATGGGCCGTGGTAGTCACTCAGGTGACCATTCTGCTCGATTGCCCCCTATAGCATAAAAAACTCACTAAGTTTCTTAGGGACACCAGAAGTCAAGCCTCCCCCAATATCACAAGTACTGTGGTAATATTATTGTGTACTTTCATTACAGGTTACTTATTGCATGTAACATGAAAGAATTATTTAACATAATATATTTATTATGTTAAATAATTCTAATTTCTCGTCTAATTTTCGTTTAGGTAACACGTCTGCTGAAGTACGAAACAGAATATAGGGTTTTTATGTGAATCCGTTTATTATGTCTCACAAAACTGCTACTTATTAAAAAATCCCACAATCAATCAGGGTATTTAGAAAAAGCAGAAGTACAGGTCACCAAAATACCTACAGTACATTTGGTATAGATATAATCTTTGCAATAAGCTAACTAGAAAGAAAAAACGTTTATTCTGGCAATAACACAACACTTCAGACAATTTTGCAGCTTGAATTACCACTGACGCTGGTTTTCAATTGGGCCCAAAATGACGATATCCGTAAAACCAGTTGTAGACCCTAATTGCTACGCCGTGTAGATACATCATACGGTTAATAACATATAGCAATAATATTTAACAAGACAAATAATGCTAATATAACTATATCAAGTGAAACGCCATTTTTACTAACTTGATTACCATTTTTTATTTGGTAAAGTAATACATAGTAAGCTAAATATCCTGCTACTCCAACTGGCAACAAACCGTGCAGCTGCGTTGATATAATTAATTTAAACTTGCTAAGTGAATGTATATCATATTTTAACTACCTAAAGTCTAATAGAACACATTAGAGGATCGTAGAAAAATATTACAAAATTATTACATCAATTGGGATTCATAGCGCTGATTGAGAACGCCAGGCGAGCGTACCTAAATTCATTAGGTATCCAATATATTGAGAACATAATGAGGCCTCTTCAGAATAAAGCTTCTTTGGGCTAGGCAGTTTTATTCACCTAACTTTAACCTATCGTTCATTCGCGTTAAAAAAATAGTGACGCATCGATGAAATTTGGTTTCAAGTTTTCGTACGAAACGATATTTTTTTGGAACCTGATTGGACAGGGAGCGGGGCCTGATCGATGCGTTACTATTTTATATATTAATATAAAAACGAATCAAATATCTAAGCGAATTAATCATGTCGAAAAGCATAGGCGCGGAGACATCGTTTCGCTGATGTGAAGAGGAGTCAGCACGCGACGTGACTCTCATTGACGTGACAATGTGTCAATTTCTATAGCGAATATTACACGAGCGATGATTAATGATTAGGCACATTACATTACCCCTACGGCCTTAGGCAAAATTTACTAAAATGTTGCCGTGCGAATAATATTCAACTCTATGCACTTGTTGCAAGAGTTGTTATTGAAACGAAATTCTTTATCGCACGATACACGCTCTGAACGGATGGGAGCAAGACCGCAAAATGTGTAACGAGACTTTTTCCGACACTTTTTGCTATAGGTTTCCTTAAAAGCGAAAGGAACTTCGTTCCGACCGGAGGGTCCATAGACCCCTAACGCCTTTTTGTAATACCAACTGTGTTACTTTAAGCTATACTAGTAAACTATATAAGTCTAGACTTTTTTATGGCATAGTGGGGCAAACGAGCAGATGGGTCACATGATGGTAAGTGACTACCGCCTCCTATGGACGCCTATAACCCAAGAGTCACAAATGCGTTACCACTGTTTAAGTTCCTTCCCCCCAGAATAATGGGAGGGGGGGGGGAGGGGGGCTCTCGTTGATATCTGACTCACTCAGACTCCGGTAAGCTCACTCATTCAGTGAAAACAATGGAAACAAAAGCTTAATACCGGTACTCTGTGAGACCGGTATTCTGTGAGGTGGTATGACTCCGGTCGAGCCGGCCCATTTGTACAGGAGCATGGCTCTCCTACCAAAAACAAATTATTAACCAAAGAAATGCTTTTGCCACTATTTTAAGATGGCCTTAATTAGTCCTTATTTAAATAGTTAAAAACAGTTTTCTTTTTTTTAAAGCACCTTAAAGGGAAGGAGAGAAACCTTAAAGAAGTGCAAATCAAATAACAGTTATCTCTTAAAACAATTTACTAAATATCAAACGGTACTATAAATAAAAAAAAATACTCATTGAATTGAACTTACACATGATACTTAATTCAAGGTTACGATGTTTTTGTATTCATTGTATAACATCCACTTAAAGTGTAGAAGGAAACTAAAATTGTTGAGAAATAAAGGATTCTTACTAGGTTTACCACGCACTAGTAATTCTTAATCAGACAATACTTTTTCGCAAACGTTTATAATCGTTTTCGCAATCACTACGAAGTTGTATGGTACTGTTTACATTTAATAATTTTCTTGTTAAGTATATCACACACACATTCACACGCTACATGCGTACAGATACATTAATTTCGACGTAATTAATAACGGGACCGTCTGGCGCTGCGGCGGACGCTGATGGTACATATTTGAGAATTTGGTTATAATGAGTGCATTATTGTTACGATCGTCGACAAATACAAATATTTGATTGAATATTTTAAACTAGCAGTCACTAAAAGTTGAGGGTGGATTTGTAACATCGTGCGGTGTTCCGCAGAGTTCGGTATAAGGGCCGCTGCTGTGAAACATTGGCTACGACTGGGTGCTTCGCGGTGCCTTCTTAGATGGTATCGCCGTCACGTGTTATGCGGACGACACGCTTGTGACGGAGTGCGGCAAGACGTACCGTGAAGCAACCCTGAGGGCCACGGAATGGGTTGCCCAAGTCGTGTATCGGATCCGGCGGCTGGGTCTCGAGGTGGCTCTGCACAAATCCGAGGCCTTGTCCTTTCATGGGCCTCGAATGAGGCCTGTGGGGACTCGATGACTCCTGCAGGGGACTCTATTCGGGGGTCGTGCGGTCCATGGCCCTTTATGGGGCCCCAGAATGGGCGGATGCCTTGAAGACCAGCAACGTCGCTCTACTGCGACTGCTGGTTATCAGGGTCATAAGGTGATACTCCTTTGAAGTGGCGAGTCTCCTGGCCGGTACTAAACCGGACCTGGAGGCGAGAGACTTGTAGCTCTGTATCAGTGGCGCGTGGAGCCGAGGGAGTTGGGTCCAGAAATCCCAACTCCGCCAGGTATTTGTGGAGGAGTGGCAGGAACGACTTGGACAACCAAGCGCCTTATTGCGTTGTTAAGACCCGTTATGGAGGATTGGCTCAAGGTGCATCACGGGACCCTCTCATACCGGCTGACGCAGGTGACCACCGGGAAAGGGTGCTTCGGGGATTATCTGTGTCTCATCCGCAAAGAGCCAAAGCCTGAGTATCATCACTGTGATGGCCGGGTGGCACTGGCAGAATGCCCGGCGTGGGATGTGCAGAGGCATGACCTCGTGGCGGCCATCGGAGTGAGAGAGTACGATTACGAGTACGAGTAGAGAGAGAGGATGATTGCGGCCATGGTACGGACCGAGAGCGGGACCGGGAATTAGAACTCTCCCGGTTTGCCAGGCCAGGGAACGGGCCAGGTACCGTAGACGACTCAGGCGACGAAGGTCGCAAAACGACCTGCGTCCTCCATAAGCGCAGGGGTGACAGGTGAGGCCATATGTCACTCTAGCAGAAGCAGGGAACACCGTGGTCCGATGGCCCGGAGTCCGTCAGGGTACCAGGGATTTCCTTGCTAGGGTACACCTGGGATCAGAGACGGAGTGCGGTTTTTGGTCGGTTCAAGTCCGACATAACCACGGGTGAAAAAAAAGGGGTGGTTTGTAACAATAAAAAGATGTGATGTTGCTGGTAGGTGAACTTAGTTACGAGCGTTTGTGTTATAATACTTAAAATGCTTACTGTATTCAAAATGCAACAAATGTTTGTATTGAGACCAGGGCTAACATAGTTCTGCAAAGAAGTAGGCTTAATATTTACGAAACATTCAATGAAACCACCTTAAGTGTAAGTTGTTTTTTTTTTAATTACGTGCATGTATCATTTTATTATATAATCTCTTAAGTATTACGTCAAAATGTGTAGTATTAACTTTATTTTTTTAAAGAAAAACTGTGAGACGTTGGGTGAAAAGATTATTCTCAGCGACGCGTTGTGGTTGGTGAATATGAAATAAATTTACGTCGAGGTTTTGAACAACATTATGCTACCATACACATTAGTAAACTTATTTTGTTCAAGATAACACCAATACACCTTGCAAGTATTATTAGTGAACGGTTTCTTTAACATTCGTATATTAAGGTTATTCCGTGACCAGCGCGATCTCCCGATCTAAACCCTATGGAAAAAATTATCTTTACACGGGTTTATCTTTACACTTTATCTTAATTTCAAAACTAAAACAATATAGGTAGAGTCACAATAAACGGATTCCAGTTTTTAATATCTTGTGAAAAATGTTTAGTAAATAATAATAATAATATTCTAGCACATTCACACAACGCCATCTAGTCCCAAACTAAGCAGAGCTTGTACTATGGCTACTAGACAACTGATATAAATACATATATACTTTTTTTTGTAAATACATACTTATTATACATAGAAACACCCACACCAAATCAAACATTAAATGTTCATGCACACAAATGTTTGACTTGAGCGGGAATCGAACCCGCAACCTTTTTGGAATAGCAGTCCGTTACACACACTGCAAGTAAATGCAGTGATCACCAATTAATACTTTCAAAAATATCATGAAGTTGCTAACCAATAATTTTTAATCAACCCGATCTAAACCCTATGGAAAAAATTATCTTTACAGGGGTTTATCTTTACACTTTATCTTAATTTCAAAACTAAAACAATATAGGTAGAGTCACAATAAACGGATTCCAGTTTTTAATATCTTGTGAAAAATGTTTAGTAAATAATAATAATAATATTCTAGCACATTCACACAACGCCATCTAGTCCCAAACTAAGCAGAGCTGGTACTATGGCTACTAGACAACTGATATAAATACATATATACTTTTTTTTGTAAATACATACTTATTATACATAGAAACACCCACACCAAATCAAACATTAAATGTTCATGCACACAAATGTTTGACTTGAGCGGGAATCGAACCCGCAACCTTTTTGGAATAGCAGTCCGTTACACACACTGCAAGTAAATGCAGTGATCACCAATTAATACTTTCAAAAATATCATGAAGTTGCTAACCAATAATTTTTAATCAACCATTGTCTTTATTGAAATAATTTAAGTTATAGATGAACCCACACAAGGCGACAACAACAACAGGTTGATTCGTCAATGTACATACTGTCTTTTAAACACTTAAAAAACATGATCATGTTGATGATCACACACTGTTCATGAAATATAAACTTTTCAAGTAATTTTAAAGTTTATATTCCATGAATAAGACTAAACCTCCAGCAACATCAATTAATTTCTTATGTGTATAAATATTTCATTTTATTCGAATGTTCAAAACTATTCGGTATGTGTGTATTTTTCTTCTTTATACCTATCTCATTCAATCAAACAAGAGATAAAATGTGGAATAGGGATAATTGGACTAAGTATCTTCCACCATAGACATTAGTTATATTACTTTTTTATTTATTTATTTTAAAAAACACCTCCTGCCCTAGGAATATATCCTGTTGCAGGGGACTTTACAAACATACATGAAACGGACACAAAGAACACCCACACTTAGAAAGACAATTAGTAGATCACACAAAGTGACGTCCTATGTGGGGATCGAACCCACATCGGTGTAGTAGGATGTGGCCACCACTACGCCACTAAACCACTACGCCATCCGCATATTATTTACTCAGCTATAACTGCCTATTAACACTACTTATATATTCTACTTATGTACTTATCAATATGACACTTACTTGTTAAATATAGGTAGTACATATCCTATGGTAAATAGTACTGTGAGAACACGGATGGCCCATAGGGCAACATCCACTTTGTTAGCAGCTACATGGGCCTTCAGTGCCGGGATCCCCTTCGGTGGACCTGTGTCTCCAGCTTGGTGATCTGCTTGATCTGCCATTTTCTTCTAACAACAAAATTTATAATAAGTCCTAATGTTTATTTAATACACTTAGTTACTATTTATTTAATTAAATTATACTCAAAACCTTAGATAATTAATTAATTGCACAGCCTATTACTTCTAAGAGAGTTTAATAATAAGAATAGATTAAATAGAAAAATGAGTACCATAGAGTACTACTAGACTATTATATTATAGGCTTTGGCCATTATCTGATAAGAGATGATAAAAGTGTGTACAAGAGTTTTATATTCTGTACCAATCTACACAGCATACTTTAATATCCAAACTACAATAAATTTTGGCTGAATGCGTTTACGTGACTATACCCACAGTAGAAAGTGTCATTAGAGAAACACTTTTTAGAGTTTTAATGTAGTTCAGTAGGGCAAGCACGAAATTTCGGCAGACAAAACTGAACTGAAATTAAAACTTAATAAAAGGCTTAAAACTCATCTGACAGACACTTATTAACATAACATGACTACCAAGGACACAATAACTAGGAAAACCAGTTTGAATGATCAATTATTAACTAAAATTAAATACATCACCGCAATGAATAGCCAAAGGCGATGTTAAAAAATTATAAATTGGTTAAAACAATATTTATTCGCAAGTCATACTTACATTTGAATTTAAGTAATTAAAATACACAAATATATTAAACTTTTATGATAAATTGGATATAGTACACTCACAACGCAACAAATCGAACATGCATGATTTGCCGAATGACATATGACAGTATAAAAGAACTTGCCAGCTACGCAAGGTAGTGCTGCTGCAAATGAAAGAAGACTGTTTTTATCGATAATTCTTACCTCGATGGTACTTTTTATGTAACTTGTTGTTAATATCATACTACTCGTAATGCCGAAGATTAAATCAGCTGTTGGCATGACGTGGCATCCCCAAGGCATGCGTTGCTACACTATGTGATGTAATTATGTTAATAAATATATATTTTGTTAAGAAAGTTATATACATCAGTTACAAATTGTCTATCTTTAATATGATGATGTTACCTAGCAACTGTTGTTAATTTGTAGTCAAGAATAAATTTGTCAATAACAGAAACTTGCTTTCCATATTATATTTTATTTTATTATATTAAAGTGGTAGCAGAGCGTAAACAATGGAGCAAGCATTAAATGCGAGTAAGATTCAAATTGGGAAACTAGATTCCAATAATTATAAAACATGGAGATTCAAAATTCTAATCGTGCTAAAGGCAATACCAGGAGGCATGTTCATCCTCGAAGGGAAGAAGGTAAGACCATCCTTGGCGCTTTCGGCTACTGGCGATGCAAAGGCTAGTTATGAAAAAGATCTCCAAAGTTTTGAAAATTTGAATAGCGCAATTTTAATTCTGTTGACAACAAACATGTCAGATGATATTTTACAAAAGTTTTTGCGATTTGATTCTGCTAAAGATATGTGGGATGAGCTAGAGCGCACCTATGGAGGTACGTGTGTAGACAAGACATACAACTTATGCCTGAAATTCTTCAGTTACAAAAAGGACCCAGAACATGACATAATTACACATGTGTCAATTTTAAAGAATATTTGGAGCGAGCTATGTACGGAATTGCAGAGTGAAACAAAATTACCTGAAATTCTTTTAATATGCAAGATACTAGATACATTACCTCCAGAATATCTTGGTTTTAAGTCCAGTTGGCTGTTGATTTCAAAAATGGAAAGATCAGTTGAAAATCTGACAAGTCAATTGTGTGCACAAGAGAGAGTCCTGCGTCAAGACACAAATGTCACAGAGGAGACTAGTGCAGAAGCTTTGTATACAAAAACAAATAAGGGTAAGAAAAAGAAGAATTTTAACGAGCCTAAATGCAATTATTGCAAGGAAAAGGGACATAGAGTTAGAAATTGTAAGCGGTGGATCCAAGATGGAAGGCCGCCCAAGGAAACCAAGACCGCAAACACGAACCTGACTGTTATGACAATAGATTCGGCTGATTTTGGAGAAAGGAAAGATTTAGAGAATTGGTTCATTGATAATGGGGCTACCAATCATGTTACCAATCGAAATGATCTCTTTCAGACCTTCAAATATTTCAAGAGCCGTCATACAGTGACTGGCGCGAATGGCCAATATATTGAAGCCCTAGGCATCGGAAATATTCTTGCAGAGGCTGATGTAAACGGAAATGCAATACCGATACTACTGAAGAATGTCTGGTACGTACCCAGCATTAGCAGGAATTTATTTTCAGTACTTGCAACCCACGACATATCTGACAACAGTGTTTTTGAATCTACCACACTAAAATGTACACTAAAGATTGATGGACAGGTAAAGCTGATTGGCACCCGCAGCAAGTTTGGAGGACTCTTTAAAATTAATATAAGATGTCTGGAACCAACTGTACGAGTCAATCAGGTGTCCACAAACACAAATTTGTTACAGCTATATCATGAAAGATTTGGACATCAAAATAAAAGCCATGTGAAGAAGGTGATTGAAAATGAGTTTCATATAAAAGTACCAGTAACCAAGGAACTCTGTGAAGGTTGCATCTATGGCAAATCCCATAGACTTAAGTTTGGGACCCGAGAGAAAGCAACGAGACCTGGAGAACTTGTATATGCTGATGTTTGTGGACCCTTCCCATATTCTATCACAAAGTTGCGATATTTTGTTCTCTTCAAAGATGATTATACAAGGTACAGATTTGTGTATTTTATGAGGGAAAAAGCTGAAGTACACGCGAAATTGCTACTTATGCTTACTGAAGTAAAAGCATCAGGAGTTGTCATACAAGAACTTCTTAGCGACAACGGTGGTGAGTTTGTCAACGCGAAGGTACAAGCTACTCTCAAGAAGGAAGGTATTGTGCAAAGATTGACAATGCCCTATACGCCACAACAAAATCCAACAGAGCGAGACAACAGGACCGTTGTGGAAATGCCGCGGAGTCTAATGTACGCACATGCAAAAATTCCTCCTGCACTTTGGGCTGAAATGATATCTGCTGCGGTGTACATCTTAAACAGAACAGGCCCAACCTCTGTGGATGGAAAATCACCGTATGAGTTATGGCACCAGAAGAAACCCAGACTGAGTCATTTAAGAATAATAGGATCCATTTGTTATCCACATGTTCCCAAGCAAAGACGAAAGAAGTTAGACAAGAAGGCACAAAAAGGAATATTAATTGGATATGACTCTGACAATGGCTACCGTATTTGGGACAGCAACTCTTTCAAACTGATTCGTTCCAGAGATGTCACTTTTAATGAGAATCCTTTATTGGGTCACTTTGAAGAGATTGACGAGCCTGTTACCAATCAGAACAAAACTGCTGATAAAAATTCCAACACCCTGTTTGACTTCGTCATTCCTCGTCAGCATGAATGTTACACGCCGGCCGACACGAGCAACATCCAGCAGACATTGACAAGTCATGATGAAAGTATCGCATCGTCTTCTCAGCAAGATGAACATGCTGCTGAATCATCATGTGCAGAGATTGAAACTGCGAGTGAAGATGACGTGCCAGAGGCTGAAACATTTTTAGAGGCGGAGGAATCCTTTTACGAGCCTATATCCGAAGAAGAGGTTAGCGATGTAATCGAGACAGATCGTCAAGTCAACGATATAAATGAATCGAGGCCAGACCGTAGAGACGATTCGTCTTTATCTGCATCTGAGATCGAGGCTGAAGGCAGGATGACGCTACGAGACCGATCAAATCTCAGGCCACCGGCTAGATACAAAGACTTCATTTGCAACATTTGTATGAATGGCAATTCGATAAGCGATGAAAATCGAAAAGAGCCAAGTACATTTCAAGAAGTGATGGCATCTAAAGATTTTGATGAATGGAAAAAGGCAATGGATAATGAAATTAATTCTCTAAAAGAAAATGAAACATGGGAAATGGTAGATTTACCCAAGGGCAGAAAAGCGATCTCAAGCAAGTGGATTTTTAAGATCAAGACGAATCCTGACGGATCGATTGATAAATACAAAGCCAGACTTGTAATAAGAGGTTTTTCACAGAAGAAGGGTTTAGATTATTATGAAACCTTTAGTCCTGTTGCAAAGACAAGTACCATAAGAGCATTACTCAGTATAGCTGCTCAAGAAAATCTCTCTCTATGTCAGTTCGACGTTTCAACTGCCTTTCTATATGGCAAATTGAAAGAGGATATTTATATGAAGCCTCCAGAAGGATATTCAAACAATGATGGTAAAGTTTGCAAACTTAAACGAAGTCTCTATGGACTTAAACAAGCACCGAGGTGCTGGAACTCTACTATTACTGAGCACATCCTCAAAGTTGGCTTCATACAGAGTGAGGGTGACCCCTGCTTGTTTAAAAGAGAGGGAAAGAACAAGTTATTAATAGCTTTATATGTTGATGACGGATTGATAGCGTCAGCAAGTTCAAAAGAAACTGAAAAGTTTTTGGACGAAATGCGTCAACGCTTCAAAATCACAACGAAATGCGGTTCCTATTTTCTTGGAATTGAAATAGAACGTAAAGTTGATGGGTCAATCAAAATTGATCAAAAGAGCTATGCAAAGAAGCTACTGCAAAGATTTGGCATGCAGAATTGCAAAGCTGCAGTAACCCCAATTGTTAAAGATAACGTGCTAGCTTCGAAAGACAATACGGATATCCATGACTTTCCATATCGACAGGTTGTTGGAGCATTATCCTATTTGATGGTTGGCACTAGACCTGACATTGCTTTTGCAGTTGGAATAGTGTCACGGAAGCTAGATAATCCAACATCAGAAGATGTAGCGAGAGTTAAGCGAATTCTACGCTATGTTAAAGGCACCCTAGAGTATGGTATAACTTACAAATCTTCCACTGTAGAACGAGGCTTAAGATGCTACAGTGATGCTGATCATGGTGGTGATGAGACGACTGGACGCTCCACCAGCGGCATGATTTGCCTCAACGCCAATGGTGCAATAGCATGGCAGAGTAAACGTCAGACTACTGTCGCAATATCTTCTACAGAAGCTGAAATAATTGCAGCAAGTGAGGCCGCCAGAGAAGTTATATGGCTTAAACGGATCATGAACTTCATGCAGAGTAATACTCAGAAGGAGATTACACCACTCTTTATAGATAATGAATCCGCTATAAGATTAGCTTATGATCCACCTTACGAAGCACACCAGCGAACAAAGCATATAAGGCTTAAACATTTTTTCGTAAGGCAGTGTGTCCTAGAAAAGGATATAAAAGTTGAGAAGGTTGATACCAAGAATCAACTGGCAGACTTCTTGACAAAGCCATTATTTAAGCCTAGGCTTCTAGAACTATGTAAGCTAGCTGGAGCCTCCACTTAACCAACAGTTGCTTGAAGAGGAGACGGAATGTTAAGAAGGTTATATACATCAGTTACAAATTGTCTATCTTTAATATGATGATGTTACCTAGCAACTGTTGTTAATTTGTAGTTCAAGAATAAATTTGTCAATAACAGAAACTTGCTTTCCATATTATATTTTATTTTATTATATTAAAGTATTTAATAAAAAATAATCTTTTTCCATTAATAATTTTAATATTATATTTTTAGAGCAATTTCGCATCACGTTCTATCTGAATCCCTGAAAATACTGATCTAATATTGCTTTTCGCACTACCTCCAATTTCTGAATACGGATATGGAAGGCTGACTGACTGGATTCGTAAATTAAACAATATAACGCACTATTGAAAACGCTGATACTAATCAAAGCCATTCAAAGGTCACGTTTCATCATGACAACTAGAAGTTGTCATGATGAAATTGCAATTGCATTGCATTGTACGTACGAACGACACAAAAGAAGTAAAGAATTCTGGGTGCGTTCATACATACAATGGTACTACTTTGGTTCGTCAATAATCTTGACCGAAATAGAGATTCAAGCAAAACGGAAAGACGGATCTAAGTGCATAAGCTACCATAGAAATAGTTCTACGACTACTTTAGACCATATATTGTAGATTTCATAATAATGTTCATATTTTTCCTAGTTAAAATTTTAATATTAAGATCATGGCAGGTTTACTTTCGTTAATAAGAGGGATAGAACTTACCATCATTTGCCGTACCGGAATGTCCATCCAAAGAAAACATTTCAAGTACATTGCTACACTTTATGGATACTGAATCAAGAAAAGTTTTTATGTTGACCAATAGCGGTATTTTTTTATTCCGTCAATAGCGAGAATTAATAAGCGATGATAAGTGATAAAAAAAACATTAGAAATACTGTTATTGGTAAGAGATTTAGTTCTTATAAAACATTTTCCTGCAAGATATTGTCTACGAACCTGAAGGGACCGAAGACACAACTCGTTCTCCATAACGTGAGGAGTGAAGGCTTGATTTTGAACCCGGTTTAGCTTTAGTAATTTAATTTTATAGCTCTTATCGTATAGGAAACTATAACAGTCAATTGTACTACGTATAATAGATATATTTAAGCGGCTAAGGTGCTTTTGATGCACTCCCCATCCAGAACAAGATAGAACTTTCAACAGATTTATGTACTTTGAAATATACATAATTTACTTTTGTTTGGAGATATAACTCCTAAACTATGTAACATGCTATTGACATCCTCACATCCTAGTTGGAGTGTGGTAATAGCTGTATCTATATTATGACTTGAAACATACAACACAAAATCATCGGCATATTGAGAAATGTACACATTTTGAATGTTTTTGCAAATTTTTACAGTTGCTGCATTATAAAGCAATGGGATGAAGGATCTCCCTCCAAGGACTCTAATTCCTAATTGTCTAAAACTTAAATAGGTTCAGAGGTAGAAACAAATCCTTGAGCCCACACATAATTTATCTAAAGTTTTTAACAAACAAGTAATATTTATGTTATCATATGCATTCTCAATGTCAATAAAAGAAGCTGCTGCCAGTAAGTCCTTAGAGAAGCATATTTGAATATGAGAAACAAAAATTGATAGACTATCAGTGCATGCCGAGCCTTTCAAAAGTACAATTATCGTAAACTATACGCTCGTGTTTTTCGAATATATTTTTTTATGATTTAATTTTACTACCATCTTATGTATCTCATTTTAGGAAACCCTTTTTATAATCGTTTTATTATATTTTTTTAAATCAATTGCACGGATGGCGTAGTGGTTTAAGCGTTCGCCATGCCGCTTACTAATTCGCTGAGTGTTGTGGGTTCGATCCCCAAATGGGACGACACTTTGTGTGATTCACAAATTGTTGTTCTGGGTCTGGTTGTTCTTGAACACTCGGACACCCGTTTCATGTAAGTTTGTAGAGACCCCCGTACACAGGTGCCAGCGCTGCCTTTTTAAAGAAAAAAAATCATTTTTGTAAGATTTTACTTTTTTGGGCATCATTTTTGAGAATTGGCAACGGTAAACATAAACAGCTGGCGGTGACTAGAGATGTGACGGGCTCTAGCCCGTCACATATCTAGTCAATGCACAGGAATTGTCAAACTGATTCAACTCGGTATCGTATGGCTATCGAATAAAACATACGAAATTGATGTGTACGTTTTACGGTTTGTCAACGTTGGTAACCAAGTTTACATACAAGCGTTAAATTTGACATTACCCATACTAACTGACGACCGACGCGGCGATGGTGTGAATTGTTTAGTAGTTTTTTGAGAGCTAAGGGCAATACATCAAACTACCCAGTCAAGTAACACGATTACCAAGCATATTTTTTTCTCATTTGGTGAACATAAGTTTGGTGGACATAAGAAATATATATCAGTTAGATCCGAATGGTTAGTAAACCGTTTTACGCACTAAATTATTATTTAAGTGACGACGCATGCTAACCGTATCCAATTTTGTAGGAACATAATAATGTAGCTTGTGCTTGTAGGTAAATTGTTAAATATATATGCACGCATCGCCTCAGTTCAGAATCAGTTTATAGATAAATCAGTTTTGTTCGATCGATAAAGCAGGATCCGCGAGCACGACAGTATGACTTGAAGTGTAGCGCTCAGCTCAGCGGTTCAGCGTTATCATAAGAATGATAACGCTGAACCGATTTAAACCACCGGCTAACCGAGTCAACGCGCTTCATGCTCAAACCGATTAGTAAAGTCGAGACGTTCCACCACTAGCTGTGACAGCTGTTGAATTACGGACTTTACGGAAGGAAGCTAGATAATTTTAACCTAGTAAATATTCCGAATTAAATGCTTTATATTTGTTATATTTAACATAAATCAAAATGTACAAAAGTACTTTTACAAGTTGGCTCAATACTTTGTTTAAACTCAATGAGTCTTACAAAAAATACAGTGTTATAGCTGCTGTATTAAAAAAACCCACTGTCGGCAAAGTTACCGAAATAAAGGTAAAACAGTAGCCTAGGAGTAGAATACAAATAAAATGTAAAATATGATGTGTACTTCAATTTTTATATATATTTTAGGGTTGGGTGAAAAATTTACGAAAGCAAAAAGATCTTATTTTTGCCGATGTAAGTGATGGATCGTGTGCGCAAAAGTTACAAATTGTAATTCCAAAAGCCCTTGCAACAAATTCTTTGACATATGGGTCCTCGGTTCATATTACCGGTAAAATATCCAGTAGTCCTAAGGGACAAATCGAACTTCTTGCAGATGAAGTAAATGTTTTAGGACCTTGTGTTGTTTTAGATGGTTATCCATTTAACCCTAGAACAACACACTCACCGGAATACACTAGACAATATCTCCATTTACGTTCAAGAACCAACTATATGGCAGCAATTCTAAGAGTAAGAAGTGCGCTAACAAAACACATACATGATTATTATACTTTGAAGAAGTATACTAACATAAATACTCCTATTTTAACTTCCAATGACTCCGAAGGTGCTGGGGAAGTTTTCAAATTACAACCAGATAATGAAGAGACTGTAAAAGCTATGATGCAAGAGAATAAAGACAGAGATTCTGTTTACTTTGGTTCCAAGACTTTCTTAACTGTATCAGGGCAATTACATTTAGAAGCAGCCTGTAGAGGAATGGGTGATGTTTATACATTGGGGCCGACTTTCCGAGCTGAGAACTCGAGATCTAGGCTTCATTTATCAGAATTTTATATGTTGGAAGCAGAGCTGGCTTTCTGTAAAACTATAGAACAATTACAATTAGCTATTGAAGAATTAATAAAATATATATTTGTAAATATTAGGAACACAAATGAACCTGATTTGTTTTTGATAGATAAAAAGAATGTATCTCCAACATGGATTGATAAACAATTCATAACAATAACTTATGATGAAGCTAGACAGATTTTACAGAAGAAAGGAACAAATGTGGCTGATGAAGGCATTAATAAAGAGCAAGAATTGACACTTGTGGAACACTGTGATGGGGTTCCAGTCTTTGTGGTTAAATGGCCTAAAGATATGAAGTCATTTTACATGAAGGAGTGTGAAGAAGACAAAACAAAGGTATTTTTTTTTTTAAACAACAGCCTGCATTAGGAATATATTCCTGTGTCGTGGGGGACTTTACAAATATACATGAAACGGACACAAAGAACACCCAGACTTAGAACAACAATTTGTGGAATACACAAAGTGTTGTTGTAGTAGGAAGGGGTATGGCGACCGCTTAACCAATACGTCATCTGCCAAATTACTAAAGCAGTTTGTGCCATTATCTATATAAATTAAATTTTATTATTTTTAATTCTAAGCTTAACTCTGTGCATTTGTTTTTCATAAGCTTGTCTCTTCCGTTTGTTCTTATGAATTTAATTCGTTTTAAGAGGCTCAATTCATAGTTATAATATATTTGTGCAATACAACAGTCATAACAGTCTTCTTAATTTCAGGTGGATGCTTTAGATCTCCTAACACCAATCACTGGCGAAGTAGTTGGTGGAAGTTTAAGAGAAGATGATTATAAAAAATTAAAATTAAAATTACCATCTGAAAAATTAAATTGGTACTTAGAATTGCGGAAATTTGGTAATATACCCACTGGTGGGTACGGACTAGGCTTAGAAAGACTACTTCAGGTGTTATGTAATGTACACAATATAAAGGATACAATTCCCTTCCCTCGATGGCCACACAACTGTGACATGTAAAACATATGTAATAGTAATAGGCTAGTTGACTCAATTTAAAAACTTGGTTAATTAAATACTTTAATATCTATTTCATCCCAAAAACCCTATATTTTAAAGAATAAGCAATATTTACTTTACGTATTTTGTATTTAAAAAAAAACAATTTAAATTTCCCTTGAAAACGCTGAATAGTGTCATGGCGTCATGAATGACGTCACAGTCTGCGAAATAAAACTGTTTACATCTGTGTCCAGTGTCAACTGTATTCTAAAAATGAATAAGGAGTAACCTGCTCTGTTGTATGAAAACGCCAACAACAACAATGATGTTTTGCATCATTGAGTTAAAACAACACTAGAGAAGCAAACCTCATTATCACACGTCGAAAAAAGTGTAACCACTTTTGAACTTTGACGACGTAGCTTTGATACCACTAAACATTTGAAAGTAAACATATTTATGTCTCATTTACACGCGAGACAAGAACAATACCATCGCTCGGATTAGACAAAGACAAAGATATAACTTTACGATGGTGGGCCAGTGTTGACTACCGTATGAAATTTTACCCATAACAACTAAGAAACAATTTTTTTTTTAAACAATTTTGTAATAAAATAAATTAATTTAAATATTCTAAATACTATATTTCGAATTGAATAGAATAGGTATAAATAATAAAATAACTGGAAATATTTGGTTAAAAGGGTTTATATTCAGTGTAATATCAAACTGCGCTGTGAAGCATCAGTTTTGTATACAATTGTCTTTTAGACTCTTTTTTATAAGTTTGTGTGGATATTTTACTTTCATGATACACTCTTATTTTTACGTATGTAAAAATAATAGCATTTAATAATAAAAGTGAATGATCAACTTGTACTGATAATAAATAATCCCCAGGGTGTATTGCAAATTCTATTATAATTTAAAAAACAAATAAAAAAAATATATTTTTATTTTATAAAAAAAAATATTTATGTTTATTTACTTTTTTATTTTATATTTTTATTTTTATGATAAACATTTATTATTATTCTCTTTATTAAATTTTATATATACATATTAATTACATTTTTAAATATATTACAAAAGAAATAAAAATACATTTAAAAATATAAAAAAATAGTAGACCACCGACATCGGGTACAGGTACCAGGACACCAGTGGTTAGGACTGCAAAGATAGGAACCTACTCACTATACGAGCCGCGTCAAGGAGGACTGCCTTCTGTATCTTATTATTATTATTATTTTGTACAATTATTATTTAAAATTGATAATAAATTAAGAAAAACAATGAATTAATTTTTTTGTACAAAAGTCTCCAGCAGAAGAAGTTGGCAGAAGTGCCAAGCTCGCAGTGAACGTTCAACGGGTCCCTAAAAAAAGGGATCGGTCCAGCCCTAACAACTACCGTTCTTCCTATATTTTATTATTATTGGCAAAATGTTTAAAAACAGTATAAAGCATATTATTTCATAAATTATAAATTCTCCCACTAATCTGGGAAAACCAAAATGATTTTTTAATGGTAACACTGATTCTAAATTACAATTATCAGTGTTTTATTTCAATTATAGCCTTATTTACGATATTATCAATACAAAAACCATAAACTTACACGTGAAAAGTAATTCCGCATGATTTATTAATGTTTTGTGACCTTGAATCGCATTCTTTCACTACGCATTTAGCCATTTTGGCGATTGTTACTGTCATGTGTCGCTATGTTCAACTCGGTTGACGCCACATTGAATAATGAATTGACGTTTGCTACGCATATGCCTGTGGACATATGTGCAGTAGCAACGATTTTAGGCGGTAATTACTCATCTATGTAAGTATTATATCAATGTTTTGCATGGCGTGACGAAACACTTTCTGATTGGTGTTCGCTGTCACGTGACTTAATGCCTATATTGTACGAATTTATTTAAAAAAATATTAATAATCTTTAACTTTTATGAGAAATAGACTGGATTTTTCTTATCTATATCCCTTCACTTATAATTTGAAACTATAAACCAAGCAATTTGTTATTAGTGGAAACTAGCCTATTATAATAGACAGTAAGCATGATTAGGCATTCAATTAGCCATATTGTGACTTGATATTGGTTGTAAATGATCATGTGTAATTGTAATAAAACAGTATGTATGTATGCATACTTAAGCAAAACTTTGTAATTTTTTACCACCCTTTCCTCTCGTCAACCAAAGTAAGCAAAGCTCTTACATGCTTAGGTAAACATTGTATTTTTAATCTGTTCTGATTTCCTTAATGGTTCATGAGCAGCATTTAACAAGTCTAGAAATAAGGATTCTGTTGGGTGCTTTCTATCGCTATTAGGTCGATGATAAGACGGCGTGCCTGACATACGTGGAGTTAAAATATAAAACCAAGGCGCGCACCTCTAAATTATCAAAATTTAAGTGCGGATTTATAGCACTACCACAGTAATGAGGGATAACATTCTGAGGAAACCTTCACATCTAGATATGTAACCATGATCTAACTCGTCTGGTTTTCCTGCCTAAAGGTAACGAAGGTCAGATGCCAATCGCTTCAATGTAATAACCAGAGTCGTCAAATTCTGGATCATGGTCGTAGCCTGAACCCCAAAGTGAGAGCTTGGGAAGCAACCATTGATTCACCTATTTTAATATTTGAACAAATTATTGACATTGCATTTAACTAATAATAGAACAAAATATAGTAAAATTTAAGAAGTCAACTTATTTTGTACCATTATTATTATGTGTGAGGGTGTATATGTGGATCCACAATGCGTTTTGGGATTTTCCTGAATGGGTGTTTCGCTTTCGTGTATAGACAAGTTGGGTTGCCATGTGTTGAAATCAAAATCAATTTTGCAGCAAATCCAGATAAGTAAATATACTCAAAATCAAAATATTTATATTTTATAAAATTGTTTGAAATCGTTTTAGACTCGTAAGTCACAGATTAACACACAATGGCAACAATCTGTTTTGTCCATAGATATATAAACATCGAGAGAACACGGGGTACTGCTGCTTGTAAAAGGCAGCGATACAGGCAACAAGTGAGATGGATACCTGATATTTCCCTCCGTCTCTGTTTAACTGGCTACTTATTAACCCCTCGTATTCCCAACTGCTATTCAGAGCTCGACTAGAAAGAGATAGAAGGGACTATCTATTATCCATCTCTCTCGTTGTCTATTTTGTAAAAATGGGGCTCTTGTTCTCTCTAGGTTAAATCTCTATGAATTGTCAAATTGCTGACGTAATCACCATCCAGATTCCCCATCCCGCATGTCATCAAAAATAAGCAAATCAAAGACCCTCATCCCCCTTTAGTACTTACTTTAATGCCTCTAACTTTTATTGTCTCCTGCCTATAATTTATTCAGACTTGTAAATAAAATTTGTGTATTGTTCAAGTGTGTATTATTTTTCCTCCAAAAATATTTACTGTTCTCGCAATGGAATCATTTATTTTAATTTCATAGATGCCGACATTTTCTACGTTTCTGGCATTTGGTCTGGAGCATCTGAATGTTAGATAATAAATTTTGTTGGTTGCGATACGGGACGACAAGGATTAAGGGATATCTTAGTTAAACACAATTTAGTTTAGTTAATCATTTATTTATAAATTAAACTAAGTAATGTGACATTCACATTGTGATAGAACAAAAGTTTATTGGTACAAGACCAACATATGATTGCTTTAATATTGGAATAATTAACCTGACACCATTTTTGTATTCAAATAGTTTGAACATTTTAATTACTATTTTTCACTATGCTTTTTAAACTAAAAAGGAAAAGATGTAGGTAGATAAAGAAAGAAATCTCAATAAAACAAAAGCACTTATAATCAGAGATTCTCTATAATTAAGTATATACACTCAGACATTCATAAATCATACAAGTTCATACAAACAGTGCAAAGTAACAATTTGTACCCTTAAAAAATTTACTACAAATATTTACAAAATTCACCGTATTTACACTAGTACATGATATACAACATTAATTCGTAAATTGTAACAAATCAAACATACAGCCGCTGTAAGATAAGTCGTAACTTAAGTTTAATATCACATTTTGTTTTTAACAATTCATAGTACGCGGCCGTAATGCATATTATCTACGGTGACTGAAATATACACTCCGATTCATCAGTTCACCGTCAGCCGGCTGACATAGCATTTTTGGGGTTTCTTAAGGCAATGATGTACAGTTGGTAATAACCTAGAAGAATATCTATTAGCAAGCTACCGTACAATTAAATTTTTTATCTTATTAGGCTTAAACCACTGTACGTGTCACGTTATAAGGCTGATTAGTATTTTTTGTACATGGAGGTTTTTCACTCATCTATTATACAAGTACGCTGGTCTAATATTCTAAAAAAAATGACAGTTGCTTTTGTGCAGTTGTGAAGCGCCTTTCACGAGGGTCTCGGGAACTAAATTTGACAAATGTCAAATGTTGATAAATATTGATGTGATTATTCCATATCGATGTGTCAATCTATTTTTTCACCGAGTTTCTTTATTGGATATATTTATATTATTTTATTATAAACTTTCCATTTCTATTAGATGATTTTACAAGCCTTTTTCAAATTTCTGTAAAAAATTATAAGTACTAATACATATAGGTATATATGTATATTAGGTTTTATACATTGCAACAAAAAATACTTAATGTAACTGGTAAAGAACGTAGTTTTATGGTCACCAAATTATTTGTAATAATACCTACATTTTTTTTCAATCTGTATTTTTTATTTTTATTTTCGTATCCTATACATTTACCTAATCTTTGACTTATTTATCGAGCGAAACGAGATCTTATCAAAAGCGGAAAATTAGAGTTTGAATGTATCGTGTGTGTATATTTATTCGATAACAATTAGAGTATCGCTTATCCGATCTTCACGACATTTTGCAAGTACATTTCTGAAGCAAATATTTATTTTACGAACGTTTATGGGCGTAGTCTAGTTGTTGTCGAGATACGAAAGCCACCTCTTATTTACAAGGCGAAAAGAGAAAGATTTTAATGTAACTCATAATAAAGATTGAATGAAATTAGAAATTAGGTTGTAAAATTGAGTAGTAAGTTTAAAAATAAAGTAGAAATTATAACAAGAATTTATATCGATTAAGTGTTGCGATACTTTTTTATCGCTGGTTATGTCTCATCCCTAATTTTAGTTACACGAAACTTTACACTGTTTGGCGAAAATAAAATGGCTTCAGTTTGATAAATACATATTCAGTCCAGCGTACTTTTATTATAGAAGTCAGTGAGGTTTTTACGAAATTGATTGCAGCCAACTCGCAAATACAACAACAAAACAAGAGACATTTAAGTCAATGGTACTGGTTATATCGCGGTTTCACGTATATGCCATGAATAAACGAAACTATCAGCTTACAAGATAGTTAAAAACTTATTTTGACCGGTAACCAACCGGCCAAAACCGGTGTTAACCAATTCTTTACCAATTACTGGAGCCCTAACCACTCATGCCCCTGATTCTAGGGGGAGTTGAAGGTGTCTATGGGTGGCGGTAGCCACTTCCTATCGGCTAACCCACGTGCTCATTAGCGCCCTATCTATATTAAAAATTATTAACTAAGGCCTTTTTCTTATCATTATTTATAGATCATCTAACAACTATGTTCAATGCTTCATTAAAAAAGATAGCCAAGTTCATTTTAGTAAATCGTCAGTACCTAATCTTAGATATCACCAGATTTATTAACTATATTTGTTTAGGAATACTACATGTATACATTTTCATTCCTAGATTTCTATACGTAGTCTTATGAGCATTGAATTATAATCACGTTTTCGTGAATATCTCATTTGGTCTTAAGATGACTTGCGCATTTAACTAGTTTGAGCATTCGACGCAAAGTATTTATAGTTCATTGTGTTAAGAAAATAGCCCCGCATCCTGACCAATCAGATTCCAAGCTTTCGTAAACACTATTTTCTTAAAGCGAATAGACTATAGTGCGTTCGATCACTGCACTAACCCCTATATTGATTTCGATAAAATACATTAAAATAAGTCCAGTAGTAGTTAAATACTACCCTAAAATTAACTTGTAGTCCCCTTAACTCTGGACGTATACAACCTACAGGGGTTAGAAGAGTTTGTAAAGACACAAAACACTTTGCGGGAATCGAACCCGCCGTACCGAACACTGCACCTTCCGTGCAATCGAGGTATACAGGATTTGGCCAAACAGTAAATAATTTGTATTACATAATTGAACATAATCCCGACAGTTCATTGCCTTTACACACAGGAGGTTGTCTGCTAAATTGAATACCTTCTAAAGAAGGCTTCAACTTATATTCGAGCTCCGGCTCTTCACCCGGCGGTAGTGGCTCGTCGTCTGCGCTAACGTCCTCCAGTAAGTTTTTATCCTGTTCGTGATTGGTAGATACGAATGTTGGTAGTGACTTGGAAATGTTGATACGGATTCCGCCGACTGGTAGGGTGTTGGCGGGAGAGTTAGCTGCGTCCAGTTGCAAGTTGCCGTCGATAGATGACTCTACAGTCGCGTGCGTCGTGTCCACAGAAGCAGGGATCGTCGATTCTTCTGCTGTTATAATTGGTTCGTCGTCTGTAAAGAATACGAAAGTTAAGTGATGTTTATTCTTTTAGAATTTTACAATGGATTACTAAAAAATCGTGAGAGTAACGTACCTGGGTCTATAGGCTCCTGTTTGATTTTAATCTTGCTAAAGTCTATTTCAGCCTGGCGGTCCCTCTCAGCTCTGGTAGCGGTGGTCTCATCGTCGGTGTCGTTGTCATCATCTACGACCACTTCCTCCACCGGGTCCGCTTTGAAAACAACGTCATCCTCATCGCCTTCATCATCTTCTTCTTCGACAATCTATGGATAAGAAACATACATGTTAACGTGGGGAAAATCAAAACCAAAATCGGTACTATTGAATACGAATCCCTTTAAAAAAAAAAATTACCTCCACAGGCTCGGACACATCTTTATCTTCAACGACTTCCACAACAGATTCATTATCCGATTGGTCATCGATCGTTTCGTCGACGTCCTTGATTTCGATCGCCTCTTCCTCCATCTTCTCGACGGGCGTGACGTCATCCGAAGACTCTTCTTTGGCCGGTTCTTCTTTATTCAATGACGTCTGTGAGATACGAATCGCGGTTAGGTTTCTTTGAAGAATGATAAAAAGGATTTATAGAAGACTAGCGGACCCGACAGACGTTGTCCTGTCAAATTTGACACTGCGATGGTAGCGCCGTCTGTCGGATCCAATGTAAAACATTCCAAAATCAACAACTACTAATAAATTAAAAATTAATTAAAAAAACATTGTCCAGCGGACAAAATTGTGAATCTAAACCATTCCCAGATCCCCTTGAACACACACAAAAAATTTCATCAAAATCCAGTCCAGTCCAGTCGTTTGAGAGAAGTTCAGTGACATACACACTCATAGAAGAATTATATATATAAAGATATGGAAAAGATAAAAAAAGGGCGTTCGGGCACCTTGTAGTCTTCGAAGCAGAGCGGATGGTAGTAGTCGTCGTCGTGCTTGACGGCGTTCCGCAGGTGCCACTCCTCCTTGTCCTCGTTGTAGAACTGCTGGAACGGGTCCCCGCACAGCGCGCACGTGTGCGCGGCGGGCGCGCTGGCGGCGGCCGAGGGCGCCTCCGCGGCGCTAGGGCTGCCCCCCCCTTCGCCGCCCTCCGCCCCTGCCGCGCTCGCCCCCACCGCGCCGCCCGTCTCGAACCAACTTTTTTCTGAATAGAAAAGACGTCGATGAGTCTCGTGCGACGCAACGAGGGCGATAAACGTCAGCGAACGTTCGTCGTCGTCACCTCTCTCCTCCAGGTCCTCGACCTCCTCGTACTGCACCCAGTCGGACAGGTCGTAGTGCCAGTGGCGCGAGTGCGCCCGTCGCGCCGAGTCGCGGTCGCGGCGGTTCTGTCGGAAGTGCCAGTCGAGGTGCTGCGAGTAGCGCACCGTGTGCTCCGGGGGGAAGCGCGCGCCGCAGCCCGAGCACTGCATGCCGCCGTACAGCCGCGACACCAGCCCGGGTTGCTTACTGTCGATATGACACCCGTTTTTAATCACGTCAGATCACACATATATTGACTTAATTTTATCAAAACAAAACCCTATCAAAGCTGTTTAGGACTTTTCGACTCCCCTGTGACTTCGCTGCAAATAAAGCTAAGGCCTAAATTTTTAATGTACAATAAAATATTATTTACTTGTACCTAACTGTTCATGTTACACCTAATTTGAATCGACTACCGAAGCCAGGCAAATCTAAATTCTGACCTACGGCATAAACGACATTTAGAGATATGCGATTGCAAGCTACTTTTGAAATTCATAAAAGTTTTCATCACTTATACCCGATTCCCACTACTAATCAAAGAAAATATGTGTAAAAACCCGTAAAAACGTTTAAAAAAGTATACACATAAAACGCAATCTCCTGAAAAAGTTCAGCGTAATTAATTAATATACAAGAAAATACTTACACTCTCAATGTTTCAGGTTTCATGAAATCTACTCGATGAATCACATTTTTATCTTCTCGAGGCTTCTGTTTAACTTCTTCGACCTTTTCTTCTTTATTCTCAGTCTTAGGTTCGCTCGGCACCTGAACTATGCCAGACGCTACTAATTTAGCGAACAAATCATTAACGTTAATGTTCATAGGAAGTGCTAGTGGAGGATTAAGTGGTTTTTCCTCTGACGGGATTTCCAGACCTGGGATCGTGTCAGGCTTGGAGAATAAAGGTTCCGCGAGGCTATATTCCGAGCTGGAAGCTTCGACGACGCTTGATGGCATCACACTCGCTAGCATATCGAGACCTATAAAAAGTACCATGATTAGAAATCAAGTAACGAAAATTTGAACATATTTAAGAAAATCAAAAGTATTTAATGGCAAAAATGCAAACTTACCTAAGCTCTCAGTGTTGTTGTCTGGGCTTGGACTCTTCATTGGTCTGTTTTCTGGTTCTGGATCAGTTTCCATAGCATTATTCTCTGGAACCTGGACCTCAACTTTTTCAACAGGTGGCACCAATGGCAAACCAACACCTTCCATATTAGTGATCTGAATGTATCCAGGTTTAACATTTCTAGGTAATGCCGAGAATCTAATGAAATACTTTTCTTTACCAACGAATATTGGTTTTGGCAATTCACCAAATGCTACTTTAAATGGCTGCTCGTTTATCAAAACAGTTCTTAACGAGTCCACAAAGCGAATAGTTAAAAATTGACCATTGACTAATATCTTTTGGACTTTGGCATCCAAATATATAGGAAACATTTGAGTAGCGTTCACTATAAGATTAATTTTGCCAGCAACTAAATCTGTGCGTTTTATTTTGCCAATATCAACTTGAGGCATGGGTCCTTCTAAATGAACTAATCTTGGCTTTCCGTCAATAATTACACCAAATGGTTGTCCCCCGAAGAAACATTCATACCAACAACCATTTATGTACAATTCTCTTGTAGGTGCACCGAATTTGATGTCGAATACTTGGTCATCAATATCTACTTGCTTATAATCTTCATTAAATGTCAGAACTATGGAGTCTTTGTTGTCAAATGTTACTCTTCGACAACCTGGTAAGAACTTAATTTCTCTAGGATCATCCCACTCCAACATTATTACTGCTGTATCGCCATAGAATCTTATCTCTCTAGGAACGCCATCAATTTGAATTGTTTTGACTGGATCTTGTTCTATATATTCCAGAACTTTGAAATCGGTGGGTGGAATAGGGAAACTTGGAGCACCCAGAGGGGGAGGAGACTCTACCCTTTCGTAAGGTGCAAGAGGACATTGGCCTTGACAAATGCCGAGTTTAGGTGTAGGTAACGGTGGAATTGGCATTCGTGGAGGTTCAACAAAAGGAGGCCTTGGAGCCCTCTTATCGAATTTTCCTCTAAAGTAAGGAGGCATTTGACCTCTATACCTCCTAGAACCAAAATCATCTCCTCTAGGTCGCTGCTGACCTCGCCACATCGGAGGGTACGGGCCGTACATAGGCATTGGGGGTGGGAGAGGTAGTAATCCATGCTTAGGACCATCAACGCCATCGCAATTTGGGACTACCCTCATGTCGGAATCCTGCAGTCCTTGGCTATCAGGTGGTGACTTCATGAACACGGAGGGAGTTATTCTTTCATCTATGTCTCCGAAATTATTTCTCTCGCTCGGGGAAGACTTAGGGCTCATTACTTTGTGGTTTGAATCGTGAATAGCATTATTGAGCTTTCTCTTTGAAATTTCTAGCGACTCCCTTTGCTTTGCTTCATTGAGTTTCAGTCTTTCGTTCAACTGCAGTACTTGGTACATGAGTGTATTGTATTGATTTTTATCAAGTTGGCCATCGTTCAAATGCTCTTTAGCCTGTGACATGATGATAGATATTGATTTTTTATTAGTAGTCATGTTGAAGTTCTTGTCGAAATCCTGATCTTCAGCACGAAGATCAATATCTTCGCCGCTAAGAGTGCGACGCCTTTCCCTTTCAAGACCTGCAAAGAAATTTCATAGATTAATTTCACGAATATTATAAAGCTGAAAAGATTTTTCTGTTCGGTTGAACGCCCTAATCTCAGGAACTACTGCTCCGAACAGAAACATTATTTTACTGTAGATAGCTCATTTATCGACGAAGGCTATACAATATCACAATACCACTGATAAGAGCCGAGTATTCATGAAAATTGTTGCAAAAGCATTAAAGTTATTTTATTTTTAGTTGTATTTTTAAAAGTTGTTTGCAAAAAGACTACATAAATTATAGTACAACAAACATAACGAAATCAGAAACTTACTTGGTGATTTACTAAACAGCAATGGCCTTCCAAGCCTGTCTTTTCCTTTCGTAGCTTCTGCAAGTTTTGCCCTCACCAAATCTAACTTCGAAGGTGTCTTTTTATCATCTCGTTTCTTCACTTCATGCCAATCTCTCTTTGGGGAACCTTTCGGTGATAACATTGGAGCTTCTTGTTCATCGTCTTTACTATCAGACTTCGGTGATGATGTGATGGAGGGCGGAGGAGGAGCATTAATTTCCTCGACTTGTGGGAGCTTACGAAGATCGACATCCTCGTTACCGAATAGGCTGTTAAAAAAAATTACCTTGGTTATTTTTCTTCTTATAATCTATCAGCATTAAACTTCCCCTGTTTAAAAAAATAGAAATTCCCCTGTTTAAGAAAATTACCGTCTCATTCAATCGATTTGCATAGAGTACCCTTTGTCTAGAAAATATTACGGCCCCTGAAGGATAGAAAAGTACTCATAGGCGAGCGAAACCGAGGGCAAAGCTAGTCTAATATAAAATAATGTAATATAGCAATGAGTTAGATTACAGATTACCTATTTAACACACAACAACTGGCACTTGCAGATACCATTGCCTTGTCCATGAATCTCTAGAGAAACATACCAGCAACATTGGGTTTTTATTTGGGAAAAATAAAAATCAGATGATCTAATTGTTGGATAGTAATATGCACTCTAAGATCACAGAGTTAACAGATAATTTCCTTTGTTTTTTATGGTTTAGGGGAGAGAAACGAGCAAATGGGTCACCTAATAGTAAGTGACTATCGTCGCCAATAGACACCAGCAACTAAGTCATAAGTGCGTTGCCCCCTTTTAGAGGGTGATACATGTCAGTGTAGAAACTGGCTCTTAAAAATATTGTAACTTGAAAGTTTAAAATTACAAAATCAAAAAATCACCAATTTAAAAAAAAACCCTTTCAATGTTTTATGTAAAAGGAACCTATAGGATGGACGAAAAAAAACATCATCATTTTGCGTATTGAGGGGATACCATAAAAATATATTATATAAGATTTTTACTACTTTACATATAAATTCAAATTTACAAGTTTCTAGCACTAACACAAGTATCGGAACGGCGGACGGACAGACAGACAGAAAGAAAAAAATGACAACACTAAGGGTACCTTGTTAGGACTTCGAAACTCTAAAACGACTGAAAAGTTGTAACAAAACCAATACGTCTTTATACAATAAATAGAAATTAGATATTTATCAAAGTACTTACACGTCAAATTTATCAATTTTATTCTTCTTGGCTTTAACTTCCACGTTTTCAGTAGAGTGCCTCTTCTGAGCAACCGGGGAAGCTTTGGACTCGGTGACGACAGGATGCAAGACCCTAAGATCAATATCCTTATTTTCGACAACGACTTCTGCGGGCACATCTGTAAACAAGATTTCTTGTTTATGTAAATAAGGTGGAATTTCCTTTGTGCTTTTTATATTGCTGAATTACCTCTTTACCTACAACCAGCTGTTGGTATACTAACGTAACTTGCCTTGTGTGACTCTGAACATATGTTACCTACCTGTATATTTGTACGTATTTTTCATTTGAACTACTTCCTACCTACCATACCTACACTTTCTTGCACAGAAATAACATATTACTTTACAGTTTATGTTAATTTCATTTATACCCGTGACTAGTCACAGGTATAAATGAAACTAACATGCAAAAAAATTGAAAAATATTTAACTATAAAATGATATATTAAATAATGTGAATTCAACCTAGTGGATATATTTTATGTGAATTTGAACACGACGAGTGTTGTAAGTCATGGTGGTCAAGAACCCACTGGGGAAAGTCCTGGAAAGCGGAACGTGGGATCCGAATGAAATGAGTGGGGGCTTTGGAAGAGAATCATGTTCAGCAACGGACGTCTTCCATCAGAATTGGTCACTCCCTGCTACTTTGTCGTTGTTTTAAAAATAAGTGAAAAGATGCGTCTGTGAATACCAATTTGCTCGTTGTGCTTTCTAAATGCCTAATGCGATGATTCATAGTTACAATTTTGTTGTATAAATTTCCAAACAACCCAACAACAGGGCATTTAAATCGTGACGGTAGCGCCTCTCAGCAAATATTCTCGTGGTTGTGGGTTCAAACCCTTCCAGTACAATACCGCCGCAGACCCATTACACGTACATGAAAATCAACCATGAAAACTTACACAAAATATATGTATTGCCTAATTAAAATTTTTCTCACAGTATTTAAGGCTTATAAATTAAAGTAAAAAACAGTTATCGCACGATCAACATAAAATAAAATGACAGCCTTTTAAAACCACACATTTTCAATATATAAAACAGTGAAATAGAAAATTTCAGACTACATTGACCGTTTCAACAATTTAGCTTGACATAGAATATTTCCTTGGTAATTAATTACCTTGGGTTAATTAAGGCGAGGTAGTTAGCCTATGGTAAATACCCTACCTATACCACTTTAGAAAAAAAAAACAAACATAGCTGCAACACCTATCTTTAAAAGTTAAAAAACCACATTAGCAAAACGTCACAACTTATTTACATTGGCATTTGGAATTAAAACTAATCAGTCGATTGCATTTTTGGGTCCATTGGTATAACATTTTCAACCTTACAAACCATATGGACACACACATACCAAATACGGAACAGATAAAACATTGGCCTTATAATAAAAAAACTGGATTAAAAACTCGTTCTACATAAAGAAATCTAAAAGTTAAAAAACAACAAATCAAGGGTCAATACTGCTGTACTGAAATAAATACTACCACCAATCAGGTATTCTACCTGCCTATGGAGTAATTCTAACTAAAGTTAAACACACACTGATTACGGTCTTAACCGTAACCGCCTCAAACTGATGCGAACGGCAAACTTTATTATAAAATACGATATCAATTTAACCAATAAGAGGCAAGACCACTTACCTATGCATTTCGTTCGATTTGTAAGTGATTGGAGTTACGAAAAGGCTATAAATAATGACAAATATTGTAATATATAGATTGAATTTAAAACGACGATACAAGGTCTCCTGCTAAACATACAAATTGACCTATCTGCTAAGAATATGCTATAATGATGTGGACCAATGAGTTAATTACTTCAATTTTAGAAATTATGGGCATATGACGTTATTCTTTTATGAGATTAATAATAATTATCAATCATTACGATGAGCAAAATACATATATCTATGTATTAATAAGTGACGAAAATTGTTTGTACCCCCTTTTTAGACAAATATGGCGAACATGTATATTTATGTAGAAAAGTACACAAAGATAACATTTTGAAACAGGATGCGCTACAGAGTTATAATTAATATGTGAACAGCTACATAAAAGTATAAGGATTCAGTATATATTTAGAACTGTCATAGTACCTACAAGTGTGTATAATGGCAGTTCAAGTTATAGCGGCAAATGAAATAACATCCAAAACGAAACAAATAAAACTTTCGTACGAAACGATAAGTTCTTGGAACCTGATGGGTCAAGGGCCGGGACTTCATCGATGCGTCACTATTTTCTTAACACGAATGGACTATAGTTTGAATCGTAACAACTGTTACACACACGCGCAATTATTTTTCACGTCACACGTTTTTTTCGTCACGTAGTATAAAATCACTTATTTTAACTGATGATCAATCAATGAAATCAAATCAATACTATTGTTAGACTGTTCAAAGTTGTCCATCTAACCTCTATAGACCCCTCGCTCTTTTAAATAATATAAAACTAAATAAAATAGTTATAAACTCTCAAAATAATTAAAAACAGGCGAATTCTGATTTATCTTTAGAATATAATTTCCAAAATAATTAAAGAATTCGACTATTCTTGATACATTTGAACTTTTACACATACTAAGAACTATACTATAAATTGGGTAGGTTCAAGTAAAAAGACGTAGTTTGGGGACGTTGCATAACATGTTGGTGCTGAAATGTCAAAAGGGCCGATGAATGGAAATGGCAATGAAGTAGTACCTAATATCTTCGTTTGGCAGAAGACGCAAAGGTCAGAAAGTGCAAAACGTAACTCTATGAGCGTTTGGTGGACAGGATCAGATATGGTATAGGAGGGCAAACAAGCGGATGGGTCACCTGATGGTAAATGGATAACGTTGTCAACGCATGCAACTGAAGAGTAAAAAGTATTGGAACCTTTGGATGGAAAAAACTGACAGGCCGCTACCAAATTTTGTGGGGATTACACGTAATAATAAAACTGCCTTAAAAAAATATTCTACCAATCTTCTCAGTCTATTTCAACAGTTCTAGATGGACAAATCCGACAAAAAAAAACTAGACTGTGTACACGAAATACAAATCTTATACGAAACCAATTTTTAAAGCAACAATAAATCAAGTTTTCATACTTACGTACTTCTAAAAGTAACAGTTATTTATATCACCTTAGTCCACATTCAAATATATTTTTTAAATTCACTGATACGGTTAAAAGTAGTTACGACAGGACCCAGAAATGCAATAGAATTAATGTATTTGAGTTTCAACTTGTGACCAAGCTAAGTGTCCTTTAACTTAATAGATTTTCTCATATTGAAGCTGTACTCCAGTTCCATGATGTCCACGTTGATGATGTCCAGTTTCAATTGTAGAATTCTCAACGAACGCGAAGGTTTCACTTATTATTTGCTCATAACCCAAATAATTGAATGTTCTTTGTTCAATGCAATAACCAAATTGAGTGAGTTTGAAATGTAAGATATAGGAGCACTAATATTTTAAGATCACTTTGTCACAAATATAGAAAACATCTAGTCATCAGATCAGATTGAAAAATTGAGAGCTTCACTAATAGAGTAAAATACTAATTATTGTGAATTCGACAAATTTAAGAAATGGGACAAAAAACAGTGTTGGTTCGGTAAATTCCAGTAGAAGGGTATAAAGTGCTGACGTAAAACACGTTAATATGAATACTCCAAGAGTTAAAAAATATTTTATTTCGTCACAACAAGCGTCATATTCGCTCACGCTTAATACTAACATAACAGTAGTACCGTCACAGTCGGTGAACGGCTCACAAGATATATGGGAATCCTCCCTATTGGATAGCTTACTTGTGGGCGGCGGTTCCACTACGGCTTCGGGGCTGTCGGACTTCTCGCGATTGCGGCGCATGTATCTCTCCTTGTGGTAGTTGCGGAGCTCCTTGAACGCGACGACTTCGGGCGACGGGGGCTTCGGCTCGGGCTCCGGAGGAGTCACACGCTCGCGAGGTTCCTTCGCCTCCTTTCGAGATTTTTTATCAGGCGAACTCGCCTGAGCCGGAGACTCCTTGGGCGTGGGTCGTTCGGACTCTTTCGGCGCTTCTTCTTCCCGGCGCTTTCGTCTCTCTGCGCGGGCGTCCCTTTTCCGTTTATTTGGATTCGGAACGTTCGCGTCCCGTTTCTCGACCGACCGATTAATTTTAGGAATAGGTGGCAGTTTGCTTATTTTTTTCGGGTCGGGGAGATTATCCACATAGGCGGTAGCGGTTCCTCGGTCCGAATCCAATTTCTCTTCGACCTGAGCCCTGCGCTGCTCCTCCCGTCGTCGCTCACGCTGAGCCCGTCGCGGATCACGCTTATCGAGTCTGGGGTCGCGACGCCGCGGATCGCGCACAGTTCGCGTGGCGTCGTCGGGCCTGACGTCAATGGTGATTACATTCTTGCGTTTAGTGACACGTTCGAGAGGTTTGATATCGAACACGTTGGGCGCGATGGGCGCTGGCGGGGCGGGCGGGGCGGGGGCGGCGGGCGCCACCACGGCCACGGGCGGCGCCGGGAGGGCTGCGGCGGGCGGTTGGTGCCGCGCGAGCCTGGGGTCTCGGCGCGCTGAGATTAGTGCTCCACTCACGGGTGCGATGCGACCCGTCGCTTTGTTCACCGGCTGTAAATGTACATAACGTTGAAACAATCCACGAACTTGTAGACTAAGAGAGCTACGCCAACAATGATCTGAAATTACTACAGCTGATCATTTGGCTATTGGTTATAGTAGTTGTGTACAAGTTGTTCTCGCAAGTGCACACATACATACATTAAGGCCGGATTAGCTCTGTTTTTATGCTTCTTGGCTATTAACCGTATACTGACCGTAATCAGTATTGATTACGGTCAGTATTTGTGTGTATACACAACTACTGGGGATGACATAAATCACAAACACATGTAAAAATTCATATGATTTATAAACATACTAAACCACTTCTATTTAATAATTATTTTTATTTTTTTATTGTACTACATTCACACAACGCCATCTAGTCCCAAACTAAGCAGTGCTTGTACTATGGGTACTAGATAACTGATATAAATACATATATACTTTTTTTTTTTTTTTTTGTAAATAAATACTTATTATACATAGAAACACCCAGACCAAATCAAACATTAAATGTGCATGCACACAAATGTTGGATTTGAGCGGGAATCGAACCCGCGACCTTTGGAATAGCAGTCCGTTACACAAACCACTACGCCAACCGGTCGTCATATTATTACACTAGCGCAAGACTCACTAAAGGTCTAAATAAAAAAAAAGATCGTAATCTTTGACTAACGTTAACTTTAAATCTTTTAATTGACTATGATAATGTTGACTGATTTTAATGCCGTTTATGTTTGTCTATGACGAAATCACAATCGCATGTGACTAAAGCCAATCATTTCATCAAATGAATATGATTTTAAAGTATCAATAATTTCCATGTCTAACAACTACTATAACCAATCGTAAAATGATCAGCTGTAGTAAGTTCAGAGCATTTTTAAGCTGGCTCTTTGATTGGACGGGGTATATGTTTGACAACTTTGAAGAATACTATTACCTTTTTCTTATATATATATTATATATTTCACACATCTCACACACGGCCGTCTGATCCCAAACTAGGCAGACAGAACAAATGACAGTGCTCATCACACAATATTTGTCCTGGGTGGGAATCGAACCCACGACCTCCAGCTTAGCAGTCAGAGTCACTAACCATTAGACCCGTCAAACAGGCCCGTCAATTGTTATATATATTAGTAGTCCAGTTACACGATTAGAAAATCAGTGAATACAAATATTAAAGATTACAATTTAAAAAGACATCAGTTTGTTTCGTCCTTTCTTTTCAGAGATAGATCACTTTGGAAAGACCGAATTCATCTGCTCTAAAAAAGTATGATATGCAAAAAAAGTGTTCTTGTAACCTATTTGTAGAAAAAACAATTTCATATCAATATTACTTGAATATAGGCTAGGGTCCTTTAATTTACATTTGGACTGGGCTGTGTAGAAATAATTAATTACACAAACTGGCAGCAGCCGTAAATAGGCAAGTTAAAGCATTAATCGGCTGACACCAAAAGCTGTCGACGACTGCAGTTGATGTCTCTGCTGTTGACAAAGTGCAGCTCCTATATCTCAACTAAACTGTGCACCCTACCTAACCTGCACTATGTCTATACTCTATTACTTCTAGGATGGAAGTCTGTACAGCCGGTAAAACTTCAGCTAAGTTTCAATTATGAACCCTGACTCCCACAGCATAGAAGAGAGCAAGAGGAATTATTTGTATTATTTTCATACTTGTATATGTATTACTAGCTGACCCTACAAACGTTGTTTTGCTATTTACATTATTTAAAAAAAAAAAAAAAAAAAAACGTTCTTAGCTGACCTCTACTCGGTGAAAAGAATATTCCTACCAAATTTCAAGTCTTTAGCTCTAATGGTTCCAGAGACATCGTGATGAGTGACTATATACGTGGAAATCTCATATATATATATATATATATGAGATTTCCACGTACATATATATATATATATATATATATATATATATATATATATATATATATATATATATAGATTTATATTTAATATGCATATATAATAAATATTTTTGGACATATTAATAGTCTTGACATACGTTATTTGTAAATTAGTATTACTTATTTTACGATACTAAGAAAAAAACGTCAACCATATCATGTGAACGATTGTGGTTTGTATCCAATTAATAACTATTAATATTGATTTAGGGCAAGTCACCCTGACTTTTGCTCAGAGGCCACCTAGGTATTTAAAAAGTCAGACAACTTCATGATAAATGCCTACACCTTTTCTGAACACTTTCCTTTTGAGGAATGACGATTGTTTATTGTTCAAATACATCAAAAATGTTTTTTAAAAAGGCCATCTCCAACAATACATAAACAGAAGTATTGTACTTACTGGGCCCAAACGTTGCTTGACCGGAATGTTTCCAGGTGCTTCTGAGACAACTGGTGGTGCGGGAGTTACCGCCGCTGGAATGGCCGTGGCTAGGTTATTCACCACAGTTATTGTTGGAACCTGAAAGGAAGATCTCTATTAGCGGACTTCATAACCCAGTGGGGTTATAAGGACCTTATAACTTAAGGGGGTTATAACGTGCTCATTTCCTTTACAATAATTATTATATACATCATACATCTCACACACGGACGTCTAATCCTAAACTAGACAGAGCCTGTACTATGGTAACCAAGCTGCTGATAAAAATACTTATATTTTTAAATACATACATATTATAGATAAATTACACCCTGGATAGATGTAATTACCTAAAAGAAATGGCCATGCTCATCACACAATATTTGTCCTGGGTGGGAATCTAACCCAACCCACCTTACTAACCAACAGGCCTTAGGAAATAACTTAGGGACTGCCGACAAGATGGTTCCACACCAATATTCTTCAGTGTGTATGTAGATATTTTGTAGAATATATGTATATTAGAGGTTAAAATGGTTTTGAAAAACACCTAGAAGGAGACACTGCTGTTTGTTGGATAAGAAAAAGGTTTTTTTTTACACATACGTTTTAAAAGTGTCGTATTCCTTAGGTTCGTATTGAGACATCAAAATAGACTCTAATAACCTACAATGTACTTAATCAAAATGTTATAAAAGATATATATTACAGTAAATCTTCAAGGATCACATTAAATAAAAACATGTAAGTCTAATAGGTACATTAAAATGAATCATTATGTGTATAGTGCATTCAAAACAATGTATTGCTTAAGTCTGTCTTTGCAATTATTCATTATTCATGTAAGTTTCCGTTTTCCTTATCACTACAATAATAGCACTGGACTTGGAGAATATAAAACTTTTTTAATAATTAGTTTTCTGATAAGTACGTAATTAGTGCCTCCATTAGGATCGAAGTAACTACTCAAATATGCGATAGCGTCCTTACATGAATCGTGTTGATCAACATGGATTGGATCCACGAACACGCCAAAATTGATGTATTCATTAATTACTATCAACCTTGATGCCATCCTTGACCTCGGGCTGTTCTTTTTTTTAAATTTGTTAATTAATTATTTTACTTTATATAAATAATGAATTCCTTTATTATATGAAATCCTCAATCTACTTTTAAACACCAAACAATAGTTTCGTTGAACGGCGAGAATGTTTTTTTTTTACATATAGATTAGGAATTGAATATCTGAGGGAGAAAACTATGCAGAACACGGCACAGCAGAGAGAAGGAAAACTTGACACAAGCCCTATACCAACCCGTCTGGCCGGCGTGGTATACTAGGCCAGAACCTCCTTTCTAAGGAGAGGCATATGTCTAGTAGTGGACTATTAAATGCTGTTGCTGTGGTGATGATGATGTGATGTGATGAATTAAATATAATATAACTTTCAAAGGTATTTTTTATAAATTGAAGCAATGTTTCATTGCAAGTAATGATTACACTTCACACTGCAGTCATGTGTATATAATATTTATAACAATTTAACTGCAAGTGTATAATAGATATGATTTGATAGATATTATCAAACAAATAAACATCACATACCTTTTTCACTGTCTTTTCAGCTATTTCCACTTGACGCCTCATCTGTTCAAGCTCCATCTCCACTTTCTTCCTCTGTAGCATGAGCAGCTCTTGCTCTTTTTTGGCGAGAATACTGCGCATCTTCTCGTCCTCTTCAGAGGGTTGTGCTGGAGTTGCATTGTTACTGGTAGTTGCAGTCACCGGCTGTTGAATAATATTTTCATTAGATACCCGGATCAATTGTTCACCTTTATAGAACTAAATTTGCTAGAAAGCACACTCCCGACTAGTCTGATGAGTGTTTTCAAGTTGGTGTATCCAATCCTAATCAAACATATCTCTAGGTACTGAGCTTGTAAAACTGTCTAGTCCATTTATAAACCGAAGCATTGAGGATTTATCAACATGTAAACCAGCGTTTTGCCAGCCATTTGTCCATTCAGACATTTGAGTATCTAAATCTGTGGTATCTTAAAGAAAATATTTTACTATCAAAACAAATAAAAGCAAGACTTGTAATACAATTATTGTCCTGCTGATCAAAACAAATCAAGTTTTCAGTTAATTAGTTCAATGACATTGGCTGATTGCCTTGTGTGCTACAAATATGCAACAGTGTATTTGCATGCACAGGTGTTATAAATTTAATTTAATAATACCTTAATTTATGTCAGAAAACATTAATAGGCAACAAGTGTAACCACAATCAAATGATTTTTATTTTATATTTAATTGCACCAGAGATCTTGCCAGAACACTTGAGCATCTTAGTCTAAACTCATTTACTGTAGGTACTCATGATGGGCACCGCACAATAAAGTATGGTCATAGATACGCCTGCTATCAGCATATCAATTGCCTTCGAATTTCTTAAGCATCTTCAATGTCATAGGTAGGTCTTTTCTGAGATAAGTATTCCAGTTTATATCACATACCAATTATATTATTCTGTTGACGAGTATCTTTACAATGAATTACTTAACAATAAATGTATGATTATGCAGTCTGTGGTGATAGCAGTGTTATCATAAATGAAATTCAACAAGCGTCATAGATAGATAAGTGTTGGTAATTATTGCTAACTAAACATTGAATTTCAAAACAATAATCAACTAAAAAAACACCTTTTTCAGAAAATTTGGATTTACATGGATGTTTGACTGCTGAGGTTGGGCTTGTATTGGCCATGCGGGGTCGATCAAGTTAACCTTCACATCCAGCTGATACAACTTTTTAGCAGGAAACACATCATGCCAAGTCTCCCGCAACTTGAACATTTGCGACCTGACCTTCTCGTCCACCTGTGAATGGAAAAATAGCATGAGAATTGTCTTAAAATCTACTTAATTATTAATTTTGATAAATTATTAAGTAAGATTTCAATAACAATTACCTGTTTGAATGTCTTCGTAAACATATTGACGATGCTCTCAGAAAACTTCTGTGTGTAGGCACCACCGACATTCTTGATAATGGAATCGACTAAATACAGTACTGGCAGCTTGATGTCAGGATGAACCTGTGTAGAAAAACGAACTTCTAGTCCCAAGCCCCTGAAGTCAAGCCATACTTGACCTTATTACTTACTCCCAAAGCTCAAGGTAATGGGAAAGAATAAGACAAGAATTTGCTTTATCAACATTTTTAATTGTTGTGTCAAAAATAAATAAGAATTCAGTTTTGAAATGCTTTATTATCACAATATCTAGGATATACAACTGAAAAAAAAAAGAATTACAAACCCCTGAATGAATTCTATCTGTAACTCGGCTTTTATTACAGGTATCTCCTATTTCAACATAGAAATTTAACATGAAAACAATATATTTCATCATTTAGTTGTGTCGGTTAAGGATTTGTAACTATGTCGATTCAAATTCTACTGAGTTTCCACTTTGACGACTTTAGAAATGAAGGAAATATTGAACCTATTTTAGTCTGTTTGATATTTTAGGTATTTATTGTCAACTACAACAATATTAGAATACAGAAATTTGGTCCATAGTAATTTTGACTCAGTGTCAAAATGCCTCATGGTAGAGTTTATTAGACAAGAAAGTTGTGCATTGGAGTCTACACTGTAACAATATGGTAATATCATGAGCTAATGTTACTTAATTCCTACAAGAAACTTTGAAGTTCACTTTGTCACATTCCTACTTTACAAATAGAAAATACCATGGCTAAACCTGGCATAGTAGCCTACAGAGAAAGAATATGGTATATTAAGAAAGTAATAGACTCATTCTATGGAATTCTGTAACAAGTAACTTTGAAGATAACTTTGTCATGTCATCATCATCATAAAGCCCATAAATCCTTTAATAGTCCACTGCTCGACATAGGCCTTTTTGAAAATGAGGTTATATCATATATACTCAATTCTATAACAACTTTGAAGTTTGCTTTGTCATATTTTTACTGTATTACATACAGAAAATACCATGACTAAACAACAAAATGGTATTTTCATGGGCAGCACATTCCTACTTCAGATATAGAAAATACCATGACTAAAGATAAAGGCATAGGAGTCTACAGAACAACAATATGGTAATAACACAGGGCCAATTTTTAACATTTCTATATATTAAACATCATGTCTAAAGATGGTATAGTCTATGGAGTAACAATATGGTAATTTCATGGGCTAATTGTACTGTATAATAGGTAACTTTGATGTTAAGTTGGTCATAACTCTGCTTAAAAAATACCATGTTTAAAGGAGGCTTAGTCTACGGAATAACAATATGGTAATTTCGAGGGATAATTGTGCTGAATTCTAAGAAACTTTGAAGTTAAGTTCGTCAAATCCCTAATTAGAAAAAACCATCGACTGAGTCTATAGAAATTGTATGTAATTTTAAAGTATACTAGGAACGTCAAATTCGTATTTTACGTGTAGAAAATACCACGAATCAAAATGTTAAATGTCAACTAACGTCATTCAATGAAATAATGTGAAATTACTTAAAGCTAGGAGATACCTGTTACTGCTTTGACTGGTTACAAACGACGTTGAATTAGTCACTTATCACAATAAAACACGTTAAACACCCAACGAGAGCGTGGGTCAGAATTTTACAAACACTTTCCCATTATTTCCCTTGGGGTCACGTGACCGAGTGGCTCATATTCCGCGGCACCTCGAGCACTATTAATTTTAAAAAATTAAATTCACCTTCTCTAAATGCTTCTCCACTGTTTCAACGATAACCCCGGCGTGGTCGATATTCTCTTCCGCCAGGATAGTTAACATATTTATTAGAGGTTTGCTGTTGACGGTTAGATCCGCCAGACTCGACGCATACTCCTCCGCTACCTCTTTGGACATCTTGATGGTCGACTGTAGCCGTCGATGTCACCATACCAAACACAATCTTCAACTGCACATCACTGTAATTGTAACGAAAAACTAAGCTTTATTTGTTACGTGGTTAGCCAATATGGCGATGATATTTATAAATCCACGTAGTACACTTACGTTATCGCGTATATCACAATACGGTTGATGATAAAATCACACTATTACTATAACAATCTCTCTCACGTACGAAATGATTAAAATATTATTTTGAAACACGTAGAATCATAAATCACTCTAGCGTAGAGAGAGTACATCCGCACGATACGACTCAGACGCAACTTTGACTGTGCTGTGGCCGTGGCCTGTCCCTACATCTGCTCTCTCCGCCCCCCGACCCCCTCCCCCACCCCCGAGTTTTAAAACAAAATGGCTACTACATGGTGTTGCCAGGTATCAATGTAAATTTCACCTATAACTAAAAAAACAGATGACAAAAATTGTTGACGGTGACGAGATTTTTGTAGTTGGCCCTTTAAAACTCTTTGAAAATTTACTTAATTAAAACTGTATTTGTAATATATTCAGTGGGGTACTCCAAAAATTTTTACCGAACAGCAACAGATGCCTACACATACATAAATCTGTAAATAAATGTAAAATACAAATAAAATATATACATTTTTGATGATCAAGTAAAAGGCGTTTATAAGGTAAATAGAGTTCAGTCAATAAAAACCAGCACCTCGGCATGTAACATGACATTTTTGATGATCAAGTAAAAGGCGTTTATAAGGTAAATAGAGTCAAGTCAATAAAAACCAGCACCTCAGCACGTAACAAACCGGATTGCCTCGATTACTGTCAGGTTGTGATGAGTTTTTATGGGCTTGGTTTTTAGATATCAATTTCAACAGTCAATCGTATTTGTGAAATTTATATTATATTTACGGATTTATATTTAATATTACATGTTTTGTAAATGATATGTCCTACTTACTGATTTAAGCCATTTATAAGTTACTATTTGTACCATTTGAAAGCCCACTATTTTTTGGTTAATTGTTAGCCTGGTTAAGAAACTAAAAAACGTTTTTTTATTGTGAAAGTCATAAAGTCGCTACTTAATTTCTTTTAATAACACCAAAGTAACTTTAAAGTATCATTAACATTGATTGGTTATTGCTGTCAAAGTATAAACGTGGTTTTATAATACCAAAACATACATAATTGAAAAATAAAAGTGGTTAGCTATTCCTAGTTTTCGTCAGGGAACAAGTAATAATATATTTCTGGAAATGCAATATTTGATCTGGTAGTATCTAGTTATCAACTTAATTAGAAAGCAAATAGTATATTAATCTATACATATCGAAAACTATAATATCTACGACATAAACTTAATCAAAATGGTTTGTAAAAGTTTTTAAGAAAATACTAGCCTTTAACAACAGCAATATACGTAAGTATATCAAATGATTACTAAATATAATTTTTTCCTTTTTTATCTAAAAATAAAAAAATAAATAGTTCTTTACACCTTACAAAATGGAATAAAATTACATAAGAAGAGGTATTTTAATTCTGTTACATTTGAGTACAAATGGTTGCGACCTTGCAACGTAGTGGTTTTGAAAATAGTTTGTAAAGAAATGACAATAGAAATAAAGCTGATGTTATTTAGATTCTGATTTTGATGCTAACCTACTATTAAAATTTTGCTTTGATGGCTTTATTTCTGTGATGTCATTACATATTTAGAACTGACTTAAACAGTATTTTTTATTCTGAAAATTTATAAAAAATTAAAGCTTTTGTGAATAAGTCCAAAATCAAAAACATTATTGAGTTAACCGTATGCAGCTGCATATGTTATGTTGTATCTAATAATAAAAGCGTATGTGTATTAGCCTGCTGTATTAATAGCATAACTGCTGAACGTATGCTGATCACAGATTACTTTACACATTATACCCTATTCACGTGGCTGTGATTATATTCGAGACTTTAATAAAAAGAAATTGAGGCATTTCTAGAGTAGACTTTATAAATTTCGTCGCCGATTCATATATTTAATGGTTGCTTTTGCAGTACTTCAACCAATTTTTCCTTCGAGTTTAATGCTGTTCTGTGTGTTACCGTTTTCATTTCAAACTGATTTCATAAGGCTTTTAAATAAATTGATTCAACTGGCAGCCCTGGCTCTCTATGATTTTTGACACATTAAATGTAATCAGAATATTATCGAGGAAATCATTCGGAGAAGTGTACAGTAAATTAGATTGTTTTATTTCCTTTGGCGTCTTATAAACTATACAACAATGTCGAAAGTGAATACCGGCGAACTTTTGGACTTTCAAGATTACTCTCCAGAACACAATAATCGGACTGCACGTATTGACGTGGAGGCTGTGCATACAAATCAATATAATAACACAATATCCAATCCTAATTATGCTTTTGAGGAATCTAAAATTACTGAAGAACCTGAAGCCCCACCACAGAGTATGTTTTTCAGTTTATTTGTTCTTTAATGTCCAAACTATATCAAAAAACTTGAATAAAATATGTTATCGAAATTGTAAACAAATCGCTTTTTATCTAGCATCGATTAATGTAGACCCTAACATAATCTAATCACTGCATGAGCAATGCTTTACTAATAGTTTGATATAACTTAAGAGTTATCATAATCTAAGTTGGGGTGTAATTAGGATTAAGAAGTTATTATAACCATTAAATGAATTGTATATTATAATTACCGCCTGCAGTTGTAATTAACTAATGATAGATGACTCATAATCATTACTTTCTTTCAAATTAAAATAATTTCAAATGGGTAAGTAGAATATTAGTATTAGACTATTAGTTAATATCAGTCATAATCATTATCATTAACTTGTAGTATCTGAGTGTGTCTACTCTTCTACCAACCCTTTTATTAGGGGAGGTTTAGGTTATTCTTAGGCTTATATGGAATGCCTAGCATATTACTAACTGTGTGTCACAAAAACATCTTATTTTTCAGAGTTGTTAGTTATTTTAACAACAATATTGTATGGTGATTAGTAACTAAGTATGTAAAAGAATTAAATTCATGGTAAAAAAAAACTTGTTGTTTTTCAATACACATTGTTGGTAAAATGACATAAGTGTACAAAAATTTGTTGAGGTTTTATATTGATTGGTGAACAGGAAAATTCTTATTGGGTTTTGTTGTTAGGGTTTTATTTAAAAATTAACCAAACAAAACTAAAATGTGTTATACGGGTCATACCGTTTAGAAGACTTATAGTTCAGATATTAGTATTCTATAAGTAAATATGTGCCAGAACTTCATAGCCTACATAGCATTTATATATGTAATAACCTTCAGGCACATATGTTTAGATCTGGACATATTGTTTATTTGTATTTTATATATAAATAATACTAAAAAATTTAAGAAGATTGATTTTTTTTTCCTTTAACAGCTAACCACAACTTCTGGACCATTGAATATTACCAGAAATATTTTGATGTGCAGACAAATGAGGTGGTAGAAAGGATCATATCATCAGTGTTACCACAGAAGGTTTCCCGCAATTACTTTGATGAGAAAATTAAGGGTAAACCAGATTTATATGGCCCTATATGGATTTCTGTTACCCTTGTAAGTTCTACTTTAACTGCTATAGTATTTAAATAACTACTGAATATATATACTAGTTATTAGATTCATTTAAAAGGAATATATATAAAATATTTTGTGCTCATTTACTAAAACTTGAATTAATATCACAGAACATCATATACAACAATTATTGACAACAGATTTTATTATATTTTTACTTAAAAATCGAATTTGCTTCAAAAAAACCTGTATGTATACAAAATGTAAACTGCCATAAATTGGAGGCATGGTAAGATTTCTAGTGCAATGTAAGATGCCAAGCTGAGTTAGGCAGTTTCAAATTTGAATTTCTTACCTAAATTAATTTATTAGAGACATTTTAGTATGGGGTACTCCAGCACCCTAGAGTAGGAATAACATGTGGGCTAGTTAGAGCAGGATCCGAGAGTTAAAGATGTATCTTTTAATAATAAAGAAATTGATTTCAGATATTTACAATAGCAGTAAGTGGCAACATCGCCAGCTACTTACAGAATGCTAACAACAAGTCTTTCCAGTGGCGGTATGATTTCCACATGGTGTCAATAGCGGCTACTGCCATAGCTACCTACGTATGGATTGTACCACTGGCGCTGTGGGCGTCGCTCAAATGGACAACTAACACTGATGCACATGATGAAATTGAAAACCAGGTATGTCTGAAATACTTTAATATTTTGCCATAGTGATTATACAGCTGCATACAGCTAATTATGGTATTCTTGAGAGTGGAGGTGCCTTTCGAGATATATATATCTAAGGGATTAAATGGATGCTGCATTTAAATAAATTAAGACCAGCTGCTAACATCGGCTTCACTCAAGTTAACGTCTCACATACATACGTCTAGTGCCAAAAATGTGGCAAAATATGTATAGGCACAACAATAGAAATTAATAAAAATATATAGTACTCTTTGTTTAAGGGTATTTAATTTTATTTAATTTTTACAAAAAATAATATAAAGGCTGTAAGGGACTTCCTTACACTCTGTATATAAAATCGCATGATCCACAACACTGAGATCAAGACTTTGCGCTACGATCGGCACCATATCTCCTGTAAAGTTTGCCATTTTGTAAAGTTTTGCCAAATTTCTATGAAAATCATGTAAAATACATAGTATGTTGAGTCTGAATTTTAAATATCGAAAAATTTAGCAATTTATAGCAGATTAAAAAGAGTATGAGTTTTACGTTATAAGCTTACACTTAATTATTTTTATAAAATTTTTAAGTTTAAAAAATCGGCTTAACATACTAGAAGAAAATGATTTCGAATATAAAAAAAAACTCATCAAAAATAATAAAAAATGTATGTGTTAAAATGCTGACCGTGGCAATAACTTACTAGTAGTTAGTAGTTCTAGAAAAACGCGATTAAAGTTTCAAGTGCTTTTCTCTCTAGGATCAAAGAAAACTAATCTTCAAAATAAAAATCTTAGCAATCGAACGTATATATTCTTACAGGGTTTCGTTTTGATTTTCGAAAAACATTTTGCGAAGACAATTTCTAATACGCCAAATCATCAAAAAGCTATGGGTAATGTCATGGTTGGCCATTTAATCAAATAGCCACATGTACAAACTCCCATATCACCGATGGTGAATCCTTGGGGTCTTTCTTTTACACTTCAAAAATAACATTGTACTGTTATAACCTTATCTAAACCAATACTTTAATATTAACACAAACTTTACAAACGTCCCCAGGTATATTTTGCGTTAACAAAGAACTAAAATACTAAAAACTGTATGAGTAATCATGCCGACCGTGGCAAAAAAGTAGTTACGAAGAAAAACGCATTTAAAGTTCTTTTGTCTTTACGAAAGACTACTAATCCTTTCAAAAACCTTAACAATCGACTAAATATATAAAATATCAAAACAATGCTTAATAAACGTGCCTATTTATATTTTGCGAAAACAAAGAATTGACAGAATAGAGCCGCTTCCAAAAGTAACGGGAAGACGTTTGAAACAAAGGACAGCTACCTGCGCGCACTTAACTCTCGTAGGGCAGTCACATTTTCTAACGAAACCTTGGATCTATGGGGAATTTTTGTAATCGAATTTCATGAAAATAAACCTACAATTACAGAGAATTATTAACAATCTATCTGTTTAAAAAAAGTTTTTTTTTATGTTCGGGCCGTATGCAAGCATGGCCTTAATGTAGATTTTATAAAAAAAAAGACTATGAAAAATAACCTACATACTACTCATGAAAGCATGAAATGTAAAATAAGTCATAAATTTTGGCACAGAGTTAGCCTAAATTTCATTCAGATGCAGATCTCAATGAAATTTAGGCTAAGTCTAGATAGATCCGTCCAAGCGTGATTGTGTAACAAACAGTCAATATATCCATCCTCACAAACTTTTCCGTTTATAATACGAGTATTAATGGGATGTCATCGAATACCAATAACAATTTACAGGATTACTTCTGTAAATCACTTTAACACCTATTATATAAAAGAAATAACCTTAGACTGCTAACTAATGTACTTAGAGTGTGTTTTCAGCACTGGAGTGTTGTGAGTCAGCAGTGACGCAACTGTTGTGTTCATTACACTATTCCACACCCCTTGTGTTCCGTACAGGAGTGCTTAAAACACAACTATTGTACGAGGGGTGATCAATAAGTAATGATAATCAATATGAAACAGAACTATTAGATTAAAAAAAGTATTTTATTTTTCAACATAGTCTCCTTGCAAGTTAATACATTTAGTGTATCTTTTTTCTAAGCCCATGATTCCCTTAGAAAAAAATTCTTTGTCTTGACCCTCCCAAAATGCCTCTACTGCGGCCATCACTTCACTATTGTCCTCAAATTTGTTGCCCCGGAGGTGTTCTTTGAGCCGAGGAAAGAGGTAGAAGTCACTGGGAGCTAGATCTGGCGAATAGGGAGGGTGTTCGAGCAGTTCGAACCCCGTTTCTTCAATGGCAGCCATCGCAACTGCGGCTTTGTGAGCCGGGGCGTTGTCTTGGTGAAACAGCACTCCAGCGCGCAGTTTACCGCGTCTTTTTGACTTAATAGCTTCTCGCAATCTTCCTTTTTGGCCTGCGTAGTAAGAGCCTGTTATAGTGGCCCCCTTTTCCAAATATTCCACCATAATAATTCCTTCTGCATCCCAGAAAACAGACGCCATAACCTTTCCCGCTGAACTTGACACTTTGAATTTCTTCGGCGTTGCTGAGGAAGCTCGTTTCCAAGTCATTGATTGTTGTTTGGTTTCGGGATCAAAGTGGTGGATCCAGGTCTCGTCCATGGTCACAAAACGCGACAAAAAAATTCTTTATCGGCCTGGAACTTTTGAAGATTCACCCTCGAAATGTCGACTCGTTTCTTTTTTTGCTCGTCGGTTAACATTCTCGGTACCCAACGCGCAGAGACCTTTTTCATATGCATTTTGTTGACAATGATTTTTTGAACGCTGCCATAGGAGATCCCTGTGACCTCAGCTACATGCCTTACGGTCACCCTTCGATCGGCCAACACGATATCTTCCACTTTTTTGACGTTTTCTCCAGTAAGGGACGTGGAAGGGCGTCCCTCGCGATGTTCATCTTCAGTGGAGGTTCTGCCCAGCTTAAATTCCTTTGCCCAGCGTGCGACTGTGGAATATGGAGGAGCAGACTCCCCCAATGTTTCCTCTAAGTCGCTGTGTATGTCTTTGGTAGACATTTTTTTCAGGCAGAGGTACTTGATGACAGCTCTTATTTCATTTTTCTCCATTTTGATGTTTTCTCTTCGACAGTTCGTATTCAAATGAATGTATCTCTTCCGCTGGTCTTCACACCGTCCCGCAGGGGACGCGTGGTGGCTGGATCGGGGCTTTAGCCCCCCGCCAGCAGTGTCTATCGCTACCCCTAAACAGGGGTAGGTCGTGGGATGTTATTTATTTCTGGATGTTTATTTGGGGGGGTTGCCGATCTTCACGCCGCCTCGGCGGTCGAGCCCGAGCCAGGTGAGACCCCAGGCGGTACCTGGGGAGGCCCAGCTCCGGGCGACCAGCGACGGAGGCGGCGGCTTACTCAGTGACCCCTCTGGTGTCTCGTCCGGGATTTTTTATTTGAATTATCGTTTGTTTGGGTCGATCCGCACCGCATCGCGGTCTGCGGAGCGCCCTGTCGTGTTGTTTCTGTTGTGGCGGCGGTCGTCCCCGCCTGCGCACGATGTTCCTATTTGGGCTAAATAGGCGCAGGTGCTCGTAGTCCGGTGAGGGCGGTCGCAGCAACAACAGGTCCTGTAAACATACAATACGACGGGTGCATTATATGTGGTTTGATTTGGGAGTTCGACGTCGTCCCGCCGCAGGGGCAGACCAAGGTCTGCCCCTGTGGCGGGGCACAGGCGAACTAAAGAGGCAATAGAGGCTGGGTCGGGACTGTCGATACCCGGGGGTCGGTGGACCGCCTTCCTTCCGGGGTTTCTCTAGTCCGCAACAAGGTCGCGCGGTAATCTTCTTCTGTCTGGGGGTCGAGCGTGCCACGGCGCCAGGTCCCGGATATGACTCCAGGACGAGGTGTCGGCACGCTCGAACATGGCGGCCGCGAGTCGACGTATGTGTGCGTCCAGGCTCTCCATCTTGAGGTCCCTCTCGATGACGTCATTCCTCATATAGCGGGGTGCCCGCACGACGGCGCGCAGCGCAAGGGATTGTTGCGCGCGCAGCTGTCGGCGGCCCGTCTCGCTGGTGAGGGCGTACCAAGAGGGACTGGCGTAAGTGAGCTGGGTGCGTACATAAAGTTTGTACACACCCAGCTTGGCTCGGATCGGTAGGCGGGAATCGAACACTGGACGCAACAGGGCGCGTGTTGCCCTAACACGCGCGACGGTGTTGCGGACGTGTGGCTTCATGGACAATAGGCGGTCGATGGTAATCCCCAGGTATTTGACAGTCGTCGTCCACGGGATGTCTTGCCCGTGGAGTTGGAGCGGTGGTGGGTATATAACTGTGTTAGTTATAGGAATCGCCTGTGTTTTACCCACGTTCACTGTCAAACGCCATTTTGACAGCCAGGTGGGCAGGAGGTCTAGGGAGCGCTGCAGTTTCGACGCAGCGTGGCGCAGGTTCATGCTTGTTGAGATGTACGCCGCGTCGTCAGCATACAGCGCTAGCTCGGCTCCCTCGGCGAGGGGGATATCGTCTGTGAACCGTGAGTACAACACAGGCGATAGACAGCTTCCTTGTGGGACGCCGGCCGCTATGTTGCGGACGGTTGATGTCTCCCCCTCCACCACCACTCGGAAAGTCCGGTTGGTCAGGAACGAGGAGACCACCTCTACTACACACCGGGGCGTCGGCGTCGTAGTTAGCTTCATCAGGAGACCGGCGTGCCAGACCCGGTCGAAGGCCTTCTCCATGTCGAGAAATACCGCAACGGCGTGCTCGCGCTTGTTTCGCGCCGCCGTGATCCGGTGCAGTACTCTCGACAGCTGTAGGGTCGTACTGTGTTCAGACCGAAACCCAAATTGTTCCGGTCTGGGTGCGATATAAGGGGTGAGGTGCCGCAGCAGGAGCTGTTCGAACACCTTCGAGGTGGTGGGTAAGAGGGTGATCGGCCGATAGCTTTCCGGCTTCAACACGTTCTTCCCCGGCTTCGGGAGCATGATGACGCGTCCCTCCTTCCACGAACTAGGGAAGTGGCCCGTGCGCAGAATGCCGCTGTAAAGGCGCGCCAGTGCTGCTACCGTTTTGTGCGGCAGGTGGCGCAGCGCTTGGTTTGTGATGCCGTCTGCGCCCGGGGCCTTTCGCGGCTTGGTCCGGCGTATGGTGTTCTTTACCATGGCCGGGGAGAAGAAAATGGGGTCGTCTTCGGGAGCTATCGGCGTGGCGAAGTACTCTCGAAGGTGTGTCTCGACTGCTGCGGTGTGCACAGGTTCAGTATCTGGGTTCGGTCTGAACTGGCGCTCAAGGTGTTCCGCGAAAATCTCCGCGCGGTCTCCTGCCTGGTACCTGGGTGCCCCGTCTGCGTGTAGCAGTGGTCGCACCGGAGCTGGGGTGTTGGTGAAGCGGCGGCAAAGGCGGTGGATCGAGGTCCAGTCCTCTCGGATGTCCTCGATGTGTCTCTCCCAGCTCTCGGCGGTGTAGGCGCTCATCTCGGCCTTCACTCTCTCCGCGAGCCGGTTTAGTCTGGTCTTCATGGTGGGACAGCGTTGACTCTGCCACTGTCTACGGAGGCGCCGCTTGTCGGCCAACAGTTTCTTAAGGTGAGCCGGCAGGGGTGGTAACCGCCCCTGGGTGAGTGGTGTAGGTGTTTTGGCCGACTCGAGGGCGCCTCTTATGCAGTCTGTCAATTCGGCTGTAAGCCTCTCCACATCGGCCGCGGAGTTGACCGGCCGAGATGGTGTGGTGGTCTCCAACGTACCTGAAAAGGTGTCCCAGTTGATTCTGTGACGTGGCGCGGGAGGGACGATCCGCGTTGGCTGCGACGCTATGACGACAAGCACTGGCTGATGGATCAGACAGCAGCTCGTCGTCAAGGACTTGTTGAGAGATCTGACGGCATCCCCCGTTGTGGACGATTATGTCCAACACGTCGGGTGTGTGGGTGTATTGGTCCGGGTAATGTGTGGGTACCTCCGGACCGATCACCGCGTAGCCTCGGGACTCGGTGTCGTTGTGGAGTCGCACACCAGCAGTGTTCGTCACGTTCGAATTCCACGCTGGGTGCTTCGCATTTAGGTCTCCTGCGATGATGACCGGGCGGTCCTCCTGCAACAATGTTAATATGTCGCTGAAGTCCGCCCGGGCGTTTGGTGCTCTATAGGCGGCGTAAAGGCGCATATGCGCGCCGTCCATGTGAATTTCAACACCCAGCGTGTAGGTGGTGGTTGTAGCGCTCAGTGGGAGAGGCTGGTGTACGACTCGTCTCTTGATTAGTACCGCCAGACCTCTGTAGGCGACGTTATTTTCGGATTTCTCGTCCCTCCGATAGACGAGGTATCCCGGGAATCTAATTTGGTCTGCAGGTCCCAGGAGCGTCTCGCTTATCAGCGCCACGTCAATGTTCTGTTCCTGCAGTAGGGGGCGAAGGAGTGCGACCTTGCGGGCTAGGCCGCGGGCGTTCCAGTGCATTACTCTCAGAGGCGCATTATCCATTGATGTTGTTTGAGATCGTTGCGATGCCTCTGAGAGCAATGCTCCTGATGGCGTTCTCGTTCTGTCTTTCGCTGATGGCGGTGATAATTTCGTACAGAACGAGAAGGGCGTCCTTTATTGCCGCTTCCAACTTATCCACCTTTTTGTGTAGCGGGGCAGCCGCGCCCCTCCGGCTGTCGGTTGCGGCGCTGGCTGGATGTTCGGCCGCTGTCTGCCCTGTTAGTTGTGTGTGTGTTGCCACCCTTGCCTTAGCCCCTGTGGGCGCGGCGGTGGCAACCGAGGTGGCGACTGGCTTGCCGGAGGAAGGTGGCCGCTCCGCTACGCGGTCAACTTCTCCTGTGGGGGCCTCAGTTTGGGCTGTCCCTCTTTTGCCCCTCCTCCTCCTTCGCCCTCTTTTGGAGGTGGTGGCTTCTGTGTTGCGAAGGGTGGGGTCGTTTGCTGCCGCCATGAGCGACGCCCCTTGTCCCTTCTCTCCTTTGGGCTGCGGGTTTACCGGCGCCGGCCCTTGGCGCGGCTCGCCGGTCATGGCGACCGTGCCCGCCTTCCTATTTCTTATCTCCCTTAGGAAGGCGGGGCATTTGGTATTGTTTGCGGGGTGCTCTCCCCCGCAGTTTGCGCATGTGGCAGGCTCCTCCCGCGGACGCGGGCAGCCTGATGCGGGATGGTCACCGCCGCAGCGCACGCATGCCATCTTCCGGTGGCAATTGTGGCTGCTGTGCCGAAATTGTTGGCAGCGGTGACACTGTGCGGGGCCCTTCTTGCCCCGCCAGGCTTCGATCTTCACTCCGGGGATACCCAACATCTCGTGTATGTCGTATATCCCCGGTGTTGCAGCGGTCCTCTTCAGTATAGCGAGGAGGATGCACCCCGGGCGGTCGCCACGGCCCCGGATGTTGCGTACGTACTCCGGGTCGAAACCCAAGTCCCGCAGCTCCTCCTCCACCTCCTCTGGTGTTGTGTTGAAGGGAAGGCCCCTTATGGCCACCTTCAGGCTTCGTTCCTCAGGCAGGGTGTAGGTGAACCAGGAGATTCCCTCTGTCTTCTCCAGCGCCGTCAAGTAGCGCTGGATCAGCCGAAACTCCTGTTCGTCCTTTGGCGTAAACCGGAGGCCCTTGCCGAAGGGGCGGGCGTTCGCGGCCCTGCCGAGTCTGTTTTTCAGCTCCCTCATATGTTGAGCCCAGTTCGGTAGAAGCTCAACTATGAGGGGCGGGTATCTACGCCTGCGTGCTTCCTCCTGCGGTGTCGCGGTGGCGGTAGTGGCGGCGGCGGTGGCGGCAGCAGTGGTGCTGCTACTGTTGCTGGCTATGGTGTTAGTGGCGGCTGTGGTTGTCGTTGTAGGGGGTGGTGGGGATGTCACCACTCGGGCGTACGACCTGCCCTCGTCTAAACCCGCCTGTCGCGCCAGGCGTGGATCGCGCTGGGGGGCGGGTTTGTATCGTTTCGCCTCGTTGTTCTCCTCGGGGCTACGCGGGCGTCGGGCGGTTGCTTGAGGTCTGGGCGCGTCCGTCTCCATGGGCGCGGGTCGTGAGGTCACGGAGAAGGACTGAGTCCTTCTCAGTTGTTGTGTACTTCCCGCAGGCAGAGGCGCCGCTTGTAGCACCTCTGTTCGCGGAAGGACGGATGGGGGGCGGGCGGTGTGTGCGTCCGTGTCACTATCTCCTTCGGCGGAGTGCAGCGACGTTGTTGATGAGCACAGGGAGCGAGGGGCCGGTGACTCCATAGCCGATTGGCGCGGTGGAGCGGCTTCGCGGTGGCGGATGGGGGTAGTTTTGGTTAACACGTCGCTCGACGCAGCCGGGGAGGGCGGCGGAGCGGTGCGTGTTAACGGTCGAGAGGTGGGGGGTGGCCGCATTGTGCTACGGCGGCGCGTCGGGTCCTCTGTAGGGACCTTGGGCGCGGCCGGTCGGCTGGATGTTTCAGTTTTTCGGGGTGCCTCGCGCTCAACGCGGGCGAACGCGGGAGGCGCTCGAGCCCGCGGAGCGCGAGAGACATTTACGCCTTGCGGTGAAGGCGAGTTGTTGCTACTGCCCTCTGAGGGCGTGGTGGTTTGTTTTGGCATGGCTGGCGCTCGGGGAGCGCACGGCCAGCCCTTGGTTACAACGGTGTCGCTGTGGTAATGGTGGCGTTGCAGGTGCGAACAAGCGCAGCAGATTCGCCGCTGAAAACCAACCCCGAAGGGTTGGGATGTGGTCGACCCACAATTAAATCAGCACTGTTGCGCTTGTTTGCCACTGCAATGTGAGGCGAACGTCGGCCACGAACACTCGGCTAAAGGCCGGGAGGCGTAGGACAGGTTCCGTGTGGCGAGTAAACGAGTAAACAATCTTCGTAGGCCTTCGGCTATCCTCGGCGGGGCTTCGGAAGTCTTCGGGCGCTGCGGAGATGTTCACTCGTCGACGTCCAGGCGAATCCATGAATGTATCTCCCGGTAATGGTGTCCTATTTATGCATTTTTTTTTGAAGCTGAAGTAGTGGATATATAAGCAAGCAGAAAAAAAAAAAAATAATTTGGGTTTTTGTGCGTTCTAGAAATACTCGATTATCATTACTTATTGATCACCCCTCGTATAGCGTTACGGCAATGCGTGAAACATAACTTTGATTGTATAAATGTTTTTTTTGTTATTGTTATTTTTTCCCATTTATAAGTAAATTTGAACCGAATTTGTCTTAAAAATATTATATTAACCACGAAAACAAGTCTGCGTTAAATTTATTTATATGGTATACCAACAGCATACAT